>OX422224.1:405315877-405963592 GCA_949130495.1 Sambucus nigra
TTAATCATTTAGAAGTCCCCAATATAATTTAGCAACCATAATCCATCAATTTTTAAAAATATTCTATTTTCCTCGAAAATATAGATTAAGGGTTATATACTAAAAACCCTTACTTTACCCTCCTAAATTACCTTAATTTATGGACCATAAAGTCCTAAAAGGTCCTTTAGGTTATCACCTAATTAACCTCAAAGCAAGATGAAATGGAATTTATCCCATCCAAATCATCCTACAAAATTATCAACTTTCAGCAGGGGTCGATCGATCGCCCCATGGCCTTCGATCGATCGATGTCTCGATCGATCGAGTCCCCATGATCGATCGATCGATCAAGTCGGGCAGCTTCTTCTTCGAGAAGCTGTTTCGGCCATGGAAGCTTCCTCCAAGCTTCCATCTCATCACCCAACGGCCTACAACTTCTAGCAATAACAAATACACCTATAATACGGGTCCTAAACTTCCTAGAACCCGGAATCACCCAATATTTTTGGTTAATTTCTAAAAATCTCCAATTATCAAATTTTAGGGGTTTATTCGTTTTAACTCCCAAAAACCCGTTTTATCCAGGAATACCCAACCCAAAATCATTAGGGTTTGTTATACCAACAATGATATGAGATATTTACGCTTAAAAATAAATAAAGCATGTAAACACTTGCCTCGTGGATAAAATCCGACGTCCTCGAGCCGAATCCCACGGAGGATGGCCGGAATCTCCCCCTTTTTCCTCTTTTCTTCCTCCTCTCTCTCTTCCCTCTCTTCTTTCTCTTTTCTTTTCTCTTTTCTCACTCTCTCCCTCCTTTTATAAGGAGAAAAGGATTTACCCCTTTAAAACCCAAAAACGACTCGTTCACCCAATTACGAGCCTATTTAAATCCAAAATTACCCGGAATTCAATTTCGACAATCGGACACCCTTTTCCGACTATCTCGGACATTCCGAGACTCATGGCGCAGTCGAAATTCCCATCCGAGGTACTCGACCACAAATCACTATTCTAACCCATAAAAGAAATTGCGGGTTTTCCAATTTAAAATCTGACCTTTTTGTCAATTTTCTCCACGGCGACATATAATTAAATTATAGCGACTTATATAGTCCCAAAATTAATTACAATACCCATCGAAAATCATTCAATCCTCGAAAATCCCAAAAATTACTATTTGGAGACATTCTCCAAATTCCAAATTTTACTTAATTATGGGATTTAATCATCTCCAAAAGGGCGGGTTATTACATACTCCCCCCCTTACAACGAAATTTCGTCCTCGAAATTCATATATAACCTACACCATCTAACTAGGATCACTACAAATCCTAAAACCTCAAGGGAAATATACTAACCTAATGGTTCCTAACCATACACTATGCGGCTACCGCAATCATAAAGTGACTCTAATACGTCACTTAATACCCATCATCTATAATGCCTATCGTCATGCATTTCATCCTTATATACTACGCGGTATATAAAACCGTCTTAACAAGGTGCCCATACACCTATCCAACTTGTGCACATCTGCGCATCCGTTGTGAACGTCTGACATGTAACACTCTCTCCCAATAAGGATCTCCTTTCCTCGGTGAAATACTCACCTATGGGTCCTCCCGACCCGCAAAATTTCAATCCTCCTAACCTCGGCACCACCAACCCTACTAAACTTACACCCTAATTATACTAAGGTCTATGCCATATCCTACCTACGCAAAACTAATATAATCCTAAGTATGTCCCTAGTGCCCAAGGCCTCTCTCAACTCCCGACATTTGCTTGGTTTCGTGCGTGGGACGTCTCGCCGAAGCGAAATCCAAACAAGGAACCCTCCCGTTACACTACTCCCTCGCGTAATCGGTCATCGAGATATAGCGACCCAAGGCACACAAGCGGGATGTCCTAAATCCTACTAGGCTAGCCTATGAACGCATTCCTACTATCTTATCCTTCCGCCCATACGGAAGGAAACCTAATCAATCGAAGTGCCCACTTTCTATAAAAGTGTCACGTACATAATACCCAAAACATACCTTCTCAAAATTTGCCTTTTTATTAAGGCTGGTTATCATCCTCAAACCAATTTCTCTAAGTCCAACCTCACCCACCCACTTGTGGCGAGGAGACCACTTTAGTGCTTTTCCATAGCACAATATTTCCATAAGTATATCAACATCATGTGGCTCATAGCCTATAGTGGTTCATCCACACTATAAGACCTTTCCACAAAATCAACATCCTTCCATCCCATAATAGCTCCCCACTCCCGACGTCGTTAAGAGTCATGTGTGGAGTGTCTCGCAAAGTGAAATCCAAACAAGGAACCCTTCCACACATTAACCCTTGACTTCGTTGGTTATGGAGTTCCGTCATTTCAACATGCAACCAGGATATTCCTATCCCCTAATCCAACAAAAAGGTGGTCTGAACTCCTATATCTAACTAAGAGTCACACCACCCTCCGCTCGCACTCATTTTTAAGTCCTTGCGCAAATAGTAATGAGCTTAATCTTACAGATCAACACAAATCCTGCGGCCTTAAACCATATATATAAGGTCGCCATATACCCAAATCACGATAATGAAACCTCTACTCATCGAAGTTTCGTATCCCACAATAAATAAGGTGAACTCAACCTATATCTAGGTGAGACACCGCAACAATAACCTGTTCCCTCTAGAAACCATGGACACGATAGACTAGTCATTTTTAGCCTGCTATCGCTCCGAAAATACACCATAATGTATTATACTCATCATATCACCGTACTCGTATAGACATATAAAACGAGTATCCCAAACAAGATATATATATATATATATATATATATATATATATATATATATATATATATATATATATATATATATATATACACAATATATCAACACCTGCCTTTATGGAGAATGAAGGAAAATAAAATTCCGCTATCGCGGAAAACAAATAGACATACATTATATAATGTTATCGAGACCGCCATAAAACTCAAGATACACACACGAGTCTCGGGCTATCGAACATCGCTCCTTACAATCATCTTACTAATCCTCTTAACTCCTTATTTCAACAAATTTTCCCTGGTGGATTTCCACCAACGGGGTCCACGAATACACACATTCTCTAGTGAGCCTATCCTTCCTGGAAAGGACTCATCATTCATTGAACCTAACTCACTTAGGTATAAGGTTCACTTTTCCATATTACTCCTTATTCACTGTCGACCTCTGGCCGATCCTTATGCGAATAATCAAAAACTGCATTCTTTTCATTCATGTTGAAATCATGGGGACTCACGATTAAAACTATCCGTAAGATCCCTTTCGAATCCATACTTCACTGGGAAATCCAACTTCAGTACCACACTCTTCTACGGCGGTACTATGGTACTCGTAACTACTATGCTTTAGTAGTCGTTGAGATAATCCTTAGCAAACACTGCAAAGGAAGTGACCTCTACCACGGTCCTCATTCCTGACCTTCTACCAGCTGCTCCAGCTAAGCCTTACCTCCTGCTACCATCCAAGCACCGCACACGATTCTCAAACGAGCGCGCAAAAGCTTTCTATAATCTCATAATATGGTAGGAGAACGAAATCTCACAAGATAAATCAACAATTCTAATCCTGAGGCTCTATAACAAATGAGAGCAACACTGAAAGCGTAGTACGTCCGCACAGATTCCTAAGGACACTAGAACCTGATGCTCTGATACCATCTGTGACACCCCGCCTAATAAGATATCGGGCGATCACTCCAATATTAAATTAAAACAGGAGCCTCATATGGATCATTCTTAGCATCACTGTCGAAAATCCATTTAATTACTAATAACCTATTAGGCCGGTGTCAAAATTTTAACTTTACTACTCTTTTTAACAACAATAAATAAAACATCCACACAGTTTATGCATAAATGAAATAAAGTAATCGAACACTCGGTCAAAATATAAAACCATATCGAATATCGTTCAAAGAATAAATAAAATCAGTTGGACCATTGGCCTGAATGTTTGTACAATACCTCCTATCTAGAGTACAAGGAAAGAAGCGTCTACCGAGAACCCGCAAGCATCCACAGCTGCTGCAGCAGATGTCTGACTCGAAGTATGTTTCCATCCAGGCATCCCTATGTCTGGACACCTATATATATATAATATATAGAAAGAAAGGAGAGTAGATAAATGGGTCAGAGCCCGAATTTTGAAAATATTTTGCAAGTGCATAAATGCTTTATTTTTAGAAAAATAGTTTTATCTCATATTTAAATTGGTATCGCACTCCCATGAGATACCCCTCACCTCTCCTCTAGTAGTGCACTCCTAGCGCATCCTAACAACATACCCTAGTCAAGCTATCCCTGCCTAACTAGTCTATTCCCTAACTACTATCTACCCCAGATAATCCAAGAGATGTACTAAGGGCTAAACTTCACTCTAATCTCAACACTATGCCATGTTCGTACGTGGGGTGTCTCGCATAGCGAAATCCAAACAAGGAACCCCCCCCCCCCCCGATACACTACTATGCGGCAAGGTCGATCATCGAGTTCTCCCAGTCCCTTAGTACAGAATATATATATATATATAAATATGTATACCAAAAGAAATACTAATATTAGAGAACTAAGGATTAAACTTCTCCCCAGTCTCAACACAGTGCCATATTCGTGCGTGGGGTGTCTCGCAAAGCGAAATCTAAACAAGGAACCCCCCTGATACACTACTATGCGGCACGGTCGATCGTCGGGATCCATTTAACCCTCGGCACTCGATTTATACATATACATACATTTTACCATATACATCCGGATCTATCTCCCGGAATGAGAATTCATTTACAAAGTATTTATCAATACTTATCATTTTTATCTCAAAACCTTCCATTTCCCTTCTCATATCCAGGAAATTTATTTAAAAGACAATTCATTATCATGAATTGCTTTAATAAATCATATACCTTTTTTAAAGCCAATTTTATTATCATAAAAATGCTTTTCCGTTTCAAAATATTCCATTTCCCTTTTTATATTCAGGAAATGTATTCAAAGCCATTTTCATTATCATAAAAATGCTTTGATCATATCATATGCTTCCACATCCCTTCTTCCATTCGGGAAGTGTTACCGAAGCCAATCCATATAACCCATTTCCCTTCCTATATCCAGGAAATGTAATTAAAGCCAATCCATTATCATGAATTGCTTTAATATAATGCGTTCTAAGACCGCCCGTCCGGGTTTCCCCACTGTGCGCGCCCCTAAATGGCTATCATCTTCCATGGCCTATCATAAGACAACCTGGGATCCTAAATCGCAAGACGTTGGTAAACGGCCATATGCCTGCGGGATAGTCAAGACCACACCCGGAATCTCCTAACCAGGGCAGAAAAATATATATCAACAAACGCTCACATGGCCTATAGGACTATATCCACCCTACATTCATTAGACAGGGGGATTCACCATACGTACGCAAACTTCCCTTATGATAGCGATTTAGAGAGGTGTGTATCCTCAATTTTATCAATTATGAAAATCATTTATTTACCATTTTTAAAATATTCATTTTTATATTTTCAAAATCATTTCCATCATAACATATATATATACCTAAATCACACAGTATATACATATCCTATATATTCTTCCTAGAATATATATAAACGGCCATAGTGGCCTATAGCATCTAGCGATGACCAATAATCCCAAAGATTCCCTCCAGGAATCATAATCATGCATTCATATAAGCATGATACTAAACCCAAAGTATTTCTTACTTTAAAAATCACTATATATCTCAATCCTATCTAAGGATTTATTTGATATCTCCAATGATACCATTCACTCTAAATGAAATCAACAAATATCTATATTCCCAGTTTATCCTAATTATTTCCTAGGATACACTTAACGATAATCGATATAATTATGCTCTCTATAAGCATAATTATATAGGCATGTATGCCTACGAGAAATATCCTCGGTATTTATCTCACCCGAACAACCTTAAATTCAACGAGTTAAGGATTTCGTTTCCTTGAACCCCAAGACTACACCTTGTCCAATTAATCATTTAGAATCCCCAATATAATTTAGGAACCCTAATCCATCAATTTCTACAAATATTCTATTTTCCTCGAAAATTTAGATTAAGGGTTATATACTAAAAACCCTTACTTTACCCTCCTAAATTACCTTAATAATTGGACCATAAAGTCCTAAAAGGTCCTTTAGGTTATCACCTAATTAACCTCAAATCAAGATGAAATGGAATTTATCCCATCCAAATCATCCTACAAAATTATCAACTTTCAGCAGGGGTCGATCGATCGACCCATGGCCGTCGATCGATCGGTGGCTCGATCGATCGAGCCCCCATGATCGATCGATCGATCAAGTCGGGTAGCTTCTTCTCCGAGAAGCTGTTTCGGCCATGGAATCTTCCTCCAAGCTTCCATATCCTCACCCAACGGCCTACAACTTTTACCAACAACAAATACACCTATAATAAGGGTCCTAAACATCCTAGAACTCGGAATCACCCAATATTTTTGGTTAATTTCTAAAAATCTCCAATTATCAAATTTTAGGGGTTTATTCGTTTTAACTCCCAAAAACCCGGTTTATCCACGAATACCCAACCCAAAATCATTAGGGTTTGTTATACCAACAATTATATGAGATATTTATGCTTAAAAATATATAAAGCAAGTAAACACTTGCCTCGTGGATAAAATCCGACGTCCTCTAGCCGAATCCCGCGGAGGCTGGCCGGAATCTCCCCTTTTTTCCTCTTTTCTTCCTCCTCTCTCTCTTCCCTCTCTTCTTTCTATTTTCTTTTCTCTTTTCTCACTCTCTCCCTCCTTTTATAAGGAGAAAAGGGTTTAACCCCTTTAAAACCCAAAAACGACTCGTTCACCCAATTACAAGCCTATTTAAATCCAAAATTACCCGAAACTCAATTTTGACAATCGGACACTCTTTTCCGACTATCTCGGACATTCCGAGACTCATGGCGCAGTCGAAATTCCCATCCGAGGTACTCGACCGCAAATCACTATTCTAACCCATAAAAGAAATTGCGGGTTTTCCAACTTAAAATCTGACCTTTTTGTCAATTTTCTCCATGACGACATATAATTAAATTATAGCGACTTATATAGTCCCAAAAGTAATTACAATACCCATAGAAAATCATTCAATCCTCGAAAATCCCAAAAATTACTATTTCGAGACATTCTCCAAATTCCAAATTATACTTAATTATGGGATTTAATCATCTCCAAAAGGGCGGGTTATTACATACTCCCCCCCTTACAACGAAATTTCATCCTCGAAATTCAGATATAACCTACACCATCTAACTAGGATCACTACAAATCCTAAAACCTCAAGGGAAATATACTAACCTAATGGTTCCTAACCATACACTATGCGGCTACCGCAATCATAAAGTGACTCTAATACGTCACTTAATACCCATCATCTATAATGCCTATCGGCATGCATTTCATCCTTATATACTACGCGGTATATAAAACCGTATTAACAAGGTGCCCATACACCTTTCCAACTTGTGAACATCTGCACATCCGTAGTGAACGTCCGACACGTAACACTCTCTCCCAATAAGGATCTCCTTTCCTCGGTGAAATACTCACCTATGGGTCCTCCCGACCCGCGAAATTTCAATCCTCCTAACCTCGGCGCCACCAACCCTACTAAACTTACACCCTAATTATACTAAGGTCTATGCGATATCCTTCCCACGCAAAACTAATATAATCCTAAGTATGTCCCTAGTGCCCAAGGCCTCTCTCAACTCCCGACATTTGCTTGGTTTCGTGCGTGGGACGTCTCGCCGAAGCGAAATCCAAACAAGGAACCCTCCCGTTACACTACTCCCTCGCGTAATCGGTCATCGAGATATAGCGACCCAAGGCACACAAGCGGGACGTCCTAAATCCTACTAGGCTAGCCTATGAACGCATTCCTACTATCTTATCCTTCCGCCCATACGGAAGGAAACCTAATCAATCGAAGTGCCCACTTTCTATAAAAGTGTCACGTACATAATACCCAAAACATACCTTCTCAAAATTTTCCTTTTTATTAAGGCTGGTTATCATCCTCAAACCAATTTCTCTAAGTCCAACCTCACCCACCCACTTGTGGCGAGGAGACCACTTTAGTGCTTTTCCATAGCACAATATTTCCATAAATATATCAACATCATGTGGCTCATAGCCTATAGTGGTTCATCCACACTATAAGACCTTTCCACAAAATCAACATCCTTCCATCCCATAACAGCTCCACACTCCCGACGCCGTTAAGAGTCATTGTGGAGTGTCTCGCAAAGTGAAATCCAAACAAGGAACCCCTCCACACATTAACCCTTGACTTCGTTGGTTATGGAGTTCCGTCATTTCAACATGCAACCGGGATATTCCTATCCCCTAATCCAACAAAAAGGTGGTCTGAACTCCTATCTCTAACTAAGAATCACACCACCATGCGCTCGTACTCATTTTTAAGTCCTTGCGCAAATAGTAATGAGCTTAATCTTACAGCTCAACACAAATCCTGCGGCCTTAAACCATATATATAAGGTCGCCATATACCCAAATCACGATAATGAAACCTCTACTCATCGAAGTTTCGTATCCCACAATAAATAAGGTGAACTCAACCTATATTTAGGTGAGACACCGCAACAATAACATGTTCCCTCCAGGAACCATGGACACGATAGACTTGTCATTTTTAGCCTGCTATCGCTCCGAAAATACACCATAATGTATTATACTCATCATATCACCGTACTCGTATAGACATATAAAACGAGTATCCCAAACCAGATATATATATATATATATATATACACAATATATCAACACCTGCCTTTATGGCGAATGAAGGAAAATAAAATTCCGCTATCGCGGAAAATAAATAGACATACATTATATAATGTTATCGAGACCGCAATAAAACTCAAGATGCACACACGAGTCTCGGGCTATCGAACACCGCTCCTTACAATCATCTTACTAATCCTCTTAACTCCTTATTTCAACAAATTTTCCCGGGTGGATTTCCACCAACGGGGTCCACGAATACACACATTCTCTAGTGAGCCTATCCTTCCTGGAAAGGACTCATCATTCATTGCACCTAACTCACTTAGGTATAAGGTTCACTTTTCCATATTACTCCTTATTCACTGTCGACCTCTGGCCGATCCTTATGCGAATAATCCAAAATTGCATTCTTTTCATTCATGCTGAAATCATGGGGACTCACGATTAAAACTATCCGTAAGATCCCTTTCGAATCCTTACTTCACTGGGAAATCCAACTTTAGTACCACACTCTACTACGGCGGTACTATGGTAATCGTAACTACTATGCTTTAGTAGTCGTTCAGATAATCCTTAGCAAACACTGCAAAGGAAGTGACCTCTACCACGGTCCTCATTCCCGACCTTCTACCAGCTGCTCCAGCTAAGCCTCACCTCCTGCTACCATCCAAGCTCCGCACATGATTCTCAAACGAGCGGAAAAAGATTTCTATAATCTCATAATATGGTAGGAGAACGAAATCTCCTACCATATAAATCAACAATCCTAATCCTGAGGCTCTATAACAAATGAGAGCAACGCTGAAAGCGTAGTATGTCCGCACAGATTCCTAAGGACACTAGAACCTGATGCTCTGATACCATCTGTGACACCCCGCCTAATAAGATACCGGGCGATCACTCCAATATTAAATTAAAACAGGAGTCTCATATGGATCATTCTTAGCATCACTGTCGAAAATCCATTTAATTACTAATAACCTATTAGGCCGGTGTCAAAATTTTAACTTTACTACTCTTTTTAACAATAATAAATAAAACATCCACACAGTTTATGCGTAAATAAAATAAAGTAACCGAACACCCGGTCAAAATATACAACCATATCGAATATCGTGCAAAGAATAAATAAAATCAGTTGGACCATTGGACTGAATGTTTGTACAATACCTCCTATCTAGAGTACAAGGAAAGAAGCATCTACCGAGAACCCGCAAGCATCCATAGCTGCTGCAGCAGACGTCTGACTCGAAGGAAGTTTCCATCCAGGCGTCCCTATGTCTGGACACCTATATATATATAATATATAGAAATAAAGGAGAGTAGATAAACGGGTCAGAGCCCGAATTTTGAAAATATTTTGCAAGTTCATAAATTCTTTATTTTTAGAAAAATAGTTTTATCTCATATTTAAATTGGTATCGCACTCCCATGAGATACCCCTCACCTCTCCTCTAGTAGTGCACTCCTAGCGTATCCTAACAACATACCCTAGTCAAGCTATCCCTGCCTAACTAGTCTATTCCCCAACTACTATCTACCCCAGATAGTCCAAGAGATGTACTAAGCGCTAAACTTCACTCTAATCTCAACACTATTCCATGTTCGTGCGTGGGGTGTCTCGCAAAGCGAAATCCAAATAAGGAACCCCCCCGATACACTACTATGCGGCAAGGTCGATCATCGAGTTCTGCCAGTCCCTCAGTACAGAATATATATATATATATATATATATATATATATATATATATATATATATATATATATATATATATATATATATATATATATATATATATGTATACCACAAGAAATACTAATATTAGAGAACTAAGGATTAAACTTCTCCCCAGTCTCAACACAGTGCCATATTCGTGCATGGGGTGTCTCGCAAAGCGAAATCCAAACAAGGAACCCCCCCGATACACTACTAAGTGGTACGGTCGATCATCGGGATCCATTTGACCCTTGGCACTCGATTTATACATATACATACATTTTACCATATACATCCAGATCTATCTCCCGGAATGAGAATTCATTTACAATGTATTTATCAATACTTATCATTTTTATCTCAAAACCTTCCATTTCCCTTCTCATATCCAGGAAATTTATTTAAAAGCCAATTCATTATCATGAATTGCTTTAATAAATCATATACCTTTTTTAAAGCCAATTTTATTATCATAAAAATGCTTTTCCGTTTCAAAATATTTCATTTCCCTTTTTATATTCAGGAAATGTATTCAAAGCCATTTTCATTATCATAAAAATGCTTTGATCATATCATATTCTTCCACATCCCTTCTTCCATCCGGGAAGTGTTACCGAAGCCAATCCATATAACCCATTTCCCTTCCTATATCCAGGAAATGTAATTAAAGCAAATCCATTATCATGAATTGCTTTAATATAACGCGTTCTAAGACCGCCCGTTCGGGTTTCCCCACTGTGCGCGCCCCTGAATGGCTATCATCTTCCAGGGCCTATCATAAGACAACCTGGGATCCTACATCGCAAGACGTCGGGAAAAGGCCATGTGCCTACGGGATAGACAAGACCACACCCAGAATCTCCTAACCAACGCAGAAAAATATATATCAACAAACGCTCACATGGCCTATAGGACTATATCCACCCTGCATTCATTAGCCAGGGGGATTCACCATACGTACGCAAACTTCCCCTATGATAGCGATTTAGAGAGGTGTGTATCCTCAATTTTATCAATTATGAAAATCATTTATTTACCATTTTTAAAATATTCATTTTTATATTTTCAAAATCATTTCCATCATAACATATATATATATACCTAAATCACACAATATATACATATCCTATATATTCTTCCTAGAATATATATAAACGGACATAGTGGCCTATAGCATCTAGCGATGACCAATAATCCCGAAGATTCCCTCCAGGAATCATAATCATGCATTCATATAAGCATGATACTAAACCCAAAGTATTTCTTACTTTAAAAATCACTATATATCTCAATCCTATCTAAGGATTTATTTGATATCTCCAATGATACCATTCACTCTAAATGAAATCAACAAATATCTATATTCCCAGTTTATCCTAATTATTTCCTAGGATACACTTACCGATAATCGATATAATTATGCTTTCTATAAGCATAATTATATAGGCCTGTATGCCTACGAGAAATATCCTCCGGATTTATCTCACCCGAACAACCTTAAATTTAACGAGTTAAGGATTTCATTTCCTTGAACCCCAAGACTACACCTAGTCAAATTAATCATTTAGAAGTCCCCAATATAATTTAGGAACCCTAATCCATCAATTTCTACAAATATTCTATTTTCCTCGAAAATATAGATTAAGGGTTAAATACTAAAAACCGTTACTTTACCCTCCTAAATTACCTTAATTTATGGACCATAAAGTCCTAAAAGGTCCTTTAGGTTATCACCTAATTAACCTCAAAGCAAGATGAAATGGAATTTATCCCATCCAAATCATCCTACAAAATTATCAACTTTCAGCAGGGGTCGATCGATCGACCCATGGCCGTCGATCGATCGATGGCTCGATCGATCGAGCTCCCATGATCGATCGATCGATCAAGTCGGGCAGCATCTTCTCCGAGAAGCTGTTTCGTCCATGGAAGCTTCCTCCAAGCTTACATCTCCTCACCCAACGGCCTACAACTTCTACCAATAACAAATACACCTATAATACGGGTCCTAAACATCCTAGAACCCGGAATCACCCAATATTTTTGGTTAATTTCTAAAAATCGTCGATTATCAAATTTTAGGGGTTTATTCGTTTTAACTCCCAAAAACCCGTTTTATCCACGAATACCCAACCCAAAATCATTCGGGTTTGTTATACCAACAATGATATGAGATATTTATGCTTAAAAATAAATAAAGCAAGTAAACACTTGCCTCGTGGATAAAATCCGACGTCCTCGAGCCGAATCCCGCGGAGGCTGGCCGGAATCTCCCCCTTTTTCCTCTTTTCTTCCTCCTATCTCTCTTACCTCTCTTCTTTCTTTTTTATTTTCTCTTTTCTCCCTCTCTCCCTCCTTTTATAAGGAGAAAAGGGTTTAACCCCTTAAAAACCCAAAAACGACTCGTTTACCCAATTACGAGCCTATTTAAATCCAAAATTACCCGGAACTCAATTTCGACAATCGGACACTCTTTTCCGACTATCTCGGACATTCCGAGACTCATGGCGCAGTCGAAATTCCCATCCGAGATACTTGACCACAAATCACTATTCTAACCCATAAAAGAAATTGCGGGTTTTCCAATTTAAAATCTGACCTTTTTGTCAATTTTCTCCACGACGACATATAATTAAATTATAGCGACTTATATAGTCCCAAAAGTAATTACAATACCCATAGAAAATCATTCAATCCTCGAAAATCCCAAAAATTACTATTTCGAGACATTCTCCAAATTCCAAATTATACTTAATTATAGGATTTAATCATCTCCAAAAGGGCGAGTTATTACACCCACATCGATGACATCAAAGCGCTCCCAGAAAAGGGGCTTGAGACCTTTCACTTTTTCCCACCAAACCGCACGCGCGAGCGCTGACGCCCCCGAGAGGAAAGGGAAGCCGAGGGATGACCACAAGTCACATAGTCATTACAAGTGCTAAACCGGGTTTTCCCTTATCATATTCAGATTTTATAACATAAACTTGAATTAACTATATTTCATTCCCAACTTCATCTTCTTATGATATTAATAAATTAATCATTATAAAGCATCATTGTCCATCATATAAATCTTATTACACTTTCCCATTATTTTCAACTCCTAAATAAACTTTACTTCATGATGGGACAACTCATAAATAAAATCCAAACATGGAACCCCCCCCCCCCCCCCCCCCCCCGATAAACTTCTATCGAACCTAGCTAGTCCCATAGATCAAACGAGTGATAAAAGTCTCATTCCACCATAAGCACTAACTCATACAATCCACTATACATGTGATCATTAAATAATTAATTATTGTAACACTATCATCTTATCATTTTACTTTAAAGAATAATTAAGCCTCTAACTTCAACGTATTATCGCACGTCTAATCTTGCCCATACATTAAGTAAAACTTTATATGAATCATCTCGTCATAATATTTTATTCATTTATATTATCGTTCCCTATAGGTATTCTATTGTAAAGTAGATATATGCATACTAAGCATATTGTTATGCCATAACCAATATTTGTATAACTTAATCAAATTATATCAACTTTCCCAAAATTTTGGACATATTCAATATCTTAATGATTCGTGCAATAAACTATTCACTTATCACTTTAATCCATTTTATTGACTTTAAATTTCATTATTTGTTAAATAATTGTGAATTGAAACTTCTCTACCATGTACATCATTAATCAGAAACTTTTCTATTTATAGAAGAATTTTGATCATTTTTTTGTGGAATTTGTATATAAAAATCTTATGTGTTATTCAAACTATTTTCAATCATCTTTGAGTCATATATATATATCATATGGGTTCGGCCACATGGATAGTCCTTTTCCATTCTAATTTATTATATGCAATATTACCATTCATGTTTAATTCCATAAGATCTCTCCTAATAATTTCCTCCCACTATAGCTTAGGGTGACCTCTTCCTGTTTTAACCTCTATTTCCAATAATCTTCCTCTCATTATAAGGGCATTTACTAGTCTACTCTATATATGTGCGTACCAACTAAGTCTACTTTCTCTTAATTTATCTCTAATGGGAGATATTCCTAACTTCTCTCTCACGTACTAGTTTTTAATTTTCTCATTCCTAGTAATCATATCATCCATCGGAGCATTCTCATCTCACTAACATGAAATTTTCATTCATATTTTTTCTTTAATGCCCCACACTCCACTCCATATATGGTCACTGGACTATCAACTGTTCTATAAAAAATTTCTTTTATTTTAATAGTTATCCTCTTGTTGCGTAACACCCCACTGGCTTATCTCTATTTTATCCAACCAGTTGATATTCTACTCGTCACATCCTCATGAAGATCCCTATTACTTTATAACATTAAGACCAGGTAACGAAATTTATTAGTTTGTCTTATCACTTTTTCTTCCATCTTTAACATTGTATTATATGACGCCTCATTATTAAATTTACATTCTATAAATTCCATTTAATTTCTACTGATTTTTAGTCCCTTAGACTCTAAGGCTTTTCTACAAGTATCTACTCTCATTGATAATGCCCTCCTTTGAAGTGTAAACTAAAACTATATCATTCGCAAACAACATACACCATGGGACTTCTTCTTATATGTCCTTAGTAATCTAATTAAAGACTCTGACAAATAAATAAGGACGTAAGGCATATCCTTGATGTAGACCAACTTTAATCGTAAAGTCATTAGTTTCTCCACATATAGTCGTTCATCTAGTCTTTATGTTATCATGCATATCTTCAATAACTTTAATATAACTTGAAAAATTTATTTTCCTCCTTAAAGCCCACCAAATTATATCCATAGGTACTCTGTCATAAGCCTTTTATTAATCTATAAAGACCATATATCAACTTGTATTCATACTTTTACATTTCTCCATTAACTGTCTTAATAAGTAAATAACTTTTTCGGTGGATCACCTTGACATAAATCCAAATTGATTGTCAAAAATAGTTGACTCATTTTTTAATCTTTTTTCTATAACCTTTTCCCAAATTTTATAGTGTGATTCCTCTATAATTATTGCAATTTTGTATTTCCCCTTTAATTTTATACAAAGGTATTATGGTACTTTTCCTCCAATTGCCAGGCATGTTTCCTTCTCTTAAAATTTTACTAAATAATTTTGTTAACCATTCTACCCCTAGTCTTCCAAGGGTTCTCCATGCCTCTATGGGTATTTTATCCGGGCAACCCGCTTTATTCTTTCCCATTTTTCTTAATAATATATGTCCTCTTTTTTTCAGAAATCGTACATACCATTCCTTTGTTCGGTTCAATGTTCTTGACATATTTTTTCCTATATTTTTCATTCAATAATCCTTGAAAATACTTTTCCCATCTATCTAGAATTTCTTTATCGTTAATTAATATATTTTGATTGATGTCTTTAATATACTTACCTGGACCCATATCCCTTATCCATCTATCTCTATTCATCGGTAATTTATATATTTCCTTTTCACCTTTATTGGTACCTAATTTATTACAAAGATTATCTCATGCATTTTGTTGCGCATTTTTAATAATATTTTTTACTTCACTTTTTATCTTCTTATACCTTTCCAAATCTTCTTGATTTTTAATCTTTTGCCACTCTTTAAATCTTACTCGTTTATTTTGTATTATCTTTTCCTCTTTCTCATTCCACAACCAAGTCTCTTCTGTAATGAATCACTTTCCTTTAGTCTCACCTAAAACTTGCTTGCAAATTTAAACAATATCATTCTTTATTCTTAACCAAATGTTGTTAACATTGTCGTTCCAATTCTACTCCATGTTTAACAAGAACTTTTACTTAACTTCTATCTCTTTGCATCCTTTTAAATCCTTCTATTTTATATTTTGATAACCTATTTTCTATTCTCGGTACTTAAATCCTTTAATTGCTAAATCTATTACTAATAGGTGGTGTTGGTTTGTTAAGATTTCACCTGGTATAACTTTGAGTCTTTGTATATGTACAATTCTCTTCTTCTAAGTAATCCATTATCTGTTTGACTTTTATTCTCTCCACTTTTAAATGTTATTCGTTCATAGGACACGCATGTCGATTGAATATTTTTTTTTCAACCCCACCCCCATCCCCCACCATGGAAACTCTTACCCCTCAGTAAACATTCCATCAACTTAATTTTTTAACTAGTGGTCTGCCATGGTGGGGGTAGGGGTGGGGTAAGGGGGTCTCGGGGTCACACGCGTGTCCGTTTCTGCTGGAGCGGACTAATTATACTATAGGAAATAAAATTAATGGTTGTTAGGTGTTTTTTTGTTAAGGTTCATTAAAAAGTTCGCTTTTTAGGTCCGCTAGTGATCCCCTCCCTATATATATATATATATATATATATAATAAAGTAGGAAACTTATGTATGTCATAAGATAAAAAGATGATATCATCTTTATAAATTTCTCCTAGATTACCGCTTTTGCCCTGAATTATTTGAATTCCCATTTTTTTAGACACTCGAATTTATTTTTTCTCTACATCAAAATTTAAAATTGGTGCAAATTAGTAAACTCCCTCTCATACTCCCCAACCACACAAAACCCAATCAGCCCTGCCTCGCATCTCATCGCTCCGTCTTTTTAATCTCTCTCACACCTGCTAAATGGTTTAGATTTGATCCCTAAAGCCAACAAAGAATGGTTAGATCTTTAAAAGGTACGTGGACTAAAGTCGGCTACAGCATAGAGTTTAAAAAGTCTAAAAAGTTTAAAAACAAACGTTAAAAACCTGCAAGGATTGTGACATCGTTTGGAAAAAAAACATGTTCAAGTTGAACTGATAAAAGAACGTGTCTCGAGGAGTAAAAATCGGACAGACAGATGGGACATAAAGTGTGTAAGTCAGTATATGGAACTGACATACAAAACAAATATCCATTTAATTTAATTTAAAAGGGATCTTCTTCACACGCCACGTCTTTTGTCAGACCCAAAATAAGTCTTTCTATGCCACACCCTCCTTCCCACATTTTTCATTCACACCTCATTCTTCACCACCGCTCTTCCACATCCATCATTGTGTGTGCATATAACAAGTGAGAATAGCAGGTTTGTGAGTATAGAATTTATATGTTCGAATAAAACAGATCTGTTGATTTCCCATAATCAGTAGGGTGCAAATAGTTTTATTGTTTTCAATTTGTATGTTTGTGTAGAATTTATATGTTCGGTTCCCAATGTTTAACTTCTCAATATGCCTTATCTTCTCTAAAGAACTGATAGTCTCTCTCTCTCCTCCCTATATTTGCAAGAGAAAAATCGGGTGACCCAAACCACATAACATGAGCTCGAGAAAATTTTCAGATCTAATTTCTAATGTTGAAGTGGGTGTCAAAATATGTCCAAAATTAATGAGAGGTATGTTCGAACTACGTTCCGTTTTAATAAGATTTTCCTCCATTTGACTGCGTTGACCTCATTTTTTGTTCGAAACTCAGGTTTGTCCCATCTCTGAGTTTTTTGAGGAACAAATCAATCTCTGAGGAGAGAAAACGTTATCCTGGGCAAACAACCCCAATGTTCGGCCACCGAAAAACACCCAAATCAGTCCAGTTCCGAATAGGGTAACACCTAACCATGGTAAAACACCCAACACTCGAACGCAGTTCCAAATCGGGTAACACCCAAATGTAGTTCCGAATCGGGTAACACCCAACACTCGAAAGGAGTTTTGAATCGGGTAACCATGGTAAAACACCCAGTTCCAAATCGGGTCACACCTAAATCAACCCACTTCGGCCACCGAAAAACATCAAACGGAGTGGAAGAATGAAATATCAGAATGAACTATTCTCGAATCTGTGTTGGATCGGAATGAAATATTGTTGAACCTGTGTTGGATTGGATTGGAATGAAAATATAACCTGTGTTGGATCATAAGAGGGGAACTATTCTTTTATTATTTCTTTCTTTTAGAGTTTGAAAGTTCCCTTTTGATTTTTTTTTTTTGAATAAGTTTTCAAAAAAAATTAAAATATTTTTTAATACACATTTTAAATTTTTTGGAGAAAAATAAAAAAGTTTGAACTAAATATGTATTAAAAAAACGTTCGAAGGAATTTTTAATATAAGTTTTTTTTTGTTGCGTAAGCCCTACAAAAAAAATACTATTTTGTTGGGAAAGCACCATCTAAGATATCAACTGGTATTTTGATGGGTTACTCATTGTTGAAGGCACTATGGCGATCTTGATAGAGACCCATAATCAAGGTCTTAAAAAACTGACCATACAATTTTATATTATTTTTGGCTCACATATTATATGAAAATCTGTTTTTATATAATAACGTTTTTTTTATATAATAACGTCTTTTTATATTAAAAAAAAAAGACAAAAAATCACTATTTGTTGTTAGGCTAGAGTAAAGAGTATGCTGATAAACACAAATTAATTTAATATGGCCATGCTTTTAAAAATCGTCACATTTTTTTAGGATACCTTTAGTCAGGCAAAGGCCAGAGAATTTGGATCTAGGTTTCTTACTAAAAGAAAATGGGGTGTACTACCTATAGTGTTTAACATAAAAAAATATTTGAGCTTTTCCTTAGCGATTTAATTTTCTATAGGAAGTGTTTAATAAAAATATCAGATAATGTGATCATAAAGATAATGTTGCTCAAGTTGTCTGCAGTAGAATATTTAAACACTAATATTATTTCTCCATCCATATGGAGAGTGGGTTGAACCAACAACTTAAAATTTCATAAATGTATTTCACTAAATATATTGAGTGGCACTAGGTCATGTAAAAAAAATCATCTTCATGTCCTTAAACAACATATTTGATTTTATTTTGGTTTTTAAATTACAAATAATGTATAAAAATTGTTAAACTAAATATTAAATTATAAACGTTTTTTAAATTATAAATTATTTATATGATAATAATTCAATAGTATATGAAAACTGCTTTTTTATAAAAAGAAAGGTTAAACACAAATATGTATCGAAAAACATTTTCTTTTATGAAAAACAGTTAAAACAGATTTTTATGTATTTAAAAATAGTTAAAAATATATTTATTATAAAAAAATAATTTTTTAAATAGTATTTTACCCTCTATTGTAATTTGGATGAAAATGATCCCATTCTTTTGTTGGTTTTTGGAATTAAATAGGTTATGTTTATCTTAGTGTTGGGGGAATGAAATTCTTCTGTCCAATTTTTTTAAGACTAATTTTTTTTAAATTACACTTTGTTTTGTCGAGGGAACAAATTTTTTCCATTTTACGATTACTTTTAAGTTTTTATCGTAATGCGATTATGTACCTTGAAAATTTTCATCGTGCCTTCAGGCACGGGCATATATATATATATATACACACACACACACACTTATCTCAGTTTATATGTGCATCGTAATTCCTATGATTCAAATGTTTAATAATAATTACACGGTTGTGTTTAATAAGACACATTTGTCTCTTTATGAGTCATATTTTAGTTTCCTAAGTTAATGTTAAATTCTCTTCTTAACCACATACTACATTAGCATATATTTTACCCCTTTATTACTATGGCGACCTACCCTCGTCATATTAATATCAAAATATTATAAAAATATCTAAATCCTTAGATTTATGAAAATACAGATGACACTAAATGGATTTCAACGATATGTAAAAGTTCACCACATCGTAGCCATTATTTCCCATTTTTGACCAAATATATGAACATGTTTACTATGGGTGTTTTCATTCTATAATTTGAGTAACGCTAGGTTCATGTACTGACAATGCCACCTCTCATACTTCCATATTAAGGTTGTGTAATCCCAAAAGTATTTTCTATTTCTCATAAAATGTCTACTTTAGTCTAATATAGTCAAAATTTGCCCAAACAAGAACATCTAATTTGTGTAAAAGGAAATTCATACTTCATTCTCATATTGAATTCCTATTCATGAATGGTCATTAAACTCCAAACATTATCACCATGATTCCAAATTAACAATTTCAAATTCCTACTCTTAAGCCCAATTTTATCAATTCCATTCAACGATATGAATATCAACAATTAGTTTATTCTTTCCCTAATTAAGTTTCTAATAATTTTTAATCACAATTCATATAAATATTTAGGCGATATTTAATACATGTAATAGTTAAGGGGGAGAGTACTATTATACTTTCCCTTTAGATATTAAATTAGGAGATGATCAAAATACTGGTACTACATTTATCCATCTCCAAACTTCGACTACAGAAATGAAATCTATGCGAAAAATCAAGTTGGGTACATGCTCTGTGTTTTCCCAAAAGAAGACCTTTAAAAATGGGGTTGAGGATCAACATTTGCGTAAAAGAAGCACATAGCAACTCCCTCTTAGATAATTCTCTAGCTTCCATAGTGGGCTGGGACCCTATAGTGGAACTAGCTCATCCATAACTCCCCAAACTCTCCTTTCTCTCTTCTTTTAGTTTTCCTTTCTCTTCTTTCATTTTTCGATTTTTTTTCTTTTCTCAGCCCACACATACACGCGCGCGCGCGCGTGCACACACACACACATATATATATATATATATATATTGACCCTTGAATTTGCCCTCTCTTGGAGCCCAATATATACTTAATTATCCTTTTTACCTCTAAGTTCAATTAAATAAAAGCCCTCTTTTGTCTTTTTAACTATTATAAAATATAAAAAAAATCATCCCGACTCATTTAGTTACATTCTTAATCACAATAAATTAATTCTAAATCAAATTTCTATGACACCCCACCTAATTAAATACCGAGCGATCACTCCTTTATTAAATTAAAATCAAGGTGAACAGTTGGTTCATTCTTAGCATCACTGTCGTAAAAATAACTTTTCCAATTTAAACACCCTAATTAATTAAGTTAAGTGTCAAAACCATTATAGACATTACTTTCCAAATTCTATTTATAACCAATGATTGAAAACTTTACATAATTCAATATTAAAGAATCACACCCCAATTATCCTGGAACATATAACCCAAATAATTTAAACATTCAACAACTAAATCCCAACATTTAAAACTTAAAGTAAAACATCCAGACAGTAATAAATCCCAAAGTGATAGTACTAGAAATAAATGAATCACAATGTCCAATAAAACAACTGGATAATGGAAACGGGCGACACATGCCCAACTGAATAAATATGCTAGGAGTGGAATCAAATAAATGAAGTTGTCTAAGCAAGAGGCGTGCAACTCGGTGTAGTAAGGCCTACCGTCCTGCCCTGTTGGCCGGACTCTCCTTCTCGCTTGCTTCCCTGCAGATGGAAGCGGTGATCCTAGCAGTGTAGTAAGGCAGCATTGAGTACATCTGTAAAGGTACTCAGAGACAAATTCCCTATAAGATGCTGACGGATCCTCCAAGCTAACCCGTCCACAAACAACATTATCTTCTTACCCTCGGTAGGTGCCTCATCTAGCACTATGGTGAGAAGTCTCGTGAACTCCTCCTCATACTCAGCAACGGTAGAATTCTCCTGCTTCAAGTTCAGTAATTTCTGCCTCATCTCAGTCTCCATGGCGGGTGGAAAGTACTTGTGGTCAAACCGCTCCCAGAATACCTGAATCGGGATAGTATCCCTCTCCTCCAAGGTGGTGGTGGATTCCCACCACAGCAAAGCCGCCCCCACTAACTTAAAGGAAGACAAAAATTGCTTCTGTACGTCTGTGTACTCATACATACGAAGATGCCGCTGGATATCTTTCTTCCATTAGCTGACGATGATGATATCTGAACTACCCGAGAACTCAGGGGGATGCGCCTTCTGAAAGGCATCCCTAACCCGCTCCCATGCTGATGGAAGCTGTGCAGGTACTGGCGCCACTGCCTGAATCTGGGGTCGAGCCTGCTGTACCACCGCTAGCGCTGCATTCACCGCCTGAGCAATAATAGCGGTTACCTCATTAGCATTCATCGTACCCTGAGCTGGAGCTGCTACCTGCTCGGCTTGGGCACGCCTATCCTTTGGTGCACGTCTCGGAGGCATCTGAAACGTGAAGAAATTTATTACTCCACAGTTATTATCAAATCTTAAATAGCTGGAGACGTAAACATAAAAGCAAGAATACAACAATCCTAACATAGGGCTCTATAGCAAAAATGTTAAGCTGAAAGCAAAATAAGCCGTACAGATCCTAAGGACACTATAACCTGATGCTCTGATACCACCTGTGACACATTGCCTAATTAAATACCGGGCGATCACTCCTTTATTAAATTAAAATCAAGATGAACAGTTGGTTCATTCTTAGCATCACTGTCGTAAAAATAACTTTTCCAATTTAAACACCCTAATTAATTAAGCTAAGTGTCAAAAACATTTTATACATTACTTTCCAAATTCTATTTATAACAAATGATTTAAAACTTTACATAATTCAATATTAAAGAATCACATTCCAATTATCCTGGAACATATAACCCAAATAATTTAAACATTCAACAACCAAATCCCAACATTTAAAACTTAAAGTAAAACATTCAGACAGTAATAAATCCCAAAGTGACAATACTAGAAATAAATGAATCACAATGTCCAATAAAACAACTGGATAATGGAAATGGGCGACACATGCCCAACTGGATAAATATGCTAGGAGTGGAATCAAATAAATGAAGTCGTCTAATCAAGAGGCCTGCAACTCCCACCTAAGCTGCAGCGCGTTCCTACCAAAGGATCCTATGCAAGAGGCCCCTGTGGCTGGGCACCTATAATATATACATATATATACAAGAGAGAAAGGAAAATAGAAACGGGTTAGAGCCCGATAGTGTAAATGATTTAAAATTTGTTTAGCAAGTATTTAAAATGTTTACAGGCCAATGCAACAACATATTAGTGCGACACTCTCTTGAGAAATTCTCACCTCTCTTCTAATTTGCACGTCTATCGCACTAATCTTCCCAACTGTTTAATTTATCTTAGTTTACTCGTAAGATTTAAAACTGAACTATTTAATTGTTTAAGAGGATAATTTCATTTGAACACAAAGTTCTCATTTAAACCTTATTTGCTAATAAAGTTTCCTAGTGTCCCATTATACTTTTCAAAACAAGTATTTCCGAGTTGAAGTCATGATTCATTTCTTACTTACCATAAACACAATAGGGAGTTCCAAATTTCAGAAATTCATATATATATTAAATACTCATATAATATATATATTCTAACAGCACCCCACATAAAAATTAAGAGTGCGGGCATACTCTGCTATCCAATCCACGTATTACTCGTACTAAGGGAAATATATGTTCGGAATCACTCTCGAACTGTATTAACACATACACAAACAATATTGAGGCGAAGCATAGATTCCAAGTATCTAAGTGGTCAGTACATACCCTCACGTCTCTTAAGACCGTCTGAACATCGATCAGATAGCCTGTACCAAGGATATCTATCTTCTAGGGTACGAGTCAATATCCCCCATAAGGGTCCCATCGAGATAAGACTGTACCAGTGCGGTAACCTCAAGGATAGCAAGTAGCGCGGACATGATTTTCACACATATATAATATATGCATAAACATAGTCATATAAATATACTACTTTTACCATATCAAATTTAGGTTCATCTCATAACCCATAAGTATAACATTTATCCTTATTTCTCATTATTTAGTTATCCCTTAAAATTGTTCATCTCTTACTTTAATTTGAGGGATTATTCCAACCCACTACGTAACACTCATGGACTCTATCCTCCTAAGTGTAGAATTTCAGTAGGTATTCATCTATTTTTCCAACGTAACTATTTTACGCGTCTCTCCCTTTAATGCATAATTTCCTCGTCCCTAATATGTAAATATCCCAAAAATGTACATCTCGTCTTACATTAAAGGTCTCATAATTATTAATAAGTCCTACTGGTCTCCATTACCTTCCAAATTATTTTAATAAGGATGCCCAAATATTTCTACTCATTTAATTTGAATTTAACTATTTTCAAAGGGGAAATGTGAGTCTGCCAGAAGGGGTCGATCGATCAAGGGCAGGAGCTCGATCGATCGATGCATCGATCGATCGACACCCCTGGTTCGATCGATCGATCAAACAGGTATATGAATTCTGCAGATTAACAATTACGGGTTTCATAACCTAACCTCAATCAAATCCAAATTGTTCACACCCAAACTCCCTAAAATTTGTACTACAAATAGTATAAACCCATATTGTACATCTTCAACGTAAAGCATGCCATTTTTCATCAATGACCATAGATTAATAGGACAAAACTCATATAAATATCAAGAACCCTAGAATGTCTTTAACATGGTTCTAATCAGTATTTTTCTAGAAATTTCTACTCCTAATTCAACATAAATTCGTAGTTAAGCCTCTACATGTGAAGGGGTTTCCAGATTATCATTCAAATCATTACTACATGCGATTTTCCTATCTCCAACATGAATTTTCTTCTACCAAACTCATCCTAATCACCCTAGACTAACATGAACGATGCATTAACGAAAATAAGCAAGATAAATACTTGCCTGGAAATTTCAAAGTTCTGGTTGTGGACGAATTTGGTGTTGTCGCGTTCCCCGTCGCGCGATCTACGTGTTGGTGGTGGTGGCTGTGCAACCGGATGGATTTTGGGCCTTGGATTGCTTGGAAATCTTTATCCTTCCCTCTCCTATGGTTGTTCTAATGTTTTGAGTCTGCTAACCCTAAAGGACTATTCCAAATGGCTGATATAGCCTAATAATTTTCGTGGGTTTAATTACCCAAAAATGCAAAATGTCCAAAATGCCCTCCCGGGGTGCTAAATAGGCCTAAAAATGCCCCGAGACCCAAACTAAACCCCCGGGTATACTTTACTGACTATCTCGAACCTTCCGAACACTTTGCCGCACTCAAAACGACCATACTAGCAACTTATAATTTATTCACTTTTAATAATTCCATATTTAGTCCAGATGCGACATGGGCGTCTCCCGACTCAAATTTCCAAAATTGTCATTTTATTCACTCTTGACATTTAATAGAACCAATATTATATTACTTTACTCATTAGTAATATTCAACAACAAGTTTCCCATAATTACTAACTCACATCATGTTAATAATTATAAAGTGATTAATTTTCGGATTTATATTAAATTAATAACTCACATTAAATTTAATAAATCCCCAAATTAATATAGCATAAAAATACGGGGTATTACAATTTCCATATTATTTATTTTAAAACAAGTCCCACAATTACTTCTAATTAACATAAAATTCATTAAATACCCTTAAAATTATTATAAATCCTAAAATTTTGTATGAATCATAATTTCACTGTTAATTTCTATATCTTGGTATAATAATTCATCATTAATGATTTTGTCATATACTTTATTCTTTTCTCATAGTGATTATTTTATTTTGTTATTTATTTCTTTATAAAAATTATAGGGTATTACAATATCCCTTTATAACAAAAATAATTGCATCCTAGGAATTCACACAAAACCCAATTTTAGTAGTGGTATACCTACATTTGTCACTTTATTGGTTGTAATTTTTACCACAGGCTCACGTACGGTTAAATACCATAACCGATTACGACTTACATATCCTTTTCATTACTATAAAATATAATTCACTACTCATATGTGCCTAATATCACAATCATTATGTGGATTAAACATGAACTCATAATGATATATACACCATGACTTTCATGTACTTAACATGGTTCATTAAACCAATATTATGTTCTACGTTACTTATAAAATTTTGTGTTTAGAACAACCATTTGCACATATGCAAATCATACTCGTTCATTGTTACAGTTTTCACGGGCTTCATAATCACCATTGTTTCAAATTATTTTAATAATAATCAAAATTTAAACTAAACTATATTGGTTCAATAATCAATACCAACCTTGTATAAATAACGCAAAAGCCATCCTTATCAACAGTTTATAATTTTATTTGTTCATTACCCATTTTAGAACATATTAACTTAATGCCTCACTCATTTGTTCTTATATTTCTAATCTACAATGAATTTACCAATAAATCCACATACATAAATATCCCTTTACACATTTACCATTATATGTCAACATATTCCTCCATTTATAAAGTTTGTGTATAATCATATGTTAATCTTTCATCTAAAGTTCAAACAATATCCTCTGTTCTCCTTCTAGTATTACCATATAACCAATATTTTATATAATATCCAAAATTTCCCCAAATCAATATACCTACTCATTAAAGTGAAAACCTATACACGGAGCATTAAAAAATTCATAAATAATAGTGTATCGTATCCTCAAATCCGTATACTACTATTTAACTCAAAGTCTAACCTATATTACATCTTATTTTAGCATTTATTTGAAATAATGTTATCTCAAATCACTAATATATGTCATAACTAGATAATTACTTATCTTCCAAATATACTTTAATATACAATAATAAAATCATTGATATAACTTATCTGGAAAATGATATTTCCTATCCCTATCGAATATCTGACCTCCAAGACATCATAAATTATTCTATCATAGGATTTCGTACGATAGAACAAGACCTACTAGAGTACATATCCGAAAATGTATCAAAGATCGACACGCGAAAAACTATAGGATACTATAATTATCGAGACTTAGGATAGTGATTGGATATCATCGGTAATACCCCGAATAATATTAATTAGGGTGTCTGTTCTTAATAAATAAATGCTTAAATATGAAATAAATTAAAATACCATTCTCATCATGTGACAAAAATATGAGACAATCAAAAACTTTTCTTAACAATATTAATAGATGATAAACAACACTTTAAGTAACCATGAATAAAATTCTAAATTTATTGAAATACTTCAAATACATTCAATTTACTATCTCTAAATAATACATTGCAATAAACCATAAAACCATGTCTCAAATATAATGATAGGAAGGGAAACTAAAGAATACAAATAAGTAATTCCAATATTTCAAATGTACTAACATTCTCAAATACTTCTCATGTGTCTCAAATTCAATATTGATACACGTGTACAATCCAACTCTAACTTAAAGTTGAATTGTTAGTCAACGAAAAAAGGGTCAAAACCCAACAAGTATAGCAGCTGCATGATCCAAAATTGGGTACAAGAACACAATCATAACTACTACATGTACCAAATACTATAATATTGTCTTTTTAATTGGAAAAAGAGTATATAACTGTAAGGCCGAAAATAATTTCAACAAATAAGGGATAAGTAATAGACTAAAATACTTTTATCGTACATAAATCATTAACTAACAACAATTAGAATTTCTAATAATTAATTTCTATATCCTTATTAAATACCATGAACGTGCTTAACCCCCCCCCCCCCCCCCCCCCACTCCCCTAGAGAAAACTAGTATCACACCACGCATAACAAAATCCGACCTCCACCATAGACATCCTAAACATCACCATAATATAAATTGTAATTTTGTGTGGTCCCCGGTCCCCATTGGGGTCACCAGTCCCACGATACGCTAAAAAAAATCCTCCACCATAAACCCCCTAAGCCCGTGATCGTGTCTAATCCCCCATTCCCCCTCGAGATAACTATCCTTACGATACGCAATCCATCGTAACAAAGTCAGACCTTCGCCATAGACACCCCAAAACATCTGTAGACACCATTTTCTAGAACCCCTTATTTCTCTCCTTAGGACCCTAGCACGTCCTATTTCATTACAAATTCTAGGTCGCACTCCAAGTACCGATCTAAAGGCCATCGGGCGCTTTCGGCCCAATTTGACTCCGGTCAGAGTGAAAGATCTTTGAACCATATAAGGGCTATGAATACAATTTCCAACGGTCCACCCCGTGCATGAATCAACATAACGGTTCGAAAGAATGAACAATTTTACTATCGAAAATTAATTCGGAGGCCACCGGGGGCTCCCGTGCCCCGATTTGACCTCAATCAACTTCATCTTTAGAGAAAAATATCTTTGAATCTTGGAATGGCATTGAAACCCCTTTCCAACTATCCACCCTATGTGGGAAACTGCATAATCGTTCGAATAGATGATCTATTTTCCCCCGAAAACTAATCCAGAGGCCACAGGGCGCTCCCGGGCTCCATTTGACCTAAGTCAACTCTTCAGCTTGAATGAGATTGAATGAATATCCGAAGGGCACTTAATAAACTTTACAACAATCCACCCTATGCATAATTCTGACTTACGATACGAACGAATGATCCATTTTTCTCCTAGAGGTCACCGAGCGCTTTCAGGCCCCAGTTGGCAAAGGTCTACTTTTTTAATCAAATAAAACTCTTTGTAATGTCAAAGTAAATCTACTAACCTTTCCAATGGTCCACCCCGTGCACAATTCTGACTTTGCATACGAACGAACGATCCATTTATGTCCAGTTATCTCTCGTCCAAAGGATCGACGTGCACTTTCGAGCTACATTTGAACCAAAGTCAACTCCCAGACTCGACAGTGGTCCAAAGGACCCTTGAAGGTATCTGAATTAACTTTCTAATGGTATGCCCCATACCCTATTAGGATCAACAAATTTCTTTTTTTGACTATTTTTCCAAAAAAATCTGCACGAGACTATCAATCGGTAGGTCCAGTTCCTTGCCTATCGACAATGTGTCTAGGGTCACCTACCGATAGGAAGGACTAGGGTATTGTCGATCGGCACCACCCTTGATCCTCTAAATAGAGGGCATGACCTCACTCCCAAGTCACACCAGAGATCCATCAGCATCAAATGATCTCAATAACATTCTCTCCAAATCAGCGAAGTTTCTCCATGTGAAGTTCCATTCAAGATTACATTCCCATCCTTTTCATACCTAATTTAGCAAAATCTCATTCTATTTCATCCAACATTCATCTCACATTAAAGGGAATTCATCCAAGATCAAAATCAAGATTCAAAGAAGGTCCCATTCCTTCCTTCTATCTAAATTTTTTATTTTTTGGCATTAATTATATTTAGATCCATAAACCCGACACCATGCCACATTTGAACTACATGTACTTTGATGCCTTTATAGGCTACATAGGCATTTTGGATTAAAACCCGAGACTCGAGTCCAATTTTCCCAATTTTTAAATTTTTCAAGTTCTCTAAATCCTCCAATTTAACAAATTCCTAATTTTTGCATTTATCATATTCTTGCATTAGTATACATATTATGTTTGTTATCGTTTCATCCAACACATATTGTCGTTTCATAATAACGATCAATATCGCGATAAATGCATAAATCATATTTTTTATACATATTATTTTGGGAACATTCCTATGGATGACTTCACTCTACCCTTCCCATGGTATGAGTTGAAAATTATGACCTCCATTATATATACATGCACCCACATGTCACGCATAAATAAAGGAAAATAATAACACTAGCCCATGAGAGACCGAAAGGGCGGGATGTGCACCTAACACCTTCCCATTTCGTAACTTAGCCCACGAACCTTCGAACTATGGGCTGTGTATGCATCAGTTTGTCTTTGATGCTGCTCTCTCGAGGTGGCAACATGTTCTTTTGACTATTTTGTGCAAGATAGGCTGGCGCATCCATCTTTTTACAATTACTTGACACCGACGACGACCGAAGCGTTCTTAAGAAAATGAGTGAGACCTTTCCATCCGCCTTACTTCTCCACCATTTTATCTCTCTCTCTTTGATAGAAAAAGGTCAAAGAGAGGAGGCTGGTGCACAATATCGATTGGGATGGCCACAGTGGCGACTCCGCTGGGGACGTTTTTTCATAAGAGGGATAGACTTTTTCTGCATGGGTGTTTTATTTTCTTGTGTGCGGATGCACCTATCTATATGTTTCCTATTCTCTCCACTATTATTTATTGTACATATGTACCTCATTATTATCTCACTATTCACTCACACACTTGTAGAAATTCTCCATGTACATTTCACACCACATGCACCTAGGATTACTTATACCACATGTTGAAGACACCACTTAGAAATCCATGCTTAGGTGTTAGTAAAACTTACCTCCACATATCTCACTTATTTATCCATGACTTGTAGTAAATCCATGCTTAAGTTCACTACCACACACTCACTTGTAGATAATTACACACCATTCACTCTCACATATCCATGCTTAGTATAGAATGACTTTTTATACTTGTACTTTACCCCCTGCTTAGTATAATACTCAATAAAGAAACTATCTTCATAAGATAATAATCAAGAATCATGCATTTTTTCACACTACATAACCAAAGAGCATTGTTATTGGCCAAATTTTGTCCCATAACTAGGGGTCACTTCGTGTGGGGCGCAAGTCCGGTAGGTTGTAGTTAGCTTAAGTGATATGACTCTAACCTTCCATTGGCCAAGTACCTTATATGTACATCGAACGGTTAACCCCGCATCATACCGCATGACCAAAATCATGACAGGAAGTATATCGCAGGGAAATCATTCACGTACATCGAGTATATGGAATTCTCTCTCATACCACTTATCCCCATGAGGTATATAGTGAGGAAATTCACGTACACTCAGGTATATCAATTGGCTTGTCCACATGTACCAATTTCCCTCAAATGCAATACATATATTGTGGAAGTCATGACAAAGGGGGAACCCATCACATTAACCCAAGAACTGCATAACCACATATAGGTGTTGACACTCATATTTAGCTTGTCAGTTTCTAAAACTCTGCCGCAATTACGGGTCGGCATGCTGCCTAAATTTTCGTGCAATTTTTAAAAAACGACTCCTACCCATGAGCCTAGTAATAAGTCCAACCATAGTATTTATATATTTTTCAAACCCCATTTTTTCCAAGCTCGTGTCCCGTGCGATATTTTTTTTCCATTTAGGTGAACCTAATGCAAGTGAGAACCTAATAAACATAATAGTAATCATGCTGAGACCTGTCTCACGTCTTTCCCTTCTTTCTTTTTCCAAAAAGTGTTCAAAAAGATTTTTTTCCTCTTTTATAAAGAATACTAAAAACATTTCTTTTCCTCCCTTTTTTACCCAAAAAAACATGTTGTCCTCATCTTTTTCAAAAATGTCGAAAACATTTTCCTTTTTTATTTTTCAAAAATAAATCCCAATTTTTCTCCTCCTCAAGTCGATCACATACCCTTGTCCTGGCTCCCTATTGGCTTTACTATTTAGTTGAATTTCCTCGAAGCTTCGTTAGTCCCTTCACTTCCTTTGAGTCCAGAATTCATCCGCTTTCCATGGAGAACACAAATCAAGTACCAAATGTGCAACAAAATTTGATGACAGTCCTAGCTCTATCACCTCAAAGATTGGTAACCATAAAACTGAGGCTCATAAGATGCAACAAAATTGGGTCCCTATTCTCGAAGATCCCAAGGTCCTCTTCTCTCACGCTATGGGTTTGCCCACACCCGAGCCTATTTGGGTTCCCGAGGAATACCAGCATGCTCCACGTGCTCCTCGTTCTAATGGGCCACCACCAACCTAGCTCCCTATGCCGAATCTTTCCCAACCAAGGGCTAACTAACACATGAACGTTGATCCGAAATAGGAAGAATTGAACAAGGTCAAAGAAGACCTCTGGATGTTGACCAAGTCAGACTCTCTAAAAACTACATGGACTACACCCATATGTCTCCTTATACTAAATCCAGGGTATTGAAAAAGTTCAAGGTGCCCAACCTCGAGAAATTGGGGGTAGTTGACCTCCAATTATTCATCTCGCAGTTATCACCAATCCATGACTCCCTTAGGGGCCTCTGAGGAAATAATGGCCTTAATGTTTCAACAGACCTTGAAGGATAACAATCTTCGCTGGTTCTTATCTCTCGAGGAGTTTAGGATCTATAGTTGGGAAGATGTTCCCCGTAAATTAAAGTCACAGTACAAGTACAACGAAGAGTTAAAGGTTACTCACCGTCATTTAGAGTTGCTCAAATATAATCCTAGGGAATTAGTCAATAACATCATAGCAAGGTGGACATAAAAAGCAACCACTATAACCAACCGACCTTCTGAAGAGGAGTAATTCAACATTGTGAAGAAGAAATTCTTACCCCATATCGGATAGACGATGGGAGGATAATGCTACCCTCACTTCCGAGCCCTTTGAGAAGTAAGGGTGGGGATCAAAGAATGTCTTGGCAAGACAGAAGTTGAACCGAAGAAAGCAGTTGGATAGTTCCATCCCATAAAGTTTGAAAAGCCAACCAATACCGTAGTTTCAACCATTAACAACATTTCTCATCCTTCCACTTCATGGGCACCGAAACGCCGCCCTAACCCAGTCTAAAAGGAATACACAGAACTTCACGCTCCCCTCTTTAAAATCTACCACCCTTATTAAGATGAAACCTTATCAAGCCCTTGGACCCTTGTCCACTACTAAACCCACTTCCTAAAAATTTCAAACCAGATGTTTATTGCAACTTTCAGCAGACTACCGGCCATACCACCAACCAGTGTTTCCACCTTCGAAATATGATCCAAGGCCTGATTAATCGGGGTGTTATCACACCACCAACCAATCTTAAACCAAGCACTACCCCAATCCAATCCCAAATCATAAAAATGCCATTTTTCTCGAAGAAGACCTAGAATATGACCCATCTACCTAGATCATGCCAAGAAAATTACCAATCATACCCATATATTATCCTAAACCCCTCCAAACATGCGCATATTTTCTCCTACACCCTATCAACTTCGACGATTAGGACTTATCACTCCTTACCAGGGCATGCATCGCTGTCCGCACCCATTTTGGAGGTAAAGATATGGAATTGACATAAGTGTTGAACTAACTCTATGAGTTTGGGTTGAAATTACCCTCCCAGATAACCATTGACTGCAAGAGATCCAGCATGCTATTCTTGAAAGCATGAAAATGGTCTCGAAAGTCCGACAATTGGGTGGTATCGAATGATGAAGTCAGTCTAGATGATGTAGTACAGATCATGGCAGACTTATTTTGACATACCGGTGATATTTGGAGTATATTCGAGAATCTTGATTTTTGAGACTACAAAGGCACCTGGCCCCTTCGCTTTTACATCTCCCCACCAAAAGGGAGTACTTATATGAAGAGGCCGTTGAAGTTATAAAGTGTATTAACTTTTCATGGAAAGGTAATATCATTACTACCGAATAGGGGGATGAAATTGAGGATTCAGATAAAGAGCAAAGTTAAAAAAAGGCTGGTATGATAGTCAGCTTATGTGGGATGACATCATTTGAGGAGCTTCTAGGAAAAATCAAAAAGGAGGATTAACAACTCAAAATTGATAAGGAAACGGGGTTTCTATTTTTTCCCTCTTTTGTGAACCACATGACCAGGTGAGGGAGGCATTACCAAGTCCCAAACCTACAACCCTCAGCTAGCGACAAAGGTAAAAGTGTTGTGAATCTTCCTATACTAGAAATGACCCTCGAGGAGAGGAAAATCCTCGATCAGTTGAAGAAAATGCAAGAAAACATCACTCTATAGGGAATTTTTATATCTTTTCATATTCATTAGAATGACTTGATTCAGCTACTCATAGGATCCACGGTTCTTCCTTCTACCATGCTAGAAGAAGCAGTGAATTTAGTCGAAACTCTAACCTCTACTAGAATGCTCTCCTTCTCCGAAGAAGAAATCGTCAAGGTTGGAACAAACCGCAATTATGCTTTCAATATCTCTGTCAAGCTCATGGGAAAGACTGTCCCGCTTTATCTTATCGATAATGGATTAGCTCTGAATGTTTATCCATTGAGGACTCTTAATTGTTTGGGACAAAAAGTGAGAAACCTCTCTCCAACATCTACCATCGTACGTGCCTACGATAATACCCACTGAGAAGGGATGGGATCTATAAAGATGGAAATTGGGTCTAGCCCTACAAATATGATTTTGAATTCTAAGACATAGATATCCTATCTTATTTCAATTTGCTGCTCAAACGACCTTGTATCCATAGCATGAAGGGTATGTCTTCTTCATTTCATCATAAACTAAAGTTCTTATCCAATAGGCAGGTTATTACCATATTGGGCAACAACGACAATATTGAGAATGCAAGAACTAGTATTCTAGTACTTAAGATACAACAAGGGGAAAAAGATATTCTTCTATCAAGCTTTCGAGTTGAATCACTTCCACTCCCAGTTGGGGACGATATCAAAGATAAGGGTTGTCCAGAGTATAACCATCATGGCATCGTCAATGTGATCCATATATTCAAAAACATGCACTCCACACCCAGAATGGGGCTGGGACGAAGATAGCAAGGGATACTTGAACCCATTGTGTTGAAGAAATATTTTTCTCCTTATGGCTTGGGATATCAGGCATTAGTAGAAGAACTCAGAATGATCCATCTACCTCGGCTAAAAAAGGGGCTAAAAAGTGCCAAGACTGTCTCGAGAGATTCCTTGAATGGAAGATTCATCAGAGAGGGTAAAGAATTCCCCCTTTACGGCTTTCCTAAACTGTGGTACGATCATGTGGATAAGAAGATCAAATCTTGAATGGAGATCTATTTACAAGATAGCTACTCATCTACCGAAAGTTCCCAGCATCATGTGCAATCACTCATTAAAGAGACTATGGCTGATAATGGTGATTCTATGGAAAGTGACTTCGAGGATTCTTTCAACTTGTAGACACTATGACTGGCACTCTCAATGATCCACTCAGGGTCTACATCATCGTATACATCCTGCCTAATCAAAGCTACTGATGGACCTCTACTCAATTGCCATGTTTCACTTATTCCACTTTCTAATATTTAACCTAACCCTGATGTTTACCCCCTTTCCCCTTCTCTTGTTGATCCTCCTTGCTTTGATGTCATCGAGACCTCTTTAATGAGGTTCTCAATGTTATTTTTACTATGAATGAAATAAATAAAGATTTTGAGTATCTTGTAGTGCCTTACATTAATTGTCCTGATTCTAAGCAAACTCTTGATGATGATGATTTTGAAAATGATTAATTTTTAACTTATGTAAATAAGATTTATAATGAAAACATAACCACGTTCAACTTAATGAAGATGAAACTCTTATTATTAATCTCGATTCTAGTAGCCAACTATGTGAGATTAGGATAGGGACACCCTTGACGGGCATGATCGCATGCAACTCGAAGAATCACTAAAGGAATTTGTGGATGTTTTTATATAGTCCTATGATGATATCCCTAGCATTGATCCTGAGATAGTTCAGCATGAGATTCCAACTCTCCCAGAATGCAAACTAGTTAAGCAAAAACTGTGAAACCCCGCACCAAATGGTCGCTCAAGGTTAAGGAAGAAGTGGTCAAACAGTTGAATGAGGGTTTCATTCGTGTGATCGAATATCCCATATGGCTAGTCAATATCATACTCGTGCTGAAATTAGGAAGAAAAAATTTAATGTGCATTGACTACCGAGACTTTGACAAGGCCTCTTCGAAGGATGATTACAAACTACCCAATATCGATATAATTATGGACAACACGTCTAGTCATGTTGTCAATTCATTAATTTATGGATTTTTCGAATATAATTAGATCAATATGCACCCAGATCATCAAGAGAAAATCACATTCATCGTCCTTTGCGGAACCTTTTGTTATTCTATTATGCCATTTGGTCTAAAAAAATGCAGGGTCCACCTACCAGAGGTTTTCCACAACCATCCTTCACGATTGGATACACAAGGAAGTTTAGGTTTACATAGATGATATGATTATCAAGTCTAATACTAGGGAAGGTCATATGCCCACTCTCCAAAAGTTCATCGAAAGATTGTGACGGTACTAGATTCGAGTGAACCCATAGAAATGTGGCTTCAGCATTACTAAAGGAAAGGTCTTGGGATTCATGGTAAGTGAGAAAGGGATATAAGAAGATCCTTCGAAGCTAAAAAAATGCTCGAAATGCCACCACCCCTAATAAATAAGGAAGTCCGGGGATTCCTATAAAAATTGCAATGTATCTGCCGATTCATGATCCAGTGGACCTGCATTTGGGAACCCGTATTCAAAATACTCTAGAAAGATTCTCCCAAAGTTTGGAACGAAGCTTGTTAGGAAGCCTTATATAATCAAGCAATACCTAACCCGACCTCCGATACTAATGCCACCACAACTTAGTCTTCCCTTACTCATTTACCTAACCGCAACAAAAACTACAGCTATGACTTTGCTACCCCAATACCTTGAAGAAACCCGCAAAAAGAGATCTATCTATTATTATAATTATAAGTTGGCCAGGTACAAATTTAAATACACAACTCTGTATAAAGCATGTGTCTCTTTTAACTGGGTCACCCAAAAACTATGGCACTACATGTTTACCTTTCCCATCAAGCTTGTGTCCTGAACGGATCCTATCAAGTACCTACCCGAGAATCTTGCCCCGTATAGACGAATGGCCCACTAGTTGATGCTTCTAGCCAAATTTGAGATTGTATATATCACACAAAAATCCATGAAAGGAAGATCCATCTCTCATTACCTTGCTGACTATCCTTATGGAGGAAGCCGATGTATGGATTTATGAGTTCCCTAATGAGAATATCCTTTGTACCTCCCATGAAGACCTTTGATGCATATGTTCTTCGATAGAGCCACCAACAAGAAATGGTATGGCATTATGATACACCTAATTTTTCTTGATGACGCTCACAATCCCATTGCTATCAAGCTGGATTTTCCCCGCACCAACAACATGACTGAATACGAGGCGTGCAAGGTAGGCCTCAAAGTTTCCCTTAAAAAAGGAATTTGATACCTCAATGTCCATGGGGATTCATCCCTCATCATCGGTTAAGTACTCAGAAGATGGAAAGTTAAGGATGAGAAGATCTTAGCTTTTTATGCCCACATAGAAGAGCTAGCTTCCCAATTCCAAGAAATTACCTTCCATTATCTACCCGCAGCAAAGAATAACCTAGACAATTCCCTTGCTACCTTCGCCTCTATGATTGATATGCCCTAAGTAATAACAATGGCTCCCCTCCTTGTTCCAAATCAAGATAATCCAACCCACTTCTACCACATCACATAAGAAGATCCCGATATAGCCAACTACTGATATTACGATATTTGGTGCCTCCTCAAGCATGGAAGGTATCCTTAAGTTTCTGACAAGAAAGATTGAGAAACCCTCCATAGACTGGCCACCCAATACATTATTAGTGATAAAGAACTGTTCAAAAGAAACTTTGACAGAACCTATCTACACTATATCTTAGGGGCTGACATTAAAGAAATGATGCAAAAAATCCTCAGCGGGGAATCTGGACCCCACATGAACGGCTATATGTTCACCACAAAGATCATCTAATAGGGTTACTACTGGGCTACCATGGTTCAAGATTCCACAGATTACATTCAATGATGCCTCAAAATGCCAGCAGTTTGCTAATCTACAACACCTGCCTCTGCGAGACTTGGACAACATGACTTCTTCTTGGACATTCTCCACATGGGGCATCAATGTCATCGGGAAGGTTACACCCAAAGAATATAATGGGAATGATTTCATCTTAGTTACAATCGAATACTTCACTAAATGGGTCGAAGATGAGTCATACGCAGTTCTCAATGCCAAGAAATGGCCAAGTTCATTAAGAAAAACATCATTTGCCGATATGGGGTCCCGCATGAACTGGTATCAGATAACTAGTTACATTTCAAGGCATATGTCACAGAGGTGGTCGATGAATATGGAATTTAGGGTATAAATCTTCTCCCTACCGACCTCAAACGAATGGAGCAGTTAAAGATGCCAATAAGAATCTCAAATCCGTCATCAACAAGATGACTAAGAGTTGTTGAGATGGGGTCGATAAGATCCTTTACGCCCTTTTGGGCTACCATATTTCAGTTCGAACCTCTACTTGGGCTACCCTCACTCTTTAGTCTATGGAATGGAAGCAGTCGTACCCGTTGAGTTAGAAATTCTCTCACTATTTGGCATGCTGTAAAGAAAAGTCAGTGAGGAAGACGGGCATCATAGCCATCTTGATAATTTATCACTTTTAGATAAAAGAAGCCTGAAGGCTCTATATCACATACAGGGGTACCATCGTCGAATATCACGATTGTTTAACAAGAGAGTCAAGGACCACGACGTCTGAGAATGGGACTGAGACCTTAAAGAAATAGTAGAGCCCATATGGGACTCCAGAGGAAAACTCAATCTCAATTAGAGTGGTCCCTACATTATGAAGAAGATCCTATTAGGCAGCGTGGCTATGTTCATCGACCTTGATGGAGAAGATATGTCTCACCCAGTCAACCCACACCGTCTCAAGAAATTTTACCCCTAGTCTAAAATATCGACGTGCTATGATTCTTCTCATCTTCCTTCTATTTAAAAAAAAAATCTTCATGTCCCTCTTCTCAGAACTACGTGGGACTTGATCCTTTACAAAATCTTTTTTCTTTCAAAAATGAATCTCATTTTTTTTCTTAAAACCCTCAGAGGTATGTAGGCGGCTCATATGCTTTACCTGAGCACGGCTCCCTTCTTTTTCATAAAATGCTATTCTTTTCTTATCCCCAGGAACGACAATCTATTTTGACATTTACCAAAACAAAAAGATCATGTATGCCTTAGTTATTATTATAGATAATTCAAATGCAAAACTCATCAAGAGGCACAACTGCATAATTAAAAACTTTTTTATTTCATTACTGGGAAATTTCAGTGCAATTACATCATTATAGGGAGTCTAAATAGATTTCATAGCCAATCTACTCCTACCTAATAAGCCAATTATACCTATAAAAAAACATCCAAAATTATTCCCACAAAATAAATAACCTACACATCCAAACACCAACTACAAAAGCTCCACAAATAAAAGGGGGTCTATCTGCAGTTTCCAGAGGTACTAGCCCCATTATCACCCACATCCTGGGGTCCCCAAATTTCCCTTGTCTAAAAAGAGTGCCACTGACATTCCATTAAACAATAAGCCAAGACTAGACTGGGGAAAACCAGAGCACCTCCCTCCATGGTATCAAAAATGGCTAACCACCTTTGCCGAGTCTACACAGCCAGCATCTTAGCAATTACTCTTTTCCATAACCTTTTCATTTAGTCCCCTGATATATGTCAGACTCTACCAACAGACTAGGATGGATAGGTCAACGAATGACGATTCTCCCACAAAGAGTTAAGCCGCATGCGCATATGCTTTGACAGATCTTTAAAAGGAAATAAGTCTAGTGTCTGTGGTATCACAATTTGTTGCCAGGAAAATTAGTGTAAAAGAAGCTAGGGAAACTAGAAGGAGGTCTGTTTGATGCCAAGTAATCAAACATACTAGTATTCTTCGATTTCTAGAATGGTCAGCAGCTCCCCCCACCAAGGAACTGACCAACGAAAGCCTCAAGCCCCGTGCTTCATAAACTAGTTCTCCCAACTATCAATATCTATACCTACATTGATGAAAAAACATAAAAAAAAGTTTGCCACCACTAGAAAAGGGTATTCAGTTGGGATCGCTATATAAAATCTCTCTGACAACCATATGAAGAGGATTACGGGGCTACCCCTCAGAAAGTCAGAACGACCTTCCCGCCTGGCATCCAGATCATTCAAAGTCTCTGTCAGAATTACCACCGCAGGATTGCAATGGTACGATATCCAGGAAATAATAAAGGCGATTAGTGGGTCCACTAGCAATTCCCCAATCACCAACAATAGTTTTAAAACCAGGCACTGGATAACGACTCCTGCATACCCCGCATCGCCGACATCTTGCAAATGCACATAATACAACACAGCAGGAAGAGATATCATTCCTCTCGTGACCAACGACCTAGATGCCAAAGGCGAGATATGGAGGAGTCCAGTCAATAGCTCCTTAAGGAACTAGGAAAATGGAGGCATCATCATAACAATGTTGGGATTTATCCACAACAAGACAGAAAACTCTCTATAGGTCCAACAAAACTCATCCAGCCCGACTCGAAAAACATGGTCTTCGGGGTACCAAAACTCTATAGCTGCCATCAACATATTCCACTTTACGGGTTAACTATCCATAAGGAGACTCGATGCATGTAGAAAGAGTCGTAGTCAACATTGTAGGAACACATTACTTCCATGGTTTCGAGGTAGTTTGCAAACTCAACACTACTAGGGAGAGCCATATCACAAAATAAGAAGAAACTGAAAAAAAAAGAACGTAAATGAGGAGGAATGTGCAAGTATGAAGAAAAAGCTCCATCCACACCCCTATTTATACTTGAAAACTCTTAAACTAATATAAGGAATCCTATAGAAATCGGAGGGAAATTTACCCCACTAAGTACCAAACCATTGAAGAAAGTGTAATCAAAGCCTTGAATTGATTGGACTGGACCGATATGTTGATAGGCATGATAAGGGGCATTCTGATCGGCAACCCCCTATTTTAGGAAAACCCCTATTTTCCTTTTTTGTCAATATAAAAAAACTAAATAAAAATTATTTTTATTTTAAGGCATTTCTGAATTTCCTTATCCCATTTTAAAATAAAGTCTTTCTCAAATCATGTTTCATTATTTTTACGGTCTCAGAATCAAAGTAAAAAGAGCATTCACATTGGTCACTAAAAATAAAATTAACAAAAATTTCATTTTATTTGCATAGATTTTTATTGTGTTACATCGGTTTTCCAGAAAAATAAGGAAATACAACAGGACTCAGCCCGAACCCCCACTCACATTTTTATTTCTCTCTCTCTCACCTTAGAACCAGTATCTCATTTCTCTCTCTCTATTATCTCTCTTTTATCCTTCTGCCTCTCTCTAGGAGACGCCTTCCTTGCAATGAGCTCTCTTCCCATGACGATGAGACAACGTGCCACCTCCCCGCAGAGCACAAAGAACAGCCATCGGACGAGGCGTCTCATCCTGAACAGATGCCAGTCTCCTAAAATCGACTGATGACACCATCCAATGTATGACATACAGAAGATGATCCAAAACATCCCTAAGCCCCATCATCCCTCGAGCATGCATAGTCGACACAGAAACATCAGACTGTCAAAAGAAGAAAGGAAAAACCCTTGTCAAAATTCAATAAATGAGGAAATATCGCCAAGAAAAGGGAAGCAAAAACCTAAGGATATAAATACTTACATTTCTACTAGGGTTCACCACCCTAGAAGAGTGATGGTGCGTAGTCTTGCAAAAGAAAGTCTGATCGTCCTCCATGGCTCGAATGAGTCGAAAGAGTTCTGCTTCACAAAGTAAGGGACACCCTAGACCTCCATTCTAAGCCTGCCCAATCATCAGCATCAATCCACGCTATGAGTGTTGCGCTACTTTAAAAATAAGCCATCTTTTGACATTGGAACGTTAGAATGATTTGCTGAAGGTAATTACAAAAGAAGGCAAGTCAGAAAGCTGTGAAAAATAAGGAGTACCCGCCCCTTTTTATAGGAGGCTAAGGGGCATGATGATCGGCATCTCCCTGCCACTCACCGATCGACACTATCCCTCCACCTACTGGAGGTACACCAAAAGACCATGCCATTGCCATTTGGCACCCTTATAACCATGCCAGTCGGCATCCTCTTTAAAATTTCGTATAGAAAATCCCCAAAAAAGCCAGAAAATCCCCAAAAAATTTCAAGAATTATCAAATGGATTTTAGAACATTTTTCCCTAAGAAAAATATTTTTACCACTCATTTCCCCAAAGAAACTCTCACCTCCCCGACAGAATTCCCGAAATCAATTTACATCTCCCAAGCAACGTATCCAAAGGACACCGCCAATATAAAAAATTCCCCAGCCGAAAAATATCCCACCCTCAGATCATTCCCTGTTCCCCATAAGAACCAAAAAATAAATGCTCCCCCATTACCCAACGGAACTGTAATATACATATCCATAGTGGAGTTTCCAAATTTCCCCAAAGAAAGCTACGATCTTGTCCCTTAGTATTGGTCACCCTCAGGGTTGGTCGTCCTCTTTTAGGTTAGAATTGACCTCGGCCCTGGGCTGCCACCTTTTTTTTATCAGAATTGACCTCAGCCTTGGGTCGTCACCATTTTTAGGTCATAATTGACCTCATCTCAATAAATCCTTTAGGTTAGAATTGACCTCGACCCTGGGTCGTCACCATTTTTAGATTAGAATTGAACTCGTCCCTCGGTCGTCAACTCATTTAGGTCATAATTGTCCTCAGCCCCGGGTCGTCACCTCTTTTAGGTCAAAATTGACCTCGACCCTTGGTCATCACCTCTTTTAGGTCAGAATTGACCTTGACCCTAGGTCACCACCTCTCTTAGGTTAAAATTGACCTCAGCCTTGGGTCATCACCTCTTTTATTTCAAAATTGATCTCAGCACCAGGTCATTGCCTCTTTTAGGTCAGAATTGACCTCGACCCTAGGTTGTCACCTCTTTTAGGTCAGAATTGACCTCGGCTTTCGGTTGTCACCTTTTTAGGTCAAATTTGACCTCGAGCCTCAATCGTCACCACTTCTACGAAAAAATCAAACTAGGCCATAGGTCGTCACCTATTTTAGGTCAAAATTGACCTCGGCCCTTGGTCGTCACCTCTTTTAGGTCAAAATTGACCTCGGCCCTCGGTCGTCACCAATTTTAGGTCAAAATTGACCTCGACCCTCGATTATCACATCTTTTAGGTTAAAACTGACCTCGGTCTTAGGGCATCACCTCATTTAGGTTAAAATTGACCTCAGCCCTAGGTCGTCACCTCTTTTAGGTCATAATTGACCTTATCCTTGGTCGTCACCTCTTCTAGGTCAAAATTGATATCAGCTCTGGGTCGTTACCTCTTTTAGGTCAAAATTGACCTCAGCCCTGGGTCATCACCTCTTTTAGGTCATAATTGACCTCGACCTTGGGGTGTCACCTCATTTAGGTCAAAATTGACCTTGGCCCTAGGCCATCACCTCTTTTAGGTCATAATTGACCTCGGCCCTCGGTCTTCACCTCTTTTTGGTCAAAATTGACCTCAACCTTGATTCGTCACCTATTTTAGGTCAAAATTCACCTTGGCCCTTGGTCGTCTTCTATTTTAGGTCAAAATTGACCTCATCCCTTGTTCGTCACCTCTTTTAGGTCTAAATTGACCTCGACCCTCGATCATCACCTCTTTTTGGTCAGAATTGACCTCAAACCTCGATTGACACCTATTATAGGTCAAAATTGACCTCGACCCTCGGTCGTCACCTGTTCTAGATCCTCAAAATTGACCTCGGCCCTCGGACATCAACCTATAAAATTAGGCATCCTCATCAGCATTCCCTTTTCGGTCCTTAGAGTCGACCTCTTCCTAAAACATCGTGTGGTGTCAATTAGATGGCTTTAACTTATTCCAAGCTCACCCATCGAGGGGCTCTAGAGAAACAACATTCTAGGACCCCTTAAGTCTCTCCTTAGGACCTTACTAACTCCATATTTCACTACAAACCATAGGTCGCACTTTGAGTACTGATTTAGAGGCGATCGAATGCTCTCGGGCCCATTTGACTCCCGTTAACTCTATTGTCAAAGTGAAATCTCTTTCAATTATAGAAGGAATCTAAATAACCTTTCCAACAGTCCACCCCGTGCCTGAATTGACATAACGGTTCGGACGAACGAACCGTTTTATTACTAAAAATCGATTCAGAGGCCATCGGGCGCTCCTGGAACCTAATTTGACATCAATCAACTTCATCATTAGAGAGAAAGATCTTTAAATATTCAAATATAACTAAAACCCCTTTCCAACGGTCCACCCCATGCATGAAATGACATAACCGTTTGGACAAACGATTCATTTTCTTTTAAAAACTGTTCTAAAGGCCACCGAGCGGTCTCGGGCACTGTTTAGCCCAAGTCAACTCTTTAGCTCGAATGAGATTTAATGAATCCCAGTGGGGAATTGAATACCCTTTCCAAAAATCCACCTCATGTGCGATTCTAACTTACGATACGGACGAACAATTCATTTTTCTTTAAGAGGTCACCGGGCTCTTTCGAGCCCCGATTGACTAAGGTCAACTTCTTGAATCAAAAGAAACTCTTCGAAATGTCGAATTACATCTCCTAACCTTTTCAACGGTCAACCTCGTGCACAATTATGACTTTCCATATGGATAAATGATCCGTTTTCGTCTAACGATCTCCCATCTAAAAGATGTATGTGCACTTTTGAGCCACATTTGACCCAAAGTAAACTACCGATCACAGGAGAGGTCCCAAGAAATCTTAAAGGTATCTGAATTACATTTATAATAGTATTCCCCATGCATAATTCCAATCAAAGGATTTCATTTTACAACCATTTTTCGAGAAAAAATTGCATGAGTGATCTCAGCAACATTCTCTCAAAATCAGTGAAGTTCCTCCATGTGAAGTTACATTCAAGCTTACATTCCCATCCTTTTCATAACTAAATTAGAAACATCTCTTTCTCTCTCATCCAACATTGATCTCGCATTCAAAGGAGTTAATTTAAGATCAAAGAACAAGCTTCAAAGAAGATCTAATTCCTTCCCTCTCTATAAATTTCTTGTTTTTTTCTTAAATTACATTCAGTTTCATAATCTAGTTATTACTTTAGTTCATACACATTAACATATAAATTTTTATTACTATATTTCACATACTATATTTTCTAGAAAAAAAAAACAAAACAAACAAAAAGAGGGTTACGCCCATAAATTCTGAACAGGATTATCCACCACACTTTTTCAAAACTAAAACACATTTTCCACACACACCCCTGTAATAAAATCTCGTTCAGATCTATGGGATAAACCCCACCCCATGCCACATTCAAACTACATGGACTTTGACGCCTTTGTATACTACATAGGGGGTTTCGGATTAAAACTCGAGACTCGAGCCCAATTTCCCAATTTTTTAACTTTTTAAGTTCTCGAAATCCTCCAATTTAACAAATTCCTAATTTCTGCATTTATCATATTCCTGCATTAGCATACATATTATGTTTGTTAGCATTTCATTCAACACGTATTGTCGTTTCATAATAACGATCAATATCGCGATAAATGCATAAATCATATTTTCTATACATATTATTTTATAGGAACATTTCTTCACTCTAACCTTCCCATGGTATGAGTTGAACGATTTCGACCTCCTTTATATATACACGCACACATAATTCACGTATAAATAAAGGAAAATAGTAACACTAGACCATGAGAGACCAAAAGGGCGGGATGGGTGCCTAACACCTTCCTATTTCGTAATTTAACCCCAAAACCTTCGAACTATTTGTTTCGTATGCATCAGTTTGTTTTTTATTTCTCTCTCTCGAGGTTGTAACATGCGATTTTGCCTGTTTTGTGCAAGATAGGCTGGCGACTCCATCTCTTTACATTTTCCCCATGCCGACGACGACCAAAGAGTTCTTAAGAAATGACATAAGGCCTTTAGATCTCCCTTCCTTCTCCACCATTTCCTCCCTCTCCCTTAGAGAGAAAAATGGTAGGGAGAGGGAAGAGAGAGAAAGAGGAGGCCGGCATGCGATCTCGATCGGGATGGCCATAACACCATCATATAAAAGTCCAACCTCTACCATAGACACACCAAAACTGTGAACGTGTTTATTCCCCCACTCTCCCTCGATGTAACTAGCCCCGTGAAATGCAACCCATTTAATATAAGTAAAATAAATGAAAACCACGAGAGTAAATGAATAGAGTGTTCCCACTCGTGATATGAATGTGAATTAGTATACTAAAACTCATTAATATCCACTCCTAATTCATTTTCTAGGAATTTTAATTGTCATCATGTTTCCAAATTCAACAAGGTACTTACTTTTAATTTGTACTTTTATGTTATTCACTTTTAGAAACTATTGACATTAAGCATCCTTGCCAAATTTCATGTATATTTATATATAGCATAACAATATCCTTATAAAACTATCTTTTTATTATTATATCGTAGTTAGGAATTACTCACTTGAGTTTTCCCTCATAGTAAAAAAAATACTCAATCGAGTTTTTCCTTTTCATATTCACACTTTAACATCATAATAATAGATTAACTATATTTCATTTCCAACTTCATCATCTCATGATAATATAAATTAACCATTATAAAAAATTATTATCCATCATATAAAATCTTATTATACTACCCCATTATTTTCCAGTTCCTAACCAAAGTAGACATCATAATGGGAGGTCTCAAAAATGAAATCCAAACAAGGACACCCTCTGGGAATGTTACAATTCTATTTAACCTAATTAGTCCTATGGGTATGAGGATTTCCAAAAGTCCCGTTCCCCCATAAGCACTAACTCATATAATCCATTATATGTATTAATATTAAATAATTCATTTTATCATTTTACTTTAAAGAATGATTACATATTAATTTCTACAACTATGTCACAAACTTCAATGTATCATCACAAGTGTAATATTTGCTATACAATTAGTAAATCTTTTACGAAGCATCTCATTAGAATATTTTATTCATTTCAATAATCGTTCCATATAACCATTCTAGTGTAATGTAGATATATGCATATTAATCATATTATTATTCCCTAACCAACATTTGTATACCTTAATAGTATTATACCAACTTCTCGAGAATTATTAGCGCGTTCAATGTTTTAACAATTCATATGATACAATATTCACTTATCAATTCAATCCATGCAATTAACTTTAAATTTAATTATTTGTCAAATACTTGTGAATTACTACTTTTTTACCTCGTACATCCTTAATTATAAACTTTTCCATTTCTATAAGCACTTTGATTTCATATATTTGGAATATTTGTATCAAAATCGTTTTCATATATATATATATATATATATATATATATATATATATATATATATATATATGCCTATGTCATTTCAGGTGAGATTCATAATTCCCACGATTCATGTTGAAAGTTCCATTTATAAATCCCACAGGGATTTGTATTGGCTCAATTTTATAACAATAGTCCCAAATACACTCCGAGCATTGCACACTGTAAACACTATCTTAAAATTATTTTTTAAAGAATTTTAAAATCAATTTTTTAATTTATAAAACCCTAATTCCAATTTATCTAATTTATTCGGGATGTCTCGGGATGTTTTACTCTTATGCCCTCCACAGTGCCATGATTAACTATGCGTGTACCCTCACCGACTCCTATTTTTTGCGATTTTCAAACTGACTTTTGATTCCTTTGGTTGTTTATCCTTTGCCCTTATTTTGTGATGCATTACTCTTTTACCTGAGATATTCCTCTGCCGTTATAAATAAAGGGTTCATTTTTAAACATCGAGAAAAGTTACAAAATCCTAAACAAACTCTATCAACATTTTCTCAGCTCTTTCTCTCACTAAACCCTTCAAACTTTTACATCATTTTGAGAGATGTTCTAAACCTCGTCTAAACACATTTATCTTACAAATCTTACAATACATATTTTATGTGAGGATGAGGGTTTATATTTTGAGAGTTTGTAAATATCAGAGTTTTATGGGTTTAATTCTATAAAAGTTTTTTGGCTTTCTGGGTTGGAACATTTGGAGTTTTATTGGAGTGATTGGCATGGAGGCTGCCCTGTTCAAACCATGTTTTGGCTTTCGATTTGCTGGGATATATGTTTCTAACTCATTTACATATATGCATATCTATATATGTTATTTATATGTAACTTTGAGTGTTTGAATGTTTAAAATAATTTGATATGTGTTTTAAACATACCCTTGTTTTGAGAAGCTCTTGTTCTCGTACCGATCTATCTAAACATGTTATAATGTGCGCGCGCGCGCACACACACACACACACACATATACATATACATATATATATAATGTTCAATAGATTTATTTTGTAAACTAGATCTATGTTTGAAACTTATACATATTTTGAAAATAAGATTTGGTTTGGTTATGTTCTTATTTGTGTAGATCCACTTATGGTTTGTAAAAACTCACGATCTAAAATATTTTATACACAAACTGACTTTTTTATTTTCACACGGTTGAATCAAATCCTAACGTAACAACTCTTTTTACATAGACTTTATATTTGATCTTCCAACCATCTATGAAAAACCAAAAATGATGGAAACTTGATTTTTGTGTTACAACTATACTGGATACTCTTATCTTGAGTGTAAAACTTTGTGTGTACTACTACGTTTTTTATTTTATTTTTGGGTATATTTCAGCAATTGCGGGGTTGTTTTGTACTAGCTTGTCTTACTGGGTTCATTGGTTATACTAATTAGTTTATACATTGTAAATTGTAATTTGTGCCTAAACTTTTGTTATATTGGACTTCTGGTGTGTGTGATCTTGGAACTAAAAGACGCAGGGTTTTCTAGTGCGTTAGTTTCCTCATTATCATTCTATTGTGTTCAAATCCTTTTCTCCTCATATCATTTTGTTTCAACTTTTATTCATTGTACTTTGAACATCACACCAACCAAAACTATGTTTTTTTTGTGTGTATTCAACCGTTGATGTTTAAAAGGCTTTTGCCGAAGAGCTAAAAGAGAATTTTCAATCTCAACTCTTTTGTGTAATAGATTACTTTCACATGTATCATAATTCCAAAATTTATATATAAACTTATCTCATTTTATGTGAGCACTGTGGGATGTCTCGTAATTCCCATGATTCATTTGAAGTAGATTGTAAGGTGGGTTGTTACTTTCTTTCAAGTTTATTATAATTTCTTTCATTTACACTTGATTTCTTTCACTTTCTTACTTTACATTTTGTAGTGTAACAATTTACTTTTATACGTGTAATTTTCTTTAATTATAAATTTTTAATTTTCTTTCAGTTCATCTATTTTACATCTTCTTTTGTTCAAGTTAATGGTAGTAATTTAGCACCCACATTAAAGTCTTCTGTAAGGCAAGCATACGTCTTTTTAATTGAAGCATAAAATGGTACACAATAGTCTTATATCATCACAAATCTAAGATATATTGGTTGTAAATACCACAACCTTTTCTGGAAAACTCGGAATTGTAATTATACCTATTGACCAAGCCAAGGGAAAAACACCCAAACATATATTTGGCATGCCTTGTGGGGCACGAAGTGCTGAATTATTATTTATAATGGAAAGGATGCGCAAAAGCGAGAATGTAACAGAAAACGTTTGTGAAATTGGCTCAACCAGCTGGCATGTTATCACTTTAGAGCTAAATATGGTTGAAACGACTCACAAGTTGGGCCCGAATGCTCATAGTCGTGATTTAAATATACCAACGGCTCCAAGAGCCAATAAATTAAATAATACACCAGTTATTGGTGCAACCATAAATGCCTAAGTCCAATTGATCAACTTTATGAACCCAAATTTGTTTATCATCTTGGGAACATAATGGAGAATATTAACTATATGATCACCACGGTGATAAGAAGGTTGACTACATCTACCAATACAATGTCTAATGATCAGGGATATATCATTAGTTAGTGAAAGCACAACAACTCAACCCAATCCTTACCATCCTTCCTATTACAGACCGAGCACTAGTGAAACAAACTTTGAGAACAACATAAGGATATGAGGATACCCTAATACCATCGGTCTAGGTATTAACAACACAATGGAAAGTTTAGGACCATTGAATACCTATCAACTGTTAGGTTACAACAACTAAATAGGGATAGCACCCTTCTTAGAGTTAGGGAGAACCTAGCCGTGACAAAATGATACCAAATTAGGTTCCCCAGGTGCTTCAAACTATGGGATTATCAATAATCATGTGTTCAAACAGGAATTTGGTGGGGCGGGGAATAATAAGAGATTTGGCAACCAAATTCCTCAAGTGTCTCGTCCTCTAGCCTGTAAAGAATAACAAAATATGCCTCCTTCAGTGCTACCACATTTGGTGCTTCTAACTCCCCTAATAACGTAGATAATTGCTCCTCAAAATAGGCAACAGCCTGGGGGAGTAGGCATAAATAAGATTGTGGAGCTGATACATGAAATATAAGGACCAATGGATCACGGAGTGTAGAACTAAGTTTATAAAAATCCATATTCTGGGTAGATAAATAGTATTGGTTTCCCCAAGCGCTTCAAATTACTAACCTTTACCCTATTTTTAAGAGATTGAGGTCAGTCCACTATGGAGCACATTGTTAGATTCACTAGTGAACGTGTTATTAGTGGAAGAATGAGTGTGAAGGACTGCATTGTTTGCCAGTTCACTTATTAATTCAACCTTCACGTGATCTATAAGATTACCACCTAACTCTATATAGGCTTGTCAATAACTCGAAGACATATTTATGAACAATTCTTCCAAACTAATTAATAATTCTCTATGGATGATTTAGCTAGATTAGGCCAAAAACTTGATGAAAAGGCGTTTATCTTCATACATAGGTTCAAACGGGATAGAAATAAATGCAAAACAATCCTACTCGAGTCTGAATTTGTAAAATTGGCACAAAATGAACTAGAGTTTAGGCTTCTAAATAAATTTCATGACACTGAGTTTCAAGATTTGTATAGTTATCTTCTAAGGTATCTATATATGAAACCTTTGCTAAAAAGCCAAATGAGATTAAAGGGAAGAATTATTGTAAATGGCACAATGTTTTCTCCCATTTAACTAGTGCATTGCGACATTATTAAAGAGCTAATCAAAAGAGGGAAAATCAAATTCCCTTAAAAAAATACGATGGGTATGGATTAAAACACATTCTCTAGTTTCAAACATATGGAGACAAAGATGCAGCCCGTTTAGATGCCTAGAAATAAGGGGCACGTTGAATTTATAATAAATAATATGTTTTAATAAAAGACTTCAGAGCCTGATATGACTGAAGATCTAGACCAAAAAGTCATGAAACACCAATGCATCAGGTGTGGAGAACATTGTAAAGAGATGTGCCCATTTATATCTTCGAATGGAAAGCAACAATTAAAAAATAACAAGAATATGAGTAATATCTATGCTGCTAAACCCCTAATCTTCCAAAATAAAGAGGAATTTCAAAGAAAGGTCTTTGGAAAGGTGATACCATTATCTAATCCTTATTACCCTCAGGGAGATGCTAAGATGCCATGAAATAACTAATACATCACTCTCGACATCAAAGACTCCAAATGACATTAGTATGTGGGGAGTCCAGGAATTACAAAAATCCTAAAGTTAATCACAATGGTAAATGGGGTACAAGACTGGTTTATCATCCAAGACCCAAAGGTGGTGCATCAGTTTAATGAAATTACAAGAAAGAAAAATGATGTCAAATCTTAGCATGTGGACCCTAGTAAGTGGATTTTTTCACCGAAGTCAAAGAGAGGTGAAAAGCGTTAAATGATGGATCCCGGTATTTCGAAACTTTAACTTTTTTAAAATTTAAAATTTTCACTTCTTAAACAAGACTTCAATTTAAGTTAAAATTTATGCAAACCAAATTAAACATGAATTTTTTCAAATTAAACATTTTCTCAAAGTTACACAACCCAAATTAATTAAGCACTAATTAAACCATTTTTGTGATTAAACCAATATTATCTTGTTAAACCTAAGCATGTATCTAGGTGAGAATTTTCAAGATAAAATACACAACCACAATGCCGCGATAAAATACACAATCACAATGGCATAAATGCACTAAGTGCAGATTTACTACAAGGACACGGAAGAAGACATACCGAATGACTCGATACCCTCGTAAGCTTTGGCGCTATTCGTTCCTTCAACCTCTACCTAGTGTCAACGCAGGAGTCCACCTACGTCTCGGATTCCACTGATGTGGAAGAGCTAACATCACACACACGGATTCCACCATATGTATACCAACGAATACGGAATCCTTCGCAAGGAACAATCCTAAATGATGTAGAGAATGATAAACTCGGTGCCAAAACTTGATCTCAAACATATATCATCTTGAATCCTGAATCATAAAATAATTGGGTGGAATACTTGTGTTTTATTTGAAGGATTAAACCATGAATTAAGAAAAAAAACTTTCTTGGACTTTTCAAAAGGTTTCTCACATTTGGAAGATGGAAAAGTCCATACAACAACAGATTTCCCGCACTACATAAATGGTTAGGAAAAAGTAGTGGGAAGTTAAGAGAAAAAAACTACTTCAAAAACTAACCTTTTTTTAAAAAAAACTACTCCCGTCATTTGAATGACATATAGGATCGTTCGTATGATTTTTCTAATGATATGTCAGTGCATATAAAAAATGAAAGTCGTGAGAATCTCGTTAGAAGTCATTTGAACGAGTCGTAAAACAAAATATTTTTCTTTTAAAAATATAAAGGTATTTTAAAATAGCTTAACAAAAATCCTAACAACCAACAATTAAATATCCCAGGCTCACATAAAATATGCATTCGTACCTGAGAGATCCTTAGACTGTTGATGGAGAAAACGAGGCACGAAACACGACTTAAGATGTAATCTCTTTGACATGGACGCTACGTATTAAACAAAAAGCTCATAGGATTGAAATGTCACATACAAAACATCAATCCTATGACTCAAAGAGTTTTTTTCCAGAATTAAGACAACACATACAAATTGAGACAATTAGAAATTTATCCTTACAAGAAGATAACTAGAGGTGGTAATTTACCGTACCCTAAAAAGGCGGATCCAAAGGAAGTACAGGGTCTAGTAAAACGCCTCAGTGTTTGTGTGTACAAGTTGATCATACTAATTTTCTTCTTTATTATCTAAACAAAATACAAGGTTTCACAAGAAGCCAGAGGGTAGTGTGGCCATTCGAGTTACATTCCTCTGCTGTAAGCCGGCCTTGAAATCGAGATGGGGAGAAGGGAGGAAGGTACCTCTCTCTATCTCCATCATGCGTGTGTGGGTGATTCGAGGATTTGTTGATCCTTTTACCTCCACTCGTGTTGAAGTCTTTGCGGGCTACCTCGGATATAAAATAGGCCATCATCAAATGGTGATAGCACAAAGGGATGGAGTTGCAACCCTATTTTGCTAAAAAAATTCAAAAGAATATATATTCCTTGAGAGAACAACATTAAGGTCTTACTAATGCATACAAAATTAGGTGATTCAAAGGTCTAGGGATTAAGTAATAGAATAGGAAGGTATTAGGCTCCCAGTCGACCCTTTCGGTCTCTCATGGGCAATGTTGATCTTTTCCTTTTTCGTCGTGATGTGTGTGTACATGTGTATTATATAAATAATGGTAGAATGGAATTATTTGACTCATGCCATGGAATGGATGGAGTGGACTCATACGTAATAATGTACCTAAAAATAATCATAAACTTATGATGTATGTGTTCGTCGAATCATGAATAGCTATGAAAAATAGAATGTGCATGGCTGACTAGAAACAAATATATAGGAGTTCAAGACTTAAAAAAAAGATATAGTAGAATATGAAAGACATAAAATGGAAAAAGAGGACTTGAATCCCAGGATTAGCCCGAGATGCCTACGTAGTTAGAAAATAGCATAGAGATGGAGTTCAATTCATGAACCCAAATTTAAGACTCCTCTTTGAGTGTTTTTGAGAAAAAAATGTGTTCAAGTGTGAAAATGTGAGAGAATAAGGAGGTCTTAGTTTTGGAATTTACAAGCATACTCTCTTTTTATCTTTTTTGGGTATTTATAAAAGTAATCTGTGTGAAACACTAATAATAAAAAGTGAATATGACTTGATGTGAGATAATGAAATAAAATAAAAGATATCACAAAGTGATAATAAAGTTATTAATAACACTAAATGAATAAACTAGAAAAGAGTTAGAAATGGACCTCGTAGAAGACTTTTGTTGATGAATTTGGGAAGTGTGTAGGATAATGTTTATAGTGGTACGATAGGATAAGGTAGGTGACAAAATTTTGTTGGAAAGTGAGGTGGGGGAATGTTGGAAAATAGGCTTTTTTGATAATGAGAATGCTTTGATTTCATGGGAATGTTTGTTGACTGCTAGAAGGGACCTCCTTCAAGAGTGAGGTCATGGGATCTTTATATAAGGAACTTTTAAGGTTTGGGGGGTGCCGATAGGCATGGCTCGTGACTTGCCTATTTGTCATAGTTCCTACTTTATCAGGCAAGGAAAGTACACATTATCGATAGGCAGGGGGGGGGGGTGCCTATTGGTAGTCCGAAATAGACTTTTTAAAAAAATAGGCATAAAATGCGAATCAAAAATCCGAATCATGCCTAGACAATTTAAAAGGTAATTTAGAGCCATTTATTAATATATTGATCCGCTCTTGGGTTTGGGATTTGATCGACATCAAACGGGGCTCGAAAGCACCCGATGGTCTCTAGACAAGGGGTTTTTGGAGTAAAATGGGTTGTTCATCTGAACCCTGAGGCTGATTCGCGCACGACATGGACCGTTGGAAAGGGAACTATGATCCCTTCGAGATTTCATTGATCTTTGCTTGGTTTGCAGGGGTGACCAAGGTCAAATGGGGCCTGAAAGTGATTAGTGGCCTTTCAGAGTAAAATGGATCTTTAGTGTCAATCGTGAGGCCAATTCACGCATGGCACAAACCGTTGGAAAGGAGATTTAGATAAGTTCAAGGTTTCATTGATTTTTCTCAAGTCAAAGATTTTAACAAAGTCAAACGGGGCTTAGGAGGGCTTGATGGCCTCTCGATCGGTACTCAAAGTAAAAGGAATCATTCATGCGGATCGTGGGGCTGATTCGCACACAAAATGGACCGTTGAAAAGGGGATTCAAAGCCCTTAGAGTTTTCATTAATCTTTGTCGAGTTAAATAGTTAATCAGTGTCATATGGGGCTTGAAATCACTCGATGGTCTCTAGATGAATACTCGAAGTATGGCCTAGGATTTATGGTGAGTGGAGGAATGTTAGGGACCTAAGTAGGTGCTTGGGGGTAGGAGGATGGAGTGTGTATAGAGACCCTTAATGTGAAAGTTTGAAACAAGAGAAGGTCATTGAAATATGGGCACCTTATATATGTTGGAGAAGGGAATTGAGGTCAATTGTACGAACCTTGGGATAAAGGTGGCGGATTCAGAGGGTCGAGGTCAATTCTGTGGACCTAAGGACGGTTGTGGTCGATTCTGCGGACCTAAAGAATTAGATGACCAATTTTGTGAGTCAAGGTCAATTATGTGGATCTAAAGAGTGAGATGACCAATTCAGAGGGCCGAGGTCGATTCTACAGACCTGAATAGTGAGATGGCCAATTTTGTAAGTCGAGGTAAATTCTACAAAATTGAAGGGTGGGATGTCCAATTTAGCAAGTCGAGGCCAATTATGTGGACCTAAAAATATAGTGACCTATTAAGAGGGTCGAGTTCAATTATGCGGACCTAAAGATGTAATGATCGATTCTGCGAGTCGAGGTAAATTCCATGGAACTAAAGATATAATAATCGATTCAGCGAGTTGAGGCACATTCTACGAACCACTAAATTTAATGATTGATTCGGCAGGCCAAGGTCAATTCTGCGGACTTGAAGATGTAGTGACTAGTTCAGAAAATCAAGGTCAATTTTGAGGACCTAAAGATGTAATGATCAATTTAGAGGGTTGAGGTAAATTATGTGGAATGAAAGGTGTGGTTTATGGGGGCCTTTTTTAATTACATTTCTATCGAGGAAAGTGTAAAATACTTCGGTGCATGCATACCTTCAATTCTTGGTTCAGTTAGGGAGGATATTGATGATGAGAGTGAGTGTTGATAATCCTGTTGTGGATTTATGAGAGTTTGTAATTGGTTTGGTGCTTCACCATGCGTTTTTCTTAGGGAACATGAGTTTTTGATTTTGTGGGGATTTTTATTAATTTTTGGGGCATTTTTTAGATTTTTCTATAATTATAATGATGAAATTTTAAGGGGACTACTGATAGGATGATGCGGGGAGGTTTTTATCGGCATAGGTCATAGACTCCTGGGCTTCTCAGGGTAAGAAAAAGGTGACTATCGATATGCAGGACCAGTGGATTGTTAATCGATATACCCCTTAGCCATTTATAAAAAAGGGGCTACCCCTTTCATTTTTCCTCACCTTCAAGTGATTGAATCTCTTATTTTCTCTCTCTGAAAGACATTTTTGAGTAAATTTCTTTCTTAAGATCTTAAATGGCGGGTATTTATGGAAAACAAGAATAATTAATGGGTAGCTATTGTTTATTGGGTACGTTTGGAATTGTGGGTTACAGTGATGCTAGCTTTGGGAAATGAGGATGCATATGATTCCATTAAGTTAGTGACTGATGAGAGGATTTTATTGGTTGAGCCTACAAATCATCATTCGGCGAGGGTGAAGAATCCTAATGGCTATGTGAGTTTTTGTCTTTTGGTTTTCCATTTTTTTCTTTTTCTTTTTCTTTTTGTTCTTTGGATAATAAAGGGTTTTCCTTAATTTTTCACAGGTTGACATAGCTTCTTCAATCATTCGATCCTTGGGGATGACTGGGATGAAGAATATTTGGGACTATCTTCTTGAGGCAGTGCAGTGCATGGTGGAATCCACCGAGTTTGGCACGTTCACGGGCGCATTGGGTTAGACTCTACTATGGTGTTATGTGTGCTGGGCGAGAGGTGATGGGATATGACCCACACATTCCACCTGGGGATTGGGGAGATGATAGTTACTGCCTTGTATGTCCATAACTTGATAGGACTGGACTATGTTGGTTATGAGATCGTGGTGGACCGTACTATGCGGGTCACGAAGGCGGCAATACGGATTGCCATGGGGTTTGTCGAAAGAATCATTTGAGGAGATTCTATTTATATATTGGTGTTAAAAGATAATCTGTTATCTAGGAAGATCAATGATATGGATGGGAGAAAGGTGAAACATGTAGGTTGCTTATTCATTTTGCTTCCTCTAGGGGGATTTGTGACAACGACGAGTGGTAACATTGTCCATCTTTAGTTTTTACCGTATTTAAAGAACATCTTAGACATACATCTATATGACTAGGGGAGATTTACTCGAGCATCCCTTTATTCTTGTTTGGATGCATTCAGATTGTGTTGTTGGCAGACCTGCACTCGACCCACATATCTTTTGGAGGTAATCTTTAAGTTCATTTTCCTTTTTATTTTTCATAGTCTTTTTACTTTTTTTAATAATTCCGATTCTTGATGTTGAATTTTGTAAACGTGATTTTACAAAGTCATAGAGGACAACATGGGGTTAGTTTATTTAAAGGAGGGAGAGTTGGGAAAATTATATAGTATGTATAGGTGGAGGAATTTGAATAGGCGTTCGAACCAATCCCTTACCCTAAAGGAAGTTATGGGTGACGTTGAATGCCCTGACGAGTATCCATGTAAGTTTTTTTTATCTTTGTCACTTTATATTTTTTTGAATATTTTGCTTCTGGTTAGATTATTGACTCTTTGCTGGAAACACAAGTGACCTTCTACCCGTGGAGTCTAACTTTGAAGACCCTAGGGTCTCCAGGTGTACAGGAAGAAATAAGGCGATTATTGGCACACGAGTTCGGGTACTTCTAGTACCTCGGGGAGAAGGTGGTTCTTCAGATCATGGAAGGAAAGGTGGAGGTCTCATCACCCCTAGAATATATGAGTCAGGTGAGAAAGATGATTGATGAAGAGAGGGCGACGACGATGTAGGGCGATCCTTATATGCTCTACACCAATATGATGGTGGGCTATGACTATCTAGATTTTGCCAAGTAGTTAATGTCGTAATGCATATATGACATGGAGAATTTGCCTCCACCTACTATTGGCTCATGGAGAGGGACCAGCATACTGAGGTTAGACCATAAAACTGAATGAGGCGCAACTGCTATGACTGGGGAGGTTCTGCGTCATCAGATTTACACTCCCTCTTATGATTTTTGATTGAGTAGCGGGGATATGGTGATGGTGCCTCACTGTACTCATTAGATGGTGGACATGTTGGATGGTCTTTATGAGGATTCTCTTCGGAGTGAGGTATAATCCTTTCTTTCCTCTCTTATTTCCTATTTGTTGCCTTATTTTTCTCTCAACTGAATTGCATAATTTTGGTGCTTTTATTCCCTTTATCTTGTAGACTTTCCTTCTATTGACTACCTGGCAAAGGGATATCGAGGAATGGATGGCATCAATGTTATCCTATTTGAGGAATTCACTCAATGCCTTATTGGTACCATCGACCACATGTGATGAGAGGTCTGGCTCTGGTAGTGGAGGGTCTACTGATTATCGTATGGGAAACTGTTTTACGATTAAGAAGGATTAGGGTTATGTCTCAATGTATATTTTTATTTCTTCTTCTTTTGTACCTGGATGGAAATGTAATAATCCTAGAAATATATATATATAAGAAATGCATCTCCCTTTTGGTGTTATCTTGGTTTGATGACTTACTCTATATGAACTTTAATTTATTGATGAGGTTTCTCATTATTTGCAAAAATTAAGGTAAAAATGAAAATGGCGCACAAAGTAAAAGAAAAATGTTTGTTTCCAGAAATTATGTACAAAAAGGAAAGTAATAATATTTCAAAACTAAACAACCCAAAGATTTAACGTTTTTAAAAGAAAATCTTTATTTTGAAAACTGATATGTGTAAAATAGGAAATAAGGAATTTTCCTAAAAAAATGGGGTTTATCGATCGACATACCCATTAGCTTGCCTATCGGCATACGGGTCAGGTTCAAATAACTCCCTTAGCTTTGATTTCAATTTCTACATACTTTGTGTAATTTAGGAGTAAAGGAACCGATGGTGTTTTGAATGACTTGTTTTCTTTAGGAATGTTTTAGTATAAAAAAGGGCTTTTGATGTGTTTTTATCACCCCATTCTATTTTAATTCCTCTTTAGCTTTCTTTTTATTTACAAATGGCTCTTCCACTGTTCGAGGTCTTTTTCACCTATCTCGAGGGTTTAGAGGCAACGTGCCTCTACAACGTCGACTATGAAGCCTTTAGTTTGTGCTATGTCTCTTTATGGCATTACCGTCCGAAAAGACTAGAGACTTTTTGAAGAAAAAGTATAGTTTTGGTACCTTAAAGATCACATTTTTCGGTTCGACTTCGAAGAGGTGTTCCCCATCTACAAGCTGGTATCTACGATACTGATTGTCAGCTCCGGTGTAGTAGCAGCTATGACAAATTTATATCATTCTCCCTGAGTGTCTTTGGTAGAGTTATTTCATATCTCCCCCTTATCTTCTTGGACACGAGTTTGTGGAGGAAATATCATCCTCCCGGTGGACATCAGTTCGGTGTGTCGGAGGGATTTTTCTTACAATGGCTTTGTCGGAGCTGTAGCCCCATGTTTGACTGATAGGCTTCTGTTGTTGATAGTTGATGTGATAGCTGATCCTCAGGTACCCTTAGTAGCGATGTGGTTGTTCTACTACTATAATCCTTCAGCGCTGGTGTTAGCAGAGACTCTGAATGTCCTGGATGCTTGAAAGGAAGGTTGGACTAACTTTTTTCGGGGGAGCCCGGTCATGCTATTCATGTGGCTTTTTGAGAGACTATGCCCAATAGCCCCTATTGACTACCTTTTGTCGGGAATTCCGAAATTCTTTACTAGGCCCTTCTTCAGTTTCATCCCTTTGATATAGAAATGAATTTACTGGATTATGGAGTACGGGGCCCAATGTATTCGTTGGTCTATACCATGGTGGGGGGACTTATAGCCCATTTTACAACTGGGGGAATACATGTATTTGCGATTAGTTAGTCTTCACTAGAATTCTTTCTACTTTCCTTGGAAACTTCTGCCCCAAGTAGGGTGGGAACTAATTGTGCCTCCCTGCATAATCAATTTATTTCCACTGGAGGACTTGATCGAATCCTTAAGAATGATAGCATCTCCAGTCGACTAACTGTCCATCACAATCCATTAGAGGGGTTGGGTTTTTATTTGGGGATTGTTTGAAGTGGTTATGAAAATAGGTGGTTGGAAAGATTTTGGAGGAGTAGACTGGGCTAAAATGGCTTGTTTCTTTTGATACGATGGAGGAAGGTGCGGTGGTTTTGTCGAAGCTTGTTAAGTCATAGCATTTCATGGGGTGCCTTCGAAACACTAATCAAGAGTGGAACACTTGGGGGTCTCCAGGAGGAGGTAATGATAATGAGATGGGGCCATATGGTAATTGAGGACTAGGTTTTAAGGAACTTATTTTGTTTGTGTTTGTAGGTATTTGTGTGTGGGGTGGTGTTTTGGTATGTTTTTTAGATTTTTTTGTGAAGTTTTTAAGGGGAATTGTATAGGGAGTAGAACGGGAGGGGTTTATTTGACTACCGTTGTTGATATTTTGTGCAGTGACCATATTCCTGATTGAAATAAAAGAGAAGTAATTTTAACATATTTTGTTATATCTTTTGATGAATTTTAGATTTGAACTATCAATACCAATCACTAAGGCATACCTAATACTTTTGTTTGTTAAAATGATGAAATGGATCGCCGTTCTCGGGAGAAGAAAATAATAGTATTTTGTGAGAAAGAAAGGACCGTGCCCATGTGTGTTTTGTGGGCTACTTACGTACCTCTGTGAGTTTTGAAAATTCGTGAGCTTCATTTTGAAAAGGGTGTTATGAGAGGATCAGGTCCCACATAGTTCTAAGTAGGGATAAACAAAGATATTTTTTTAGAATAGAAGGGGGATGAAAATATTCGTAGCGTGCTGAGATTAAAGATAGAATTTCTTGAGACGATCGCCATTTCTTCTCCGTCGAGTTTTGTGACCATAGCAGCACCACCTGATAGGATTTTATTCATAATGTAGGGGCAGCTCCAATTAGGTTTGAACTTTCCCCTAGGATCCCAGATTGGTTCTAAGATTTCTTTAAGCGCAATGTCTCCTTTTTGGACACCGCAATCCTTGACTTTGATGTTGAATGACCGCCCGATCTGATGATAGCACCCTTATATATGGTACAGATATTTTAGTCTCTTTTCATCTAGTATTGAGAGTTCATCGTAGCGACTCTAATGTCTGTATTCCTCACTGAACTTGCTTTTAAGCATGAAATACAGAGAAAGAAATTATAGTTCGATGGGGAGAAGTTCCCTTATGTCGTATACTAAAGAATATGGGGTAGCCTAGTGGGTGTCTTGATAGAGGTGTGCTATCCCAAATGACAAATGGTATCTAATCGGTCCAGTCTCTACAACTTACAGCCATCTTGTCAATGATGTTTTTGAGGCTCTAATTAGCGACTTCTATAAAGTCATTCGTTTGGGGCTGGCAGGGAGAAGAATTGTGCCTTTGAATTCCATACTCGTCAACTAATTATGTGACATAGATCTCGAAATTGAGTCCATTATCTGATCCAAACTCAAGGAGAACTCCATAGAAAAAAAAATTATTCTTTCTGATAAACTTAGGAACTTTCTTCACATTTAGTATCGCGTATGACTCGACTTCGACTAATTTTGTGAAGTAAACAATGACAACTAGAACGAATTTGTTCTCGTTCGAAGCTTTGGAGGTGACCTTACCTATGTTGTCTGTACCCTAAGTACAAAAAGGTTAGGGAGATGTCATGTTGTATAGTTCTCGGGGACGCAAGTGTTGAAGGTTGGCAAGCTGTTGGAAGTTGAGGCATCTCCAAACATAGGTAGTGTAGTCTTGGATCATGGTGGTCTAATAATACCCTTGACGGATGATTTTCTTAGTAAGCATGTGATTGTTCATGTGGAGTCATCATTCCCTAATGTGGATTTTTTGCAACATTTCTTCAATTCTAGACGCTGCTATGCAGTGTAAATGAGTTCCATTGAAGTTTCTCTTTTAAAGTGCTTTATCGCAGATGATGTACTAGGCAGCCAACTTGCGAAGGGTCGTATGGTCTTTCTTGTCTACGTCTTGGGGATACCAACCATATTTGAGACAATGCCAAATGTCATAGTCCCATAATCCTTCTATGTCATAATTTTCTTCGATGATGAGCTAAATGTGGTAACAGTGGGTGGGCGTAACTTGTTTTTTAACTAGGAATCATGCCATTCTTATTCTCTTAGGCATAACGACCATAGAGGACAAAGTTACTAGTACGTCATCCCGGCTATTCTTCGAGCAAGGAAGTCAATGGAAGGTGACATCTTTGAATTAAGACGAGAGGTCTTTTAGGTGGGCGTGGAAGGGTAGGAGCTTCTTATCTTTGACTTTCCATTTTCTGAGAATTTATTTGACAATAAGGGCAGAGTCCCCATATACATCCTTGTACTTGATTACTTTCTCGGGGCAATCTTGATCCCTACGATGTGTGCCATGTATTATGTCATGTTGTTAGTGAAAGGGAAGTCCATCTTAATGGCAATGGGGGTGTGAGACTCATCGGGAGCAATCAGGAATATCCCAATGCCATACCATTTGTTGTTAAAAACATTATCAAAGAACATCTTCCATCGAGATCCTCCTGAGAGTTGCAGAGTATGTATTTATGTTAAAATTCGAAGACCAAAACTTCGGTTCCTTCCATGATATGATCAACAAGGTAGTCCAATATTACCCCCCCTCATGGATTTATGTGTGTCATACATAATGTCGAACTCGACTAGCAATATCAACCAGTGGGCCATTGGGGTTGACAGAGGGGGTTTCTCTAACAGGTATTTTATGGGATCCATTCGGAATACTAGTATGATGGGAAATGCGAGCATGTAGTACCATAGTTTTTACATACCCTGACCCGGGCGACACATGCTTTATCCAAGGCAGTGTAGTTGACTTTGTACCCAACTAGATTTCGACTAAAGTAGTATATCGCTCTTTCCTTACTGGATTTCTCAACAAATTGGGCAAATAAAGCCCCTACTATAGTATTAGTGACGGTTAAGTATAGGAGGAGAGGGAGACCTGCCTACGAAGGCGTGAGGACCAGAGGTTGGGTGAGGTATTCATTGATATGGTTAAAGGGTTGTTAGTTAGCCTCATTTGAAACATTGGTTGAGTACTCTAGAGGAGTTCAAAAATTGGTTCACAAATAAAGGTCAATTGGTTGATGAACCGGCATATATATTCTAGCTTATCCAAGAATTTGAATTTTAGTTTGGAGGTGTCTACTTCAATCCATTTCTCACTAACCATGAATCCAAGGAGTTTTTGTTTAGTTACTCCGAAGTCATAGTTCTATGGGTTGAGACACATTTTGTAATCTAGAAGTCGTTCGAAGAATTTCCTCAAGGGGGATATGACCTTCTTCAGTTTTAGGCTTGATGATCATGTCATCAACGTAAACCTCGACTTCATATGGATGAGGTCGTGCAGGATAATTGTGGCATCCCTTTGGTAGGTAGCCCCAACATTTTTGAGCCCAAATGGTATGACTGTGTAGCTGAAAGTTCCCCATTGGGTGATGAAGGCAGTTTTCCCCTAGTGGTCAGGGTGCATTTTAATCTGGTTGTAATCGATAAATCCGTCGACAAATTATTTAAGGGTGTGGTTGGACTTATTGTCCCCAATTATGTCGATATTAGACAAAGGGTAATCATCATTTAAGGATGCTTTGTTCAGATCCCGATTGTTGATGTAGATGTCGACTTTTCCTCCCGACTTCGGCACGAGGACAATATCTGCAAGCCATGTAGGGTATTCCACTACGCGAATATCTAAATTAGACATAAGTATACGTATAACTAGCATGCTTGATTTTAAACATGAAAATAGTGTAGAACAACTACCTCTTGAAGATATAAATGCTTTGAAGAAGAGATAGAAAAAAAATCACAAATAATCTTCCCAGTTCTAAGCTCCGTGCAAATTTTTTTCTCTAACTAAACACCTTCAACACCCTCCTTATTTATTGATGATTTAAAGGTGGAATGATTCACTTACAAGATTGGTATATGGAGAAAATTTACAGGGCTTAAGATACTGAAATGGGTTAAGGAGAATACTCGAGGGACTTAGTTTAGGGGTTGAATAATTATCAATATAATTTAGGTGAAGAATGTGCAATGTATCTCACTCCTCTCTTTTATAATTGTTCCAAAATATATGCAAATGGTCGCCCATCACTCAATGATGAAACCACCAATCTAATTGTGGTAGAAATCCTAAAAACAAGGGCTAAAATTTTGGAGGGTGAGTACCTTAATCTACCTAATCATTCCAAAAGTTTTATAACTCAAAAATGGCAATCAGATGGGTCTGAATAGATTTGACCCTAGACCGAATCGATTCTTTCATAACACGTCCATTTTTTAAATCCTTATATATCTTAATTATATTATAACATAAATATTAATATAATTTTTTCCATATAATTTGCTTAATTCGATTTAAATTTCACAACTCAATTTAACTTGCGTAACATGGTAAGTGACATTTTATGGATTTTTTTCTTAATTTTATTCACAAGAGTATTATATTTAAATTAATCTAGTGATTTCTCGTAATGCGATTTTTATTAATTTAAAAAAATTTAGGCATTACCCATAGACTTCCACTTTATTGTGTATAAGGTCGTATAGGATGGTTGTGGATGCTCTTTGATAAGTTGCACCAACATTCTTGAGACGAAAGGGCATAATTGTATACCAGTACATCCCCCAGGGGGTAATGAACCCCGTTTTGTCGTAACGGTGAGGGTGCATTTTGATCTGAGTATATCTGGAGAATCCTTCGATTATGGAATTGAGCGCATTACTAGACGTGCTTTCTAACAATAAGTCAATGTGTGGTGGGGAGAATCGTCTTTGGGGTAGTCCCGCCTGAGATCTCTATAGTCTACACATATTTGAACTTTTCCATTATTTTTGGGTACGAGTAGGATGTTAGCTAACCAAGTAAGATATTCGATTTACTGGGATGAACCGTACACTAAACTGGTTCATTACTTCTTCCTCAGGTATTAGTTCACAAATCCATAGCTTTATGGACTTGCCTCGGGAAGAGTGAGTATCTCATGCATGACATCGGGCATGTATGTGTAGGACCAACAAAAAATATCCATAAAACTGGAAGGGGGGTCTATGAGTTTTCATTTCTTAGTATCTAGGGACGACCCTGCTTGTAACTGTTTGGGATTTTTAGCAGTGTACAAGTTTATGGTTATTGTTTCGTCCTTGTTGGGAGGCATACGTTTGTTCATCCTTGTTCGGAGACATACGTTTGTCATGACTTTGGTAATGTTTTGGTAAGTGCTTTGAGTATTTTATGTCCGTAGAGTTATCATTATTAGGGTTGACTTATAATTTATTATTGGATTAATTATTATAACATATAACACCCATAAGAAAATACTTGAAATCACTATTTATTATGCCATCAAAGGGAAGGAGGAATACATTGATAATAGCAAAAAAGTATAAGTCATAGAGGCCTTACATTAGGAGAGGGGATATGTGGACTCTATATCTAACATGACATACACAAATGGCCTCGATATAATGGGCAATGGGATGCATCGAGTAGAGTTTCATTTCTTTAGTATGATGGTTCCCTTGATGTTGTAGATAAGGTGAGTCGAGCTCTGCTGAGACACCTTTGGAGAAACCTTAGAGCATTTGGTAACTTTCGTACTGATTGAAGATGGGGTTGGGTGGTGTTTTTTGGGCTAGTCCCTTTTTCCTTTGAAGGTAGCTTTACGGTCCTTAATAGAGTCCCTTGCAGGATTGGTATGGGGAGGTGACTCAATAAAGGCTTTTATCAAGCACTAGTGATTTTCCTAATTTTATTGGTAGTTCCATGGAGGTAGTTGAGTTTATCATGAAGTTCAATTAAAGGAGCTATTTCAAGTGAGAGGGTTATGGAATCTGACATATAGAGATAGAGATTAAGTTCATGGATAATGATCAACTATCCTTTCTCTATAGTGGCATCTCAAATGGCTGAGGCATTGTACCAATCGTGGAAGCATTCAGTGAGGGTTAGGTCGATGGTTCTAACATAGCTACTAAAGAAGTCTGATAAAGAAATAATATGGGAAATCCCTATTCAGGTTCTTCTTCATAGTTCTACCAATCATCAGCAGTGACCCATGATACATTAAGTTCAGTTCGATGGATAGTGTGGACTTTCCCACACTCTATGTACAATCCCTCCTTATAGAGGATTTCCATTACTGACTATAAGGATATCTTTGTTTTTCCCCACCAAGTCTAGAGTAGTTCATAATAGTGGAAATCTTCTTCCTAGAGACGGAAGTGGAATTTCCACCTTTGATGGGGTCTTTGAGGGTTTTGGTTAGGATTTATGATTGAAGGTGTACCCAAGACTAATTTTTCCCTTATGTATAATGGTAGTGACAACTTCGAGGATTCCTTGGTACTTATTTTTTAGATCAAATCAGGGCATATATCCAATCTTTTGGATGATTTAGTTGACTACATTATAAATGAATGGATCCTCTTCAATTATATGTGTCCACTGAGGTAGATATCATAATTGTGGTGATGGGTGTCTAGAAGTAAGGTAGTGCTTGCATTGGCTACCATGGATCATCCATCATCTCCCTCAATGGTGATAACGTTTCTTTCAAACAAGCACTTGACTTTCATGTGGAGTGATGTGTGTAATGCCCCCATGGGATATATTCAGGCTTTTTTGAGTAGGAGGTAGAAGATGGCCGAGATGTTGAGAACTCAAAACTCGACTTTAAAATTAATAGGCCCTATTATGAGAGTAAGGATGATGGAACCCAAGACCTCTTGATGGGTGTTATAATAGGCCCTTATGGCCATGGAATACGGTGTGAATTCTGAGACGGTGTATCCCAAAATAATAGCAATGCGGAGGGTGAATACATTGATGGTGGATCCATTATCAACTAGTATAAATTGTAATATTTGTCTGTAGTCTCAATAGCGGTATGTAAGGAAAACTAATGGTTATGTCCTTGCATAGGAAAGTCTTCATCTGAGATTTTGATATGCGATTGCATAGTCATGGAGCTTATGGTAGCAAATATTATTATCGAAATGAGATCCATATGTACATAAGCCTTAGATAATCGGCACATGAGAGAAGGTTCGTGTTCCCGATAGGTGGATAGAAATTTAGAAAGAGTGATGTTGGTTGATGTTCACTGAAGTTTCTCCTAGTTTTTATGATTTTCCAGAGGAGGGGGCATGATGGTCACTACGGGGGACCTCCCTCTTTATTTTAAGGATTTGGTATAGGGGAGTATTAGCCTCACCTGGTGAGGAGATCGACCTCCTTATCTAGAGTGAGTACATGTTTTGTTCAAATTTCTTATTTAATTCTTTCTAACTAGAGCATGAGATAAACTAAGGATGCACTATCAGAGGTATGATTTTGGTCCAATCAAAGATAGGAGTTGATATTTGGATCATATGAGCTCCATCCCAGGTTACTGATGGGGATCGGGATATGGGTCTATTTACCCATCGCATAAATATGTCTAATTTTAAAGTGGCATGGGGGAATCTACCACTATGCCCAGGACTTGGTTACCGTCTAGTTAGGTACCCTTGGTAAGGGTTCTGTGGACATTGAGGATCCTGACCAAATGTTGTTGTTCGGGGTTATTTCTTGGTATTCCTCGCCATCTAAGGGGGGAATCCCATGAGGATTATTGGTGATCTTTATTTTAGTATGGTGGATTTATCTCCCCTAGATCCATTTCCTTCATCGTGATGGTGTCTTTGTAGAAGATGTTTCCATAGTAGTATCGATAATCTGTGTATTATGGCCCCTAGGGCAAGATTTCATAGGAAAACCTACCGAGAGTTAGTTCACATACCACGTATCACAAGCTAATGAATTTCCCTTGAGCATATTGATGGGGAGCAAGGTGGAAAATTTCTATTTCCATTGTATATGAGTACCTATGCAAGATGGGACCTTCTAACGGGGGATGGCCTTGATGGTTCATCTCATATTTTAGTTCAATAATGCCGACTATATAGGGTGCGTTGTAGTAGTAACTCTATTAACTGCAATCTTTTTTAATGTAATGGTGGGACCAGAGAAATATCTCTAGTTAGAAGAGGTCATAAGCCATCTATGAGACGAGTAGATCTAGCTCACTATTTTTGGTGCGACATTAATTTTTTGTATGGAATATCCAATGTCCATGATTCTCTAGCTGATCAAGATCCTCTGTAGTGACTCTATATCCAATCTTAAATATATAGTCTTGAATATTAAGTTCTTCGAAGGGCATGGGACCCTGTTGATGTAACCCAAAACCTTTTCTAGAGGAGTAGTTCCATTGTGTCATCATTTCCCAAACCCGAGGGTTAAGGGTGAATTCATATTCGTGATGAAAGGATGTGTTCCCTTTGGTGATGAGGAGGTGGTCAAAGAAAATGGTAATACCTTGTTCAGGCAGGTCAGTGTAGTATTATAAATGGTAGGGATTGGATGTTTTGGATCTTAGTGTGTGTTCCAATTGGATGAAAGCAGCGCCCCTTGTATATAGGGAGAGTATAAGAATTGGGTATATTAACTGTGTGGGGTTAATATCACTCCCAGTGTGTGTTCACATCATATGGATGGTACCAAGGTGAAGAGTTTGTGATTCATCTCACGTGTGGTCATTCCTCTTTGCCTGTCGTATCTAGTGACGAAGATCATTTGGGTGTCCATGATCCATTGGTTCTTATGGAGGAGTTTCCACCATTTCTATGGAAAGGCTCATATGTGGTGGTGTGTATATGTCATAGGGCAAGTGTTAGCTTGTCGTTTAGCCTTCCAAGAAGTAGCCATTTTTGTGATGTAGATCTTCATTCTTTCTTCTTCCTCGTATAATGATTTATGACGAACCTTGAAATTCCTATTGGTGTGATCATTTGTCCTCAACTTTAGGTATACTTCACTCATTAGTATTATTGGGATAGTATATCGTGGTGGCCAACTAACGAGTCCTATTGTTTGGTGATAAGATGATTTAGTGCTAATGATATTTCTTAAAGAGTTAATCAAGAAAGTGTTTATAGTAGTGGGTATATTTGTTGGCTTTCGAATTTGAGAGGGAGAATATTTGTAAATATGAGGTAGATTTCACCCATCCAATGGACTGAATAGGTACTACAAAGGTGATAAGCTTCGTTTCTTAGATAGTTTTATCTTACATTTCTTCCTATTTGGCCAAGTGATTGACCTCTGCTAAGAAAGGGGTAATGAATCTCGATTTTGGTGAACAGAAGAAGATTCGGGCTACAATAATTAATCTGCTGGAATTCTATGGCTGTAATGAAGAAGGTCTGTCTTAGTAATGATTTTTTAGGTGCGCGACGGTGTGCATGGAGGGGTGGCTACTTAGTTTTTGGGGTGTTCCCTCATCCTGGACTTATGATGAACATGGCCTATTATGGTGGTGGGGTTGGTATTTGGGACATGAGTATCTGTCATAGAATTAGTTTTGGGGTCGGGTTGATATGGTAGGGTATTGTTAACGATATTTGGTTTTGGGGGGATGAGGCTTCATGTATCGATGAGGTCTTGGATGGAAAATCTCAGGGCCCAATAGTTGTCAATAATGTGGTCAGGTCTCTGGTGGAACTCGCAAAGTGCATCGACTCTGCAGTTCGTGTTTGGTAATACAAGGGTGGTTTAGGATTGAAAAGTCTTAGGAGACCATCCATTTTAAAGAGATGAATACCTGACTAAGCGGAGCTGACAGGTTAATGAGTTGTATCAGCGGGGTTCTATACTTTTAGGAGGGGGATATATTGATAATTTTAGGGATATAATACTTACTACAAAGGTGTGCTGGTGGATACCATTGCTTGGGAAGTATTAGTAACCGGGTATGATGTCAGGTTTGGTGTTAACATCCAAAACTGGATATAACAAATAATCAAAATATCTAATATAGAAAATAATTATCAAGAATGGGCGTAAGAGATAATGAGTTTTAACACAATGTGTGTGTGGTTCAGCCCAGAATAATGGCCTACATCCACATGTGGTGTTAGGTTGTTACTCCTTTTTTTCTCAGCCATGCATATTAGGGTTGTGCGTATACACCACAATGATTGAGAGCGAGAGAGAGAGAGAGAGAGAGAGAGAGAGAGAGAGAGAGAGAGAGGAGGAAAAAGATCCCCAATACATCTGCCTTAATTACTTATTTATAGGCAGTTCTTAGGGAATATCTGATGGATAGGTGGAGTGTCCTTATAAGTCAGGTAGTTACACCTGATATACACATGTTTATTAAAGTAATAGATGGATAAATCGCAGGTCATGTGACAGACGCATTAGTGGGTGCGCATTTAACTACTTTTAATAGCCTAGTTTCCCTTATTCCTATGTGACCAGAAAGAGACGTTTGGGTATATAGGCAGATACATGAATATGTTATGAGCGACTTTACTCATGCATGTGGGACAGTTGTCAAGGATAATAGGCCAAGAAGAGCAACACTGAGCCGACCTCTTTTAACAATAGAAGGCCAAACACATATTCAGTTCTTCTGTAGATCCCATTTAGTTCATATCAAGCTATTTCTCATAATGGTACAACAGTAACCCCCAAGACTGCATGTATGATCTCAGTGCTTTGGTGCGAGGTAATTGGATGAAGTGTTTCACTTTTCTCATACTGGTGTGATCGACTTTATTCTGGTCGGACTGACATGATTTGATTGGCTTCGTTCTGGTCGGCCTAGTCCAAGCACTTGGTCTATATGTTTTCAAAAAGTGTGAGGATACGTGTCAGGAAACTGAAGCATCTACTTTGTAATGATTGTGTCTAGGCGCGTGTGCAGGTACTCTGTATTGCCATTTCACTTTTTGTAGATTTTTTGATGTTTTCTCTTGCTTTTTCCTTCCAGTCATTTTTCGAAAGTATAAATACACTCCTCTTTTATTCAACTTCACCATTTGAGATTTTGGCATAGAGTTTGAGAGAACAAAAGGTTCAGTCTTTTTTCTTGTTGGAGTGTTCTAGAGAGAGCTGTCATTTTCCATCAGAAGGTCTTCTTGGTTTGTTTTGACTTCCATCCTTTGCATTGCCCGAACTCTTCGTATTTTATTTAATTTATTAGGTACGCACTTCTTGTTCTAATTAGGGTTTCTTCGTACTTGAATTTGTTGAACGGTTTTTTCTACTATTTGGAGATTGTGGTGTTGAACTATTGTTGGGTTTGTTATCTTAGGTTTAGCAGGTAGGGATAGGAGTTATTATTAATTTCCCCCCACATGTTCAAGACTTTATAACTTCGTTTGTGGTTGTAACACCCCACTCATTCCTAGGGTCGGCTACCACCAAGACTACATCAGGCGCTACTTAATAAATTATCATTCTTACTATGTGACACATATGAGACATATATAAATTTATTCCCACAAGATAATAATCAGATTTGACCCATAGATATAATCACCCATGCCATAATAAAATCCATCACCATGATAATCTCCAAAAATCTAACTTTAAATCAATAAACTCAAAAAATGATCCAACTGAATATCCAAATAAAATCATAACAACTGTTGAACCTAATGGCCCACCAAATCCATAAATGAAGTTTCAGAATAAGTGCGAAGGAATGGAATAATAATTCTAACTACTAACAATCTAAAAGTGAATGAATCTCCAACTGCACCCCCAAAATATATGTCCAATAAGTCCTATGCAGCTACCTCAGCACTATACCTGAAAATATTAGTCAATGCACAATGTCAGAGCCCCGAGCATGAACACCAACTACTCACCCGAATTAGGGTTCGTGAACCCAAACAATAGCATTATACATGATAAATGCCACAATAGAGTATTTTAAATTAAACGAGATATACTTAATTATGCGAATAAGAATAACTTCCAACAACAACCTTCGTAATAAGGCTACCCCGTTATTTAAATAAAAAAATTCATGTAACAATATTTAATCAACTCTTACAAATTACTTTCATTAATTTTTCTCATTTTTAATTTTAAGCGACACTAGTATAGCCAGTTCACCCTTGCTCAGGTCCTTCACACATTGCTGGCACGCCCACTGTTCTACACCACACATCATCCCCTCATTATAGCCAGTTCGTATGACAATTCACTATAGCCAGTTCACCCGTATTGTGTCAACACTGCGCATATTAGTGACACCAACACACATCCACGTCACTATAGCCAGTTTGTCCGTTTAACTGTCAGCACTCCACATATTGGCGACGCCAATCCATTTCAATACCCATTATAATCTTAGGCATTAATTCTCAATTTCTCATTATTTTATGTTATTTGTCCCACCCTTTTTATCGACGTGAGATCCTCAAAACACTCTTAGGCCCATACCTAAAGGTTTCCGAAACACAACACGTCCTACCCTATTATATAGGATGGATTTCTACCATTAATCTCCTCCTAGTCTTATGCCTAGGCTAGCGAATCGACAGAACGACATAAAAATTAGCCCCACCCCAGAATATCCCATCCATAAAAATCTACACTAACTAGTCCCATACCTAGTAAGTGTTAACTGCAAACAAGGCATACCCACTAGTCCCATACCTATCAAGTATTACTAAAATATAGGTAAGAGCATGTTGCCCAAAAATTCCAGCCTCTCGCGATTGCAATATAAATAACAATAAATCATACAATCCAATTTATCATAAATTTTGCAACTTACTCATATGATCACAATTTAACTTAATCTAATTAATCAATCCAACGTCGTAATTAACGCAATTGCTTACTGATAACAATTTCAGATTCAACAACATGCGAGTTTTTGAAGCACATAATAACAATCCACTTTTTCACACCTACATAATTTTATGTGGTTGTACGCGCTCCGTTTTAATTTAAATAAATTTCCTACGATTTTTACATGGAATCTACACCAAAATAAACCCCAAAACCAACACCCAAGCGTTGTGAATATTAGTTCATATTAAAAGTTTTCAAAAAAACACTCCCAAATTATTTTTCACTTTTCCTAATTAAGGTTTCTAATTTTGTTTTAAGCAAAACATGTAAATTACCGTTTATGCAACATTTAAAACGGATAATACTAAAGAGAAAGAATAGATTATACATGTCTGAAAATTGTTTCTTGAAAATTCTAAAAACTCGGTTGTGTTCGTCTTTTGTGAAAATAAACAAGTTTCGTGCTTGGCCTTCTTAAAAATATGTAGTTTAGACCAACCAAAATATGATTGAAGTTTTGTTTAATAGAAGTTTGGAGTTTAAAAATAAGGGTGGACGAAACTAGGATTTAATCTTTTGGGGGGCCAAGAATGAATAAAAATGATTTCAAAAATATAATGTATATAAACATGCGGTATATACCAAATAGTTCCTCAAACATTTTTTAATACACTTTTAGTCAAAGTCTTTTTATTTTGCTAAAAAATTCATTCACCATGCCACTAGCGCGGACCTTTAAAAATAAGAGAATATTAGTTAACTTGGTATTTGAGGGACTTTTTTGAATAAAATAAAAGGCTTGAACTAAATCTGTATTAAAAAAATGTTTGAAGGACTTTTTGATATTTGATCCTATAAACATTGATATAAACATATTTGAACAATAATCAATCAATAAAATTGGACAATTGAGTAAACTTTCAAATGAGTGAAAATTTAATTGTAGAAAATATAAAATAAATCTATGTGGTTTCGTTGATTGCCTTGATAACGAGCACTTTTTGCTTCACTATTCAACTCTAGCGCTAAATGTGTGAAAGTTTTTTTTAACCATAATAAAAAGAAAAATATTAGGGATCAAATATAAAAAAATCATGCAAACATTTTTTAATACACATTTAGTCCAAATCTTTTTATTTTGTTCCAAAAAATCCCTTAAACACTCATTTAAACAATATTAACTTATTTTTAAAGTCCGTTCTAACGACATGTTGAGGGACTTTTTAGAATAAATAAAAAATGCTTGTTGGACTAAACGTGTATTAAAAAATATTTGAGGGACGTATATGTCCCAAATATTAATTGCCGAATCTCAACAAACCCAACCATATTGTAAAATCTTGTCAACTATCATAGACTTGGAGCTAGAAAAATAACTCTAAGGGGCAAAATATGTTTCAACGCGGTGAAAAGTAATATGGTTAAATACGTTTTCACCTATTTAAAATTAATTTTTTTGTTGGGTAATATTGTGAATAAGTGCACACCCTATAATTATAAAATTTTAAACAAGAATATAGAAAAAAAATTGACTCTAAATAGGTGAAAACGTATTTCGTCATATTACTTTTAACCACATTGAAATATATTTTATCCCGAACCAAACGGGCCCTAAAGCTAAAAAAAAAAATACCTTTACATACATATACAATTTTGAAAGCTAAAAAAAATTCAAAACCTTGGGGGGCCATGGCCCCCTTTGGCCCCTATGTAGATTCGTCGAGTATTCCGTTTTGTATAGGGAAGAGAGTGTTCGGGAAAAAGGTACGTGACCTTAAAGAAATTTTGGGTCAAATTCTATATTTAAGATGGACTTAAAAGAGTCCTAATGAGTGTCAACGCTTAAAAGATTGATTAAAATATTATAAGTATAAAAGTAGACTAACAATCCATTTTTTTCCGTGCGCGTCCCACACAATTCTAGCGGCAACCAACCATGTCATCACCACGCATGGAGCATATCAAGGGAATAAAAGAACAATTAAATAATGAAAAAAACTCATCTCCCAATCATTTAGGAGCCATGCACTAACAAGAAAAAAAAACCATCACCATCTCACATGGAACAACCGAGTGATAAAAAGATAATAATAAAATAAAATAAAAGTCAGCCTAACATTTGGGAGCCACTTGCCAGTAGGAAAGACTCATCACCATCTCACATGAAGTTAAACCACGGGATAAAGAACAAGAAAAATCATCCCTAACAATTGGGATTTATGCGCAAAACAAAGAAAAGAATGGTTCAGCTCCTAACTCTCTCGTGCTCTCTCTCTCACTCCGTGTGGGTAAAAATATAAATGATATAATACTAAGAATTTTACAAAGAGTCCAAATTTCTAAATTTCTGAATCAAATTTTTTAAATTACTAGATAACTAATTAAATGTATTAATATTTCTTCAATTATAAAAATTTCCATATCCTCATAAAAACATTTTCACTTAAATCAAATTTCGATTAAAACACTCCTTTTAATTAAATAAATTTGAAATGCCCCCAAAATACCTTTTTCGAATGTTAATTTATAATGCGTTATTTAAGGTTCTAACATTAAGAGGTGTTATATACTTCCCCACTAGCACACAAATTTTATCCTCGAAATTTTCTATAGCGTATTTGTGCAAAATAAAATAAGGCTCACATATGCATACCCATAGGATGCAACGCTCGGGTGCCCACACACCCAATCCTACACGCACCAATCCCATGATCAAAATACAATATATATCATCTAAATACATAAGTATCTATAAAATAAAGGCATACCATGTGTGACAGCGCGTCTAATTAAATACTGGGTAGCTACTCCTTTATTAAATTAATACAGAATATCAAGTTGATTTAGTCTTAGCATCACCGTCGAAAAATATTTAATTAATTACTAGCCACCTAATATTTAAAAAGAGAGATGTCAAATTTTATTAATTAAGTTATCAAATAACCAAGAATTAAATCATTAACCATCAATCGCATAAAAATCTCATATGAATAACCAACGAAATAAAATCAACAGGGTTTGGAGTAAACACTCCAATAATAATAATGCTAGAGTAAATAAAGTCCCAATACAAGAGTCTGAATAAATAAACTAATAACTGAAATAATGAAAGTCTGTAATTACAACCTCTAAATAAGAATGGGCGACATGCCCTAACTGATACAAATGACTCTGAAGGAACCACGGAGGAATCTGAAGGCGTCTAATACCAAGATCTTGTAGCTTCCACAGCAACTAAAACACGTCATCATAATGGAACTCCTATGCTTGGCGTCTCTGTGGTTGGGAACCTAAAATGTTTTTACAAAACAAAAATAGATTTGGAAGAAAACGGGTCAGAGCCCGGGGGGAAAATAGTTTAAAAGTTTAGGAAGTGTTTAAATTATAATTAAACAACACATATTATATGCACGTTAGTTGCGTACTCTCACATGAGTTTCTCACCTCTAAACTAATGTGCACGCCTAACGTATGCCCTTAACCCATCCTAGTTATGCCGCTAACTAGCTAGTTTGTAACACTTCCTCTTTCGCATTCTACCATATGATGTCTACTCTTAATATCCTAACAAGTTATATTCACAACCCATATTCGCATTCATTAAATTACTTATCTCAAGTGTTAATTAGATTATCATTCTTAACCCATCCAAATATCTTAGTTATTCATATCTACTAAGCAACAATGAACCGATCACAAGTATATAAGTATATCACTCTCAGTAAATAAATACATATATGGCACCCCTAGGCTAAGCTGCAGTGCACGCATACTTTGCTATCAAATCCATGTACATCACGCACGTAAGGATCACGTGTTCCGAATCACTCAGGAACCATCTAAATACAAATCACACGTATTGGAGTCGAACATAGTTCACATACCCATGGGTCACGCACATACCTACGCTCCCATGGCCAGCTGATTTATCAACTCACAAATAAGTAATTCACAGTCCTGTGTCCTTTAGGTACCAATCTAAATCCCCCCGAAAGCACACAAAGATAAGATGGTCCTTTTTCGAAAAACTAACCTCCCCGTAATACCAAGTATGGTAGGTATGTCATACACATAAGAAATCCATACACTAGGCATTCACACAACCGGTATATATATATATATATATATATATATATATATATATATATATATATATATATATATATATATATATATATATATATATATATACACACAATTTCAATATAGGTATACTCCTCCCCTATATATTAAGTCTCACCCACAATATTTATGTTCCGGATATTCTACGTAATATTTATTTATTGCGACAAGTCTCGTCATACGGGTTCGGTACCTATACCAATCCCAAGTGAATACTAGGTCTCCCATTTGTTCCTAAGGTTATCTCAGCAAATATATATAATCCCTTAAATTATCTTTCATTCCACTTTCAGTTCCAAAGTCGAAAGATCACACATCGTCCTCACTCGATATCCGTCGTAATTATAATGCTCAATCCCATAAGTTATAACATTTAACGACAATAACTAAGACCCTACTAACCTTATTTAAATCCCACAACATTATATTAATCACCCTAAGAATCAACATCGGCTTTGGGATTTTCATTAAACCTTAAAGGGAAACAATTGTCAAAAATCAGGAGTGGTCGATCGATCGAAGAAAAGGGGTCGATCGATCGATCGTCGATCGATCAACATTCTTGAGTCGATCGATCCATTAAGCAGGTATTTTCCCAAAATTGCTTAAATAGTTACGGGTTTTCCTCTTTTTACACCTCTAATTCTTCATTATAATGTCCTAAACTCCCAACCAAGTATACTAATAATCACAATAACATGTTTGCATAATTTCCCACATTTTAGAATCATCAAATCAAAATGGAACATCAAATTCTTGAATCAATTTACCTAATTTTCATATAAACCCCCTAGTTCTCCTATTTCTTCCAGACCACCATATAATTCAATACAATATCATAATTCTCTACCCATAAATAATAGTTTCATGGCTGCTATTATCTTTAACATTAAACTACATGCAACACCTACCCAAATTATGATTTAAAATCTTCAAATCTATTCAATTTTCATTATTTAAGGTTATTCTTCAATTCTAACCTAACATGAATGATATATGCTATAAATTATTGCAAGTTAAATCACTTACCTGGAAAATAAATATTCGGATCCATTGATGACGTTATTGGTTGGTTCCCCCTCTCTTTTCGGTCACAAATCTGGCGATGGTGGTGGTGTGTGGTGGTTTTGTCCATGGAAGCCCTTGGACTTCTCCTCTCTTCCTCTCTAACTACCGTTAAGATCTATGGATGTGAAAACCCTAAGGAACTCAAGTGTTGGCTGATATATAACTCCTCATTTCGTGGGTCACTATTCACTAAAAATAAAAATGACTAAAATACCCTCCCGGGTTGCCGGTTATGCCAAAAAATGCCTCGGGACCCAAACTAAACCCCCGTGTAGTGTTTTCTGACTATATCGAACCTTTCGAACACGTTGGTGCACTCAAAATGTTCACACAAATTACATAAAAATGAAATACTTTTAAATCCATCAAATTGGGTCTTGACACGACTGACACGCACCTCTCAACTTAATTATCGAAACTGTCATATTTTCAACTCACGAGAATTTTAATAAATACAATAATCACATATTACAATAATCGCTCGGTAATATTCAATAACATTATAGGAATCAAATACTAACTCTCGTCTCGCTAGCATTTAAATTCAGATTAATTTCCAATTAATTATCCCAAATTAATTATAATAAATCTCATAATTCAAGGCAATTTAATTTATTAAATCACATAATTAAAAGCCATAAAAATACGGGGTAATACACCATGCTCTCCCACGAATCACTACTCGATCCTACCTCCTCAAGTCATCGCGACACTTAAATCCTTAAATTAAATCACCTCCCTTCATCGATACTAGATACGTCCAAAATTAATACCAACGATCTTCCAAATAAATATCGTCTCCAAAATAACTCTAAGGATCCTCACATCATGATTATTACTCTAACCTCAATGCCTACAATGTCCTTTGACAAATACCTCTAACGCGTATGCTAGACGTATTACCTAAAGGAATACGAATCAATAAAGGGAATCGAAGATCGAAAACGCGGATGCTAAATAGACTCACAACCTACGAGACCTAAGACCATTCTTTGATACCATATTTAACACCCCGTGCATTTCTGGCGTCGGTTGCCACGAAGATTACGTCGGGCACTATAAAATAAATTATCATTCTTAGCATGTGACATATATGAGACATATAAAAATTTATTCCCATAAGATAATAATCAGAATTAACCAATAGATATAATCACCCATGAGATAATAAATGCCATCACCATGCTAATCTCCAAAAATCCAACTTTAAATAAATAAACTCAAAAAATGATGCAACTGAATATCCGAATAAAATTGTAACAATTGTGGAACCGAAAAGCCCACCAAATCCATAAATGAAGTCTCATAATAAATACGAAGGAATGAAATAATAAGACTAACTACTAACCATCTAAAAATAAATGAATCACCACCTGCACCTCCAAAATATATCTCCAATAGCTCTTATTCAGCTACCTCAGCATCATACCGAAAAAAGTTAGTCAACACACAGGGTCAGAGCCCCGAGCATGAATACCGGCTATTCCACACAATTAGGGTCCATGAACCCAGACCGTAGAATTATACATAATAAATACCATCGTAGAATATTTTAAATTAAACGAGATATAAATGATTACGCGAATAGCAAAAACCGCTAACAACTACCCTCGTAATAAGGTCACCCCATTATTTAAATCAAAATTTTCATGTAACAAAATTTAATCTACTCTTACAATTTACTTTAATTAATTTTTCTCATTTTTAATTTTAAGCAACTCCAGTATATCCAATTCACCCTTGCTTAGGTCCTCCACATATTATTGGCATGCCCACTATTCTACACCACACACCACCCCTCACTATAGCCTGTTCACCCATTTAAGTGTCAGCCCCGAACATATTGGTGAAGTTCCACTCACGACACGTCACTATAGTCAGTTCGTCCATATTCTATCTGCACTATACATATAGGTGACGTCAACACACACCCACATCGCTATAGCCAGTTCGCCCGTTTAACTGGCAGCACTCCACATATTGGCGACGCCAATCCATTTTAATACCCATTATTATCTTAGGCATTAATTCTCAATTTCACACCATAATATTCCACTTTATTTGTGAGTTTGTGAGGAACACAATAATAATCCACTTTATTCACACCTACATAATTTTATGTGGTTGTACATGCCCCTTTTGCATTTAAATAAAATTCCACTACACCAAAATGGGCAAATTGTCACCTTTCAGCCGGCCAGCCTTGTCAAGGTCATTGACCGTGACAAAAAAACACGCGTTTTATGTCACGGTCATTGACCTTGACACGACCGTGATAACTAATTGTCACGGTCATTGACCGTGACAAGTAAATTTGCCACGGACTTGTCACGGTCAATGACCGTGACAATACTTGCCACGATCAAAGACCTTGACACGACCGTGACAATGTTCGCTGCAAAAACCCTATCCCTCTTCTTTTTTCCCTCCCGCGCCGTTCCCTCCATCTCTCTCTCTCTCTCTCGACTAGGGGTGTAAACGGGTCGGGTCTGGATCGGGTCTGGGTATATCCAGATCCGATCCGGGTATATTTTTAACGGATCGGGTCTTACCCGATTACCCGACGGGTCTCAGAAAATGGATCCAGACCCGGATCCGTTAAGGACCCGGAGACCCGATCCGAATACCCGACCCGATTATATATATATATATATATAAAAAAAAACTGTTTTTATATATATATATATATATATATATATAAATAAAACTGTTTTTATATAAATATAACTTATATTTATATAAAAACAGTTTTATATAAAAACAATATAAAAACTGTTTTTATATATATATATAAGTTATATTTATATAAAAACAGTTTTATTTAAAAACTGTTTTATATATATATATATATATATATATATATATATATATATATATATATATATATATATATATATATATATATATAAACAGTTTAAAAACAGTTTTTATATAAAACTGTTTTTATATATAAATATATAACTTATATATATATATATATATTTATTATATTATATATATACGCATTCGGGTCGGGTCCTTATCGGATCGGAGTCATGTATATCCAGATCCGATCCATTAACTAATCGGGTAATCGGGTAATCGGATAATCGGGTCTATAAAATTTGCTCAGATCCGTTAATTTAGGTCGGGTCCGGGTCCAGACCCGGTCCATTGACAGCCCTACTCTCGACGCTGCTCTCTCTCTCTCTCTCTCTACTTTCAGGTCCATTTTCTCTCTCTCTCTCTCTCTCTCTTCCATTTATATATATATTTGTGTGTATATTTATGTGTGTATGTTTATATATATATGTGTGTATGTGTGTGCGTGTGTGGGGGGTGGGGCAGGGTGGGGGAGGGGGTGGTGGAGGGGGCAGGGGGTGGGGCAGGGTGGGGTGGGGTGTGTGTGTGTGTGGGGAGGGGGGGCAGGGTGGGGGTAGGGGGGGTGGGGTGGGGCAGGGGTGTGTGTGTGTGTGTGTGTGTGTGTGGTGGGGGAGGGGGTGGTGGAGGGGTGGGGCAGGGGGTGGGGTGGGGTGTGTGTGTGTGTGTGTGTGGTGGGGGAGGGGGTGGTGGAGGGGTGGGGCAGGGGGTGGGGTGGGGTGTGTGTGTGTGTGTGTGTGGTGTGTGGTGGGGGAGGGGGTGGTGGAGGGGGCAGGGGGTGGGGTGTGTGTGTGTGTGGTGGTGTGTGGTGGGGGAGGGTGTGGTGGAGGGGTGGGGTGGGGTGTGTGTGTGGTGGTGTGTGGTGGGGACACGACCAACATTCCATTCAAAAAATAGATAATGCTAATTTTAAAGGGTTTTGAAAGTTCAGGGGTTGAAGTCCAAAAAATGAATGTTTGGGTGATAAAGTGAAAATGAGATAAAGTTCAGACAGAAAATGTAATTAATAATTTGAATTCATTTCATATGATTTCCCATGAATATATTAATAGTGGAAGTTATTTGTTGTAGCACTAAGGGAATAAATGAAAATGAATTGATATTATAAAATTGTTATGGAATATAATAAATTTGGAACTATTGTCTTTTCAACCATCCAATAAAAGTTTTTCTTCATGGAATGTTAGAATTGTTTCGAGGATAATAATCCTACTATAAGATAATTGCTCAAAATAAATATTAAATAATAATTACTAAGATATCAATTCAAATAAAGTCTTAATAACCTAACCAAAAGAAATAAAATAAAATATCAAATAAATTATCATCCACCTCATAGACATTCCCTACCAATCATTTTAAGATAATTTTTTCCTTATAAAGATAAATACCTTTGATTTCAATGTATGCACTTGTATTATTATTATACAACATGTATTATTTCGACGTGTAATTCTAAAATCCCACCTAGTTTTGTATACTATTTTTAAAATCATACTATCAATTCACGAGACACTAAACAAGAAAGAGGGAATATTAATTTGAAAATGCTTGTTTTTCTTTCTAGGATTAACCCTTATTCACTATCATGAAATTTGGTTAATTGATTATTTAAAAAAAAAAGCAAAAGTAGACTTTCAATTTGGGATAACCTAAAATAGAATAGTGGGGTGTTAATTTGGTATGGAGGGAGTATAAGATAAGAACAACATGCTTTGCTAAGGTTAAGTGAATCTAAAAGTAAAACTTAGTTATCCCCTCCAAACCCAAAGATCCAAATAAACTCAATTAATGACCCCGAAACATAGAAATTCAATCTCAAGCAATTTAATTTCAATCTCTACAAATTTATGCATGTATTCAAGGGATTTATGAAGGATTAATATTAAAATTCAATTCCTATACATAATCTAAAAATTCTAATTAACTTGCCTCAAATTTGATGAATAACAAGGGCTAAAAGTAGGTGCGTGTGTGTGTGGCGGGGGGAGGGGGGAGGGGGTGGGGGTGGGGCACCCATTTAATAACTTTTTAAATATTTGGAAAAAACATAATATTACAAAATTGAAACGAAATGGTATTGACGGAACTTACACATACGTTATGTACTGTGCTCTTACGTTGAAAATTATTAGATAGAAAAAGAAAAATATAAATTGAGATAACCTTAGAATCTAATTAGGCTAAAAATATAATGGCATCAACTAACATATATACACAACACTAAAAGTAGACATCAATTTTATAAATAATTGATATTTTCATTCAAAATAAATATTTCATTCAAAAATATTGGATAATAATTGATATTTTCATTTAAATTGATAATAATTTTATTCATGAAATTAATTCAATTAGGTAAAACCCATGATAATGAAATTTATGCTACAATTATAATTATCTCATGTCATAATTTTATTGATAAACAATATATGTAGTTGTCACGGTCGTGGTGGGGGGAGGGGGTGGGTAGGGGTGGGGTGGGTAGGGGTGGTGTGTGTGTGTGTGGGGGGGGGGGGGGGGGTAGGGGTGGTATTGACGGAACTTACACATACGTTATAATATAGACGAAACATTTTTTTATCTGTACTATTAATTCAATTAATTCAATTAGGTAAAACGAAATGTGTACTATTAACATTTTTTTTTATCTGTACTAATAACATTTTTTTTACAGCAAAAATGTCTCCTTCAGATGTTAGGGCGAAGATGATGATGCTGTTTATGATGATGTCGTCTGGGTTCGGTGGTAGCGGAGGCGACGAGGGTTCCTCCGCCCCTAGGCTCCCCAAATATGGAAAATTTGGGATTACCGTCGAAAACAAGTCGGAGCTTTTAGCGAGATCCCTCGAGCTGCTAAAGACGGTCATCGGCCCGGGGTTTATGAGTTGGAAGGAGGTGCCGTATGAGCTCAAGTTAGCTGTTTGGGCGGTACTACAGGTAATATTTATATGAATATTTCAATTTATATTTATATTTATATTTATATTTATATTTATTCGCAACTAACATTGTATTTGTTGGACAGGAACAATTCAACTTGGATCCAAAGCTACGCGATTCCGTCTTGGAGCAGTTGAGGGAGCAACACAAGACGTGGAAGAAAAATATGCGGACGCGGTACTTTGGAAAAACACGAGAGTCCATTTTACAATGGCGCGGATCCGTCCCGCCCAAGGAGCCGATCTCATTGGCACAATGGCAAAAGTTCATTGACAATGAGATCGATGATCGACAATTGGCATCTCGCCAATCGGGGAGGGAAAATCGGGCTAAAAAGACGGACGTGCACTACTCCGGTCGGACCTCTTACGCTGAGATGGAGCATATGATGCAGGTAAGATTTAATTTATCTATAACTACAGAAATATATTATTGGATATTATTTTACTTTGCGGGGCCGATACTAATTTTACTTTACTTTTTTTTATTTCAGGGGGTAGGGAGTGGGCCAGGGGGTAAGCCACATAGGCTCGATACTTATGTGGCTCTTCGGACGAAGAAGGGGAAGGACAAGGAGGGGTCCCCAAGCGTCGCGGCCACGATTGTAAGTAATCCGACAGTTTAATTATTGTTAATTAAGTTATAATTTTTTAGTTTACTTATTTTACTAATCATGTGCTTTTTGTCGTTTGAGGCAAAGCTTAAGGAAGTGCATGAGTCGCAGTCTGATGCCGACAAGGCATCTTTGTCCTAAGACGCACTCAACCAAGTGCTTGGCTCTGATCGCAAGGGGAGGACAAGGGGAGTGAGCTCGCGGGTGGCCAAATCTAGGATCATCGGATTGGAGACGAGTGACACCGGGTTGGCTCGAACGGTGGATTCACACGACGCGAAGCTGTCCCGTTTGGAGGCGACGGTCGAAGATATGTACGCATTCATGAAGCGTACGTTGGGTGGAGACCGTAAAGGGAAAGGGAAAAGGGAAAGGGAAAGGGAAGGAGAAGGCGATGGAGGAGGAGGTGCGGGAGGACGAGGAGGTGCGGGAGGACGAGGCGCAGGATGACGAGGATGTGGACCTCGCTGCTTCATCACCGACACGTTCGTACTTCGACGATCCACTTCCCTATTTGACGCCCTCCAACAGACCATTGTCGACAATTGGTTGGCCGAGCGTGTTCATATTGGACGTATTTGATGGCCAGCAGATAGGGCGGGGGTTGAGGGACCCGAATATCGTCGAGGGTGGAATAGTCCATGGACGTGTGCTTCAAGAGATGGAGTCCAGGGTGCTCGTCACGCATGTCATACCCGGGAAGGAGAACTCCCTATTGTGATTGCGCGAACAATGCGGCACGACGTATATTAGTGGGTGCGTCAATTCGTATGTCGTGTGGCCTACTCACCTCTTCAGTTTTATCCAAGACATGTAGTAACATTATTTTCAAGTTTGTCCATTTTAATTATATTTGGATTATATCGTCATGTATATTATTTTTACTTTGAATATTTGGATTATACTGTCATGAATATATATTTGCATTATCTTTAGTTTGTGTTGGATATATGATGTTTGGAACAGGTACAACGTTGCTATAACAGGTACAAATATACTGCTGGGCAGTGGTAGTGGCCATACTGCCCAGCAGATTTTTTTTAAATTCTGCCCAGAATTGTCACGGTCAATGACCGTGACAATTTTTTTGAAAAAAGGTCACGGCTTTGTCACGGTTAAAAACCGTGACAAACGTGTCACGGTCATTGACCTTGACACGACCGTAACACAAAACGCGAGTTTTGTGTCAAGGTCAATGACCGTGACACGACCGTGACAAAAAAAGTTGTCTCGCCTCTAAATGTCACGGTCATTGACCTTGACAAGGTGGATTTGTCAAGGTCAATGACCTTGGCAAATGGGCAGATTTGGTGTAGTGTTCCTACGATTTCTACTTGCACCCTACACCAAAATAAACCCAAAAAGGAACCCGAGGGTTGTGAATATTAAATCATATTAAAAGTTAACACAAAAACAATCCAAATTAGTTTTCACTTTTCCTAATTAAGGTTGCTAATTTATTTTAAGAAAAACATGTAAGTTAGTGTTTAAGTGGCATTTATAACGCATAATACTAAAGAGAGAGAATAGAGTATACATGCCTGAAAATTTATTTCTTGAAAATTTTGAATAATCAGTTGCGTTCATCTTGCGAAAATAAATAAGTTTCATTCGTGGGGCATCTTAAAAATATGCGATTTAGACCTCACAAAATATTATTGAAGTTTTGTTTAATAGAGGTTTGGAGTTGAAATAAAAGGGTGTGAGTATTCTGTTTTATATAGGGAAGAGAGAGTTTGGGAAAAAGGTACGTGACCTTTAAGAAAATTTGGGTCAAATTCTTTATTTAAGATGGACAAAAAACAGTCCTAATGAGTGTCAACACTTAAAAGATTGATCTATATATATATATATATATATATATATATATATAGAGAGAGAGAGAGAGAGAGAGAGAGAGAGACTAACAATCCAATTTATTTCGTGTGTGTCCCACACAATTGCGGAGGCAACCAACTCTGTCATCACCACGCATGGAGCATATCGAGGGAACAAAGGAACAATTAAATAATGAAAACACTATGCTCCCAATCATTTAGGAGCCATGCGCTATCAGGAAAAAAAAACTTCACCATCGCACATGGAACAACCAAGGGATAAAGAGATAATAACAAAATAAAATAAAAGTAAGCCCCAACATTTGCGAGTCGTGTGCCAACAGGAAAGACTCATCACCATCTCATATGAAACAATGCAAGGGATAAAGAATAAAAAAAATCAGCCCCAACATTCTGGATCCATGCACAAAGGAAAGAAAAAAAATGGTTCAGTGCCTAACTCTCTCTCTTTCACTCCTAGTGAGTAAAAATATGAATGATATAATACTATGAATTTTACAAAAAGTCCAAATTTCTAAATTTCTAAATCAAAATTTCTAAATTACGAGATGACTAATTAAATGTATTAATATTTATTCAATTATAAAAAAATTTGAATCCCCTAAAATCATTTTTAGTTAAATCGAATATCGACCAAAACACTTTTTTCAATTAACTAGTTCACCTTTCAATTGCCAAAAAAATTAAATTCACCAAAAATATGTTTTCAGCTTTTAATTTAAAATGCATTATTTAAGGTTCTAAAATTACGAGGTGTTAGAGTGGTCTTGCGTCAGAACGTCCTGGTATCACTAAGAGAAGGTTTCCCCGGCCTTTACACGTGGTTAGAGTAGAGGAGGAGCCTGGTCACCATCTTTATACACCTAATGCTTCTTCTAGATCTGGCTCTTTTATTGAACCCAAAGTCCCTTATATTCCTTCCCCTGTTTTCGACACTTTCTTTGTTACCCCTATTATACCTCATTTTGTTGGAGGTGACTGCATAAATGTCATTTCCATGGATCCCATAAACCTTTAATCCCTTTTTGAGGAGGCAGCCACTGATAGGGTTGAAGATATTAAACTAATAAATGTTGGGACCCATCCATCTGCTTCTCTTATTGAAGGGTCCCACAATGAGGCTATGGACATTGAAGAAGAAGAGGTACAATCTGGGGCTTCAAATACTTATAGTAATGTTGAGACTGATGCTCACTAGTACTAAAGTACTATTGCTGAAAACGAGCTTGATGCAAGGAGAGAGAAATTCACCTTATCCATATCCATTCAGAGCAGGATGCCCCATATCTTTGAGAGGTGTTACTCAGTCAGGGGTTCTGAGGAGATTCGCCTCCCCTTATGGGGCTCTCCAAGTGGGGTTAAGACTACCCCTTCATCCTACGATTCATTCCATCTTGAGGGGTTATGGTGTGACATTGACGCAGTTGCCCCCTAATTCTTATAGCACTATACTAGGTGCCATGATGTTTTGGAAACTCAGTACAGGTTTTGACTTGACAGGGGACATTTTTAGGTTCGTTCATGGTTTAAAAGATAATGCCAAAGCCCCAGAGAATTATTGTATAACCCCTTATAGATCTTCATATAGGATGGTCACTGTGTTGTAGTTATTGCTACAATAGTCAATATGTGTTCATTAAGGGTGACTGCGAATTTAGACCTCATGAGAGAGAGAGGTCGTGTAGAGTTCTTAGGAAGTGGAATGGACCTAACGACATAGGGAATTTTTTTTCTTGCCATTCAATATTTCCCTCTTTTTCGTTGTCTTCATGTTCTAATCTTTCCATTTTTCTTTGCTTATTGTAGTGAAGCGAGCCTCAAGACTTGCCTGGTCTCTAGTGGATCTTATGGAGACATAGTATGAGAAGAAACCATATATATTCAAGGATTTATTTTCTGTTGAAAAATTCATTACTGTTGGGTATCATACCCCTCTTGGTGGTCACACACCATTTTAATTTGAAGTGTCATTAGACGGTTACGGGTTGTAGGAGACCCATCTTGACATGAGTGACCAACTTTTAGAGAGAGAAAGGAACTTTGAAGTAGGTACATAAGAAAAATATATTCTAGCGTCTCATTTTTTACCTTATATGCTTTAAGTCTATGTGTTGATGTTTATATTCACCATCTTGTTATGTGCAGGAGAACATCCGTTTGATGACACAAAGGGAATGCCCCCCCCCCCCCCCCCCCCCCCCCTCGTCGGATTTATCATAAGCCTTCGGCTAAGGCTAGGCAGAAAAGAGTTAATGCACATCTGCCACAGACTAGGGCCGAATAGGCTGGTGTTTCTAAGGTAGCCGGTCAGGTTATTCACCAGTAAAAAGTGGCAGTGGTTGCCAAGTCAAAGGGTAAAGCCCCCATGCATCCTTCAGCTAGAGAGAAATGATATCGAGATGAAGAGGAAGACAGACAAGCTTTGCACAAATTATTAAAGGGATTGGGTGGTGCCTTTAGGCCTATCCAAGCTTCTGGTCCAATCCATACTTCTCGATATGGCAAGGTTCCTGAGTTTGAGTTCGACCCTGAACATAAGGTTACTTACGAAGACCTTAAAGTTGACCCGGACTCCATATTTTTTCATGAAAGAAATTCCATTGATTTGTTTGGTTATCATGGCCATATGAAAGACTTCGAGTTTCTGCGATGCTCTGACCTGGATTCACTCTAGACCTTAGTATGTATATCTCCCTTACAACTTTATTGAATTTCTAGTGAGTGATTGATGTCTCTTGATTTCATTCCCTTTTTGTTACTCCAAGCATCCATGGCATGCATGGTCTTTCTGGAGAAGTCATTGGTGAACCGTGGGGCTTATAATGAATTGAACGAAGAGAATAAGACGTTGAAAGAAAGTTACAATAAAGTTTCCACTAAGCTAAAGGATAGGGACGAGCAGTTGTTGATCAAGACTAAGGACTTAAGCAAGATAGAAGATAAAAATGCCACTCCTAAGGAGAAGTCCAATACTGATGATGCCAAAATTGCTAATTTGAATAAATCTATCTCTGCTGAGAAATAGATGTTAGAACAAGAGAAATCCTCCCTTGCTTCCGAATAATAAAAGTTCAAAAAGAGAAATCTTCTCTTACTGTAGAATTGCAGGTAGCTCGGGATGCCCTTATTTCTACAGGGACTGCGGCTATTGAAGCTTATAAACCTCAACTGACTTTAAAACTGAATGCCTTGGATTATTTTTGGATGGGTATGAGGAGCTGAAGAAGAGGGTGGTGATTCATTACCCTGATATTGCTACAGTTATGAATGAATGGCAAGGGGGTGATGAAGATGCTGCAACTATGGTTGGTCAAGAAGGTGGTGACCCTCTCACTGATGCATAAACTTGAAGAACTTCCTTTAGTTTTTTGTTGATGTTATCTTATACTTGTTTAGCAACTGGTTCTGTATTTTTGGCACATCATGTAGGAAATAATCTTGTTTATATTTTCTATCTCATTATATGACTTTAGGCTTCTCATTCTTGTTGTTTGTATTCCCTTGATAAGTGCTGCTATAATAATTTTATTTTTCAAGACTATATTTAATAATTTCCAGTTCACAACCCGTTAGTTCGTACAGAGCATTTAGATTGACTGCCTTATTTACAAACCCTATAGTTGGACTATTCGTGACCCGTGAGGTTGTACAGAGGTTAGGTCAGCCTCTTTTTTTACAAACTTTGAGAATAAATTTATACATAGAGTAAGTTATTTTGTTTCGCGACCTATGAGGTCATACAGGTTTTTTGGCCTATCTCCTTTATTCGTGACCTCGGACGTCATACAAAGGTTAGGTCAGGCTCCTTATTCGCAAACTTTTGAGAATAAGTTTGTACATGGAGTAAGTTATTTTATTTAGGACTTATGAGGTTGTATAGGTTTTTTAGCCAATCTCCTTTGTTCGTGACCTGTGAGGCCGTACAAAGGTTAGATCGACCTGTTTATTCAAAGAAGTCATACGGTTTGAATTCTTAGGTATTTACCCACATATCTTACGCTGAAAAGAAAAATAATAATAATGAAGATAGAAATATAAATTTATTAATATGAAAGCGTTGGCTACATGGGTAAAATAACAAGAACGTTTATGGGTAATACTGCTTGAGGTTCTCTGATTTCCAGGGCTTTTTGAACTTCTCACCTTCAAGTGTCTCAATACGGTAAGTTCATGGACTGACGACGATTGTTACTCGATAAGGCCCATGCCAATTAGGTTTGAGCTTATTACTATTTTGAATCACCTTTTTCAGGACGTAATCTCCTTGCTTCAGGCTTCTAGGTTTCACATGACGATTATAACATCGAACGGTCCTTTGTTGGTAGGCTACGATGCGAAGCTATGCATTTTCTATGAGTTTTTCTACTAGATCAAAGTCCAATCTCCTTGTAAGGTTGCTTTTGGTGGAATTAAAGTTGATAACCTTGTGGCTTAGGAGTCCGATCTCGATATGGGCTACAGTTTTTGTTTCACAAGCTAACATTTATGGTGTTTCTCTAATCACAGTTCGTGGGGTAGTCCTGTAAGCCCAGAGTACACATTGCAACTCATTTATCCAATTCCCCTCAGAATCGTCCAACCTTTTCTTGATTCCATCCAATGGTGTCTTATTGGTGACTTCAGTTTGGCCGTTACATTGGGGATGCCCTCGAGCGGAGTGCAACTTTTTGATATTCGATCTGACACAATAGTCTTCGAAGTCTTGATTATTAAACTATGTTCCGTGGTCAGTAGTAAATGCAAAGGGCATTCCGTAATGACATAAAATCATTTTACAAATGAACTGGAACACCCTTTCGTAGGGCATCTCCACGACGGTTCTGCATCCACCCACTTTGTGAAATAGTCTACTGGTACCACCAGGTACTTGTATCTTACCTTAGTTCTCAATAATGGGCCAACTAGATCGATCCCCCATATTGCAAACGGCCAAGGCGAAGTGATCGACGCGAGTGGGGCTCCAGGTATGCGATGAATTTTTACATATTTTTGGCATTTATCGCATTTTCTCGTGAAATTTGCATAGTCTTCTTTCATGATCATCCAGTAGTAACCTTGGGTCGTTGTATACTTTACAAACGATCTTCTTGCAGAATGGGACCCGCAACACCCTTCGTGCAAATCCTTGACAAGCTTGTTCACTTAAACTGGGTGAACACATCTTAATAGTGAAACAATGTAGCCCCTCCTATACAGTACTCCATTTTCCATCACATAGTGAGTTGCCTTGTGTCACAACTTTATTTTTCCCTTCGAATCTGAGGGCAGCTCACCATTTTCAATATATGCTTGTATAGGGTCGATCTATGATGGTCCCAAGTTCAGCTCCATTATCGTCAGAACCCTTTCCTTTATGCTCTTATGAGTTAGCACTTCCACTGTAATTATTATCCTGAGTGACGTTTGGGTTATAGAGGCTAATCTGAAAAGGGAATTTTCTTGGATGTTCTCCGACCTCAGAATCCTCATTACTTTTACTTCAGTAAGTCTTTACAATCGCTGTCGCACTATGGATAATTACTCTACCATACATTTTTCTCTAACCTCATAAACTCCAAGGATTTGGTTAACAATTAGCTCAGAGCCACTATAAGCGGCAATGTGGTCAACCCCCTAATAATGAGGTCAAGCCTAAACCATCAATCAAAGCTTCATACTCTGCCTCATTGTTTGAGGCTTTAAACTGGAAACATTGAGCATATTCTATGTCAGTCTGGTCTGGCATGGTGATGATGACTTTGGCTCCGCTTTCGGACTAGCAGGATAACCCATCCATGTATAGTTTCCTGATTACACTATGATGATCGAAGTCGACTTCTTCGACTTTCCCAAACCTCAGCATCGTTTTATGAGATTCATCCTTCTCATCATTTTTTATGGTTGAGATTTATCCCATGGGAGTCCTCTTGGCATCTTCTGGGTTTAAGATATCTTTCGAAGAAGTCTGCTTGTCACCAATGATTGAACTCTTGTGACACCCCGCCTAATTAAATACCGGGCGATCACTCCTTTATTAAATTAAATCAAGGTAAACAGTTGGTTCATTCTCAGCATCACTGTCGATAAAAATACATTTTCCACTTTAACACCCTAAATAATTAAGCTAAGTGTCAAAACCATTTTCATACATACTTTCAAATTTTATTTAAAGAAAAGATTTATTTAAAAAAAAAAACATTTCTACAATTAAGAATCACACCACAATAAACCTGGAACACAAACCGATTAATTTAAAACATTCGTAAATCGAATGTCAACATCCGAAGTATAAAGTAACACAATACAAACTGAATAAATCCCATAGTAACAATACTAGAAATAACTGAAGTACAAATGTCCCAATAACAAAGAAATAATGGAAAGGGCTACACATGCCCAACTAAATGAAAGTACTAAGAGTGGATCCGAATGAGCGAAGTCGTCTAATCAAGAGACCTGCAACTCCCACCTAAGCTGCAACGCGTTCCTTCCAAGATATCCTAATCAAGACGCCCCTGTGGCTGGGCACCTGTAATACATACATATATATACAAGAGAGAGAGAGAGAGAGAATAACGGGTCAGAGCCCGAAAGTGTGTTTGATTGAAAATGCGTTTAACAAGTATTTAAATTGATACAGGCCAATGCAACAACATATTAGTGCGACACTCTCTTGAGAAATTCTCACCTCTCTTCTAATGTGCACTCCTATCGCACTAACCCTCCTAATGGTATATCTCATCATGAAACATGCTATCTTTCCCCAATGATTTAACTTATCTTAGGTATTTCGTAGGATTTAAAATTTAACGATACAATTGTTTGAAAAGAATATTTCAATTAATAACCAAAGTTCTCATTTTAACTTTATTAGTCAATATAGTTTTCCAGTGTCATATTATACTTTCTCAAAACAAGTATTTACAATTTGAGTCATCAACCATCTCCTACATATCAATTCACAGTAGGTAGTTCCAAATTTCAGAATTCCATATGTATATTAACTACTCGTATAATATATATATATATAATAACAGCACCCCAAATAAACTATGGTGCGGGCATACTCTACTATCCAAAACCCCATATCACTCATTTTAAGGGGAATACAATCGGAATCACTCTCGAATTGTATTAACATAAATACACAAACAATATTGAGGCGAAGAATAGATTCCATGTCGCTAAGAGGATGGCACGTGCCTGCGTCTCTTAGGACTGTCTGAACTATCACATCGATAGCCTGTACCAAGGATATCTATCTTCTAGGGTACAAGTCAATATCCCCCATAAAGGTCCCATCGAGATAAGACTTGTCCCAGCGCGGTAACCTCAGGGATAGCAAGTAGCGTGGGCATGATTTTCACATGTATATAATATATGTACACACAATCATATAAATATACCACTTTTATTATATTAATGTAGGTTCCTCTCGTCACCCGTAATTACAACATTTATCCTTAATTTCACATTATTAGTATTACATATAAGGTTCCATCTCTAACCTTAATTCGAAGGGTTTTTCTCACTTAATACGTGACATTCGTGGACTCTATCCTCCCAAGCGGGAAATTCAGTAGGTATACCTCTATTTACTATCGTAGCTATTCGCCGCAATCTCTCACTTGAAATACGTAGTTTCATCATTCATTACATAATTATCCCAAAAACAAGATTCTCGTCTTATAATAAAGTTCCCAACACTTATTCATATGTCCTACTGGTCTTTCCTATCTCCCAAAACATTTCATTAAGAATACCCAAGAATTATTTCACGATAAATTTAATTTAACTAAGTAAATAAGGGAAATAAGAGTCTGCCAGGAGGGGTCGATCGATCGAGGTCTGGGGCTCGATCGATCGAAGCTCTAGGCTCGATCGATCGATCAAGCAGGTCTACGAAAATTCTGCAGAATGCAGTTACGGGTTTCATCACCAAAATTACACCAAATCCATATTTTCAAGTTCCAATTGTCCCAGAATTCTACTACTAACATTATAACAATATACCAGATGATTCTAACGTAAGGCATGTACATATTCATCATTTAAACATGGATTTTCAACCTAAAATTATATCCAATTATCAAGAACCCTAGAATTTTCTTAAACAGTTTTCTAACAAATCTTTCTCCAGAATTTCTTTCTTATGATCATCAAAATTTCGTGGTTTATTTCCTCTACATGGCATGGGTTTCCAAAATCAACATATAAATCAATACTACATGGATTCTCCTATCATAAATTGGGTTTTCTTCCATAGTTTTCATCACAAATCATTCCTAAACTAATATGAAGATTGCACCAACAAAAATAGCAAGTTAAACACTTGCCTGGGATTTTTGGTATTCTGATTCACGGCTGATTTTGGTATGGTTGCGTTCCTCGTCTCGCGATCTACGCGGTGGTGGCGGCGGCGGTGCAAACCGGTGACTTTTTGGCCTTGAATTGCCTTGGAGCTCTCTCCTCTCTTCTCCAATGCCCGTCAGTTGATTTCTGGATATTCTAACCCTAAAAGGCTAACCTAAATGGCTGATATAGGTTGCTGAATTTCGTGGGTTTAATTACCCAATTATGTAAAATGACTAAAATGCCCTCCCGGGGTACTAATTAGGCCTAAAAATGCCCCGAGACCCAAACTACACCCCCGGGTACACTTTTCTGACTATCTCGACCCTACCGGACGCGTTGGCACACTCAAAACGACTATACGAGCAACTTATAAAATATTCACTTTTTATTTAACAAAATTAGTCCTGACGTGACACGAGCATGTTCCGACTTAAATTTCTGAAATCGTCATTTAATTCAGTCATGACATTCAATATAACCAATATAATATAATACTTTGCTCATTAGTAATATTCAACCAATTTTCCATAATTACTAACTCTCGTCACGTTAATAATTATAACATAATTAATTTTCGGATTTTTATTAAATAAATCATTCACATTAAATTTAATAAATCCCCAAATTAATATAACATAAAAATACGGGGTATTACAACTCTCTCTCGGGGCAGTCTATTGTGAGTATTTATCTTCATATGTAAACTCATAATGTATGTCGTACTCTTCGAGTTAGACTGCCCAAGTCATAAGCCAACCATATTTCTCTGCTTTGTGAAGGACATGCCTCGAAGGTAAATCTATGTAGATCATAACTGCGTGGGCTTGAAAATGTTGCTTTATTCTTATCAATGCCTCCCTTAGTTCTAGCACTAACTTCTCCATTTGAGAATACTGAATCTCTTCTCCCTGGTATGCTTTGCTAGTATAGTAAACTGACTTTTGGAATTTGTCCTCCTGCCTTACCAGTGCCTAACTTACTGCTGATTCGAACCCTACAAGGTAGAGGTAGAGTTTTTCTCCAATAGCTGGTTGTGACAATAGTGGAGGAGAGCCTGTGTAACATTTCAACTCCATAAAGTCATTTTCGCATTCTTCATTCCACTCAAATGATTTCCTTGACACTTTAAAGAAAGGCAAGCATTTGTTTGTTTCTTTAGAAATGAACTTGTTGAGCACTGCTACTCGCCTAGTGATCCTTTGTATATCTTTCTTTATTTTTGGTGACGCCATGTTGAGAATTTCTTGGATCTTCTAGGGATTTTCTTCGATGCCCCACTGGTTGACGATGAATCCCAGGAACATGCCTTCCTTTACCCGAAAGATACATTTCCCTGGGTTTAGATTCATATGATATCAAAGGTCTGCCTGAGGTCCTTAATGTCGTCGTCCGTTGTTTTTCTCTTAGTGAGCATGCCGTCCACATACACTTCCATATTCACCCCGATTTGTTCTTCAAAGACTTTGTTCACTAGTCTCTGGAAGGTAGCTCCTGCATTTTTAAGACCAAATGGCATTGCATTATAGAAATAGGTACCTCTATTAGTTATGAAAGATGTATTTCATCTATCGAATGGTTTCATCTTGGTCTAGTTGTAGCCGAAATAAGTGTCGATGAAGCTGATCAGTTCATGACTCGACGTTGCATTGATGAGATGATCAATCTCGGATGTGGGTAGTAATCCTTAGGGCACGTCTTATTGAGTTCGGTGAAATCAACGCACATCCTCCACTTGTTATTCTTCTTATGCACCATAACTACGTTTGTTAACCATTCGGGATACCTGACTTCATAGATAAAATTGGCTTTCTGGAGCATGAGGACCTCCTTCTAGACAACAAGGTTTTTATCAGCATTAAACACTCATTTATGGTTTTGCTCCTTCTGCTACATTTAACTCGTAACAAATGAAATTGGGATCTATGTCATGCATATCTTCGTGACTCTATGCGATTACGCCCTTTTATTATTGTAAAAAATTTATGAGCTCATGTTTTAGGTATGGATTCAGCGACGACCCGATCTGGACCGTCTAATTTGGCTGATTATTGTCTATTGGATCCATATCGATCTCTTCAATTGGATGCCCTTTGACCAACTTCGCTTCATCCCTGGGGTCAATTATATCGATCTAGTAAGTGGTCATCAGTTTCTTTTATTCTTCCTGGTCAGCAGAAATGTAGTAGCATTCCCGTGCCACTGCCTGATTGTCTTTGACAACTCCTACTCCGAAATACGTCAGAAATTTTAGGCATTGGTGGACTGTAGAGGGAACGACTTTAAACATCTTTAAGCCAACTCTCCCTAATATCACGTTGTAGGTAGAGAGTATGTTTTTATCCATGATGAAGAAATAAATATTTTTGGTTCGATTGAAGGACAGAATCTTAGGGTAACCTTCGACTACACTTGGAAATGGATACACCTTTTTCCCCAAAAATTTTATCAGTGGGCAATGGTAGGGTGTCAACTCGATATCTTCCCGCTTTAATTTTTTGTAGAAACTATAGAACATGACATTCGCTGAACTGCCATCGTCCACTAAAATTCTGACCACTCTTCCCTCCTAAATCATTGTGTTTATGACCAGATGATTGTCGTGGGTGTATAATCCTCCGAAGAGGCCATCTTTAGATAAATCGATGACTAATTTGTCTTCATTTACCCTACGTGTATGTTTATCTGAGTTGGGCGCCAGGTTGACCGGCCTTACATGCGAACAGGCCTGAGCCTCATTCAGATAGGACTTTTTTTTATAGGATCTTCTCCACCGCTTGTGCCTCCTCCGACAATGAAGTGATAATCAAATGTTATTATGCCGACATCACGGATAGGTTCCTTGGGTTTATTCAATAGATTAGGATCATCCTCTGAATCGTTATCCCTTCCCCTATTCGTGTCATCCATTTTATGGCATTGTGATAAAGGTCATCTTTTATCCTTTTGCTCATTAGACTCTAGTCGGCCCTGGAGGTCGATATAGTAGGACAATTTACTTCTTCTGATTAGACCTTATATCTCATTCTTTAGGGCTATAGACCTGTCAAAATTTTGTCCATGATCCTTGTGAAATTTGTAGTACTTACTTTTGTCTCGCTTGTTTACTGGAATCTTCATCTTCTCAGGACACTTGAGATCTTTGCATTCTTGGATTTCTTTTGGGATGTGGTGGACACCCACTGTGAGTGGGGTGTACTCATCATACTTCTTTATTTTGTGAGCCTTTCCTTCCTTTAGATCCTTCTTATCAGCTTTGTTTGATGGCAATTTGGGACAATGATATTCCTTTGCAGCCATTGTGTCTTCGGCATTCATGATTTTCCCTACTTTGGACAGCAAATCTTTCATCATTTTGGGTGGCTCCGTGGCTAGTGCCTAAAACATCTTCCCTGACCGTAGTCTACTTTTTAAGGTATTTATGGCATTTTGATCATGGTAGTCCACCACCTCCAACTTCTCTATATTGAAGCGTGAGATATAATCATGAGTGCTCTCATCGGCCCTCTACCGAACACAGAGGAGAGGGGCCACCCTCTACCCAGGTTTAACATCGAAGCTGAAATTTCTTTCAAATAGGTCGGCCAATTGCTGGAAACTAGTTATTCGTCCTCTTGGAAGGCTATTGTACCAGATCTGGGCAAATCTAGTGATATTCCTTGAGAACTCTCTATACCTCATCTCATCTAGGATGGAGTAGATATCTACAGTAGACAGATATTACTCAACGTGTAGGATTGGATCTATATTTTCGTCATACATTGGCATGATGACCAGTGGTTTGAACTTGCTTGGAGTGGGGTATGCCACGATGGAAGGCACAAATGGTGATCCCTTGGTAAAATACCTTTACAGGGGATTTTTAGACTTAACAATATCACCCAGACGATCCTCCATGCGCTGGATAGATCCTTTCCATGGTTGGGCATTCCTTCTGGTCCTTTCTCCCATTAATCTTTTTCTCGTCCTTGACTTTTGACTGAGGTCTTTTCCTAAGAAGTATGCTCAGCCTCAGCCAACCCCCTAGTAAATCGCTGGGAACCTCTGGTGATGGATCTACCTAACTCAGCTCTCCGATGATGTTCCTATAATGCAACTACTATTTATCAGAGATTGTAAAGTGGGCCCAACATGTTAAAAGTTGAGCCCTTACTCAACCTTTCCAAGGCGCTGGATCATTCCTCAGAATATGATTGGTCATCAAACTTGCTAGACGATTGGATGAAAGATGTGACTCTGGGTCGGTAGAATCGATTACGACGGTAACCAGTCCGTTGTGAGGAGTTGGCATTCCTATGGGATCCCAGATTTAGCCTCCTGAGGTTTTCCATGGATTCCCAATGATATTCATGCCTTCGTTCTTTGTGAGGTGCTGGGGTAACTCGTTCATCGCAGTGTCTTAATACCCCTGGCACTGGGGTAACAACGTTGGGATTGACCTATTATGGTCTCATCTGAAGAGTATGTCTCAACTATCGAACACTCTCTTTCATAGCCTTTTACCCATTCGCTAGGCTTATTAATATGTTGTGTAAATCGCCCGCTCCAGTGGGAGTGAGATGCATTTGGACCTCAGCCATATGGGTGCTTTCTAGATAGTTCTTCATTCTTGAATATCCCAATTAAAAGTTGGAATGCATGAGTTTAGATAGGAATCAAAGCGACTTGTTCAAGTTATTCCCATAGACGTAGACAATTTGCTAACATCTAAAATTGGATATAATAAATAATCAGAGTATCTAATATAGAAAATAATTGTCAAGAATGAGGGTGATAAATAATGATATTTGACAAAATGTTTATGTGGGTCAGCCCAAAATGATGGCCTACATTCACAAGTGGTGTTTGGTTGTTATTCATATTTTCTTCGGTATGAATATTAGGGTTATGCATATAAAGAATGATAATCGATTGAGAGAAGGAGAGAGAGAGAGAGAGAGAGAGAGAGAGAGAGGAACAAGATCCCAAATACATTCGCCTTACTTACTTATTTATAGGCACTTATTAGGGAAAATCTTATGGACAAGTGGAGTGACCTTATAGGTCAGACAGTTACATGTGATATACACATGTTTATTAAAGTAATATATCGATAAATCATAGGTCACGTGACAACCACATAAGTGGGTGCATAATTAAGTACTTATAATAGCCACTTTTTCCTTATTCCTATGTGACCAGAAAGAGACGTTTGGGTATACAGGCAGATACATGAATACGTTATGAGAGAGTTTACTCACAAATATGGGATAACGGTCAAGGACAATAGGTTGAGCGGAGCAACATTGAGCCAACCTCTCTTAATAAGAGAATTCCGAACACATCTTCAATTCTTCCTTAGCTGCTATTTAGCTTACATCAAGCTATTTCTCATAATGGTACAACATTTGGGTTGACTAAAATGGTGGTGATGTGAGATGTATAAGCTGTGAGGGAGTTCTTACGAGCAGGTAATTGGTTTGTAGCTCGATGAGGTTCTTCAATGGATTTCGTAGACTTTGCATTCAAACTTTCCTTAATATTTCACCTAATATGGGTAGGTTCTTTGAAATCGGGGATCCAGGAGAGCATGAGTTCATTATATACTTCTTTTTGGTGATTTCAAATCACGATTTCTATCTGACCATTTTCAAGGGGTGGTTAACCATCTGACCATATTTTTTCTCTCCAGTGAATGACAAAAGTTCCAACTTTATTTCATTCCTCATGTTTCAATGTCTCTAAATATTTATGGGTGACACCCACCTCCTCGTTATATTCATATTATTTCCAGAAATCACGACACACATTACCTCAGGTTTTAGCGGTCCCTTATCTTTTTAGTCCTATATATTAGGTGAGGGATTATCCGAAGAGAGTGGATGAAAACATTCTATTTAGAATACCCATGACTACATTTAGGTCCTTCATATGAAGGTGATAGATTGATAAATGATCGATCAAGGAACCTAGTCCTTTATATGTTTTAAAGATTGGCATTTTAAAAATTTTCGGCAGTTAGGCTTAAGGATATAGGGACATATTTTTATTGTTAGTGAGATCACTGGTGGTTTCTGTTATACTGATGTCTTTTTGAAGGAGACGATGATGAGAATGGACCTACGTGATCTCCTCATTATGAGGTGGGAGTACAAATTTATCAACTGGCCGATGGGCCACAGATTTGGCTCGCAGGGTTCTTTAGAAGGCGGTGTGTGGGTACTCAGGATACTACTTGTATGGTTTAAAATATCTGGGTGGGGGAAATGGTAGATGGAAATGAGGGAGACTAACATAAAAAAGGGGGCGGGTGCTGGGACTAGCGCGATCAGAACCATGGGATTAGCTAGTATCGCCTCGATAGCTACTACATGGAGTGCTTCAGTGTTGGCGATGGGAGGAGGAAGTACATTCTCTCTTATTCTAGGCATAGCAGTGGCCTATTTCAGACAGACTTGTCCACGTCTTAGGGCCCTGATTTTGGACTACATGGTATTTTGCGAGGCAGTTATGGTTTCAAGATGACTTAGAATCTGATCCATTACAGATGAAGCCTATTCTTGTTTAGCAGACATGGAGCGTACTGCGAACCAAACTTCATAGTCTTGGGTGGGGAGGTCACAAATAAAAACTAATTGGTCTCATGGAGCATGAAATTGGATTTCAAGGCTAGTAACTTGATGTGATCTCTCTACTGAAGCTAATATTAGTAAAAAAAAAGTCGAGACACTTTCATTCACAGTTTTACGAACAGAAGGACAATAAATAGGGGGAACTAACATATGCATTCCCTTTTCTGATTCAATTCTTTTATTTATTTTTAACCATTTTTGGATGGTACTTTATTTTTTTGATTTTTTTTATATTATCTTTTGAGGGGAGTAACTGAACAGAGTCCCATTTCTCAAAATAAAATGTGGTTAGGGGAATCAAACATAAAGGGAACCTTCTATAGCAATAACTTTCGAATTCATACTATTTATCTTCCACGTAAAAAGGGTAGACATCCATCCTGAAATCTAAGGAACAAGTTCCCGGATAACAAGCCTAAAGGTTTTCTTATTGATGATATCGTTATTGATGATATTGATACGTATAAATGTAAGTTTAATGTTATAAACTTGGTTTATTTGGTATAAGTTGTTAAAATAGAAAAATAATTCCTGAAGTTTATTATTTGCAAAATAACCCCTAAGGTTGAAAAGTTATGCTTTTGTCCCTAAAAATGTAAAGTTTACAAAATAGTCCTTATCGTTACACTTTTATTTTCATAACGAACCTTAGAAGTATATATACATTACAAACGGTCCTTGAAAACTTGAATATTAAGAGTATAACTTTAATATTTGGAAGTAATGATAAAGTTAGTTTATATCTTTGGAAACTTAATGAGACTTTAAGTTGTCATTAAGCAAGATGGAAATATATGGACCATAATGCTAAAAGGGGGTTTAACTTATGTAAAAATACAAATGAGAAAATATGAAGTATATTAATACCTTGAAAAGTTTGGCCTCTCGGTCGGGTTAAAATATATGAAAATGTGAACAACGTTATAAACGAGTAAAGAAAAGTTTCTCGAGTTAATCAAAAAATTTAAGAAGGGCCCAGAGACCTAGGGTGCATCTTCGGGTTAGACCCAGAATAATTGGCCAATAAAGAAATGGTTGCAGCATTTATGGCAGGCGATGAGAGCCCGCTAACATAAATGGCATTGTTGACCTCCAAATAATGGATAAAACATAAAGTATTGGGCTAAATGCTCATAAAAAATAAATGCTAAATGCTAAAGTTAAAAACTAAAATGGGGTAAATTAAGGGACTCGAGTAAGAGTCGGTCAAAAAGTAATTAAGAATGTATTGTTTGCATTACCATGTGTCATAAATGAATTTGAAAGATTAAAGTAAATAATAACGATTTCATAATTAAAATACATGCCATATGTATATATATTTCCTTGTATGTAGTATACTCTACTATTATTCCCCCTATTAGTATTTTACTCATTTCCCTATTTTTGCTAACCACCGCCCCCATGTACTTAGGGTAAGGGTACGAGCGAAGGCAAAGATAGAGAGGCGATAATTAGATAAGATATGTCTATTGGGACATACAACCATGTAGATGTGATAAATTATTGTAGTTTATTTATTAAACTTTTGGAAACAATGCAATAGAGTTTTAATAATTATTTTAAATTAAAGTTTTTATATTATTCACTTATCAATCTTAACTTCATAATTTAAATAAATTAATTGGACATTTAATCATATGTAAGTGGCCACATTTCTCACACGCAATAATTGAATTATTAAAGCTTTTTAAACATGATTTTTGTGTTAGAGTACTAAGTGTGACTCTCACCCACTTAAAAAAATTAAATCCCTTAACACCTCGGTGTCAGTACAAGTTGGTCCAAATCGATTACCCAATTGTGGTCTCGGGCAATACAGATTATTTTGGTTCCATTTTAAATAATTCATAATTTCCAGTGAGAATGCTAAGCATATCTTCTTATATTTTACTTGTTCTTTCATGAGTACATTCAAGAGTTTCCCAAATTAACTTATCAAATTTCTAAGAAATGCACTATAATACCCCATACTTTTATGAGTATTTTATTTTTGTGTGCGTTTAAATTATTAATTTAATTGCGGAAATTAAATTGAGTTTGAATAAATATTAATTAGCGGGATAATAATTAATATTTATTATTACTATTATTTATTTACGTGTGATAAGTAAATCGATATGTGAAGTTATCATATGTCGCGTATGAGTGAAAAGCAACGGTTAATTATATTATGCCGAGAGAGAGTTACAGAGATGGATTTGTATATTTTATGAGCGATGCATACTTTACGCATGGGTCCGGCCTGATTAATGATATGTTGGCATAGTTATAGTTGGGTGACTCAGATGACCTTTTTGAGTGCACCGACGATATGGAATGGGTCAAAATAGTTTACAATAGGTACTTAGGTGTTATGATGGGATTTTCGGGGCATTTTAGACATAGCAGAACCCGTATGCGGGTCTTTTTACATTTAGGTTTTAACGTAAAAATGGCATTAGAGTGTGATTAAGAGGTATTTAAGGGTTGAGGAGGTGGATGACAACCCACTTTTCAATCTCTGCATAATTGTGCTTAAGAGAGAGTAAAGAGAAAAGAAAAAGGAGAAGACCTTAAACAAGAAAAGAAATGAATAATATTTGAATTCAAATGACTTATATGCCTGAGACTTCAACTTCGGATCCTTAAATGAAAGTGTTTAATTACTTTATATTTAAAAATTATGTAGTTAATTACATTCATAATTGATAGCACCAAATCTGAGATTAAAGGTTGAAACTTTGCGAATTAAAGTGAGAGATTTAAGTTTTGATTAATATTTGTTTGTAATTGATAATTTTTTGATGACGAATATGTAAGAATTTCATGATTAAATTCTCGGTTTATAAGTATGAGCATATAGAACATTGATTGGGTGTTAGAATCAATAAAAATTCAAGTTTGATTAATTTTGGGTTTAATTGAATTGTTTAATGATTAAGCATCTTTGGGTTTTTATTATGGATTTTGGTGTATTTGAACGTTATAATGCTTCTAGGTTGGTTAGGGATTGATGAAGGATGTTAATTTGATATTTTGGGAGGCTTGTGACCTCCATTGGAGAGTTTTAGAGTAGAAAACCTGAGGAAGAAGACGATTGGCAGTCTAACGAGCCGAGTCGGTTCACTAGGGGAGTTAATTGTTTTGGGTAACTGAACTGGTTCGATCTTCCATGTGATCCGATTTCATTTTTTAGCCTTCCCAATTTTTTTTTAAATGTTGTTTTAACCCGTTAGATCTTGGGGAATGATTGTAGGGGCTTCTGGGGAAGAGTGGGACTATTAAGGAATGATATTCAAGGTTTGGTATGGGTGACTGACCAATGGATAAATGAGTTTTGGTGAGACAAGCCCAAGATTCAAGTGAGTGAACATTTGTATGCATAATCGTGAAGTCGGTTTGGACTTCAGGATTTGGGAGACTAGTATGTTATGGGATTGTGTATGAGGTCAACATTATCTATATACTGATTGGGGTGACTTATATATATATACTAGGGTGTACCCATGCCAATGGCACGGTGATTAATTCAATTCTCACATGTGTAAATTAATTTTATTTCAACATGTTATATTCAAAATTGATTACAAAAAAATAAATCCATAAACGAAGTGATTTTGAGAGATTTACCACCACCTTGTAAACTGCATAGGAAAGAAATATTGGTTTCAACTGCATGAATATAAAAAATTACTTTCCAGTCAAACACTAAATGTTAATATCCATGCACACTTAATTTTTTTTAAATACGCCAAATATACGTTTCGCATTTAAAAAACACCATTTAAGTAATAAAACCACGATACTCTAAAACATGTTGTTCGGAATATGTTCAACTATAATTTTGTAATGGTTTAATCGTATTTTTTTTATTAAATGACCGATGTCTCGAATCCGTGTACTCTCATAAGATCCATGATTGAGGAGATAAAAAAAAACCTCCCACCTAAAACTATATTATTGATGGTAATGGCCACAACAGTGGTTTTACACTAATTTCGTAAAACTCGTATAAGAACATAATAACAACTGTTGTTGCCACATTAATTCAAAAATTTGAAGGCTTTTGATGTCGCAAACGCTCCAGGGATTAAACGACCTATCAAGTCATTGTTATTTCTCAGTATTTAACGTTAAATCACATCATTTGAGAATGCAGAACAACCATCTCTCTCTCTCTCCTCATTTTCTGCATATGACTTTCTTCACATACCCTCATTTTAAAAGGACTTTTAACACCCATGTCCTCTTGGTTTGTTTGTTTCTGAGTGAAACTTCAGAAGGATAACAAAGCAAGGGAGAAAAGAAAAAATATATGCGAAAACAGTGAAACAACAGGGTACCTAGCTAGCTAGCTAGCAACAGCTACGTGGTGTAAGAACTCACATGTCGCAACCTAGCTAGCTAAGAAACTCGAAATTTAAGCAAAAAACACCATCACATAAAAATAGAAAAAAATAGATAAAACATAAATCCATATCTTCTAGCCATTGTCCGTTGTTATTTCTCTCTTCTATCATTGACAAAGGTAATATATGATGTAAAAAACTACATAATCATATAACAAATGTAATATATGACGTAAAAAACTAACTTTCCCTCACTAATCAATTGCAATCATTTCTCTCCCAATGAATCCAACGAACACAACACAGTTATAAAATAAACCCAGTTACATAGTTAACCATACAAACATACAAAAATACACAAAAACCCAGATAGTGAAACACTCACATCCAACATTCAGAAAGTCCCATATCTTTTTTTCCTACAACACTTGCTATCTACCTTTGTATCATCTATTTAAAAACAATGTCACAGACCATTGTGTAGTTACAACGAAGTTGGGAGTATGTAAATACTCATTACTTATGGCCAAGTGTCATCACTATTGTGTGCATGTGAAAATAAAAATAAAGACCAACACTTGTTCCCCTTTAGCACTTCCGAACTGTGAAAATGTGCTTAAAACTTAAGTGCATTTGCGTGGAGATTTAGGGAGAAAATAATTTAAAAATCTACATGATATCTGAACAAAAACACAATCCTATTCATCATCTAAAAAAACACTTAAAAACAAATCTGATATTTTCTTGGTCTTGGAAGACCCATTTCCATCCGCCTCTCCCTCTCCTCCACTTGGAGCTTGAGCGAGATCCCTCGAGTAGTATCGTTCTATTTTTTTAGTCTTTCTATGAACACGACCCATCGATGTCTCTCAGATTTGTTGTTGTAAGAGTGCAACGATTTTGAGCCTTGTGTTCTGTATACCTACCATAAAGAAAAAAATTAAATGTAAAAAGAGTGGAATGGTATAGGTATGGGTATATCAGAATCAGGAATGGTCAAACGACAGAGTGAGCCAAACTATATAATTACGTGTATCCCTATTTTACCATTAAATACAAACCTCTCAATGAAATGTATAGTAAAGTGAGAGAGAGAGAACTGGATTCCTTTGGAATAGATAGAGGAGTGAGAGAGCCAAAATACCCTTTTGTGGCTACAAAATGGAAGAGTTTGAGTGAGATAAACAAAAGAAATAAACAAATGGAAATCTCAAAAGAAATACCCATTTGCGGAGATTTACAGTTATACCATTAAAATGCCATTAACTTCCTTCTTTCAAAATCTAGAACAATATAGTTCATGGAAACAAAGTTATGCACACACAGATAGATAGATGATTGACTTGAGTTTACAGAGTTAATGGAAACATTATAGTTCGACAACAATACAATGTTTTCAAAGTTCAAACCACATATGTTCTAAGTTAAAACCACATATGTTTATCAGACCAAACATATATGTGGTCTCTGACATCAGAATTAAAAAAAAAATGAAAATTTCAGACCACAGCGTCAGAATGAAAAAAAAATCCAGACCACATATTTTTCAATTATTCCTCCATTAATGAAACCTAAAAGAGGATGTAAACCTTTTTTATCCTTTTCCCTTATATTTTGATCATCAACGCTTCGCTTGTTATTTCAAAACAGATCCTAAAATGTGGAGTGTCTCAATGAGTTAAAAAGGACTAAGAAAATAGATCTGGCAACTAAGAAGGGGGTAGAGTTTGACGATGATTCGTGGGTTTTGAAAATAGAGATATAGTGAAAGTGAAGATATAAGTAGAGTTTGACGATGAAAAGTGAAGAGCGAGGTATAGTTCTATTCAAATTAAAGATGGAATTTTCTTCTCGAGCCATGAGAGGCAGCTTTTTAGGCGTGGGGCTTTGAGGGTGTGTGTACTAAAGATTCAGGGATGAGACGTCTGGCTCGAGGCTACATACAAAATCTCGTGTTAAATCTCAGCCGTGAGTTGATAAACACCAAATTCATCAACTTTAAATCTCAACCGTTAATTGGGGGGAGACAACAAATCCATCCTCCTTTATTATATATATATATATATATATCTGTGTGTGTGTGTGTGTGTGTGTGTGTGTTTGTATATGTGTGTGTGATTCGTTATTGTTTGTATTGAACATATCGACTTGATAGTGCTATTTCTAAGAGGTTGTGCATAATGGGAAGTCCACCTTGGAGTTGACTGGTAGGTGTTGGATTGATTTCCCAGGTCATAGTATTGAGGCATAACCACTATCAATGTGTAAGGATATGTGTTCGTTTGGAGGCCGGTCGGGTGCTACGTGGTATGGTTACGGCCTCGGGATGTAAGTTTATGGTCGCTTTCATTTGTTTGTGTTTAAGGTTCGATGGTGAGATTACGACTCGGTGGCTCAGTGTGATGCGTGATATGCCAGGAGCCTGATAGCACATAAGGGATGTATCCACAAGGTACAGGATTTGGGGATACGATTATACGTATATAGTGAACAATGTATATGTATGTTTATATGATATAGTGTTTAAATCTATTTATAGCAGAAGTATAGCTATGTTGTTGTTGTTGTTGTTGTTGTTGTTGTTATTATTATTATTATTATTATTATTATTATTATTATTATTATTATTATTATTATTATTATTATGTGAACACTTATTTATAGTACGTGTGTCATTATGATATTATTCATGAATGTATACCTAGTGAGAGTAGTATGTACTTAGCTAATGATAACTATTAGTGGGATTTGGCTTGGATAGCGGTTATTGTCCTAGTTTAAATGGTTAGTATAATTAGGATAATAAAATGAATGTGCTATGTGCGCATTATACATGAGGGGTGAGGTTCTATCTCATGTGAGTGCGATCGAAAAATTAATTGTGAAAGTAATAAAATAGGTGTTTTGTTGGTTTAAATAATTTAATTACTCACAAATTATTTTGAAACATTTTCGAGCTTTGACCCACGGGGAAACCTGTTTGCTTGTTTTCTTTTAAGAGGTTGTAGCACCAGCAGGGATAGATATTTCTTATCGTTGCACTATATATGGGAACCTATAGGATTGACTTAGATTCCTTATCTCTAATTATCTAGGTAGGATTATTTTCATTCCAGTGTTTCCGTTTGGTCATGTTTCCCGTAGTTGGATAGGACTTTATGTCAGAGATATTTTATTTCAGTTTGATGATTATAGTTAGTGACTGGTGGTTTATTCGGTTAACTTTTATTCATTTATTAATGCTAGTCATTTATTAAGTTCATTTAGATGTATGGTTGTATTCATTTATATTTATATTTCTTATTGCGAGAGTGATGTTGAAAATGAAATTATATTGAATTCTTATTTTATTTTAATAGAGGAATGGTCATCTGATATTAGAATAAATGGGTTGTCACATACACGACTATATTAATTTAATTCGTGAGATATATACAAGTTATTTATGTATATAACATTTACTTTAGTTCACTTGATAGATTTCATTATCATTTTTATTTATACGTTTAAGAACTCTAGCTTCTAAAAGAGGTTTATTTGGAATAAAAGATCCATTTATTATGATTATCCATGAATAATAATCGAAAGAGTGGATATATGTTTTCATACAATTATACCAATAATAATTATTATTATTTCCAATAAATCGAGGAGGCATATTTATAAATCATCCTTAAGCAATATTAGACATAGGAAAATTTTCAATGATCTTTAATTCTTTTAGATTTCATAAATAAAACAAGAGTTATACTATAATACTAATTTTTTACCAAAAAAATACCCAAAGGGGGTAATGTACCCTAAATATGTCTTCCAATAATAAAGAGACACGTGGCGTGGAAAGACTATGCACTTTATGCCCGGAATGGGTCTGGGGTGATGTCAACAAGGGATACTAGAGCCCATAGTCCTGAAAAAGGCCTTTTCCAATATGGATTAGGTTATCAACCTTCACCAGAAGAACTTAGAATGCTTCGCTAACCACAATTGAAGAGAAGCTTAGAAGATGCTAAGATTGTCTCGAGGGACTCCTTGAATGGGAGATTCATGAAAGATGGTGAAGACTTCCCTTTATGTGGCTTTCTTGAACCATGGTATGATCACGTGGATAAAAAAATAAAGCCAGGGATGGAAATCTTCTTTTAAGACAAGTACTCTTAGGGAGAAGACTGCCAGCATCAAGTGCAACCTCTCACTCAGAAAGCCATTACAGAGATCTCCGAGGAAAGTGATTCCAAAGACTCATTCAATCTGCAGACACTTATGCTGACTCTCTACATGATCCATTTAGGCATTACATCATGAGACCCATGCACTCCGATCTAAGCCACTGATTCACCTCTCCTCAACTGGAATGCATTATCAGTTTCACCTGATGAGATACAACCCAACCTTACTGTTTACTCTCTATCTTCCTTATTGTTGTTCCTCCTTTTTTTTATAACAATGCAATCGACAGAAAAATGTTATTTACATAAACATACATGTGATGTGCTATGAGGTGATGGACTTATAATTTAAATCGATAGGAGGTTATGGTTATTGATATCTGGGGATGCCAGAGCCGGTGATCGGAGCATGCAGTCTGGTGCAGAGAGAAGCTATAGAGATTTTGGCATAACTTTAATACCCTATTGTTTCTTTCGAAATGAGGGGGTGTGAAACTCTATCTATTGTAGTTGGTTTAGGACCTCGCGTGCATCGTTTACGTGACTAGTAGATAATGATGACGTGAAAGAATATTTGTAGAAGGTGGACAACAGGAAGTCCGTAGCTGACATGTAAAGGTCCACGATCTATACTTTTAAAACCATGATGAGATAAAAGGGGCCTTAGCCCGACACGCACATGGTCATGGCCTTCCGGGATAGTCTGTTATTCGGATCTACGGCCTTTTAGATAATAGGTCATGGTCTTATTTGTTTAAAGGACACATAAAATATAGTTTGTAGCCTTGTTATGTACTAGCCTTCTTAACAAGCTGTGGCCTTTTGTTGATCCTTGGTCATATCCTCATGTGTTTGTGTAGCAACCACACCGCGTGTCTCTTTATCATTGGAAGACATATTTAGGGTATATTACCCCATTTGGGTATTTTTTTCGTCAAAAAATAGTATTATAGTATAACTCTTGTTTTATTTCTAAAATCTAAAAGAATTAAAGATCATTGAAAATTTTTCATATGTCTAATATTGCTTAAGGATGATTTGTAAATATGCCTCCTCGATTTCTTGGAAATAATAATAATAATAATAATAATAATAACAATAATAATAATAATAATAATAATAATAATAATAATAATAATAATAATAATAATAATAATAATAATAATAATAATAATAATAATAATAATAACTATTGGTATAATTGTTTGAAAACATATCTTCACTCTTACAATTATTATTTATGGATAATCATAATAAATGGATATTTTATTTCCAATAAACCTCTAATAGAAGCTAGAGTTCCTAAACGTAAAAATAAAAATTGTAATGAAAGCTATTAAGCGAACTAAAGTAAATGCTATATATATATATATATATATATATATATATATATATATATATAACTTGTATAAATCTCATGAATTAAATTAATATAGTCGTGTATGTGACAACCCATCTATTCTAATATCAGATGACCAATCCTCTATTAAAATAAAACAAGAATCCAATTTAATTTCATTTTCAACATCAGTGTCGCAACAAGGAATAGAAATGTAAATGAATACAACAATACATCTAAGTGAACTTAATAAACGATAAGCATGAATAAATTAATAAAAGTGAACCGCATAAACCACGAGTCACTAACTATAATCATCCAACTGAAATAAAATGAATAAATAAAATATCTCTGACATAGAGTCCTATCCAACAACGGGAAATATGCCCAAATGGAAAAACTGGAATGAAAAGAATCCTATCTAGATAGAAAGAGATGAGGAAACTAAGTCAATCATGTGGGACCATAACTACTGTAACAGTAAGAAATATCGATCCATGCTACTGCTGCACCCTGGGTTTTTTAAAGTAAAATAAGAAAACAAATTTCCCCGTGGGTCAAAGCCCAAAAATGTTTTAAAATATTTTTCAAGTAATTAAATTATTTAAACCAACAAAACACCTATTTAATTAATTACACAATTAATTTTTCGGTCCCACTCACATGAGATAGAATCTCATCCCTCATCTATAGTGCACACCTAACACATTCATTTTATTATCATAATTATAGTAACCATTTAAAATAGGACAATAACCACTATCCAAGACCAATCCCGCTAACAGTCATCATTAGCTAAGTACATACTACTCTCACTAGGTATACATTCATGAATACTATCATAACGACACACGTGCTATAAGCAAGTGTTCACATAATAATAACATAGCAATACCCCTGCTATAAATATATATAAACACTATATCATATAAATATACACATATATTGCTCACTATATACGTATAACCGTATCCCTAGAGCATGGACCTTGGGGATACATCCCTCGTGTGCTATCATGATCCTTGCATATCACGCATCACACTGAGCCACCGAGTCGTAATCTCACCACCGAACCTTAAACACAAAAAAATAAATCGGTCATAAACTTACATCCCGGGGCCGCAACCATACCATATAGCACCCAACCGACCTCCAAACCAACACATTGATAGTGGCCATGCATCAGTACTATGACCTGGAGAATCAATCCAACACCTGATAGTCAACTCCAGGGTGGATTGCCCACTATGCAAAACTTCATAGCAATAGCATTACCGAGTCGGTATGTTCAATACAAACAAGAATCAATCGCACACACACACACACAAGTCACCCCAACCAGTATATATATATATATATATATATATAATCTTAACCTCATACACAATCCCATAACGTACTAGTCTCCTAAATCCTGAAGTCCAAACCGATATCACGATTATGCATACAAATGTTCACTCACCTGAATTTTGGGCTTGTCTCTCCAAAACCGGTTGATCCATTGGACTGTCACCCATACCAAACCCTGAAAAGAATCCCTCAATAGTCCCACTCTTCCCCCGAAGCCCCTACAATCATTCCCAAAGATCTAACGGGTCTAAACAACATTAAAAAAAAAATTAGGAAGGCCAACAAACCAAATTGGTTCATTTGGAAGATTGAACCAGTTCGGTTAGCCAAACCAATTCACTCCCCCAGTGAACTGGCTCGGTTTGTTAGACTGCCAATCGTCTTCTTCCTCAGGTTTTCTCCTCCAAAACTCTCTAATGGGGGTCTTAAGCCTCTAAAAATTTCAAATTAACATACTTCATCAATCCCTAACCAACCTAATAGCATTATGACGTTAAAATACACCCGAATCCATATTAAAAAAAACCTAAGATTCCTAATCATTAGCCAATTCAATTAAACCCAGAATTAATCAAACTTTAACTTTTATTGATTCTAACACCATATCAATGCTCTACATGCTCATACTTACAAACCGATAATTTAATCGTGAAATTCCTACATATTCATCATCAATTAATTATCAATTACAAACATATATTAATCAAAACTTAAATCTCTTACTTTAATTCGCAAAGTTTTAACCTTTAACCTCATATTTAGTCGTATCAATTATGAATGTAATTGACTATATAATTTTGAAATATAAAGTAATTAAATAATTGCATTTAATGATTTGAATCTGTAGTGTCAAGCATATGAATCATTTGAATTCGAAGATTATTCATTTCTTATCTTGTCCAATGTCTTCTCCTTTTTCTCTTCTCTTTACTCTCTCTCAACACAATTATGCAGAGATTGAAAAGTGGATTGTCATCCACATCCTGAACCCTTAAATACCTCTTAATCACACCCTAATCCCATTTTTAAGTTAAAACCTAGGTGTAAAAAGACCCCCATGTCTAAAATGCCCCCAAAACCTATTCATAACACTCGAGTGCCTATTCTAAACTATTTCGACCCATTCCAGATCACCGATGCACTTAAAAAGGTCATCTGAGTCACCCAACTATAAATATACAAACATATCATTAATCGAGTCCGACCCGTGCGTAAAGTATGCGTTGCTCATAAAATATACAAATTCGTCGATGTAACTCTCTATCGACATAATATAATAAACATGATTTTCAGTCATACGCGACATGTAATAACTTCACATATCGATTTACTTATCACACGTAAATAAATAATACTAATAATAAATATTAATCCTTATCTCGCTAATTAATATTTATCAAAACTCAATATAATTTCCCTAATTAAATTAATAATTTTAACGCACACAAAAATCAAATTATCATAAAAGTATGGGGTATTACAGTGCACTTCTTAAAAATTTGATAATTTAATTTGGGAAAGTCTTGAATGTACTCATGAAAGAACAAGTAAAATATAAGAAGATATGCTTAGCATTCTCACTAAAAATTATGAATTATTTAAAATGGAACCAAAAGAATCTGTAATGCCCCGACCCATAATTGGGTCATCGATCTAGACCAACTTGTATCGACAGCGAGGTGTTAAGGGATTTTATATTTTTTAAGTGAGTGAGAGTCACACTTAGTACTCTACCATAAATATCCCGTTTAAAAAGATTTTATAATTCAATTATTGCTTGTGAGAAATGTGGCAACTTGCATATGATTAAGTGTCCAATTAATTTATTTAAATAATGAATTTAAGATTGATAACTGAATAATATAAAAACTTTAATTTAAAATAATTATTAAAACTCTACGACATGGTTTCCAAAAGTACAATAAATAACTACAATAGTTTATCAAATCTACATAATGTATCTCCCAATAGACATATCTTATCTAATTATTGCCTCTCTATCTTTGCCTTCGCCCATACCCTTACCCTAAGTACATGGGCGTGGGGGTTAGCAAAAATAGGGAAATGAGAAAAATACCAATAAGGGGAATAATAGTAGAGTATACTACATGTAAGGAAATAGATATACATATGGAATGTATTTTAATTATGAAATCGTTATTATTTACTTAATCTTTCAAATGCATTTATGACACACGGTAATGCAAACAACACGTGCTTAATTACTTTTTGACTGACTCTTACTTAAGTCCCTTGATTTACCCCATTTCATTTTTGAACTTTAGCATTTATCATTTATTTTTTACTAACGTCGAGCTCAATACTTTATATTTTATCCATTATTCGAAGGTCACCAATACTATTTATGTTTATGGGCTCTCATCGCCTGCCATAAATGCCACAACCATTGCTTTATTGGTTAGTTATTTCGGGTTTAAGCCGAAGCTTCACCCTAGGTCTCTGGGTCCTTCTTAAATTTTTTGATTGACTCGAGTAACTTTTCTTTACTTTTAGTAACGTTGTTCGCATTTTCATATCTTTTAACCCAACTGATGAGGCCAAACTTTTCAAGGTATTACAATACTTTATATTTTCTGATTTCTATTTTTACATACTTTAAACCCCATTTTAGCATTAAGGTACATATATTTCCAACTTGTTTAATGAAAACTTAAAGTCTCATTAAGTTTCCAAAGTTCTAAACTAACTTTCTTATTACTTCTAAATATTAAAGTCATACTCTTAATATTTAGGTTTTTATGGACCATTTGTAATGTTTATATATTTCTAAGATCATTATGAAAATAAAAGTGTAACGATAAGGACTATTTTGTAAAGTTTACATTTTTAAGGACAAAATCATAACTTTTCAACCTTAGTTTTTTTTTTTTACAAATAATAAACTTCAGGAGTTATTTTTCTATTTTAACAACTTATTCCAAATAAATCAAGTTTATATCATTAAAATTACATTTATAAGCATCAATATCATCACTATCATCAACAACGATATCATCAATAAGAAAACCTTTGGGCTTGTTATTCAGGAACTTGTTACTTAGATTTTCGGATGAATGTCTACCCATTTTAGGTGGAAGATAAATAGTATGAATCCGAAAGTTATTTCTAAAGAATATTCCCTTTATGTTTTATTCCCCTAACCACATTTTATTTTGAGAAAATACTAGACTAAATTCTACTATTTCCAAGCTCCTAGTTCTATTAAAATGAGTGTTCACCCTTGTTTACTGAAATCTAATGGGACTCTCTTCAGTTACTCCCCTCAAAAGATAATACCAAACAAAGTACAAAAATAAATAAATTACCATCCAAAAATGGTTAAAAATAAATAAAATAATCGCATCAAAAAATGGCATGCATACGTGAGTCCCCCTATGTATTGTCCTTTGGTTCGCAAAAATGTGAATGAAAGTGTCCTAACTTTTTCTACTATTATTAGCATAACCAGAGAGATCACATCAAGTTACTACCCTGGAAATCCAATTTTGCGCTCCATATGACCAATTAGTTTTTGTTAGTGAGCTCCCCACCCAAGACTGTGAAGTTTTCTCTGTAGTACGCTCCATGTCTACTAAAGAAGAACAGGCTTCGTCTGTAATGGATCAGATTCTAAGTCATCATGAAACCATCGTTGCCTCGTAAAATACCATGCAGTCCAAAATCAGGGCCCAAAGTTGTCAACAAGTCTGCCTAAAAGAGTCCACTGTTATGCCTAGAATAAGAGAGAATGTACTTCCTCCTCCCATCCCCAACACTGAAGCACTTCCTACTATAGCTATCGAGGTGATACTAGCTAATACCTAGGATCTGATCTCGTCAGTCCCAGCATTTGCGCCCTTATTAATTCTAGTCTCCCTCATTTCCATGTACCATTTTCCCCACATGGATATTTCAAACCATATAAGTAGTACCCCGAGTACCCGCACACCGTGTTTTAAGGCACCTATGAGCCAAATCTGTGTCCCATCTGACAGCTGATAAATTTTTACTCCCACCTCATAATGAGGAGATCATACATGCCCATTGTTAACATCGTCTCCTTCAAAAAGACATCAATAAGACACAAACCACCAGTGAGCTCGCTAATATTAAAAAGATGTCCCGATATCCTTGGCCTAACTACCGAAAAAGTCCAAGATGCCAATCTTTAAAACATATATGTGACACCCCGCCTAATTAAATATCGGGTGATCACTCCTTTATTAAATTAAATCAAGGTGAACAGTTGGTTCATTCTCAGCATCACTGTCGAAAAATAACATTTCCAATTTAAACACCCTAATTAATTAAGCTAAGTGTCAAAACCATTTTAGCATTACATTTCAAATTTTATTTATTTATTTATTTTTAAAACAAGGTTTAGTTATTTACAACAATTTAATATATAACGAATCACACCGCAAGTATATCAGAACCAATCAATCCAATAATTTAACATTCAACAACTGGTTACTAACAATAAAACTTAAAGTAAACCATCCAGATAATAATGAATCCCAAAGTGACAATACTAGAAAAAAACGAAGTTCAATATCCAAATAACAACTGAATAATAGAAATGGCGACACATTCCCCAATAATGAACATGCTAGGAGTAGAATCAAATGGATGAAGCCGTTTAAACAACAGGCCTGCAACTCCCACCTAAGCTGCAGAGCGTTCCTGCCAAAGGACCCTATGCAAGACGCCCCTGTGGCTGGGCACCTGTAATATATACATATATATATATACAAGAGAGAAAGAGAAATGGAAATGGGTCAGAGCCCGATAGCGTATATGATTTAAAAATTCGTTTAGCAAGTATTTAAATTGATTACAGGCTAATGCAACAACATATTAGTGCGACACTCTCTTGAGAAATTCTCACCTCTCTTCTAATGTGCACACCTATCGTACTAACCTTCCCAATGGTTTATCTCGTTATATATCACACTATCTTTCCCCAATGATTTAACTTATCTTAGGTTATTCGCAGGATTTAAAACTGAACAATACAATTATTTGAAAAGAAGATTTCAATTAGTATCCAAAATTCTCATTTTAACTTTATTAATTAATAAAGTTTCCCAATGGCATATTATACTTTATCAAAACAAGTATTTACAATTTGAGTCATCAACCATTTCCTACTTATCAAATCACAGTAGGCGGTTCCAAATTTCAGAATTTCATATATATATTAACTACTCGTATAATACATATATTATAATAGCACCCCAAATAAAAACTATGGTGCGGGCATACTCTACTATCCAATACCCGTATCACTCGTACTAAGGGGAATACAAGTTCGGAATCACTCACGAATTGTATTAACACATACACAAACAACATTGAGACGAAGCATAGATTCCATGTCTCTAAGAGGAAAGCACATACCCACGTCTCTTAGGACCGTCTGAACTATCATTCCGATAGCCTGTACCAATGATATCTATCTCCTAGGGTACGAGTCAATATCCCCCATAAGGCACACAGGATAAGATTCTTCCCAGCGCGGTAACCTCAGGCATAGCAAGTAGCGTGGGCATGTTTTTCACATACAGATAGCACATGCATACACAATCATATAACTATACTAATATTACCATATCAGTATTAGGTATATTCTCAAATCCCATAATTACGACATTATTTCTCATATCTCATTATTAGTTAACACATATAACGGTTCGTTTCTAACCTTGATTCGGTATCATTCCAACTTACCACATAACTCTCATGGCTTTATCCTCCCACTTATAAAAATTCAGTAGGTATTCATCTATTCTCTATCCTAACTATTTTACGTAATCTCTCACTTTAAATACGTAGTTTCATCGTTTCTTATATGCAATCTCCCGAGAATACAACTCTCGTCTTACCTTAAAGGTCCCAAAACTTATTCATATATCCTACTGGTCCTCTTTATCTCCCAAAACATATTTATAAGGGTGTCAACGAATTATTCCTCATTAAAGTGAATTACAACTAATTAAGAAGGGAAAGTATGAGTCTGCCAGGAGGGGTCGATCGATCGAGGTCTGGGGCTCGATCGATCGAACCTTCGATTGATCGAAGCTCTTGGCTCGATCGATCGATCAAGGAAGTATGCGGAATCTGCAGTTTTGTCGTTACGGGTTTCGTCTTCTAACCTCAAAAAAATCCTTTTTTTTCATACCCAAATGACCCAGAATTCATACTACTAATATCATATCATCATATTAAGAATTCCCTACGTAAAGCATGTGGGTTTCTATCCCAAATTATGGATTAACAACCCAAAAATTCATATAAGTATCAAGAACCCTAGAAATCTCTTAAGCATGGTTCTAACAATTATTTTCCAGAAATTCCTTCTTATAAACGTCATAATTTCGTGGTTTGATCCTCTACATGACAAAGGGTTTCCAGAATTTTCATTTAAATCATAACTACATGAAATTTCATAACTCAAATTGGGTTTTTCTTCCATATAAATCATCATAATCATTCCAAAACCAATATGAAAGATGCATCAACAAAATAAGCAAGATAAACACTTGCCTGGGATTTTCAGAAGTCTCGTTTTGTGCTGAAATTGGTGTGGTTGTGTTCCCCGTCTCGCGATCTACGCGTTGGCGGTGTCGGCGGTGCAAACAGATGGGTTTTGAGCCTTGGATTGGCTTGGGAGCTCTCTCCTCTCTTCTCCAATGGCCGTTCTAGTGTTTTGAGTTTTCTAACCCCAGATATTTGATATAACCCTTTTAATTTTCGTGGGTTTAATTACCCAAAAATGTGAAATGTCCAAAATTCCCTCCCGGGGTACTAATTAGGCCTAAAAACGCCCCGAGACCCAAACTAAACCCCCGGGTACACTTTTCTGACTATCTTGACCCTTCCGGACGCGTTGGCGCACTCAAAACGACCATATGAACAAATTATGAAACGTTCACTTTTATTTATCAATATTTAGTCCCGACGCGACACGGGCGCGTCCCGACTCAACTTTCCAAAATTGTCATTTTATTCAGTCGTGACATTCAATATACCCAATATTATATATTACTTTGCTCATTAGTAATATTCAACAAATTTCCCATAATTACTAACTCTCGTCACGTTAATAATTATAACATAATTAATTTCTCAATTTTATTAAATAATTAATTCACATTAACTTTAATAAATCCCCAAATTAATATAGCATAAAAATACGGGGTATTACAATATAAAGGACTAGGTTACCTGATCGCTCATTTATCCAACTATCACCTTCATATGAAGGACCTAAACGTAGTTGTATGGGTTCTAAAGAGAATGTTTTCATCCACTCTGTTCGGAGGATCCGTCACCTAGTATATATGACTGAAAAGATAAGGGATCACTAAAACCTGAGATAATGTATGTCGTGATTTCTTGAAACAATATGAATATAACGAGGAGGTGGGTGTCAACTATTAATATTTAGAGAAATTGAAACATGAGGAAGTAAATAAATTTGGCATTTTTGTCACTCGTTGTAGATAAAAAAATATGGTCAGATGGTTAACCTCCCCTTGAAAATGATCAGATAGAAATCGTGATCCAAAATCACCAAAAAGAAGTATAAAATGAACTCATGCGCACCTGGATCCCTAATTTCAAAGAACCTACCCATATTAGGTGCAATATCAAGGAAAATTTGAATGAAAAGATTAGTAAATCCATCGAAGAACCTTGTCAAGATACAAACCAATTCTCTGCTTAGAAAAACACCCTCGAAGATTCTACTTCTCACATCACCACCCTTGTGGTCAGCCCAAATGTTGTACCAGTGTGAGAAATAGATTGATACGAGCTAAATATCATGTATAGAATAATTGAAGATGTGTTTGGCATTCTCTTGTTAATAGAGGTCGTCTCAGTGTTGCTCTACTCAGCCTATTATCCTTGACAGTTATCCCAAATGTCTGAGTAAAGTTTCTCATAACGTATTCATGTATCTACCTATATACCCAAACGTCTCTTTATGGTCACATATGAATAAGGAAAATGTGTTTATTTGAAGTAGTTAATTCTGCGCCCACTAATGTGGTTGTCCTGTGAACTATGATTTATCCATCTATTACTTTAACAAACATGTGTATATCATGTGTAATTGCCTCACTTATAAGGGCACGCCACTTGCCCATCAGATATTCCCTAATAAATACATGCAAATAAGTAATTAAGGTAATGGATTGGGGATCTTTTTTTCCTCTCTATCTCAATCATTGTACTGCATATGCACAACCCTAGTTTACATAAAAGAGGAATAATAACCAAACACTACCTGTGGATGTCGACCATCATTCTGGGCTGAACCACATAAACATTGTGTCAAATCTCATTATTTCTCACCCTCATTCTTGATAATTATTTTCTATATTAGATATTCTAATTATTTTTTATATACAGTTTTGGATGTTAACAAATTGGCGTCGTCTATGGGAATCGTTTGAACAAGCCACTTTGATTCCTATCTAAACTCATTCATTCCAACTTTTAATTGGGATATTCAAGAATGATGGACCACACAGAAAGTATCCATATGGCTGAGGTCCAAATGTCGATCACTCCCACGGGAGAGGGAAACTTATTGATGTGCTTGGCCAAAGGGTGAGAGGCTATGCAAGATAGTGTCAGGCAGTTGAGACATACCCTTCAGACGAGACTAGAATAAGCCAATACCAACATTATTACCCTACGGCCAGGGGTATTAAGAAACTGTGATGAAAGGCTCCCCCCATCACCTCACAAAGAACAAAGGCATGAATATCATTAGCAACTCATTGAAAACCCCAGGAGGCTAAATCTGGGATCCCATGGGAATGCCATCTCCTTGCAATGGATTGGATGCTGTCGCGATCGATCCTATTGACCTGAAGCCACATCATCCATCCAATCGTTTAGCCAGTTTGACGACCAATCGTATTCTGAGGAACATTCCATCACTTTGGAAAGGTTTAGTAGGGGCTCAACATTTGATAGGTTGGGAGAACTTTGCAACCACTGACAGATAGCAGATGCATATTGGGACCATCACCAGACGTTCCCAGTGATCTTGTAGGAGGTTGGCTGAGGCAGAGCAGACTTCCCACGAAGAGAGCTCAGTCGAAATCCGAGGACGGGCAAAAAGATCAACGGGCATAGGGGATGCCAATCCATGGAAATGATCTACTCATCTCTAAGAGGATCGTCTGGGTGAGATTATTAACTCTAAAAATCCCATGTAAAGGGATTTTACCAAGGGATCACCATTTGTCCCTTCCATCATGGCATACCCCACTCCAAGCAAGTTGAAACCACCAATCATAACCCCAAAGTATGACAAAAAGATAGATCCAATCCTACACGTTGAGCAATATCTAGCTACTGTAGATATCTACTCCATCCCAGATGCGATGCGGTGTAAAGCGTTTTGAAGGACTATCACTGGATTCACCCAGATTTGGTACAATAGCCTCCCAAGAGGAGTAATAGCCAATTTCTAGCAATTGGCTGACCTATTAGTAAGAAATTACTACTTTGGAACTAAACTCGAGAAGAGGGTGGCTAACGTCCTCAGTGTTCGGTAGAGGGCCGATGAGAGCACTCTTGCTTATATCACACGCTTCAACGCGGAGAAGTTAGAGGTCGTGGACTATAATGAGAAAAATGTCATAACTGCCTTAATGAGCGGACTACGGTCAGGGAAGATGTTTTAGGCACTAACCAAGGAACCACTCAAAATGATGAAAGAAATGTTCGACAAAGTAGGGAAAATTATGAATGCCGAAGAGGCAATGGCTGCAAAGGAATCAGATCGTCCCAAATCACTATCCAGCAAAGTCGATAAGAAGGATCGGAAGGAAAAAAAGGATGACAAACTAAAGAAGTATGATGAGTACATACCACTCACAGTGGGTGTCCATCTTAGTGTCACAGTTTGCCCAAAATGGATGCCACCATCGCTCTAGAATCCCGATCCAGCGATTTGGGTTCAAATTCAGAGTGAATTCGCGAATTGCAAATATGGAAAGCACACTCTCGTTTCTTTGATTTTGCTCGTATATGTTGATTTCTTGAAATCGGAGGTGAAGTTATTTTTGATGGTTTAGTCTGAGGTTACAGAAAGTGGGTCTCTCTCTTTGTCTGATTCTTGATTATTAAGAATGATATTTGTGGCTGGCAATCATTGTCTGCCTTCTTGTGGGTTGAGTTTAGTCTTCTTGTGGGTTAAGTTTAGTCTTATTAATTGATGAGTGTTATGAGTTAGGTGGGTCTGCTCATGTTTATTGTATGGTTTTGTTTTTTGGTTAGTTACATGAATACTACTATATTGTTTTATTTTGTTTTTCTATATAAGAAGTAAATTATAATTAATATACTACTCTTCAAGATAAATAAATTTATTGGTATGTGTAATGAAATTTAAATATAATTGTTGGAATATATATATTTATATATCATTTAATATTATTATATAATTTTATATTAATAAATTAATAACCGCTCTAGCGCCACTCCCGCATTTATAATTATTTGAAAATTTATGCATTCATGCATGCGAACTCTCACTCGCATACACTTCACACTGCGTATTTATGACTTAGGTATCCACCACATCCTGGAAGAAATCCAGGAACGCAAAGATCTCAAGTGGCCAAAGAAGGTGAAGAGGCTAGTAAACAAGCGAGTCAAACACAAGTACTCCAAATTTCACAAGGATCATGGACACAATTTCGACAGGTGTATAGCCCTGAAGAATGAGGTAGAAGGTCTAATCAGAACAAGTAAATTGCCCTGCTATATCAACCTCCATGGAAGACCAGAGTCTGACGAGTAAAAGGATAGAAGATGACCTCTATTGTCGTGCCATAAAACGGACGACATGAATAGGGGAATGGACAACGATTCGGATGATGATCCTGATCTCCCAAAGAAACCTAAGTAACCTATGCGTGTTGTCGGCATAATATCATTTTATTGTCATTTCATCATTGGAGGAGGCGCAAGCAGTGGAGAAGATCCCACATAAAGAAAGTCATATAAGACTGAGGCTCAGGTATGCGTGCACGTGAGGCAGGTCAACCTGGTAGCCAACTCAAATAAAAATCCACGTAAGGTAAATAAAAAATTTGGTAATTGGTTTTTCTAAAGACAACCTCTCCAGATTATTATATCCCCATAACGATCCTCTGGTCATCATCATCATGATTCAGGAGGGCAGAGTGGCCAAAATTTTAATGGACAATGGTAGTTCGGCGAATGTCATGTTCTATAGTAACTACAAAAAGTTAAAGCTAAAAGATATCGAGTTGACACCCTACCATTGCCCACTGATCAACCTTTCAGGGGAGAAGATGTATCCACTTGGAATAGTGGAGTTGGGGATTTTCGTGGGCATTTGGCCCATCAGTCGAATGGAAAATATATATTTCTTCGTCATGGACAAAAACATACTCTCTACCTATAACATGATATTGGGGAGAGTTGGCTTGAAGATGTTTGAAGTTGTTCCCTCTACAGTCCACCAGTGCCTAAAATTCCCATCGTATTTCAGAGTAGGAGTTGTAAAAGGTAGTCAGGCAGTGGCACGGGAATGCTACTACATTTCTGCAGACCACAAAGAATCAAAGAGACTGAAGACCACTTACCAGATCGATACAATTGACCTCAGGGATGAATCAAAATTAGTTAAAGGGCATCCGACCGAAGAGATCGAGGTGGTTCCAATAGACACTGATCATCCAGATTGGACGGTCTGGATCGGATCGTTGCTAAATCTATACCTAAAATAGGAGGTCATAACTTTCTTACAACAGCGAAAGGGAATATTCACATGGAGTCATGAAGATATGCCCGACATAGATCCCAGTTTCATTTCTCATGAGTTAAATGTAACAGAGCAGAAAAACCAGTAGAGCATAAATGAAGTGTGTTTAATGCCGATAAAAACCTTATTGTCCAGGAGGAGGTCCTCAAACTCCAGAAAGGCAATTTTATCGATGAAGTCAGGTATCCCAACTGGTAAACGAAAGAAGTTATGGTGCGTAAGAAGAATACAAAGTGGAGGATGTGAGTCGATTTCACCGACCTCAATAAGACATGCCCTAAGGATTACTACCCACTGCCCAGACTGATCTGCTAGTCGATGCAATGTCGGGTTATGAACTAATCAGCTTCATGGATGCTTATTTCATCTGCAAGTAGATCAAGATGAAACCATCCGACAGAGAAAATACGTCTTTCATAACTAACAGAGGTACCTGCTACTATAATGTAATGCCATTTGATCTTAAAAATATAGGAGCTACCTACCAGAGACTGGTGCATAAAGTCTTTGAATACAGATTGGGGTTAACATGGAAGTGTATGTGGAAGACATGCTCACTAAGGTAAAAATAGCGACCAATCACATCAAGGACTTGGGGCATACCTTTGACAGTTGAAAATATATCATATGAAACTAAACCCAACGAAATGTGTCTCTGGGTAAAGGAAGGCATGTTCCTGGGCTTCATCATCAACTAGTGGGGCATCCAAGCCAATCCCAACAAGATTCAGCTCCTACTCAACATGACGTCACCAAAAACAAAGAAAGATGTACAAAGGCTTATTAGGCAAGTAGCAACGCTCAACAGTTTCATTTATAGAGTGACAGACAAATGCTTTCCTTTCTTTAAAATGTTAAGGAAATCATTTGATTGGAATGAAGAATGTGAAAATGCCTTTATGGAGTTGAAATGTTACCTATGCTCTCCTCCGCTCTCGTCACGACCAGTTGTTGGAGAAAAAATCTACCTCTACCTTGTGGTTTTCGAATCAGCTATAAGTTCGGCACTGGTAAGGCAGGAGGACGGAGTCCAAAAGTCAGTCTGCTATACTAGTAAGGCATACTAGGGAGCACAGATCCGGTATCCTCATATGGAGAAGTTAGCGCTAGTACTAAGAAAAGCATCGAGAAGAATAAAGCCATATTTTCAGGCCCACGCAGTTATGATCTATACAGATCTAACTTTGAGGCATGTCCTGCATAAACCAGAGAAATGTGGTTGTTTCATGACTTGGGTAGTGTAACTCAAAGAGTACGACATACAATATGAGACCAGGACTAGCATCAAGGGATAGATATTAACGAATTTCATTGTTGAGTTTAATTATTGGTGACAAGCAGATTTATTCGAAAGAGATCTTAAATCCAGAAGATGCCTAAAAGACTCCCATGGGAGAGGAATCAACCATGATAAAATATGAGAAGGAGCAATTCCACAAAAAGTTGCTAAGGTTTAGGAAAGTCAAAAAAGAAGACTTCGATCAGAATAGTGTAATATGGAAACTATACATGAGCAGTTTGTCCTGCTCGTTCGAAAGCGGAGCCGGAGGCATCATCACCACACCAAAATATATTAACATAGAATACGCTCAACATTTCAAATTCAAATCCTCAAAAAATGAGGAAGAGTATGAATCTCTGATTGCTAGTTTAGGCATGGCCTCATCACTGGGAGTTGGCCACATTGTAACTTACAGTGACTCTCAGCTAATTGTTAACTAGATCTTTAGAGTTTATGAGTCTAGAGAAGAATCTATGGTAGAGTACTTATCCATCGTGCAACAGTGGATGCAAAGACTTGACAAAGTAAATGTAATGAGGATTCCGAGGTCGGAGAACATCCGAGTAGATGCCCTTGCCAGATTAGCCTGTCACTCAAGATAATAGTGCCTGTGGAAGTGCAAAATCACAAGAGCATAAAGGAAGGAGTTCTAATGATAATGGAGCTAAACATAGGACCATCATAGATGGACCCCATATAAGCATGTATTAAAAAGGGTGAGCTTCCCTCAGATTCGAAGGAAGAAATAAAGTTACAACATAAGTCAACTCATAATGTGATGGAAAATGGAGTACTTTATAGGAGAGGCTACATCATTTCACTATTATTATGTGTTCACCCAATCGAAGTGAACAAGCTTACCAAGGAGGTGCACGAAAGGTGTTGCGGGGCTCATTCTACCTAAAGATCTATCGCGAAGCGTAGAGCGACCCAAGGTTATTACTGTCTGAGGCAGACTGTGCTAATTACGCAAGAAAATACTACAAATGCCAAAAATATGCAAAAATTCATTGTACCCTTGAAGCCCCACTCGTGTCGATCACTTCGCCTTGGCCATTCATAATATGGGGGATCGATTTAGTCGACCATTTATCGGGAACTAAGGGAAGATACAAGTACCTGGTGGTAGTAGTAGACTATTTCGCAAAGTGGGTGGAGGTAGAACCCCTTGTCGAGATGCCCTACGTAAGTGTGTTCTAGTTATATGTCATTACGACATGCCCTTCATATTTATTACTGACGACGGAACACAGTTTGACAATCAAGACTTCAAAGACAATTGTGTCAGATCAAATATCAGAAAGCTGCACTCCACTCTAGGGAGTCCCCATTGTAACTATAACACCCCACTCTTCAACAACCAATATTGTCCCCACTTTAACGACAACACCCAACGATATGGGATTTTTATTAGCTCTATATCCACAAACTGGTGTCAGTGGGGTTCGAACCCCTGACATGTGCATTATCAATCACATGACTTACCATTGGAGCTAAAAGGCCTTAGTGTTAGAAGAGTGTAAAGACACATATATAAACCATTACCTTCCCTCACCCAAGCGATGTGGGATGTAACTCTATGGAAACCAAATAAACCATAGCCCAGTCTATTACAATCCACCACCCTTAGGGAGCCCAACATCCTTATTGGTATGAAATCAACCATCACCCAACATGTTGGCACACTTATTCCAACTGGGTACTGACTCTGATACCATTCTGTAACACCCCACTCTTCAACCACCAATATTGTCCCCACTTTAACCATTGCACCCAATGGTATGGGGTTTTTATTAGCTTTATATCCACAAACTGGTGTCGGTGAGTATCGAACCCCTGACATGTGCATCATCAATCACATGCCTTACCAGTGGAGCTAAAAAGACTCAATGTTGAAAAAGTGTAAAGATACATATATGAACCATTATTTTCCCTCACCCAGGCAATGTGGGATGTAACTCCCTGGCTAACAAATCAACCATAGCCCAGTCTGTTAAAGTAACAACCAAACTAAAGTCACCAATAATACAGTATTGGATGGAATCTATATATGTTGGACGAATCTAAGTATAATTGGATCAACGAGTTCCAAAGAGTACTCTGGGCTTATAGGACTACCCCATGAATCGTGACCAGGGAAGCGTCGTACATGTTAGCCTTCGGAATAGAAACGGTAGTCCATACTGAGATCGGACTCCCAAGCCACATAGTTTTCAACTTCAATTCACCCAAATGCGACCTAACAAAGAGATTAGGCTTTGATCTAGTAGAAAATTTCATAGAGAATGCAAAGCTTCACGTGGAAGCTTACCAGCAAAGGACCGCTCGATGTTATAATCATTATGTGAAACCTAAAACCCTGAAATAAAGAGATTACGTCCTGATAAAGGTGATTCAGAAGAGTAATAAGCTCAAACCTAATTGGCACAGGCCTTATCGAGTAACAACCGTCGCTAGTCTAGGAACTTACTGTATTGAGGCACTTAAAGGCCAGCTATTCAAAAACCATTGGAAATGAGATCACCTCAAGAAATATTACCCGTAAATGTTCTTATTATTTTATCCATGTAGCCAACACTTTGATATTAATAAAGTTATGATTTTGTATTCATTTTATTATTTTTATTTTTGGAGTAAGATATTTTGGCATATACTTGAGAATGAAAACTATATGGCTTCATTAAAAAAACAGTTGGATCTAACCTTTGTACGACCTCAAAGGTCGCGAACTAAAGAGATCGGCTAAAAAATGTGTCGATCTTAATACACCCAAGAATATTCTCATCCATTTATGAGACCACCAGGCATCAGACAACTGACCCTCCCAGAAGTAGTCAAGAAAGATATGGCCAAGACTCATCCAGTTATGGGGTTGTCCAGACATGTATGAACAACCTCGACCACTTCACCGGCCGGTACACCAGCTGAAGGCCTCAGACGTCAAGAGAGTCACTTGTCCTCTCGTAAAGTCGATACTATAGGATGGTCGACCATACAACCTAGATGAGAGGCATACAACAAATGACACACTTACTTGTTTACTACATTAGGGGATCCATTATGTTGACAATATCATCCTCAGCCAAGTCGATGCTCTATAAAATAACACCTACTATACGAGCAATATAGGGCCCCAACATGAAGGGTCTCATGTGGGAAAAACCGTTGCAACAAGTTCATCCCCCCACGTGAGGGAATACTACCTCAGCATTGTATCCAGCATTGGCGATAGGAATCTCCCCTAATTGGCATTCTCCTCACGTGCATGTTGATTACATGCTTCGGGGGTACACTACAGCCCCAAGCCCTATATATGCACTTCATCTTCTCCACGAGAAGGGATAGAATATTAAAAACCCTAGCATAACTCTGTCAAACTGATTATAAGAGATAGAAAAGCTTGAGTGATTATATCCATGGCCATTAGTGCCTTTATTTAGTGGATCACACACACACACACACAGTGGATGTAGGCCTATTTTGTTGAACCACTTAAATTGTTATCTCATCTTATCTTTGCCTCATCTCATTCTCTCACAGTAATATTGTTTGTTCCATCTTGCCATTACTATACCTATTTGAGCTCATCATCACATTGACCTGGTGGTGCATTTGAAGCATCATCATTCTGGCACCGTCTATGGGAACGAGGATAACCGTCTCTTCCATGCTCTAAGATTATAATCGTTAGAGTCACTGGTGGTGAACCAGTCTGCCCCCTTTTATGGATTTATTTCACCATTGAAGGAGACCTTATTAAGCACTTAAGCTCTCCTTATTAAGATCATATCTCAAACAAAATTTGCCAATCGCAATGGATCTGCCTCCTCCACCTGAGAATAAACTGGCACCTCCACAAAGAGGTGGTGTAGGTTCCAGTCAAGCACCACCCCAGTCAGAGATGGTTGAGGTGGCGATGGCGCTCTGCTCCCTCATAGCTAGCCAACAGCAAATGAAAAACCAGTTTGTTATGCTTAGCTAAAAATTCACGGCCAGGACACGCGGCGCAGGAGCAGAATTTGTAATTCCGGCCTCCAGGGAAGGTGAACAAGATCAACAAGCTAGGGGGCCACCCTAAGCTCCATAAAAATATCTTTGACCTTGTCAAAGATGGAGAGACGTTGTTGACCCAAGGTGTTTACGCCTGGGAAGGTAGGGTTAAGAACTCCGTGATGACTTAGTTATGGACGACCTTGATGACGAAGAGGGAGAGTTTGAATGATGGGAACCTCGTGAGATATCTAGAGGGACTACCTATTTGGCACAATGCGGAACAAGGATAAAGACCCAGTCGAGAACGCAGGCTCAGCTGAGATTGTGGTCTAAGGCAATCAGCCTTTGATAGGCTAAGCAAAGGGTCAGCATTTGACAGGTTCATCACACATGAAGATTTGAGGAACTACTTATCCAAGTCAATAAGTGTAGAATAAATGAAAGGAGAGACGACTACAGACCTTTAGAAGACCCAGAGGTGCAAAAAGAGGTCATCAGCCACCCTCGGCATCCGAAGAAGGCACCCTCAGCCCGTCCAGTTAATATAGGACGATCGGCTCGATCGAACGATAAAGAAGGGACTAGAGAAAATTCTATCCCTTCAAAGGCCAACACTGCTGCTGATAAACCTTGGAATAAGTTGATACAGAGGTTAGAGAAAAAAATAGGAGATATCATAAAAAGCTAAGACCCCTTACACAAAGGATATTCTGATGAATCCCCATTAATGGCGAAGATACTAAACTATGCAACCTCGTCCAAGTTCAAATCTACGGTAGTTACACCAAAGTATGATGGGAGCACTAACCCGATACATCATGTGGAGATGTATCAATCAGCCTTCGACATCTATTCAATATCAGACGAGATGAGATGTCGCTAATTCTCAAGCACCTTGACTGACCGATAGTTTTATCCATAACTTTTATTTTGAGTTAAAAATTAGGAAATAGACGACCCACCTATTGTACATAAAGCAAGGGAAGGACGAGACTCTGAGAGAGTACATAACCCGTTTTAACAAAGAAAAGCCAAAAGTAGAAGACTACGAAAAATCTATCGCGATGACAACCCTTATGGGAGGCCTTCAATTAGGAAAGATACTATAGAAGCCGGTCGAGGACCCTCCTAAGTCCATAGTTGAACTCCTGGCTATGGCCGGGAGAGTCATGAATGCAGAGGAGGCAATGATTGCGAAAAACGATGAAGAGAAAAGAGCCCGTCACGATGGAAAGGGTCAGGAGTTCAAGGGGAAGGATAGCAAGAAAAGGATGCTAGACGACAAGTTTGAAGACCATACACCTCTAACAGTTAGTTGCGAGAACATTCTAAATGAGATAAAAAAAATAATCAGGCTCTTAGGAGGCCGAAAAAGATGAAGACAACCCCTCATAAGCGGAATATAAATCTTTGGTGTGAATTTCACCTAGATCACAAGAACCTTACAGATAAATGTTTTTCCCTAAAAAATGAGTTCGAAAAAATGTTGATGTCCGAAAAGCTGAGAAAATATGATGATAAGAATGGTCCAGGGCAAGGTCGAGATGATAGAGGATGAGACGACCCTAGAAAGAGGACAAATGATAAATGTAAAGAGGACTTTCCAATAATGTGGGATGGATCCTGAGATGTTGACAATGATGATCCGTGTCTCCCACATAAAGACGATGATGTTCCAGTGAAGAGGCTTAACATGATCTCATTTAGGGTAAACATGATTTGTGGTGGCCTTGCACGGGGAGGCTCTGAGGTTTTCAATCGAAAATCTCATGTGGCCGAGGCAAAGGCAATAACTAAGGTCGATATTGTCAACTCAACCTCCATTCATGCTAAGCCTGAGAAAAGAAAGAAAGTGGATATGGAAACCCTCATAGTCGGCTTTTCAAGACTGGACTCAGTCGAGGACTTAGAAGATTTTTGAAATGGTGATTGAGATAGAACCCACCATATTTGTTATTCAGGATGAGGACAATAAAGAAGATGTTCGGGAGATGTAGTTTCCCAAGTACCATCACAAATGCCATTTATGTCGTTCCAGACTCACTAGCATACCTGGAATGGGAGGGAGTCAAACGAGCCTTTAAAGTAGAATATTCATAGAAATGTTATAAATGTGGATATTTTGTGTGTTAGCCAATGGATGGAAAATATCCAGAGGTTTTGGCATATATCAGAGTATTGAATACCTGAAGTGAAGATTGTGGTAAAATTTTTCTTGGCCTGCAGAAGCAGAGTTGTAATGGTGAAAGTCAATCACCATGTTTGAAAGGTAAAATATTATGCCAATGTAAGGATCTTAAGTACAATCTCACCCCAAATTCCTTCATCTGTTGTTTAGAAGGGATGTGAACGATATTTTGAACTTTGTACATGAAGAGGTAGGTACAATAAAGAAAAGATCCCTAGATGGGGCGATGGACTCACAAGAGGAGTCACCAACACTTAAGGGCATTTTTGTTTGGATGTTGAATGTTGATGGTGACAATGTCATGTTTTGACAATAAAGATATAAATTCCTCTATGTGAAGGGAGCAAAGAGTTAAAGGATCTATCCAAGGAATAAGGCTCGATGTAACGGTGTTAGTGAAGCACCACGGGGGGAGACCCATAAGGGGACCCATTTAAACGATTCAGATAGTCGAATTCCTACCAAGCGACGGTGAATTCACCCAGGATGTTGAAGCTAGGAGTGTGTTCCTTAGGGCTAGCGAAACTAAGGGAAAATTGATGGTGGTCATCGGAGTTGAAGCTACAAGGGTTCGATAGAAGTACAACCCTAATATATGGTTTATATGGCATATAGTAGAGAATTTTTTGAATAGGTATTATCTGTGGAGTGTAAGACCACACGCATTGAATTTTTCGTGAAGCAAGTAAAAGGGACAATAGCCTGGTGCCTATCAGGGGCAATGATTAAGATAGTTTTGGTTAAGTTCAGACAAGCGTGTTGTGTCCAGGAACTATTTGAGCATCCAGGGCGATTACTAAGGAAGGAGACATTGGTTATCCCCGGGAGAATGAGGTGTGATTTATGTGACACGAGTGAGTCACGATATCTTGTTTAGCATTAGATTCCTATGTGACACGTATTTAGTGGTTATATCGATACTGTTATGGGTATTTGTATTTTTCTTGGTTTAGTGGGATTAATATTTGGTCTCATCCACAGGGGAGTGGGTGTAGATAATAAGAATATTTTTTATTGATATTACATGTTTTAGTGATGTGTTATACGAGTATGATATCATCTTGGACGTGGTTAGTGATGGTTAATAATGATAGTGGATTGTTATTGCAAGGCTATCATGGTTGCTGTTCCAAGACCGGATGTGTTGTTTTGGAGATGTTTAGAGGGTTGAGCTCGCATTTATGTGATCATGAGTAATGATAAGAGACTTCGAAGAGTGTAGTCTTCTCGATATATTTGATCCCGATGCATAGGGACTTTACTGATATGATTCAGGGTATTTGGGTTTATTATCGAGCATAGAGGCTTAGCTCATTTTTATATTTAGTGCTCAGGACTTGGGAGTGCATTGTTATATCACTCCTTTAGAGACGTGGGAGTTGATATTTATATTTATATGTCTGGGGATTAGAATTTTGAGTGCCTAGATTATGTACCTTGAGTCTACAAATCTCGATGATTGGCAATGTTAGGTAGTAGTGTATCGGGGGGTTCCTTGTTTGGATTTCGCTTGCGAGACATCCCATGCGTGACACCCAATAATTGTCGGGGTTGAGAGATGTGTTGGGAGATAAGGCAATAAATAAAACTTTAGTTGCTCCTCATTTTATGAGTGGAGAAAATCCCTTGAGTGTACGACTTGAGGCTAGTGGAGTCGGTCAGCATTTGTGCAGCGATGCATGGATTAGAGGGTGTATGTGCACCCTTGTTAGTTTGATTTTAATATCGTCCGAGATAGAAGGACATGGGAATTAATGTGTAAAGTATATGCATGTGGGGTAGTTATAAACAAAGTTAGAATGGTAGAATGGATTAAACATCAAGTGGGAAAGACAATAATTCCAGTTATAAGTGCTATGAAAATAACACACCAAAGATGCGTTGAAAAACTATAAGAAGCCATTTAAAAAAAGGATATATATTGAGAAGAGGAAAATCCAACTATTGTGGAAAATAGAGCGGAGTCCTACTCAGTCAAATATTGAGAGTGGCTTGCGCATAAATAATATTGTTGTTGCCTAATAAGTAAAAAGGGGTCCAGAAGTGTGCATTGTGACGAAGAGTGCACGGGTCGAGACTTTTGGTATACCCCAAGGAAAGAAGGGGAGTATAAAGCATCACTTAATGTGAGACGTTACAAGTGGAAATTGGTGTTAAGCGGGACATAGTGAATCTATCTCTGGGTGCACCACTCAGATGGAAATAGGTTTATTCGAGAAGATCAACCCGAAATTTAGTATCAAGCCAAAAATTCCAGAGACGAAATGGGCAGACGAGCTAATATGCCGCCTAATATTGTTGTGAATCAGGATGAGATCCTTAAACCCCATGAGATTTGTTTTAGGAAGCAATGGGGATTGTGTTTGGTTCAAGTAAGTCGTGTCACCTGAGGCCGATGAGTACATAAGAGGTGATTATTGACTAGTGGAATGGGGTAAAAAGAGACATTATTGAGTTCATTTCTAAGTGTACCACTTGTCAGTTAGTGAAAGAGGGTCATCATAATCCAGCAGAGTTTTTTTAGCCATTAGAGACTCGATGTGGAAATGGGAAAACATTTCCATGGACTCCATCACAGGACTACCTACTACGCGGAGAGGTCACGATTCTATACGGGTGAGTGTAGATTGATTGACTAAGTGATGCGACTAAGAATGTATCTATACAGTGCATACTCTCTAGGCTCAAGTGCAATCCTGTCGCGTTAGTAATAAACCCGATAAGTTGGTATCGTCTCCACAGGGAAATAGGGCAAGAAAATCGTGACGACGGAAGGACAAATGGTCAACCTAAATTCAACTCTAAGAAAAACGAAAATATGATTTGTTTGCAATTAATTCTACTAGTAAAAGGAAACTAGATTAAGACTATGGAACTATTGAATTAAGGAATAATTAATACTATGAATGAAGTAATAAGTATAAAGAGACAAACAGGTCGGGAATACAATCCCTCAAGCCTAGTGTATTGCTAGTTTAAAACTAATAGTAAAATTTAGTGATTAATCAGACCCAGTCTTTAGTACTCCCAAACATTACGTATATGAGGTTCAAGCCTGCACCATACATAATCAGAGGACTAGTAAAGCGGTAATACGATAGCTACACTCGCATTGCATTCGAATGCATCTCGATTACCCTAAAGCAAACAAGATCCAAAGATCTACAGTGGTTGTGTTCGCTACCCTATAAGGTCTAATAAATCCTTAATTTTAGAGGATTAATTTTATGCACATGCAGAGCTCGCATCGGATTCAGTTAATGCATCCCAACTATAAAAAATCTACCTGGACATACTGAACCTAACTATGCATAAATTAACTACGTTGCATGTGAAAGAAATCATGATGAAAGTATATGAAATATGCAAGAACAATAATAGAGAGAATGAAAATTGAATTAAAACTTGTAATCATACCCGAAATTAATTTATCTTGAAGCACCAAATCAAAACTATGTTCCTTGGGTAATCTCCTACTTTTCTCTCTATCAAAAACTACTCAAAACTTTGTTTTCTAAGTCGATACAAAGACACAAATACATTTTATAAGAGTTTGTAACATAATAGGACTCTTTGGACCAATCAACATTTGAGGAGAATTTCGCGCATCAGGCACCTCGAATCGGTTCGCAGGTACCCAGAAACGGATGGCCCCTGAATCGGTTCACCTTGTGGTTCGGGAACACTTGCTGGTTTGAGCCTTCTTCTTTTCATTTCCAACACTTAGAAAAATTTCGTGCTTTCTTTTTTTTATTTCTAGGATTTTTCTTCAACTTCAAAGGGTCTTAACTCTTTCACCGTAGCTCGGATTTGGGTGCCGTTTTTTCTAGTGTTATCGTTGTTTCGAACTCTTCAACTTCCCAGTTTGCCCCACCTCTGGGATCAGGCTGCAAAATTATGAAAATTCCCTTGAACTTTCCTTCCTAGCCTTTCCTTCATTGTTTCGATTTCTCTTTCGCACCACTTGCATAATTTACCTGTAAAACACATAAGAGAAACAAAAGGCATGAAATACTTACCAACGAAGGTTAGTAGAATAATTATGAGTTAAATCCTTAGCAATTGCAACCCTCGGGTTCACAAAGGAACCAAAATTAAGGGATACATATACGATATTTAAGCCTATGTCTACCTAATTCTCATGCAACAACGCCAAAAACTTGACGCGACTAAGAATGTGTCTCTAAAGTGCATACTCTCTAGGATCAAGTGCAATCCTGTCGCATTAGTAATAAACCAGGTAAGTCGAGATCGTCTCCACAGGGAAATAGGATGAGAAAATCATGACGACGGAAGGACAGATGGTCAACCTAAATTCAACTCTAAGAAAAACGAAAAGATGATTTGTTTGCAATTAATCCAACTAGTAAAAGGAAACTAGATTAAACCTACGGATCTACTGAATTAAGCAACAATTAATACTACGAATGAAGTAATAAGTATGAAGAGACAAACTGGCCGGGAATACAATCCCTCAACCCTAGTGTATTGCTAGTATAAAACTAATCATAAAATTAAGTGATTAATCAGACATATTCTTTAGTATTCCCAAGCATTACGTATATGAGGTTAAAGCCCGCACCATACATAATCAGAGGATAAGTAAAGCGGTAATATGATAGCTACACTCGCATTACTTTCTAAAGCATCTCGGTTAACCTGAACCGAAGGAGATCCAAAGATATACAATGGTTGTGTTCGCTACATCATACGGTCCTATAAATCCTTAATTTTAGAGAATAAATCTTATACACATGCAAAGCTCGCATCAGGTTGAGTTCATGCATCCCAACCATAAAAAATCTCGCTGGACATACTGAACCTAACTATGCATAAATTAACTACGTTGCATGTGAAAGAAATCATGATTAAAGTATATGAAATATGCAAGAACAATAATAGAGAGAATGAAAATTGAATTAAAACTTGTAATCAAACCCAGAATTAATTTATCTTGAAGCACCAAATCAAAAATATGTTCCTTGGGAAATCTCCTACTTTTCTCTCTATCAAAAACTACTCAAAACCGTGTTTTCTTAGTCGATACGAAGACACAAATATGTTTTAGAAGAGTTTGTAACATAATAGGACTCTTTGGACCAATCAACATTTGAGGAGAATTTCGCGCATCAAGCACCTTGAACTGGTTCACAAGTACCCCGAACCGATTTGCCCCCGAACCGGTTCACCTTGTGGTTCGGGAACACTTGCTGGTTTGACCCTTTTTCTTTTCATTTCCAACACTTAGAAAAATTTCGTGCTTTCTTTTTTTTATTTCTAGGATTTTTCTTCAACTTCAAAGGCTCTTTCACCGTAGCTCGGATTTGGGTTCTGTTTTTTCCAGTGTTATCGTTGTTTCGAAATCTTAAACTTTCCAGTTGGCCCCACCTCCGGGATCAGGCTGCAGAATTATGAAAATTCCCTTGAACTTTCCTTCCTAGCCTTTCCTTCATTGTTTCGATTTCTCTTTCGTACCACTTGCATAATTTACCTGTAAAACACATAAGAGAAACAAAAAGCATGAAATACTTGCCAACGAAGGTTAGTAGCATAATTATGACTTAAATCCTTAGCAATTGCACCCCTTGGGTTCACAAAGGTACCGAAATTAAGGGGACAAATATGCGATATTTATGCCTAAGTCTACCTAATTCCCTTGCAACGGTGCCAGAAACTTGATGCGACTAAGAATGTGTCTCTAAAGTGCGTACTCTCTAGGATCAAGTGCAAGCCTGTTGCGTTAGTAATAAACCCGATAAGTTGGGATCATCTCCACAGGGAAATAGGACGAGAAATTGTGACGACGGAAGGACAGATGGTCAACCTAAATTCAACTCTAAGAAAAATGAAAAGATGATTTGTTTGCAATTAATCCAACTAGTAAAAGGAAACTAGATTAAAACTACAGACCTACTGAATTAAGCAAGAATTAATACTACGAATGAAGTAATAAGTATGAAGAGACAAACTGGCCGGGAATACAATCCCTCAACCCTAGTGTATTGCTAGTATAAAACTAGTCGTAAAATTAAGTGATTAATCAGACCCATTCTTTAGTACTCCCAAGCATTAAGTATATGAGGTTAAAGCCCACACCATACATAATCAGAGGATGATTAAAGCGATAATACGATAGCTACACTCGCATTACATTATAAAGCATCTCGGTTGCCCAGAAGCAAAGGAGATCCAAAGATCTACAATGGTTGTGTTCGCTACGTCATACGGTCTAATAAATCCTTAATTTTAGAGGATAAATTTTATACACATGCAAAGCTCGCATCGCGTTGAGTTCAGGCATCCCAATCATAAAAAATCTAGCTGGACATACTGAACCTAACTATGCATAAATTAACTACGTTGCATGTGAAAGAAATCATGATGAAAGTACATGAACTTTGCAAGAACAATAATAGAGAGAATGAAAATTGAATTAAAACTTGTAATCAAACCCGTAATTAATTTATATTGAAGCACCAAATCAAAACTATGTTCCTTGGGTAATCTCCTACTTTTCTCACTATCAAAAACTACTCAAAATTGTGTTTTCTAAGTCGATATAATGACACAAATACATTTTAGAAGAATTTGTAACATAATAGGACTCTTTGGACCAATTAGCATTTGAGGAGAATTTCGCGCATGAGGCACCTCAAACCGATTCGCAGGTACCACGAACCGGTTCTCCCCCGAACCGGTTCACCTTGTGGTTCGGGAACACTTGCAGGTTTGAGCCTTCTTCTTTTCATTTCCAACACTTAGATAATTTTCGTGATTTCTTTTTTTTCTTTCTAGGAATCAACTTCAAAGGGTCATAACACTTTCACCGTAGCTCGGATTTGGGTGCCGTTTTTCCGGTGTTATCGTTGTTCCGAACTATTGAACTTTCCAGTTGGTCCTACCTCCGGGATCAGGCTAAAAAATTATGAAAATTCCCTTGAACTTGACTTCCTAGCCTTTCCTTCATTGTTTTGATTTCTCTTTTGCACCACTTGCATAGTTTACCTGTAAAACACATAAGAGAAACACAAAGCATGAAATACTTGCCAACGAAGGTTAGTAGCATAATTATGAGTTAAATCCTTTGCAATTGCACCGCTCGGGTTCACAAAGGTACTGAAATTAAGGGGTTAAATATATGACATTTAAGCCAAAGTCTACCTAATTCCCCGACGAAGGCGCCAAAAACATGATGCGATTAATAATATGTCTCTAAAGTGAGTACTCTCTTGGATCAAGTGTAAGCCTGTCTCATTAGTAGTAAACCCGATAAGTCGGGATCGTCTCCATAGGGAAATAGGATGAGAAAATCATGACGACGGAAGGACAGATGGTCAACGTAAATTCAACTTTAAGAAAAATGAAAATATGATTTGTTTGAAATTAATCCTACTAGTAAAAGGAAACTAGATTAATACTATGAATGAAGTAATAAGTATGAAGAAACTAACAGGTCGGGAATACAATCCCTCAACCCTAGTGTATTGCTAGTATAAAACTAATCGTAAAATTACGTGATTAATCAGACCTATTCTTAAGTACTCCTAAGCATTACGTATATGAGGTTCAATCCTGAATCATAGGTAATTAGAGGATGAGTAAAGCGGTAATACGATAGCTATACTCGCATTGCATTCTAAAGCATTCCGGTTACCCTAAAGCAAACGAGATCCAAATATCTACAATGGTTGTGTTCGCTACGTTATACGGTGTAATAAATCCTTAATTTTATAGGACTAATTTTATACACATGCAACGCTCACATCAGGTTGAGTTCATGCATCCCAACCATAAAAAATCTAGCTGGACATACTGAGCCTAACTATGCATAAATTAACTACGTTGCATGTGAAAGAAATCATGATGAAAGTATATGAAATATGAAAGAACAATAATATAGAGAATGAAAATTGAATTAAAACTTGTAATCAAACCCGAAATTAATTTATCTTGAAGCACCAAATCAAAACTATGTTCCTTAGGTAATCTCCTACTTTTCTTTCTATGAAAAACTACTCAAAACTGTGTTTTCTAAGTCGATACAAAGACATAAATAGGTTTTAGAAGAGTTTGTAACATAATAGGACTCTTTGGACCAATCAACATTTGAGGAGAATTTTGTACATGAGGCACCTCGAACCGGTTCGCAGGTAGTCCAAACTGGTTCTCCCCCGAACCGGTTCACCATGTGGTTTGGGAAAACTTGCTGGTTTGAGCCTTCTTCTTTTCATTTCCAACACTTAGAAAATTTCCATGCTTTCTTTTTTTTCTTTTCAGGATTTTTCTTCAACTTCAAAGGGTCATAACTCTTTCACCGTTGCTCAGATTTGGGCACCATTTTTTCCAGTGTTATCTCTGTTCTGAAATTTTGAACTTTCTAGTTGGCCCCACCTCCGAGATCATGCTACAGAATTACGAAAATACCCTTGAACTTGCCTTCCTAGCCTTTCCTTCATTGTTTCGATTTCTCTTTCACACCACTTGCATAATTTACCAGTAAAACACATAAGAGAAATACAAAACACGAAATACTTGCCAACGAAGGTTAGTAGCATAATTACGAGTTAAATCCATAGCAATTGTACCGCTCGGGTTCACAAAGGTACCGAAATTAAGGGGATAAATATACAATATTTATGCCCGATCACTAAGGTAACTCACTTTTTCCAGTTTGGACTGATTACGCTACAGCACAGTCTGCCCTGGTTGCTATAGCCGAGATAGTGAGGTTACATGGGGTACTGCTTAATATTGTGTCCAATCGGGATAAGATTTTTGTATCCTAATTTTAGGAGATTTTTCACGAGGCATTGTGTACTGAGGTGCTATTGACTAAGGCCTATCACTTGTAGACTTATGGGAAGATGGAACGTACAAATCAGATGTTAGAAGATATGTTATGTATGTGTATCCTGGACTTTGGGGGAGGTTGGGAGAACTACCTTCCACTAATGGAGTTTGCGTATAATAACTCTTATCAGTTCACCATCGATATGGATCCATTTTAGGCACTTTATGATAGACCTTGTCTTTCCCCTGCATGTTGGTTAGAGGTGGGAGGACAACAAGCTACTTGGGCCATAGGTAATTCAGGACACGTCTGCCAGGATTGAAATGATTCGGAGTCATATTCAAGTAGCTCAAGATAGACAGAAAAGCTACGCCAATGCGAAGCGGTTCTTCTCTAAACACAGCGTGGGGAACAAGATATTATTGTGGGAATATCCTATGAAGGGGGTAATGCAATTTGGAAAGAAGGGGAAATTGGCGCCCAAATATGTAGGACCATTTCCTATAATTGAGAGAGTTGGACGGATTGCTTATAGATTGGGGTTATCGGAGCACTAGCATAGGTTACATGATGTGTTCCATATTTCTTCACTCAGGTGGTATCTCCGAGATTAGTTGGCTCACACTCATGTTGCATTAGAGGAGATTAATTTGCAGTCAGATACTTCTTTCTATGAGAGATCGATAACGATCTTAGACCATAGAGAGAGACGGTTGAGATCAAAATTAGTTCCGTTGGTGCGTTCCCAGTGGGAGCACCATAATCTTGAGGAGTCTAGTCTATTTGGGTGTGCGAGGATGAGATGCGCGATAGATATCATGAGATTTTTTTACCAAGTATGCCTTATTTTTTCGATTTTCGGGATGACTTTCCATTATAAGGGGGAAAGTATGTAATGCCCCATAATTTTAACGACTTTTAATATGAGATAAATTAAAAGTTAATGGGCAAAATCAATGGGGATTAATTAGAATTAATTATGAAATATTAAGTGGGATTAATCCGGATTGAATATTACTAGACATTAAAAGTAATATATGATTTTGAATATTACTTAGTGATATAAATTAATATGTTGCTATGACGATTTTTAATATTGTCGTGAGTAAATAATACAACACAAATGGGAATTAAGTCGGGATGCGCTTATGAGTCGTGTCGGTTCTAAAGTTGGAAAATAAAATGAGATTTATTTTCAAGTCATTCAGATGATCATTTTGAGTGTGCCTATGATTCCGAAAGGGTCAAAATAGGCAGTAAAGTCTACCCGGAGATTTGATTTGGGTCTCGGGTCAATTGGAAGATGATAGAACGCCTCGAAGGGGCATTTTAGTCATTTTGCTTTGGAGATGAATAGTAACTACGTTTTTGTCTTTTATGTAACCCTAAAGACTTATTATATATGTGAGTTTAGATTGTATGTAATGTTCATTTCATCAAAACACAAAGTGAGGTCTTCTTAGAGAGAATGAAAAGACTTAGAGAGAAAATGAAAGGTTATCTAGAGGAGATGAGGAGTTTCTTTGAAAGGAAGAGTCACCTAGGGAAAACTTAGGGGACAACCTCCATCTCTACACCTTGCACCACCCCCGGATTGTCGCCAAAAAAAGGAAGAGGAGGTGCCAAACACTTGTCTCCTACAAAGGTTCAGACTTACACATAAGGCAAGTGTAATTCTTGCTCTATTTTGGTGCTTATATTAACCATGTTAGAATAGGATTTTCTTTGGATTGATGAACTTATGAATTTTGGATTAAAATGATTGATAAATCAAGTTTAATGGATAGGAAAATTCACGTAGTTGGAGATTTATACATGTAGAGGCTATGAACATGAAAATAGATAGGTTTTACATGTGGAGGATATATATATATATATGTTTATTAAATATATGAAAATGATGATAGGTATTGCATTTAGATGAATCATACGCATGTTGAATATGAAATTTGATGATTTAGATATGAAATGATCATTCTAAAATTCTGGATTTTTAAGCGGTATAACAACGGAGAATTTAGATGAATTGAAATTGTAAAGATTTAATGGGTTTGATGATAATACCCTTATGAACATATGAATTTGATGTTATTCTTATGTGAAAATCAACCTTGAACATGTTACAACACTCTTAGAATATATGGGTTTTGGGTAGAATATAATCCAGGAGGGTTTGGGTGTAACAACTTGAAGAACAATGCAAAAAACTGAGGTTGAAGACGAACTGGATTAACGCTGATCTCGTTCGAACGAGACATGCTATCATTCGAATGAGATGTCATCTCATTTGGACGAGAATTCTAGACTTCTAAAGAGATTTTAAAAAGTCCTAGTTTTAGCCCAAAAAAGCTTAGAAAGTGGTAATCTGGCCGACGGTAAGATTTGATTAATTTTGGTACATTAACAAAGAGTGAGAAACTTGGGTTAATGTTGGGAAATTAAATATTGAATTAAGGATAGAAAATTTTGTGAGTGATAACCACATAATAAAATACGATGAATGATGTTTGAATAATTTTGGCACATTAACAAGGAGTGAGAGACTTGGGTTAATGTTGGAAAATTATATGGAATTGAGGAAATAAATTATATGAGAGATATATACATAATAATAAAATGATTAATAGATGAATAATTGACATGGTCAAGTACATGTAATATTGGTGATATATATACGGGTACTTGGGATTATGTGAGTGATAACTACATAATAAAATATACGATGATAATCATGATTAACAAGTACGAGTGGTATTCGAGAAATACAAAGGGTACCTGGGGTAGGATGAAATCCTAATATGAAATTGGTCGAGTGCGTACCGAGTTTTATATAGGTTGGTGTGTATACGTATTGATTGTTGATTTATGTGTATGAAATACCTAGCCTAGTTGCTATCGACGGGAGGTTTGCGCGTAAAGGACAGCCATATCCTGATCAGCCGTAAGGGGGATTTTTGTCTTGTTGCCTCAGAACATAGGACTTTGGTTGGATTGCCATGTGTGAAAAGATTGGTATTGAACGGTCATTTGGGTGCGTAGGTATGTGCGTATATTAAAGGCTTAAGACTATGTTCAACTCCAATATTTATGTTTGTTATTTATGGTTCGAGGGATATATCGAACTGACAATCCTTGGTACAGTGACGAGATGTACCCGAACATAATAACAGAGTAGGCATTCACCACAGCTGAGTCTCGGGGTGTAGTAATGTATATATATAACATAGTGAATGTGTGTGTGTGTGTGTGTGTGTGTGTGTGTGTGTGTATATATATATATATATACTTGTGATATATTTTTCATTTTGCGCCGCAGCTGAGCCTATGGGCGCCATATTAGTGTATATATATATTATAGTGTGAAATTGTATATATACATGGGTTATTATCTACTATGTGAATTAAGTAGACATGAAAGATAATGAAATCTAAAATGAATTAAGTAGGTGAATACTAAATTATATAAAATTGGTAAAAGGGCTTATCCATGTTAAAAATAAATTGGATATATATGTAGTACCTGTATTGTGAGAGAATACGTGGGAAAGATATGGGCTATGATTAGTTGGCACCGATAAGAACTAGTTAGCGTGGGAATAGTAATTAGTTTGATTTTAAGGTACCTTAAGTGTGCACTCTGGATGAGAGGTGAGGATCTTAAGAGAGAGTCCGATAATCTAACATGTACATAACAATTGCTGAATATAACATTATTCACTTATTATTTTGTAAACTATTTTTACAATAGGGCTCTGACCCATTTTCTTGCATATTATCTTCACTCTTGTATCTCCTATATTAGGTGCCCAATCGCAGGGACGCCAACCACATAGGATTGAGATTTTTGACAAGCTATGGATGTTATGGAGTCTTGGACTTTGTTATGTTCCAAATGTCACATCTACTTGAGGTGATGTCACTATCCAGTTAAACACTATCCAATCCGAACTTGAGTAAACTACCGTGGTATTTGGGTTTCTCACATAGTTGGTGAGCTACCTCTGTTGTGGCAGTCCTCTGACGCACAGTGGTCAGGCAAAAGGCATGTCTTGGCATTTAATATTTATGACATAAGGTGTGCTATTTATACAAGCATTTAATGCTTGTGACTTAAAGTATGAAAGGATGTCTTTCGCATTTATGGGGATCAAGACGTCTCTGGAGGGGTTTGGGGGATTATTTACCCCAACCACTTTTGAGAGAAGGGTTCTTTTTTGGAGAGTTATCTCTAGAGTTATTGGCTAGAGAGTTACTACTATCGAGAAAGAAGTTATTGAAAACTAGAGTCTTTACTCACTCACTATTGTCATTTATTCTGAAGCTTTGAATAGGTAACCAGGGAGAGATCATAGTTTATTTGATTATTTTCTACCTACCAAGGTGTATCTAGGGTGCTTAGTTCTCTCTACCTTTGAATTAGTTATTTTTGAGTTTCCTTACTATCTTCTGAGTTATACACGAGAGATTTGTCAGGTCAAACTGAGTTTGGTACTATATTGTGATCGTGTGTTCATTCTATAAGCAATCAAGGATATGTTGGTTAACTTGTTATCACTATACTTGAGGGGTTACGCCTCCATCTATAATCAAACTACCCTCTTATAGCTTGTTTATACATTTAGTGCCAAAATACTACAAGTTTATATGCATGGGAAGATGGGTTTTAATCCCAAAAATCCTACTACATTGTTTAAAAACAATTTTAGTCTAGAATTTCATAACACTTGCACAATTACATTTCAAGACAGACATTTAATTTCTTCAAATTCAATAAATGTCTATTTTACATAAAACCTTCATTTTGCAAGAACCATAAAGCATTATTATTTCACCGAATTTCCAACAAAATTAACATCATTTTACATTTTATTTCATAAAATGTTTTCATCAATAATTCTAGAAAATACACCATTTTCATAAAACATCAACATTTATTATTTCGAAACCTTGAAATATTTACCATTCTTTATTTTCAAAAAAATTACATTTTCCAACGTTTTTATTCCATAAAAATGTTTATTATCTTTTACACACTATTTACACCATTTAACTACATACACCCCACTCAAATAGTCTAACTATAAGACTACAAATGCAAAATAACATTTTACACTAACGGTAAGGTTTTCCCACCTCTAATGGCTTCAATGGTGGTGTTGGTGTAGTATGATTAACCCCCACCTTCAAAGGTGGCCTCAAGGGGTTACTAAATGCATCCTCCAAAGCTCTAAACTAAGACCCACTTCATATTCTCCAAGAGAACCCTCAAATACAATCTCCAAAATTTGTTTCTCTTCTTTGTCCATGGTGGAAATGGATTTTTTTGTTCAAACGTGGTGGGATATATTATAAAAATGGTGGTTTTATGTGTGGGATATGGTGGATGAGTGGTGGCTAGGTGGTGGTGGAAGACCACCAAACTCTTCCTTTCTCTCACTCTCACTCTCACTCACCTTATCTATTTCTCCCAACACAAATGACCCTAAAACACCAAACAAACCCTTATAAATACCGTTTAAGCCCAAAATTCCCTTTTTACCCTTGATGGACAAATATGAGATCTACAACACAAAAAATAAGGGCTGAGAGTGTGACAACGCACAAGGGTAATCTGATTTAAAAACTCGACCAAGGTCATTCGAACGACTTCCCCTATGTCGTTCGAACGACATAACCTATATCGTTAGAAAGACATCTAATGCCGTTCGATCTATGGATCGCACGACCCTTCGTGTAACCAGATACTGAAAGTCAGTAGCATGTCGTTAGAAGCCCTGCTACTCGCGACCCTTCTCGCGACCTCGAACGATAGGCCCATGTCATTTGAATGACCACTATTCTTTTTCTTTTTTTTTCTCCAACCTTTCACCTATAATTCTTCCATAATTGTAATCAACTTCTCCTCAATTATAATCAATATATAATTTAATTAATTTACTGGGGCGGGATATTACATATAGAAAAATTTTCAAAACTCACTTGGTAAACCTATGAATCACCTTTAAGTTGTTGAGAGTGAATTATATATATGCAAGAAGGTCAGGTGCTCTTTTGGCATTTCTCCAATTAAGTACTTAGGATTACTACTGATTAATTCAAGGTCGTTGCAATGCTTAACTGGAATATTCCCATCTCTCTGAAGCGTTGAGAGGCTTTTTTAGACTAACTGGATATTATGCGGTGAGAATAATTCGAAATCATGTCAATATTAGTAAGCTGCTGCTAATTTGCTAAGGGACGAAGGGTTGTAAGGATTTTATGAAACAAAACTGCCATTTAATGAATAAAAATATGCTATAACTTAATCTCTTATACTTTCTTTGCCTAACTTTACTAAACCTTGTGTGATTGAGACTGATGAATATATGTTTATACGAAAGAAACCTAGCTCACTAAATTGTTAGGGTTTGATTATGAAATTAAATATAAGAGTTGGCTCAAGAAGTTTCCGGAGAGCTATGTGGGTGATGAGAAGGTGCAGGAGGTTATTATGGCCTTCTTGGCCTCTGTTACAGCACCCCATCCCCCGATCCTTCTTCTCATAGACTTCTTAGGTATAGGGAAGAATTTACATGGACTCTAGTGGTGACCTCAAATTGTGATGCAACCAGTACATGAATTGGTTGTGGGAGGCCATGGTGGCATAGTTGCCCTCTAACAAGCATGAACACGAGTATTGTGTTTAATGCGACATGGACATGATGAATGGGAAAATCTTAAAAAATAAGATACGGGCCGACCACATCGATTAATAAATTTATTTTTATCAATTTTATATGAAGAAAATAATAAAATGAAAAGAAAAAGAAAAAAATATATGTGAATACTTATTAAAAAGAATGAAATAATAAATTAGGACAAAACATGGAAATCAGTGTTTTTTAAGATACTTAATGTCGTGGAGAACCATTTTATTTCCAGTAGTGCAGGGTAGGGGAGAAACGCTTGAGTGCGAATTCGACATAATCTTTAATAGATGTTCGTAAAACAATACCACCGATTTAATTTATATTGTCATATCCTTATTATACATTTAAGTATACACGCGTGAAAACTAGTGTCGGACTCATGAAATTTAGTGTCTCGCATATTGATTTTATATTTAAATTATGGACACGTGAAAATCAGTGGCGGATACGTGTTCGAGAGTGTACGTTACCTTCTCAGAAGTATCTGTGCTTCCTAGGTTGTCATAGTTCTCAAATAAGAAAGTCACACAAAGGTGCCGATAGCTCCATGGAGCCTAAATGCAAGGTGAGACACATATAATTGACGCAAGGCACACTTATGAAATATTTATTGCGAAGGTAATTGGTACAAGTCCCATTGTCTTGGTCAATAATGCAAAAGATCTTTGATTGGGTCAATGATGCAAATGATCTTTGACTGGATCAATGGTATCAAAGGTCCTATTTTTCCAACTCAATGCAATAAAATGACCAACATATCCCCAAATATCTTTGACAACTAACTACCTCATTAAAAAAATAATCAAATCTTTGAAAGTCCATAACTTCAAATCTACAAATCCAAAATTCACAAAAATTATATATTTGGAATCTACTCATCAAGATATATCAAATAACCCCCATATTTAACATTTTTTTTTACTAAAGAATCAAAACTGTAAAAACTTCAATTTTTTGGTGAAAATCCTTCTTCTCTAGCTCCGACGATGGTGTCGCTAGCATGAACTTGTAAGGACATAGTCTATCACAATTAAGTATGTTGTATATCACTACAATCGTCAAAGATGTTCAAGATCAAATACGCAACAAGACGGTCCGAATATCAGGCTTCATCTACAATCAAGCCTCCACGAAATGAATTTGGTAAAGTTGTGTTTTTAATTTCATAATAATTCACTTAGGATTTTGGGATATTTTTCACAAAATATTTTCTATGTGTTGGAGTGGCGCTTTAAATGTTTTTCATTATAAATAAAATTTTCGGAGTTTTTTAGGCAGTGTAGTTACCGAGGAAAAGATAAAGATTAAATATTATTTTATTCATCTCATTCGAATGACACCGTATATTGTTCAAACAACATCGTGTGTCGCGCGATACTTCAAATGACATCTTGCCTCGTTCGAACAACATACCGCCTTAAGTGTTTTATTTAAAGGACTCTTCAACTCCAATTTTCACAAGAAGCCTATACGTTTTTCATGTTGGAAAATAGTGCAAAATCGGTAGAAATATTTTGGCTTTTTCTTTTAGAGTTTAATCTCTTGTTTTCAATTCACAAAACATCCCAATTTCGTAGTGAATTTTTTTCGAGTTTTAGAACACATCTTACTAGTGTTCATATTTTTGTGGAAAATATTTCATCATCATATGGTTGTGTGTCATTGAGGTTCACTACGTGTGGATCTTTGCTAAAGTTAGGACATCGATTCTTGTGGCGTCACTGCGTGTGATCCATTGCTGACTATAGGTTGGGTTTCTATGTAGGGTTGCTGAGGTAATCTTGTTGCAGATTTCTGTAATACCCCGTAGTTTTTATGACTTTGGAAATGGGTTATATTTTAAATTAAGGGTCCGTTTGATAGCATTATTTGCCATGGAAAATGGCAAATAAGTTGGTAAATATGACATTTGCCTACAATTTGGTGTGTTTGATAGCAAAATTTGCCTACAAGCTATTTGTCAATGTACAACACCTCTTATGCATAACATGTTGGAAAATTTTGCTTTGCTATATGGGTGAGAAATATTTGCCAACAAATTTGCTAACTTCTTAAACGCTTTTAATATTTTAAAAAACAATTTAAAAATTATTTTAAATAATTAAAAAAAACAGTTATGAATATTTTAAAAATTGTTATGAATATTTTAAAAATTATTTTAAATAGTTAAAAAAACTGTTTTAAATTAAAATCTGTTTAAAAACTGTTTTTTCGTAAAAAACGTTTTAATGTAAAAAACTGTTTTAATGTAAAAATTGTTTTAATGTAAAAAATGTTTTAATGTAAAAAATTAAAAATTATTTTGATGTGAAAATTGTTTTAATATAAAAAAATGTTTTAATGTAAAAACTGTTTTAATGTAAAAAATTATTTAAATGTAAAAACTGTTTTTTCGTAAAAACTGTTTTAATGTAAAAATTTGTTTTAATGTAAAAAATTTAAAAATGTTTTAATGTAAAAACTGTTTTGATGCAAAAAAATATTTTAATATAAAAACTTTTTTAATGTAAAAAAAATTAAAAACTGTTTTAACGTAAAAACTGTTTTAATGTAAAAATTAAAAACTGTTTTAATGTAAAAACTATTTTTAGTAAGTAGTTTTGGCGTAAAAAACTTTTTTTTTATATATAGTTTGTTACTTTTTTAATAAATAAAAACTGGAAGTAAAAAAGAAAAGAAAAAACTGTTTTTTTATTAAATAAGACTTGGGACGAAACTTAAAAAAAAAACATATTTTTTATTATTATATATGTTAATATGGACGAAAAATGTGTTATTAAAATGTTTTGCCTAAAAAACTTGTTTTACCTTATTTGGTGTTTGATAGTCTAATGTGAGAAAAAAGTATTTGTCTAAGCAAAATTTGCCTAGGCAAAATTTGTTCTGGCAAATTTTGTCATGCCAACACTTTTGATCAATATGTATCAAACGGACCCTAATGGATTTATTGGATTTTATTATTAATTAATTCATTTGGGTTTTATTCGAATTGAGGATATTAAAATGTATGATTCTGAATATTACTTAAATATATTTAGGTAATATATGAATGTGAAGCTATTGATATTGCTGTGAGTTATTAATTCAGTAATTTGAAATTTTTAGTCGAACGCAGTATGGGACGTATCGGGACTAATTTAAAAAATTAAAAAGGAAACTTATTTTTACATCGACCTTATAGTCATTTTGACTGCGTCGTTGCGTCAGGAAGGGTTGAAATAGTCAGAAAAGTCTATTTGGATGTTGATTTTGGGTCTCAGGTCATTTGGAAATGAAAAGACAACCCAAAAGGGCATTTTGGTCATTCTTACAAGGGGGGTGAATAGTGATTTCGGATTTTGTCCTATTATAAGTATTTGGAGATTAAGTGTACGTGGGTTATTCATCTCTTCTACACAAAATAGATAAGTCATCTTCCTAGAGAGAGTGAAAGGTTGCTTGGGAAGAGAAAAGCTTTCTTGGAAGGAGGAGGACCAAAGAACCAAAGGTTACCACCACCAACCACCACCGGAAGTTGGCCGGAGAAAGGGAGAACCACCTATGTTATTCAACTCCAAAGGATCAGATCTTCATTAGAGGCAAGTGTTTGATAATTGCAATTTAAGTTTGTATATTGTCCATGTTAGAATAGTTATAAAAAACTGGGATTTTACATGTTTGGAAGATGAAAAGATAGAGTTGTTAATGGATTTATGGAAACTGAAAATATATTGGAATCAAACTCATGTTATAGGTAGATAGTAATCCACGAAATAATAATAAATCTGTTGAAGAAATTCTAAGAATCAATGGTGTGTTCTTGAAGATATTATGTTGATAATTTTCTGAAAAAAGAGGATATAAACATGTTTTTAATTCAATCTCTTGATGATTCTAGGATGTTTAGAGCATTAGAAATCATTTATATATGTTGATATTTCATGTAGTAAGGATTATAAGTCATTTGGGTTGTTAATATGAAGGTTTAATTGATATAAAATGGTTAAACCCGTAGTAGAAGAAATGCAGAAAAACTGGGTTGTTATCTCGGCGATCGATCGATCGACCCCCTGCCTTCGATCGATCGACCTCCTCAAAATTGTTAAAGTTGTTCCTTTTAATGTTGGTTCTTATCCCAAACCTTTTGTAGATCTTTGGTGATTATTAATTTTAGATTATGGGACTTAGAAAAGATCAGTAAGCCCTAGTTAAGATTTGAATTAATTTGATTGGGATTTAATTGATTTAAAATGATGTTAATTAAATTGAAAGAAATTTCGGTTGCTAGATTCATGTGTTGGATTCTAATTGGTATTCATGAGGATTAAGGATAGGTCCAGTAGGGGAGATTGAATATGATACCTGGGTAGCCTTAAGTTTACAAGAGGGTTTAATCCTAAGTGAAAGATGATGTGTTTATAAGAGATTTGAAACTATCGGTTTTAACCCTAATTAAAGGGAGAGTTTAACTCGTAGTAATTAGAGAGATAAGATGTTATGGACCAGTAGGATATTAGTGATTTCTTACTGAATAAAATGTTGAGTAAAAACCTATGTGAACCTTGAGTAATGAGTGAGGCTCGGAGATAATTAAATTAAGGAAGTAAAGTCATAATGTTCTAATACGTAGGATTTGAGAGATATAATTCTACGTATGGAAATTATCGAAGGGTAGTGTGAGTACCTTGTTGATATTACATTATAGGTATGATAATTCCTATTTGATTGATTGATAATTTATGTGTATGACATACCTAGCTTACTTCTTATCGGTGGGAGGTTTGCGCTTGAGGGCAGTCATATCCTGATGAATCCATGGGATCTTTGATTTGTCACTCAAGAACATAGGTCTATGAAAGACTTATCGGGGAGTTGATAAGTCCCCTGACTGTGGGAACGTAGGTATGTGTTTGACCCATGGATACGAGAACTATGTTCGCCTCCAATTTGTATGTTGTTGTTTGTGGTTCGAGGAATCCTTACCGAACCTTTAGTCTCCTATTCAGCGACTAGCGATGATGGGACATGATAGAAAAGTAATGCATTGCACCGCAGCTATGTCTCGGGGTGACGTATTATATATATATATATATATATATATATATATATATATATATATAATGAATTAAATGAATGAATGGTTATATTGTGGTTAAATCAATCTACTATGTGATAATTGTAGATAACGGTGAATTGAGAAAAGAATTGAAATAAGTTAATGAATATTTATTGAAGAGCTTAATTCATATTAATGTGAAACGATTCATGTTAATGAGAAACGTATATGAATAATTATATGACGTATGGTATGGGACAAACGGGGTTATGATATAGGATGGAATCATAATATGGAAACTAGTGAGAAGGAACCATTAACCAGGAGGTTAATAGGAAACGTTAAGTGTGCACTCTAGATGAGAGGTGAGAATAGCAAGTGAGAGTTGGATAATAACATGTACATAATAAATGCTTTATCGCACTTGTTAAATACTTGCTGTTTTTAAAATCATTTTCACATCGGGCTCTGACCCGTTTCCTTGCATATTCTCTTTTCTATTGTATCTTCTATATCAGGTGTCCAGCAATAGGGACGCCAACCTTAGTGGATTATGACGAGTTATGGAGCTATGGAGTATTGCTTAGATGCCTATCTTCATTTCATTCACAGTATTCTTTTAGTTAGGGCATGTCGCACAAAGAAATTCAGTTATGTCTTTTCTATCTGAGTCAAATACTCTTGCACTTGTGTCATTTTAATACATTTAATATTGTTGGGATTACTGTATTGGATTATTATGTGGGAATGTTTATTCCAATTTCATTTAAATTCTTTTGTGTTATCTGTTCGGTTATCAATGTTGCAGAATAATATGTGTTGTGTTATTTGTAAACTAAAAATGGATTTTATTGAATTAAAATTTGGAAAGTTTTTAACACCAGCTTAATTGGGTATTGGGTGACTTGTAAATGTTTTCGACAGTGATGCTAAGAATGAGCCAACTGTATATTCTGTTTTAATTTGGTATGGGACTGGCCACCCGGTATTTAATTAGGCGGGGTGTTACAATTTCATTGTAATTATAAATTGCAATTTAAGTTATAGTAAAATTGAGGTTTTTCCATGAGGGGATTTTTCCTCAATTCTATGTGTTAGAAATGTTTGTGTCACATGATTTAATTATGATGGTTTGATTTCCACACACACGTAGTGACTTGAGTTTAGGGGCTGAATAAATTTGATTCATAAATTGATATTAATTAAATAAGTTTGTGATTGGAAATTGCGCATCCATTAGAATCGGTATCACACATACGAGGCATTTAGAGAACCAGAGAAAGAAATAGATGAAGAGATAGAGAGAAACACTCTGGCGAGGACATCCAGTAGCCTCCAGTGCGCTTCTCTAATGGATTATTCCGATGAGTCTCCGATAGCGGTCGGGGTGGGGCTGCTAGAGAGAGTGGTTATGTGTGTGTTTTAAGAGAGAGTAAGTGGGTTTAAAATGGGTATGAGTGAGAGGCACATTTTTTTAAATATATGTGATCTCTATAATGAATAAGGAATTGGTGCATTAAAAAAAGTCAATGGGTTTTATGCATCTTTGACCAAATAAACGGGACTAACCCATAATAATGCCAAAAATTAAAATGCTAGACTCTTTCTACTGTAATTCTTGGCAGGTAGTCAATAATATTGATAAAGTATTATGCTTTTGTTCATTTTATTTCTTGTTTTTTGTAGTTTTTTTAATGTAAATTTGGTTCTTACCTTATAGTGTTATAATAGTTATATTTAGATTTGTGTTTGTTAGAATCAAAGTTCGAAGATATCCGTTCAGTTTTCCAATTCAAAGTTAGAATTCGTTGTTTATCCGTCATTAAGGTATTTGAAGATCAAGTTGGTTTCTTGATATGAGATCAAATGTATTTTATTGTTGTGTTCTATTTTTCTTCTTCTTCTTCTTCTTCTTCTTCTTCTTCTTCTTCTTCTTATTATTATTATTATTATTATTATTATTATTATTATTATTATTATTATTATTATTATTATTATTATTATTATTATTATTATTATTATTATTATTATTATTATTATTATTATTATTATTACTATTATTATTATTATTATTATTATTATTATTATTATTATTATTATTATTATTATTATTATTATTATTATTATTATTATTATTATTATGTAGTAATTCTCTCAATTCTATCTTCAACCTTTATTATTTATTCCTTAATGACACTAAAATAGAATAATATTATACCGGATCTATAAAACAAAGTTCATTATTTTATATGGGATGACCCGTTTACCAGTGAAACTAATGGTATATTTTGCGTTCATAACAATGATATGGCATTTGATTATATAATTTTTTTTCATTATAATTTGTGTTCTCATAATATCTACAGATTTTGAGTTTCTTCAGGAACAACACTTGGGGTGTGTTTGATTACGAATTTGGGAAAATGATTGAAAAATAGTTTTTTATGAGAAGTTGGAAAATGAGTTGTAAAAGATAGGAATTGTTTGATCTCACTTTTGGAATTTTCTATGGAATTGTTCGTGGGTAGGTATGAAATGTTTTCATAAAAAAATCATAAAAACTATGGAGCATTTTTCCATGCTCATAACTATCACTTTTCATAGAAGGTGTTATATGTATTTTTATACGAAAAAAACTAAACTAAAATAAGTTATTTCGATACTCAAGCACGAATAAAGTTAAAAGTAAAATAAGTATTTTTTCTTAGAATAGTCACCCAAAAAAAGGTAAAATAAGTATTTGGCAAAAGCACCAAAAAAAGTAAAAGTGAAAAAAAAGGTATTTTCGACGGAAAAGAAAACAACGTCAACCAAACGGACCCCTTAGTTATAATTTTTATACTAAAGAAGAAAATTCAGAATCACAACTATATCCTCCAGTTAGATTAAAAATAAAAGGGTTCCTATATGCTCGCCATTAAGGAATTTCTCTTATAATACCCATCAAAGCCTTTTACTTGTTTCCCATATTTTTCTTTGGTCCTTTGATATGAACAAGCTAACATTTAATTCTCCTACAACATTTAGAACTATTCTTCTTTTGAAACACTATGGATTTAGGGCTAAATTTGTTAGGGACTCTTCATAAGTGATGTTCTAGAAAATGTTTCAACAATGTTCAACAAAAAGAACTCATTTTTAGCATGTTAATTACTGTTACAAGCTTGCTGGTAGAATAACATAGTTAGCCTTAAACATAGATTAAATCTGGTGTATGATTAGGGATACCTTTTAGACAATACGTGAAATCTCCACGTATGTAATCTACAAAAATAATTGAAGTTTGAACTCCTAGTCTTTCGGCATGAAAGGTATTAGGATTCGTCTTTCCTTTTCAGTTACCAACCCACTTATTATTAGTGTGGGATGATGTATTTCATTTACTTGAAGATGGGACCATCGTAAGGTCCCATCATCCTTAGTCCCGTGGCCACCAAAATATGCTTAATATCTCTTTCTAAAATTCCTATGTTGTCACCCTTTACTCCTCATATTCTTTGAGGGAGTCATATTTCATAGGGTCTGTTATTGGAGTGGATGGAAAAATTTCGTAAGGAAATTATTTCTTTACCCTCCTCAAAGAAAATTTGATCTTCTTCTTATAACCAGCAATATACACTCGATAAATACATATCGAAATTCATAATCCCTAGTAAACTGCAATTATTCTTTTGCTTAGTGGCTCATGGGAGAGTATGTGATGTACTTTGGGTACAAGAAGACTCCATATAACTTGGTATTGCATTGTCCCATAGCCTCTTTTTTGTTGAATAAAGTTTGGAAGGATTTGGGTATAGAGGAAACTCTCCCTATAGATCCAAGGGAGTTTCTAATTGATATCATCACAAATGGTATGGCAGGAGAAGGCATATTTGGAGATGTATAATAATAGCTCTTATTCGACAGATTTCTCTAGAATGAAATTTAAGGATCTTTGAAGGGAGGAAGAAAGAAAAATAAAGCTTATGATAAAAGGTGAAGTTATTAGCTTCTTATTAGGCTGCAATGGATGGGAATTTTGGAGGGAACTCCTTTTTGCACCTTGGAGTTATCTTGGAAGAATTCAATTTTGAAAATTGTATATAATCTATTTTACTTACCTTAGAGATGTCTTTAGGGACATGAATTCTTTCTTATATTTTTTTGGCTGAAGATAGGGCAACAATTGTCATTTTAATTTTATGGAGAGTTTTTTTTTATAGGTTAGATTCTTGGTGTTAAGTGTTGGGTTCAGCCTCCATTTTCTGGCCTCGTTCACTGGGTTGTTCCTTTTCTTTTGGTTTGGATGGACATGTCCCGTATCTTTGTAATTTCCTTTAATTTTTACAGAAAATTTTATTTCTGAGCAAAAATTAATATTAGCAATGGTGAGACGTTTTGTCTTGGCGAGGTGTATTGAAGCGTAAGCTTCACCTTAACAAATAGATGGAAAAATAATATAAAACCGACTAAAAAAGAAAAAAATATATATATAACAAATTAAGTAAAACAAAAATATCCACCATCATTAAAACCATGTAGCCAACACAACAAAAAAATGCATCATGACATCTAATAAGTCAGAGATCAACTTGACCGCCATAATGTATCGTCGTAATCACACAATATAAGAATTAATTGGCTAATATGAAATTAAATTACCAAAATATTTTATTTGTATGTAAACAAAAATAAAAAAAATAAAGTTGTATTAAAAAAATCAATTACTCATATATATATATATATATATATATATATATATATATATATATATATATATATATATATATATATAGATAGATAGATAGATAGATAGCCTGGTATATGGGACATTTCATCACGTATTTATCCACATCTCGCTTCAACTGTCAGAAATAACATTCTTCTACCAAGTTAATTATCTTTTCCTTACCTAGGTGACCTCGTAATCCATTGCTATGTAGTTCTCTAATGATTTTCTCTCGAAGGTATGTCCTTGAAATGCACAAATGGTTAGCTAGGAAGAGAAAATTGTCATGGACATGAAAATCTCCATCTTGGATCGACACTTCTCCCAAATGTTTTGGAAGTCTTCATCATCCACATACTGCTCCTTTAGGAAATCCAATCCCACGACCTCAGTACTAAGAATAGTAAGTAAAGATGCTCCTGCTTTGGGCATCATCCATCTTGTTCATCTTCCCTGATTTGTGTAACAAGAGAAAAAGTGAACTTCTGTAGGAAATTTATCCAACGAGCAAGCATCATGTTCATAATTTCTGACTATTAACAAACTTCATGGCATGGTAATCACTATAGAGTACAAATTCACATTGGATAAGATATTATTCCCAATGCTGTATGTTACGAAACACAACAAAGAAATCTATCTTATAAATGGTCCATTACTTCCTCGGCTCGTTCATCTTCTCACTAAAACACTCTCTTTACCTTCCTTATTAAGACCGAAAAACACCAATCCCTATAGTTAAGGCATCTCATTCAACCACAACTAGTTTATGAAAGTTTGGTAAGGCCAATACTGATGCAGAACAAAGCCTTGCCTTCAGTAATGCAAAGCTAGCCTCTTGTTCTACTTTCTACTAGAATTATCCCTTCTTCATAGAAGAAGTCACCCATGCACCTATGATGTTGAAATTTTGGATAAACCTTTAATAAAATGTTGCAAGTCCATGGAAACTACATATTTCGATCACTGTCTTAGGTGTGAGCCAAGTTCTTATGGCTTGTACCACTTCTTTGTTAACTTGAATGCCATCCAACCCCATAACAAAGCCCCAAAACAATAATTGACTTGTCATAAAGTTGAACCTTTTCAAGTTTATATACAGGTTGTGTGCTCGCAAAGTTAGCAAAACCTTTCTCAAGTGTCCCATATGATCGACCTAATTACGACTATATACCCAAATACTGCCAAAATAAATAACAATAAATTTATCGATGAATGGTTTGAACACCTGATTCATAAGTCACATGAAGGTACTATGAGCATTTGATAACCCAAGCGACATTTCCATCCACTCGTACAATCTATCTTTGGTCTTGAAAGTTGTCTTCAGTTCATCTCTAGGTCGGATTCGAATCTGGTGATAACCACTACGTAGGTATATTTTAGTGAAACCTTAGATCCTTCCAGCATATCCAACATGTCATTGAGCCGTGGGATCAAAAATTTATATTTTATTGTGATCTTGTTGATGGCACAACTACCCATGCACATCCTCTAGTTTCCGTTCTTTGGAACCAACAAAATCGGGACAATATAAGGACTCATACTTTCTTTGAGTAGTCCGTTTGGTAATAGCTCTTCAACCTGCTGCTACAAAATATCATTCTCTCCTATAATGGGATAAGTTCAGTAGACTAGACCTGGGCAACAAATCAATATGCTATTATATGTCATGTATTGGTGGTAAGTGATCAAGTAACTCTGCGGGAATCATATCTTCAAATTATTCTATAATTGGTTACATAATCTCAGGAATTGGTCTAGCTTCTACAAACTGAGGAATCGGTGTAGCTTCTACAAACTCTCCCTTCACAAGCAGTGATATTCTTTCTTTCTATTCCTTTATCAAGATTCGAAACTCTTTCCCCTCCAATAATAGGAAAGTTTTCTCCTTTAAAGTCATTGGGTACAGTTTCTCTTTCATTGGTTGGAACAAGCATAATGTTTTTCTCGTGCCAGATAAATTGGTACATGTTATCTTTACCCTTGTGGGTGGCATTTACATCATATTGCTAGGTTCTCCCAAATAATACATGACAAGCATCTATGTCTACGACATCGCATATGATCTCATCTTTGTATACTTTCTAATTGAGAAAGTAACTTGACATACCTGTATTACACGCATTTTTTATCCTTCCTTGATCTAGCTGATTCTACACGATGGTGGGTGTTTCTCAATCTACAACTGTAGGGCCTTAATCAATGATTTGGACACAATATTCTTGTTGCTTCCACTGTCCACTATTGCAATGCACACTTTCTTGTTGAGCGTGCAGTGAGTTTTGAATATGTTGTGCCATTGATAATGTAATACCCCGTATTTTTATGATATTTATTTATGGGAATAATTGAATTAAATGAGTATTAATTGGAAATTAATCCGGATAAAAATACTAGCGAGATGCGAGTTGGTATTTGATATTAATGAGTATATATGGCTATATATGAATATTGAACTATGAAACTTGTCGTGAGATTGAAATACGGCAATTTGGAAATTTTGTTGAGACGTGTGTGACAGTCGCGTCAGGAATATAATTATTTTAATTATAAAAGTGAATTTTATTTCTATTAACCGTGTGGTCGTTTTGAGTGCGCCAACGCGTCCGGAAGAGTCGAAATAGTCAGAAAACACTAGCCGGGGGTTTAGTTTGGGTCCCGGGGCATTTTTAGGCCATGTCGGCAACGTATAATGGTAGTTTGGTAATTTTGGATTTTTGGGAATTAAAACCCACGAAAATTAGGAATTAATATCTGATTTGGAAATTACCCACTAAACCCACTAATAACCTAATGGGCTACGGAGGTTATTGAAATTAGTTCCAAAAGAGTTCCTAAGGCAAACCCTAGCCACCATTGTCACTTTGGAGAAGAAGGCTTGTAGAGAGAGAAGATAGGAGAATTCTGCAGAGAGAGAGGGAATCATTCATCAGATCGACATCAAAATCAGGGATACACATAAGGCAAGTGGTTTAATTTCGTTTATTACAAAGAATGTTTCTTCCATGCGTAGGAAATTGACAAAATTTGTATAGTTTGATAAAAACCCATTAATTGGAATTAGAACTTAATATTTTGATGAAAGGATTGCATGTAGAATTGTGTTAGGAGGATTATTCTGATGGAAATACACCTTGTTCATAACAAAAACGGATTAAATTATGCCCATTGGTGATTTTAAAATTTTAGGGTTCATGTTCATGTGATTTGGGGATAAATGAAGGAATTTGATGATTCAATGATGTTTAGGAAGAATTGGCTCTATATAAACGTTAATATATGACCTAAGTATGTTTAGGAGTGATTAGAACCCATGAACGATTGTTGGATTGATGTTTAGATGAGATTAGAGGTGAAGAAAAGATGGAAAAACGAGTTAAGGAATTTCTGGGCTCGAAACTGGCCTCTCGTTAGAAGACCTACCCAGGTCGTTCGAACGAGCTCGTTCGAACGAGCTTCTAACGAGTGGACAGTTTTCCTTCTAATGAGTTGAATGTTCGTTTCATGACTTTCGTTCGAACGAGATCTCGTTAGATACCCAGTTCGTTCGAACGAACTCTCATTCGAACAGCCTCGTTCGAACGAGACTTCTAACGAGCTGACAGTTTAGGCTTTTTAGCCTGTTTTAATCCCGAGTGTCCCGTAACCTTGTTTATATGTAGAGATAACACTTCCTTGTGGATTAATTGATATATTTGGGATATTTGGGATATAATGAGGAGTAAAACCTAGAAGTGTAGTTTGAACCTAAGGGAAATTATGAATTAGGACGTGAGTGTCTATTACGATGCGAGAACTATTGACGGCCTAAATAATTATATTAACCGGGAACATATAAATTGTGTAGCATTATATGTCGGTACGAGAATGAGATGTGTACTATAAATAAATTATGGTGACTACTAAGATGTGTGCATACTTAGTATATGTATATGATTTTATGTGTATGACATACCTACCATACTTGCTATCACGGGAGGTTTACGTTCGCTTAGGGCCCTCTAATCCTTGTGTTGCCCGGATTTAGACTGGTACCTCGAGAACATAGGTCAGAGAAGGACTTATTGGGATGTTAATAAGTCTGCTGATCGTGGGAGCGCAGGTATGTGCGTGACCCATGTGATGTGACTGTGTTCGCCTCCATTGTTTGTGATTGTTGTTATCTGAGAACGATTCCTGAGAGATTCGAAATGCGTGATCCTTATGTACGTGATGTACCGGGATGGATAGCAGAGTATGTGTGCACCGCAGCTTAGTCTCGGGGTGCTTGTATTGTATATTTATGACGTGAATAATATACACTTAATTAATGGGAACTTTCATGTTGGTATTGTGAATATAATTATGGTAATGTTTTGAGAAAACATAACGGGTTAACCGATAGTGAATTGTATTACTAATTGAGAATTTGAGTTTAAGTAAAGCCCTCTATTTAATTGATAACGCTAGAATGTAATATGAGAATCGAGTAGTAAGGGGTAGAACTTATTACGGTTTGGTTAGTTACGTATATCACTTAGAGGGGTATGGTACGGTAGGAGTGCACCTGTAGTCGAGAGGTGAGAATTCCATGTGAGTGCACGTCCTAACATGTATTTTGCATTTAATGTTTTAATGTTATTAAAACACTTGCTGTTTTTAAAATGATTTCCACTTTCGGGCTCTGACCCATTTGCTTTCAAATCTATTTTTTTTGTAAAAACCATTTTAGGTGCCCAGCCACAAGGACACCATGCATAGGATTCTCATTCAGGTGACGAGCTGTAGCTGTTTGTGGAAGTTACAGGACTTTGCTAGTAGACGCTTCATCTGTCTTGACTCTATATTCAGTTTCATCAGTTGTAGGGCATGTCGCCCATTTCTATTAAAAACATTTACTATTTCAGATTTTCAGACTTTTGGCATGTAATTAATTCAGGGTACTTTGTTTTACTTATTTCAGTTGTGGGATTGTGGTGAGGAGTTTTCCTCCGGACTTATTTGTTGGTTATTTCATTACTTCGTTATGGTGAATGGATTATGTTGTTCTTCCATTATTCTTTTATTTTATGTTAATCAGACTTAATTTAAAATTTGGCAACTTACTTTTTAAATACTAGGTGGTTAGTAATCATTAAAATGTTTTTGACAGTGATGCTATTAACTGGACCAACTTGGCATTTTGTATTAATTTAATAAAGGAGTATCTACCCGGTATTTAATTAGTCGGGGTGTCACAGGTGGTATCAGAGCATCAGGTTCTAGTGTCCTTTAGGATCTGTACGGCTTATTATGTTTCCACTGAGCTTTCTTTGATGTAGAGCCCTATATTTTAGGACTGTTGTATTCTTTTGTATATGCTACGTTCTTCAGCTATTTTGAGTTTATAACTGCGAACTTATAGACTTTATTCTTGTTTCAGAATGCCTCCACGACGTGCACAAAGGATTCCCAGGGATGCAATGCCAGAACCACAGCCCGCACCAGTTCAAGGCACGATGAATGCCGCCGAGGTTGTAGCCATTGAGGCCCAGGCGGTAAATGCCGCACTAGCCGTAGTTCAGCAGGCACCACCTCAAGCGTCGATAGTCGCGCCAGTTCAGGCACATGCATTCCCGTCTGCTTGGGAACGTGTACGTGATGCTTTTCAGAAAGCACACCCTCCGGAGTTTGCAGGTAGCTCCGATGTTGTGGTTTCTAGTCAGTGGAGGAAAGACATTCAGCGGCACTTGAGGATGTATGAGTGCACCGATGTCCAGAAGCAGATACCAGCTACCTGTAAGCTAGTGGGGTCTGCACTGTAGTGGTGGGAGTTTATTACCACCGTGGAGGAGAGAGATACTCTCACTATCCAGGAGTTTTGGGTGCGGTTCGACCGCAAATACTTTCCGTCAGCTGTTCACACGAAGATGAGGAGGAAGTTGATGAGCCTCAAGCAGGAGGGTAAGACTGTGGCCGAGTATGAGGCCGAATTCACTGATCTTCTGAACATTGTTCCGGATGAGATACCGACAGAGGAGAAGAAGATACAGAAATTTACAGACGGGTTGACTTGGAGGATCCGTCAGCATTTGTTGGGGAACCTATCGTTGGCCACTTACTCTGATGTGGTTAACGCTGCACTGCTCTATTGCCAGGATCACCTCTTTCACATGGCTTAGAGCAAGCGATCGGGAGAGTCCAGCCATCAGGGCAGGACTGGAGGAAATGGTGCCAGTGGGGCACAATCTGTTCAGGGGCAGAGACAGGGCGACCAGGGTTCCCAGCAGGGGGATCACAAGAGGTTCAGGTCGGGAAATTTCAGTCACGAACAGGGAGGTTTCCGACAGGGCCATCAAGGTCCGAACGACCATCAGAACCAGCAGGTTCAGAATGGTCAACAGCAGTTTCAGCAGGGCCAGTGGAGGAACGGTAACGGCCACCAGGGCTGGGGACAATAGGGTCATAGAGGGGGGAACTTCCCGAGGAAGTGTTACGTTTATGGCAAGACTGGCCATAAATGCCAGGACTGTCCTGATAGGGACAGGGCCCCGCAGCAGCAGCAGGGTGCTCGACATGAGCCACAAAAACCACTTTTTCCACCTGCCCTCCCAGCTCCAGCCCAGGTGCCAGCACTACCAGCCATTCCAGCAGTTCCTGTGTAGCAGGGGTAGTTACAATATGGACGTGTCTATAACGTCCACCAGGCAGCAGCTCCACAGGCACCACCCGCGATTGAGGGTATGTTTCCTATCCATGGTACTATGGGTCGGGTTTTGTTTGATACGGGGGCAACGCATTGTTTTATAGCTACACATTTTGCGAAAGCCTTAGGGTTGTTAGCCACAACAGAGAGCACAGTGATGTGTGTAGACTCACCATTGGGGAGTGGGTCACTTATTTTCTTTATATGCCGGGGAGTGGGGGTAGAGATTGGTAGTTTGGTATTACCTGCAGACATGTTGGTATTAGTTATGCATGTGCACGATGTGATTATCGGTATGGATTGGCTCGCAGACTATAGAGCCATGGTTGATTGCTTCGGTGGGAGCATTGTTTTTTCCATTCCGGGGCAAGAGATGTTTGTAGTGGCGATGCCTCGCCCAGAGGGAGGCTCGACCGCTCATTTGTATTACATAGAGGAGGATACCTCTAAGGAGGTTATGATTCCTTTAGATTCGATCCCAGTTATCAGTGAGTATTCCGATGTGTTTCAGGAGATACCAGGCCTACCCCCCAGTCGAGAGATAGACTTTGTCATAGACTTATTGCCAGATACGAGACCTATAGCACGCGCACCGTACCGCATGGCTCCGGCAGAGATGCGAGAGCTACGAGATCAGATTGAGTAGTTATTGGGTCAGGGGTTTATACGGAGGAGTACTTCGCCGTGGGGTGCCCCTGTGTTGTTCGTGAAGAAGAGAGATGGTTCACTGAGATTATGTGTGGATTACCGAGAGTTGAATAAGGTCACGATACGGAATAAGTATCCGTTGCCTCGAATCGATGACTTATTCGACCAGTTGAGAGGAGCTTCTTTCTTCTCAAAGATTGATTTGCGATCGGGATACCATCAGTTGCGTATCAGGGAAGAGGATGTCTCGAAAACTGCGTTCTTAGCGAGATATGGTTCTTACGAGTTTCGGGTTATGCCTTTTGGTTTGACCAACGCTCCAGCCGTGTTTATGGACTTAATGAATAGGGTGTTCAGAGATTTCCTAGATCAGTTCGTCATTGTCTTCATTGATGATATTCTAGTTTACTCCCAGACAGAGGAGGAGCACGCCGAGCATTTGAGGCAAGTTTTGCAGACGCTACGTCAGAATGAGCTGTATGCAAAGTATGAGAAGTGCGGGTTTTGGCTGAAGGAGGTCCAGTTTTTGGGACACATTATTTCCGACCGGGGGATATCTGTTGATCCGGGGAAGGTATCCGCGGTGAGGGAGTGGGGACAGCCCACGACACCAATCGAGATCCGTAGTTTCTTGGGACTAGCAGGATACTACAGGAGATTCATTCGGGGATTTTCGAAGATAGCAGGTCCTTTGACACATCTGACTCGTAAAGGTGTGCCGTTCATCTGGAGTGATGCCTGTCAGTTGGCATTCGATGAGTTGAAGGATAAGTTGACCTCAGCACCTGTGTTAGCATTGCCGAGACCGGGATTTGAGTATCTAGTCTACACTGATGCGTCCTTACAAGGACTTGGAGGTGTATTGCAGCAGGAGAGTCAGGCCATAGATTATGTTTCCCGTAAGCTAAAGCCTCATGAGAAGAATTACCCCACTCATGACTTGGAGTTGGCGGCAGTTGTATTTGCCCTTCGGGTTTGGAGACATTACCTTTTGGGGGAGAAGTTCCGATTGTTCACGGACCACAAGTTCCTACAGTACCTATTCACGCAAAAGGAGTTGAATATGCGGCAGCGAAGGTGGCTTGAGTTTGTGAAGGACTATCAGTTTGATATCCAGTATCACCCGGGGAAGGCTAACGTGGTAGCAGACGCGTTGAGCCGTAGGCCAATAGATGAGGTGGCAGGGGTGTGGAAGGCCAAGTGGAAGGAGTTGGGACACCAGGATGCAGTGGCCCGATCGTTCATGTCTGTGATGATCGTTACACCGCAGATTGTCATGAAGGTAGTAAGGGAACAGGGAAATGACTCGTTCTGTCAGGAGCAGATAGTTCGATTACTATCAGAAGGAGCCGAGTCCTATACCATTAGCTCAGACAGGGGATTACACTTCAATGGGAGATTGGTAGTTCCGGAAGGGGAGGAATTACGACACGAGGTAATGGCAGAGTCGCACGGCTCACGGTTCGCGGTACATCCCGGTGGGGACAAAATGTACCAAGACATGAGACGACAGTATTGGTGGAGCGGGATGAAGAGAGATATTGCCGTGTTTGTTTCAAAATGCGCCACTTGTCAGCTAGTAAAAGTGGATCATTAGAGACCGGCAGGACTTCTACATCCGTTGGAGGTCTCGATGTGGATGTGGGAGAGCATCTCCATGGACTTTATCACGGGGTTGCCTACGTCACAGAGAGGTCACGACTCCATTTGGGTAATTGTGGACAGGTTGACCAAAGTCGCTCATTTTCTACCCGTAAGGACAGACTACACTACGGGACAGTATGCCCAGCTCTTTATTGCAGAGATAGTGAGACTTCACGGTGTGCCCCTAAATATCGTGTCTGACCGAGACAAGATATTTGTTTCACGGTTTTGGGAAAGTTTTCAGGAGGCCATGGGCACGAAATTGCGGTTGAGTACGGCGTATCACCCGCAGACCGATGGGCAGACCGAGCGTACAAACCAGATGTTGGAGGACATGTTGCGTATGTGCATCATAGATTTCGGAGGTGAATGGGAGCAGTATCTTCCACTAGTGGAGTTTGCTTACAACAACTCCTACCAGTTCACCATTGGCATGGCCCCATTTGAGGCGTTGTACGGTAGACCTTGTTGTTCCCCAGCATGTTGGTTGGAGGTGGGGGACAACAAACTACTTGGGCCGGAAGTGATTCAGAATACTTCGGCGAGGATAGAATTGATACGGAGTCGCATTCGAGTAGCTCAGGATCGGCAGAAGAGCTATGCTGATGCGAAGAGGTTCTTCAGGGAGTTCCAAGTGGGGGACCAGGTTTTTCTTAGAGTATCTCCTATGAAGGGGATTATGCATTTCGGGAAGAAAGGGAAGTTGGCACCGAGATATATGGGACCATTTCCTATTATTGAGCGGATTGGACCAGTTGCGTATAGGCTTGGGTTACCGGAGCATTTGCATCGGATTCACAATGTATTTCACATTTCCTCGCTAAGGAAATATCTTAGAGACGATTTGTCTCATTCTCATATTGCTTTGGAGGACATCGATCTCCATCCTGATAGCTCCTACGAGGAGGGGCCGATTGCTATTTTGGACCGAAGTGAGCGAAAACTGCGGTCAAAGATAGTTCCGTTAGTACGTGTTCAGTGGCGACATCATAATGTCGAGGAGTCCACATGGGAGCGTGAGGATGAGATGCGCGAACGTTATCCAGAGTTGTTCTTACCAGGTACTTTCTAGTTCCGAATTTCGGGACGAAATTCTGTTATTAGGGGGGAAGTATGTAATACCCCGTATTTTTATGATATTTATTTATGGGATTAATTGAATTAAATAAGTATTAATTGGAAATTAATCCGGATAAAAATACTAGCGAGATGCGAGTTGGTATTTGATATTAATGAGTATATATGGATATATATGAATATTGAACTATGAAACTTGTCGTGAGATTGAAATACGGCAATTTGGAAATTTTGTTGAGACGCGTGTGACAGTCGCGTCAGGAATATAATTATTTTAATTATAAAAGTGAATTTTATTTCTATTAACCGTATGGTCGTTTTGAGTGCGCCAACGCGTTCGGAAGAGTCGAAATAGTCAAAAAACACTAGCCGGGGGTTTAGTTTGGGTCCCGGGGCATTTTTAGGCCATGTCGACAACGTATAAGGGTAGTTTGGTAATTTTGGATTTTTGGGAATTAAAACCCACGAAAATTAGGAATTAATATCTGATTTGGCAATTACCCACTAAAACCACTAATAACCTAATGGGCTACGGAGGTTATAGAAATTAGTTCCAAAAGAGTTCCTAAGGCAAACCCTAGCCACCATTGTCACTTTGGAGAAGAAGGCTTGTAGAGAGAGAAGAGAGGAGAATTCTGCAGAGAGAGAGAGAATCATTCATCAGATCGACATCAAAATCAGGGATACACATAAGGCAAGTGGTTTAATTTCGTTTATTACAAAGAATGTTTCTTCCATGCGTAGGAAATTGACAAAATTTGTATAGTTTGATAAAAACCCATTAATTGGAATTAGAACTTTATATTTTGATGAAAGGATTGCATGTAGAATTGTGTTAGGAGGATTATTCTGATGGAAATACACCTTGTTCATAACAAAAACGGATTTAATTATGCCCATTGGTGATTTTAAAATTTTAGGGTTCATGTTCATGTGATTTGGGGATAAATGGAGGGATTTGATGATTCAATGATGTTTAGGAAGAATTGGCTCTATATAAACGTTAATATATGACTTAAGTATGTTTAGGAATGATTAGAACCCATGAACGATTGTTGGATTGATGTTTAGATGAGATTAGAGGTGAAGAAAAGATGGAAAAACGAGTTAAGGAATTTCTGGGCTCGAAACTGGCCTCTCGTTAGAAGACCTACCCAGGTCGTTCGAACGAGCTTGTTCGAACGAGCTTCTAACGAGTGGACAGTTTGCCTTCTAACGAGTTGAATGTTCGTTCGATGACTTTCGTTCGAACGAGATCTCGTTAGATACCCAGTTCGTTCGAACGAACTCTCGTTCGAACATCCTCGTTCGAACGAGACTTCTAACGAGCTGACAGTTTAGGCATTTTAGCCTGTTTTAATCCCGAGTGTCCCGTAACCTTGTTTATATGTAGAGATAACAATTCCTTGTGGATTAATTGATATATTTGGGATATTTGGGATATAATGAGGAGTAAAACCTAGAAGTGTAGTTTGAACCTAAGGGAAATTATGAATTAGGACGTGAGTGTCTATTACGATGCGAGAACTATTGACGGCCTAAATAATTATATTAACCGGGAACATATAAATTGTGTAGCATTATATGTCGGTACGAGAATGAGATGTGTACTACAAATAAATTATGGTGACTACTAAGATGTGTGCATACTTAGTATATGTATATAATTTTATGTGTATGACATACCTACCATACTTGCTATCACGGGAGGTTTACGTTCGCTTAGGGCCCTCTAATCCTTGTGTTGCCCGGATTTAAACTGGTACCTCGAGAACATAGGTCAGAGAAGGACTTATTGGGATGTTAATAAGTCTGCTGATCGTGGGAGCGCAGGTATGTGCGTGACCCATGTGATGTGACTGTGCTCGCCTCCATTGTTTGTGATTATTGTTATCTGAGAACGATTCCCGAGAGATTCGAAATGCGTGATCCTTATGTACGTGATGTACCGGGATGGATAGCAGAGTATGTGTGCACCACAGCTTAGTCTCGGGGTGCTTGTATAGTATATTTATGACGTGAATAATATACACTTAATTAATGGGAACTTTCATGTTGGTATTGTGAATATAATTATGGTAATGTTTTGAGAAAACATAACGGGTTAACCGATAGTGAATTGTATTACTAATTGAGAATCTGAGTTTAAGTAAAGCCCTTTATTTAATTGATAACGCTAGAATGTAATATGAGAATCGAGTAGTAAGGGGTATAACTTATTACGGTTTGGTTAGTTACGTATATCACTTAGATGGGTATGGTACGTTAGGAGTGCACGTGGAGTCGAGAGGTGAGAATTTCATGTGAGTGCACGTCCTAACATGTATTTTGCATTTAATGTTTTAATGTTATTAAAACACTTGCTGTTTTTAAAATGATTTCCACTTTCGGGCTCTGACCCATTTGCTTTCAAATCTATATTTTTTGTAAAAACCATTTTAGGTGCCCAGCCACAAGGACACCATGCATAGGATTCTCATTCAGGTGACGAGTTGTAGCTGTTTGTGGAAGTTACAGGACTTTGCTAGTAGACGCTTCATCTGTCTTGACTCTATATTCAGTTTCATCAGTTGTAGGGCATGTCGCCCATTTCTATTAGAAACATTTACTATTTGAGATTTTCAGACTTTTGGCATGTAATTAATTCAAGGTAGTTTGTTTTACTTATTTCAGTTGTGGGATTGTGGTGAGGAGTTTTCCTCCGGACTTATTTGTTGGTTATTTCATTACTTCGTTATGGTGAATGGATTATGTTGTTCTTCCATTATTCTTTTATTGTATGTTAATCACACTTTATTTAAAATTTGGCAACTTACTTTTTAAATACTAGGTGGTTAGTAATCATTAAAATGTTTTCGACAGTGATGCTATTAACTGGACCAACTTGGCATTTTGTATTAATTTAATAAAGGAGTAGCTACCCGGTATTTAATTAGTCGGGGTGTCACATATAATCAATTTCCTTCCTTGGGGCCAGTAATAATCGCTGCACCACACAGGCTGCACGTTCTCCATCATCAGGCTCCGTGATGTCTGCCGCATCACACTCATCTTCTGGTTCATATTCTTCCCCTTCAGTATTCTCAATCATGTTTATTCACTGCCTCATAGGACACTCATTAGACTTGTACCCTGCTTGCTGACAGCGATAACATTTAATCGTTCTAGGATAAGTCTACTGATCAAGGTTAGATCAATTCTGTTGCGTCTGAGGATTTCGTTGACCACCCTGGGTACGAGGAACAATGAATATTGGTTGATTAATTATCAATGATTGGCTCCAAAACTATCAAAGGATGTCGCCTTCTTTATCTAAAGTCCACTGTCACAATTTTTTAGGCCCACAATTTATTGTCTCAAGGATCCCCTTTTAAACTTGACCAACGACTTAATAAAAGAGATTTTGGTGAAAGGTCCTCATAATTCTCAAAGTGTATAAAAATAGGACACTCCAAATAATTATATAAATTTAATCCATGTACTAAAAACACCATGAAAAATGGTACCGCTAGTGCGGACAAAAAAAATGAACTCCAAACTCTAAAGGGACCGTACAAATAAATGCTATTATACCACAGAAACTAAATTTATAAACTTGAAAAATATTATCCTATTAATTCAAATATATAAAGAAAGATGACTTTTATCTTAATTCTTTGTAGAATAAATCATGTGCTCCCTTAAAAAATTTAGCAGCATCACATTGTACAAAAAATGGAAAGCTCGAGAAAGAGGAAAGATAAAAAAAACCGGGCGACCAGCTCAAACACCAAGGCAATAAACCCCAATTCTGACTCTTTTGTTCTGAACCTTTTAACCTTTGTTATAATAACAATCCCAATAACCCTTGTAACCCATTTCTTTTCCTTTTTGTTATCAAACCGTTGCTGAACACAAATATTCCTAGGAAGTAACTATTGTCGGACTACCTTCCGCTCTTCATCTTATCCTTTCCTTATGCTAAACCAAGGAAACCGAGCGCCGTAAACCAATAACTGAAATCAATTTGTGCCAATGCTGACCTGACCTTGGACCCACCAACAATAATTAGGGCCATTTTCTCACACTTTTCCCCTTAATAAAAAAAACCCTAACAGAACTCTACTCAACCTTTTTATTATTAATAACCCCCTTCCCTTACATAACAACGACAGGTCCCATTAACAATTTCATTGTAGTATAGTTAGTATGACCGGTAGTTGTTAAATACCTTCTCATAAATTACAATTTCATTCTAGTATATAAGGATCGAGGTTAAGTCTAATTAGTAAATTACGGTTTTTTCACAGATTTCTGATGGTGTCAAAATTTTGGCGATAATATTTAAGAGATTATGAAATTGAGGATAAGTCAAATATGATATTATAAAATCGGAGTTAAGTTAAAAAAAAACTCATTTTTTAACACTTACTATTAATTTTTACAAAAAATATAATTTTTATTTTTATTACATTTTTAACTTGTAATAATATGTGATGCATGATGTTTTGCACGTTTAAGAACGTGTAAATATTTAAGGATTATTTATTTTTTATATTTATTCAACTTTTTCCATAACTCGATGTAACAAAATGTTTCCAAATAATTTAAAGAAATTCCATCTCAATAACCTATGTGTACAAAGAAAAAATATTGTTTTCAATTCGTGTAAAATATTTCATAAAAAAAAAAAGAAAAGAAAACCCACACTCTATTAAGTTTGAAATGGGAAAACAATGTGAATCATAGTATCACAACCCAAATTAGCATCGTATTCTTAGTGACACAAGTAACCCCTTTTGGCTACGGAGGTATGTGTCCTCATTCCTTGGGTTTCTAAATGAGCTTCATTGTATACAACATCTTAATCTTATTCTGGATTTCCACATTTACATCAATTTGAGTTTGTCCCATTTGTATTTTTTGTTTATTTCAGAATCTATTTGTTGCCTAATTATATTCGTTGAACTTCTTCAAATGAATGACATTGATATATATATATTCATTTCTCTTTGGTATGTGTTGATTAGGAAGAAACAACATAGACAAATAAAATGTCATATTCAGACCTCAATGCACTTGACCTCCAAAACAAAATAGGAAAAATATGTTTGAAAATAAAATAATAGGAACCTGTGTTGATTTCTTTGTAGTGAAATGAAGTCTGGGAGTGTTACACGAACTAATATGTTATTTTGTTATATGGAGTTTTGAAATTGAATTGATGTGGTGTAAAATAAAGATATTCAAACCATCATTCAGGGGATGAACCTATTAACGTTGCGTAGAGACTTTTCTATATGACTGATTTTGTGAAACGAGGTTTTACTGCTGAGGAAAAAAGAAGAAGGCCGAATCGGTAGATTTCGAGGGTAGACCATTGCATGTGGATGACTTTGGAGTTGGGTCGTATCTGTTGCAGTTTTTAAAGATCTACATGTCTAAGTTAGTGTAGACAAGTGACTTGTAAGTTGTTTGTATTCATAAACTTCCAATAGTACTGAATAGAAGGTTTTTCTCTGCAAAGGAATTTGCTCATCCCGTGTGTTTTTGCATGTTCGGACTGAAATTGCAAATTGGAATTTGAACATAACTCGCATGCACACAATAATTAATTGAAGATTAAAATTTGAATTTGTGTGTTGGGATATTTAATTAAATAAATTGGTCCATTAGTTCATGCACACTCTCAAATTGGTATCAGAGCTAGTTCCACCAAAATATCACGTGATCATTTATCTGTAAAAATTTTTATATCAATTTTTTTTTCGAAAAAATAGTTGATCTTTAGAAAGCCGAAATTCAATGGATAACTTGTATAGTCCAATGCCCATTTTTTTTTGTTCCAATTATGCTTACTGGAAAGCTAGGATGGTCTACTCTAAAATTAATTGATGAACGTGTCCGGTTGCTCTGTGAAAGAGGGTGGACACCACCCACTATAACTGTAGATAATGTCGTTGTCACTAAACTTATCTATTAATGGACAGAGGATGACTATGCGATTTGAGGGTCATCTCGGGAGCCGTCACCCCTGACGAGTTTCGTCACATTATGACCTGTACCACGTCTAAAGAAGCTTAGGATACCCTCCAGCTCACACAAGAGGGAACCAACGTTGTTAAAGATTCTCAGCTGCAAAATCTCAACACAAAATTTGAAACTATCACTATGTATGAATCTGAACCAGTTGACGACTTTTACGCACGATTGCCCTATATAGTAAACTCAAGTTTCAATTTAGGTGAGAGAATACCTGAGAAGCGTGTCATTAAGATAATTTTGAGATCACTCCCTGCCTACTTTATTTCAAAGGTTATAGTGTTAAATTCGTTAGGAATCCTGAATACTCTTAGGTTAGAATAAGTTGTAGGAGATCTTCAAATGTATGAGATAGATATGTTTCCTAAAACTGTTAAGCCTAAGCAAAAAGGAATTGTTCTAAAAGCCCAATCTAAATAGAAAGATGAAGTGTCATCAAATTCTGAGTATGATTTTGATTTAGAAGATTAAGACCTTTAATGCTAAAAGTTTCAATAGTTTCTCAAACATAAAAAAAGATACTACCGGGGTATGTAATTTATTTGGGGTAGACGATTTAGAACATGGATTCCCATGAGTGGAGAGTTGGTGTATAATGGCTATTCGGGATTTGGGTAGGAGAGTAGAGGGTATGTAATTTATCCTATTGTACATGTAATCCAAATATAGTGGAATCCGATCTTTTTGTGTATATAGCCAATTCGGTGAACCACGTATATCTAGATGTTATCTTTGTTTTTTACATCTCTATGTGTATGTCATGATTCCCGTTTTATCTTGATTATATCTGGGTGTCGTGGTTGACTACAGGGTTCCCCAACAAATTGGGCATCGGTTTAGGTGGCGGTGGACAAAGTAGCAAGTATGCAAACTTTATGGCCTAAAAAAAGATGCTCTCCTTTTTAATAGAAGGAAATGGGATAACATAGGTGATTTTGATAAACTAATGCATGAGTTGAGGTTGCCATGTCGTCAGGTCATAAGACGGATCATAAGAGTTAAAAGCAAGCAGAGTTAAAGGTGGGTCAAACTCACGTAAGGAAAGGGTGACTGGCCAACTATGAATAGATCTTACCTAGGGGTAAGAGTACTAAAATCTATTAGTCCATATCATGCATATACTTGTTACAAAAGGCAAACATTCCCATTCTCCTTAGACAAACATCGAAAAGAGGATGCAAAAAGTCTATTTACCTTTATAATATTTCAAAATGTATTATGGATCTATCTACTAATCTTTAAAAAAAGGAACTTTACATCTCTCGGGGGCTGGGGGAATAAATAGGCAACGGGAAGATGGAGAAGGGGGTTATGAGCCCTCTACCATTGTGATTCCCAGACTACCCATCCTTTCATTCCCCTTTGTGTAGCTCGATTATATCAACTTTATCGAACGAAGTGATATAAAGAGAAGACTATGGGCAGGAGATCTCTATTCATTAAACCCCTTTGTATAGTAAAGAAAAAATGAATGTGCGGTCCTGCACACCAATTTAAAAAAGCTGGAAGCTTACCTTATTATTATAAAAAGGGGAAAAATTCCAAACATATCTTACTAATAAGAAGAAAGGGGTGAACTAAAACCTAAGAAGAAAATGACAAACTAGAACCTATTCTTAACAAGTTATTAGATCGAAGTAGGACATTCTCCATCCGTTCGCGAGAAGAAGATGGGTTTTGATTCCCATTATACACGATGTGGTAAAAAAGACAAATTTAATGAGATATGCCTTACTTTCATTAAGATTTAAAACTTGTCATTTATTTTCAAGAATTGTTAAGAACAAAGAACCTACAACAATACAACATCGGATTCTCTGAAGATTGAGGAAGAAGAAGAAGGGATCTAAGTATCCAAACCGTCCATCAATCACATCTATAAATTGCACAACATTCCACTTTTTATCATCCATGATAGGGACTATGTTTTCCAAGAGGAATTTTTAGAAATAATTGGTTAAGTGATTAGGGACTTCTTTATAGTTAAGTACAGAATACTGTTGGTCTAGTGGCCAAACAAAGAAAGTAAATAGTCGATTGGAATTATATATAAGATGCATGACTGGTCAGAGGCCTAAGAAGTAGAGTCAGTAACTTTCTTTAGTGGGTTGGTGGTACAAACCAAACTACCAAAATAGTCTGAAATATACACCTTTTAAAGTCATGAATAGTTACTCTCCTTCTCAATACTCTATTCATATGGACATTACTTATACTGTACCTGCAATTAATGAATTATTGCAGGAGACGACAAAATGCTCCTCGTTTTTAAAGAGAGGACCGTAAGAAATGTTTTGCATACTTGAAAAGGATCGAAGAAAATTAAATGTGGGCAATTAGGTATATCTTAAAATTGCATCCTTATCGATGATGTTCAGTGGAAATCGAAAATAATTTCAAATTAGTTGCTATATATAATGGTCCTTTCAAGGTTTTCAAAAAGTTAGCAAGGTGGCCTACAAGCTTCAGCTTCCCCAAGGTGCTAAGATACATCATGTATTCCATGTTTCCCTCCTTTAAAATAAGATTGAACATGATCACACTGTGCATCCATAGCTAGCTTTAGTTTCAAATGAATGGAAGTTGCTAGTTTAACTAGTTATTGCACTATAAATAAGGTTGATTGTTCAATTCAATCAAAATGAGAATAATATTCTCTTTCAGGCCTTTCAACCAATTAATACGACCTCGTAGAGGCACTTTTGCTAAGACTCGAGAAGTTTCTTGAAAACTCTGAGTCGAATATGAAACATCGAATATTCTGAGATGCTCTTATTATTACTAATAAGACGACTTAGTAACAAATGGCTTCTACCAAAGCACCCCCCTTTCGTTCTGTTTGCAACAAATATAATTCGGTGCGGTTGATTTGACGGTCTAGTGTGATGCCAGGTTGTATACATTAGAAGATGCAAGCTTCATCCTGCCTTAATTTCCTCAATTTCAGATTTGAGGATAAGGCTTTAGTGGTGAAGACAATAACATCATGTGCTATGGGGGAAAATTCGTTATATTATAATTTTAACGTAACACGAAAAGTGGCACACGAGAGCAATCATGATATTAGAAATTAACGGTCCTTCTTTCTCAAACATGATACTAAAGTGATTACTAAAGGTCAAAGCCTTATTTTTAGGCTAAGGGAGTCTTTCTAACATACAGTGTCCTAGAGTATTCCGAAGGAATATTACTCATAAACTGACATACCTAAAATACTAACCTAATTAAAAGAAATTAAACAAGAGGAAACAAAAGAAGAGAATACAACATTAACATATTACACTTAAGCCACCATATTCTTCTAATTCTCATCTCTCGCATTCTATGAAAAAGTTCATCCATAAGCTTAGAAAGTTTGAGCTAAGTGGAAAAAAATCCAAAATATGTGCCAAAGAGAGAAGAAAATTTGGGAGGTCCCAAAAATAAATTAGCCAAAATTTGGGATGTCCCAAAAAAATTTCAACCATAAATTTCCTTATGTTTTGATCTAAAATATATATCAAAATCTATAATTTTAGCCCTAAAAAAAATCCATTCAAGCACCAACAACTTTCTTTTAAATAATGGCCAAACAAAACTGTATCCAATTCTAATAGAACTATATCCAACTTAGACATCAGCTAGAAGAAAAGTCCCAAGTAAAAGGAATACTATGTAGGATAGAACCAGTGATTTAGAATTCCAATCCCTTTCTTTCATCTTAACAAATAGACTACTTAGATGCATCCCTCTTGAACTAAATAGAGCAACATCATCAACAATATTTTATCATCAAAACCCTAGCCGCTAGTTGTGAAATTGGATAAAAAAAAAGTTTTGTTGCCGATGAGAAGGCAATAGGTCACTCTGGTCGTCGATTTCCAATGCAAACCTCTAGTGATTGCCAACCATCTTCCTCCTTGCAAATACATTCTTTTTTTCCTTCTCTCTACATTTTCTTTCTTCTTTCTCTCCTCTTTGATCTCTCCTCTACATCTTCTCTTCATCTATTTTTTCCAAATTTCCACTTTCTTTTCTAACCCACGAGGTGGGGTAACCTAGGGGTCGAAAACCCTTTTAGGGGTTCAAAATCTTAGATCCATACTTGAATGGAAATTGATGGCCAAATCTAACATTTTACGGTCTGTCATAGCACAAGGATGGTAGTCACAATTAACTTTTTACAATCTATCATAGCTCAATTTTTTTTTCTTATTCTTCACTCTCCTAAACCTAACCCTATGTCTGGATTTCAGCCTCTCTTTATCCTTTTTATGGGTTTTTTGGGAGGGTGTTCGAATTTGACGAAGTTAAGTTTCATTGTGTCGGTGGTGTAATAATGGATTAAATGGGTGGTGGGACTGCAATGGAGGAGTTGGTGTCGGTTAGCATGAGGTTATTAGTTGCCTATTGTGATAACCTCAACTCTTTGATTTTATCCATGAATGTGGTAATGTATCTTAGTAAGTGGAGAGGAATCATTCAAATCTGTCTTGGCTTCCAAAGTTATCAGGATTTGTGTTTTACAAGAAAAACATGTACGAGCTTGTGGCTTTGATATAAATTTGACGTAATGCAACGACAAATGTCATAAAAGGGCAAGCAAGCGATTATAATTAAACTATTTCTATCTCAATATAATGTCAAAAGTTATTACAATAAAGTCCAAAGTCCTTATATATAGGCTAAAGAGTCTTCATAAACAAAACCTAAAATGGGGATATATTACAAACATACTAATATGCTTAAAATGATAACCTACTTTAAGGAAATACAATAAAGGGAGACAGGAAAAAGGGAATAACTTTGACATATGACACTAAATCACCATACTGTTCTTATTCTCATCAAATTGTAGTAATGGTCATGTGTCATTGCAAAATAAATGTTAGTGATAATAGGTGCAGCAGAGACATTTGGTGTAGATTGTATTTAATAACAAATTATTTTACCTTTTAATTCTCTTTTTCTTAGTACATTTTCTTAGCTTCCAAACAATGCCCTTGTCACTTGAACACTGGAAGGGAAAAACAAGATAAGAATGCCAACGATTGATGTACGAAACAAGATAACATGTGTTCATTATTCAAATACTGCATATTTTTAGCATTAGTTGCCACTATGAAAATAGAAATATCAATATCTTTACAACAGAACACTATGAATCACTGTAATTAATTTAAAATTTATGCTACACCCTCATATATAAATTGTACAAAAATTCCTATACACTTAGCTAAAATTAGTTTTAAGGTCTTGTTTGTTTTTTCATCCGAATATGAAGTCTGAATCTGAAGACTCAATTTAAAGTTTGAAATATGAATATGAAAAATATGTTTGTTTTTTATTACTGAATGTACTCTGAATGAATGTATTTAGACTGATTCAGACATCAAATGTAACTCTACATCGTAATCATTCAGATCAAAATATAGTCATTAGCCTCTGAATCATTTAAAATATAAACAATATGTGTTCCCTCTTATGTAAAGATGGTTGAGATTCAGACTTAAGAGGTAAAATCAAACACCACTTAAGATGACAATTCAATTTCAAAAATCCATCTAACAAAAAGACATATTTGTACATGTAAAATGCCCAAACTCCGTCTCACTACAAAGAAATCAACACATGTTCCTATTGTTTTATTTTTAAACATATTTTTCCAATTTTGTTTTGGAGGTCAGGTGCACTGAGGTCTAGATATGACCTTTTATTTGTCTATGTTGTTTCTTCCTAATCAACACATATCAAAGAGAAATGAACAGATATATAACTATCATTCATTTAAAGAAGTTCAACCAACAGATTCTGAAACAAACAAAACATACCATTGGGACAAGCTCAAATTAATGCAAACGTGGAAATCCAGAAAAAGATTAAGAAGTTGTATAAAATGAACCTCATTTAGAAACCATAGGAAAAATGAGGCACACTTCTATAGCCAAAAAGGGTTACCAGTGTCACTAAGAATATGATTCTAATTCGGGTTGTGATACCATGATTCACGTTCTTTTACCATTTCAAACTCAGACAATAGAGTGTGGGTTTTCTTTTCTTTTTTCCTAAAATATTTTTCTCGAATTCAAAACAAAATTTTATCTTTGTATACACAGGTTATTGAGATAGAATTTCTTTAATTATTTGGAAACATTTTGTTACATGAGTTATGGAAAAAGTTGAATAAATTAAAAAAAAAAAGCTTTAAATTTTTACATGTTCTTAGACGTGCAAAACATCATGTATCATATATTATTACAAGTTAAAATGTAATAAAAATAAAAATTATATTTTTTTTGTAAAAATGAATAATAAATATAACAAAATGAGGTTTTTTAACTTAACCCCCACTTTATAATATCATATTGGACTAAACCTAAGTTTCATAATCTCTTAAATATTGTTGCCAAAATTTTGACATCGTTAGAGATCTGTTAAAAAGCTATAATTTACTAATTAGACTTAACCGACAACCTTATTTTCTAACTATTTACCATCTCTCACATAAAGAATACACACCACTCCCTTCTCAAACACATTGATCCTCCTTCCATGGTCATGAACCTACACCGAAACCATTTAACATACCACCACTTTCGTTCAACCTCACTATTGTCAACCACTTGCATCATCATTAACACCTCTAAATAACATCATCAACCACTATCTCCATCTTAATCTCTTAACCCAACATCGTCACAACTCGGCACCACTGAAACAACCCCGATCACCATTAGAGAGAGAGATAATGTTACATTGATTGTTGATCACCGACCCAACCCATCACTACCAGAAAAAACCCAACCTCATTAGAGATAGAAAGAAGATATTACAATCAACGACAACTCGACCCCACTGAAAATCAAGAGAAAGGGAGAGGTATATTATGATGGTTCTTGGACCACCCTCTCGTGGTTGACCCCCCCGCGATGGAAAATTTACAGGCAAAGAACATCAAACATGACGGGGTCAAATCCCATCTCTTTCCTCTTTAGTCTTATCAGTAACAGGAAAACTTAAACTACAACCTTCTAATGACTTTGTGTGTGTATATATGATGTGCAGACCTCCGGTGGGTAAATTTGTGTGTGGATATATGATGTGCAGACCTATGTATAAACTTGAAATGGTTCAACTTTATTTCAAGTCAATTATATCCTTGGGGATTTGTTGTGGGGTCGGATGGCATTCAGGTTGATAAAAAAATGGTATAATTCATAAGAATTTAGCCCACGCCTAAGATATTGATCGACGTACATAGTTTCCATGGACTTGAACCATTTTATCAAAGGTTTATCCAAAATTTTAGCATCATGGCTGCAAGGGTGATTTCCTCTATGAAGAAGGGACAGTTCCAATGAAAGGTGGAACAGGAGGCTGGCTCTGCGTTACAGAAGACAGGTCTTTGTTTTGCACTAGTATTGGCCTTACCAAACATTGATAAACTATTTGAGGTTGGATAATATGCATCAACTACAGGTATTGGTGTCGTTCGATCTCAAGAAGGAAGGTAAAGAGAGTATTTTATTTAGAAGATGAACGAGGTGACGAAGCAATGGACCACTTATGAGCTAAAATTCTTTGTTGTGTTTCGCAACTTACAACTTTGGGAATGTTATCTTAACCCATGCGAAATTGTATGCTATAGTGATTACCATGCCTTGAAGTTTGTAAATAGTAAGAAAACTATGAACAAGATGCATGCTCGTTGTATAAATTTCCTATAGACGTTCACTTTTTCTCTTGTTCGATAAATCAGGGCAGATAAATAAGGTGGGTGATGATCTATGCAGGAGCATATTTACTTACTATTATTAGTACTGTGGTCATGGGATTTGATTTCTTAAAGGAGGAGTATGTGGATGATGAAAACTACTAAAACATTTGGGAGAAGTGTCAATCCAAGTAGGACATTTTCACGTCCATGACGTTTTTCTCTTTCGGGCTAACCATTTGTTCATTTTGAGGACATCCCTTCGAGAGAAGATCATCAGAGAACTGCATAACGAAGGATTAAGAAACCACCTATGTAAGTACAATATCATTACCTTGGTATAAGAAGGTTATTTCTGATAGTTGAAGCGAGACATGGACATATACGTGATGAAATGTCCCATATACCAGGCTGCAAAAGGACATGTACATAATACATGACTTCATACGCCACCACCATTACGAGATCATATTTGGGAGGATCTGTCCATGAACTTTACTTTGGATCTGTCATGAATCAAACACATGATATTTGTGGTGGTTAACAAGTTTTCAAAAGTGGCAAACTTCATTCCCAGCAAGAAGATCGATGACGCTTCTAATATTTCTAATATATTCTTCAAGGAGATAGTTCATTTGCATGGCGTGCACAAATCCATTATGTATGAATGTGATTTGAAATTCACTAGTGACTTCTATAAGACTTTGTGGAACAATTTTGATAGTAATTTGAAGTATAGCAACACAACACTCACCTAGATTGACGGACAAACAAAAGTTATGAATCGTACTTTAGGTAACTTGATTCATTGCACGTGTAGAGATAGACCCAAATAATGGGATGCAGTTACTTGTTAGATGGAGTATGCATAAAACAACATGATGAATCGATCGACTAGCAGAAATCCTTTTAAGATCGCGTATTATAAACTCCCATGACATGCTTTGAATCTGGTCCCATCACTAAGGTCGCAGGAAATTTAGCATTGCAACAGGGAATATGGCAGAGTGGATCTTGAAAATACATGCAAAAGTGAAGCAAAATTTGAAGCATGCTAATGCAAAGTATAAGGAAGCTGCAAACAAGCATCAGAGGATCAAAGTTTTTAGAGATTTAGTCATGGTTTATTTTCACAGAAATAGATTTCGAGTAGGCACTTTATAATAAACTGTAAAATGAGAAGTATGGGCCATTTTGTATCTCCAGGGAGATAAACGACAATGCATGTAGTAGAACTACTAGATGATATGAATATTTGATCGACCTTCAATATTGCCGACCTATTTGAGCATCATCCTCTAGACAAGACACTTTACCCTTACTCGAGGACGAGTTTTATCGAAATAGAGGGGACTGGTGTGGAATAGCAGCAACAATGTTCATATCAATAGTGACCGGGGATACAGTTCATATGGATAGTAACAATAGAAATAAGAGTATGTCTTTAATTCAACCTTGGATTGAATAAATATAAATAAAGTACCTCTTGCACTATGATAAGTGGTAAACCTCAATATGCATTATGTGAAATGATAGACCACAAAGACCAGTTTTAAATTTTTTAAATATTTCTTTAGATGGGTGGCTTAGGTGTCAATTTATCTTTTCCATTTCTTTCTCTAGTGGGTTAAGTATGTTTTATTTTAATGTTTTGTTTCCTTTTTACCTGCCTATAGGCAAGAGGTGTAAGCTTCTAATCACATTGTTATTATTATCAATATCATTTGGAGTTTATTCACTCTTTTAAGGACTTGTGAGGCTTATGTCTTGTGGATTAAAGGGTTTAGGGTTTGATTCCTTTATTTCATTGCCTGTCGCTACGTCACTTACACCTCAATTGGTAGAGGCAGTACACCTCATGGCGTTGTGAGCTTTCTCGATCTCTCTCTGCCATCTCTTTAGTATGTAAGAGAAACTGCTTTGTTCATAATTTGTTTATTTTATTATGTATAATTTTTTGTTCGATGGGTTCTTGAGAGGGTTTTGTTAAAGATACATATGCTCTCTATTTTGTTTTTATGTTAAATAAGTGATATATATATATATATATATATGTGTGTGTGTGTGTGTGTGTGTGTGTGTGTGTGTGTAAGTAATTGATTTGTTTAATACATAATTTATTTTTTCTTTCTGTTTAGATACAAATAAAATATTTTGACAATTTAATTTCATATTGTCCAAATAATTCTTATATTGTGTGTTTACGATGATACATTATGTTGGTGAAGTTAATCTCTAATTTTAGATGTCATTATGCATTTTTTGTTGTATTGGTTACTTGGTTTTAATGATGATGGATCATTTTGCATAATTAATTTGGTTTTAATAATATTTTCATCAATATTTAAAGGAAATTACAAAGACATGGGAATATGTCCATCCAAACCAAAAGAAAAGGAACAATCCAATGTACGAAGCCAAAAAACAAAGGCTGACCCCAAAACATAACAAAGAGAATCTAGCCTATTCGAAAAAACCTCTCTATAAAAACAAAATGTTAATTGAATCCCTATCTTCAGCCAAAAAAATATAAGAAAAAATGCATAACCTAAAAGTCCTCTCTAAGGTAAATACAATAGACTATACACAATTCTCAAAATCGAATTCTTCCAAGATAACTCCAAAGGTGATAAAAGGAGTTACCTCCAAAATTCCCATTCGCTTCATCCCAATAAGAAGCTAAGAACTTCACCTTTTCTCATAATCTTTCTTTTCTTTCTTCCACCCTTCAAAGATCCTTGAATTTTCATTCTAAAAAAATATGTCAAATAAGAGATATTATTATACATCTCCAAATATGCCTTCTCCTAACGTACCATCTGTAATGATATCAAATAGAAACTCCCCTAGATCTCTAGGGAGAGTTTCATCTGGACCCAACTCCTTCTAAACATTATTCAACAAAAAAGAGGTTATGGAACGATGCCATACCAAGTGAGATGGAGTGTTGTTGTACCCATAGTATGTTACACACTCTGTCATGAGCCAAGAACCAAAATACGAATTGCATTTTACTAGGGATTATGAATATTCATATGTATTTATTGAGTGTAAATTGCTCATTATAAGAAGAAGATCAAATTTTCTTTAGGGAAGGTAAATAAATAATGTCCTTAAGAAATTTTTCCATCCACTCCAATCAGAGACCCTATGAAATAGGACTCCCTGAAAGAATATGAGGAGTAGAGGTTGACAACATAGGAATTTTAGAAAGAGATACTAAGAATATTTTGGGGGGCCATGGGACCAGGGGTGATGGGACCTTATAATGGTCCCATCTTCAAGTAAACGAAATACTTCATCCCACACTAATAATAAGTGGGCTTGGTAATAGAAATGGAAAGACCGATCCTAATAACTTACATGCAGATAGACTACGAGTTCAAACTTCAATTATTTATATAGATTACGTACGTGGGGATTTAATGTATTTTCTAAAAGGTAGCCCTAGCCATACACCAGATATAATCTATGTTTAAGGCTAATTATGCTATTCTACCTGCAAGCTTGTAACAATAATTAACAATGCTAAAAATAAGTTCTTTTTATTGAACATTGCAAAAAAATTTTTGGAGCAACACTTATGAAGAGGCCCTAACAAATATAGCCACAAATCCATAGCGTTTTAGAAGAAAATAGTTCGAATGTCATAGGAGAATTTAATGTTAGCGTGTTCATAGCAAATGATCAAACCAAAAGATGGGAAATGAGTAAAAGGCTTTGATGGGTATTATACGAGAAATTCATTAATGGTGAGCATATAAGGAACATGTTTATTATTAATCTAACAGGAAGATACAATTGTGATTATGATTTTTTTTCTTTAGTATAAAACATATAACTAAGGGGTCCGTTTGGTTGACATTGATTTCTTTTCCATCGAAAATACTTATTTTAGTTAATTTTTTTACTTTTTTGGTGCTTATGCCAAATAGTTATTTTACCATTTTTTGGGTGAGTATTCTAAGAAAAAAAAATACTTATTTTACTTTTAATTCATTTTTTACCTTTATTGGAGCTTGAGTATCGAAAATACTTATTTTAGTTTATTTTTTCTACAAAAATACATATAATACATTCTAAAAAATGAGATAGCTATGAGTGTGGAAAAATGCTCCATAGTTTTTATTATGTTTAATGAAAACATTTCATACATTACCACGAAAAGTTCCATTGAAAACTCCAATAGTAAGACCAAAAAATTCCTATCTTTTTCCACTCATTTTCCAACTTCTCATAAAAAACTATTTTTCAATCATTTTCCCAAATTCGTAATCAAACACACCCCAAGTGATATTCATAAAGAAACTCAAAATAAGTAGATAATATGGGAACATAAATTATAATGAAAAAACGTTATATAATCAAATGCCTTATCATTATTATAAGCACAAAATATACCATTAGTTTCACGGGTAAATGGACCATCCCATATAAATGAGTGAATTTTGTTTTATAGAAAGAATATAATATTATTCTATTTCAATGTCATTAAGGAATAAATAATAAAAGGTTAAAGATAGAATCGGGAGGATTACTACAAAATAATAATAATAATAATAATAATAATAATAATAATAATAATAATAATAATAATAATAATAATAATAATAATAATAATAATAATAATAATAATAAGAAGAAGAAGAAGAAGAAGAAGAAGAAGAAGAAGAAGAAGAAGGAAAGAAAGAAAAAAAATAGAACACAACAATAAAATACATTTAATTTCATCTCAAGAAACCAACTTGATCTTCAAATACCTCAATGACGGACAAACAACGAATTAGAACATTGAATTGGAAAACTGAATGTATACCTTCGAACTTTGATTCTAACAAACACATATCTAAATATAACTAGTATAACACTATAAGGTAAGAACCAAATTTACGCTAAAAAACTACAAAAAATAAGAAATGAAATGAACGAAATCATAATACTTTACCAATATTATTGACTACCTGCAGAAAATTAGTGTAGAAAGAGTCCAGCATTCTAATTTTTGGCATTATTATGGGCTAGTCCCATTTATTTGGTCAAAGATGCATAAAATTCCATTGAATTTTTTTAATGCACCAATTCCTTATTCATTATAGAGTGCACATGTATTTAAACAAATGTGCCCCTCATTTATACCCACTTTAAACCCACTTACTCTCTCTTACAACACACACATAACCACTCTCTCTAGCAACCCAACAACCAATCCTACCGGAGACTTGTCGGAATAATCCATTGGAGAAGCTCACTGGAGCTAGATGGATGTCCCCGTCGAAGTGTTTCTCTCTCTCTCTCTATCTCTTTATCTATTTATTTCCCTGGTCCGCGCCAGCGACACCATTGTTAGAGCTGGAGAAGAAGGTTTTTCACCAAAAAAATAAAGTTTTTATAATTTTAATCTTTTGGTAAAAAAAATATTGAATATGAGGGTTGTTTGATAGATCTTGATGACTAGATTCCAAACATATACACTTTATGAATTTTGGATTTAGAGATTTGAAGTTATGGACTTTCAAAGATTTGATTTTTTTTAAACGAGGTAGTTAGTTGTCAAAGATATTTGGTGGTAAGTTGGTCATTTTATTGCGTTGAGATGGAAAAATAGGACCGTTGACGCCATTGATCCAGTCAAATAATCTCTTGCATTATTGACCTAGTCTAAGGTCTTTTGCATTATTGACCAAAACAATGGGACTTGTACCAATTACCTTCATAACAAATTTTTCATAAGTGTGCCTTGCATCAGTTAGATGTGTCATACCTTGCATTTAATCTCCATTGATATATTGTCCCCTTCGTATGCCTTTCTCGTCTGAGAACTATGCCAACTTAGGAAGGACGGATACTTCAGAGAAGGTAATGTACACTCTCGAACACGTGTCTGCCACTTCTTTTCACGTGTCCATAATTTAAATATAAAATCAATCTGCGAGACACTAAATTCATGAGTTCGATACTAGTTTTCACTTGTGTATAGTTAAACGTATAATAAAGATATGAAAATATAAGTTAAATCAGTGGAATTGTTTTGGGATAATCTATCAAAGATTATATCCAGTTGGCACTCAAACGTTTCTCCCCTACCCTACACTACTGACAATAAAATGGTTATTCACGACATTTAGTATCATAAAAAAACACTCATTTCCATGTTTTGCCCTAAGTTATTAATTCATTCTTTTTAATAAGTATTCACACATGTTTTTCTTTTTCTTTTCATGTTCTTATTTTCTTCATATAAAATTGATAAAAATAGATTTATTAATCGATGTGGTCTCATATCTTATCTTTCAAGATTTTCCAATTCAGCATGTCTGTGTCATGTTAAATAGGACACTCGAGTTCGTGTTTCTTAGATTCCAAGTATGCCAGCATGGCCTCCCACAGCCAATTCATGTATTAGTTGCATCACAACTTGAGTTCACCACTAGAGTCCATGTAAATTCTCCCCTATACCAAAGAATGCTATGAGAAGAAGGGTTGGGGGAAGGGGTGCTGAAACAAAAGCTAAGAAGGCCATAATAACCTCCTGCACCTTCTTATCACCCGCATAGCTCTCCAAAAACATCCTGAGACAACTCTTATATTGAATTTCATAACCAACCCCAACAATTTAGTGAGATATCTTTCTTTCATATAATCGTACATTCATTAGTCTCACCCACACAAGGTTTATTAAAGTTAGGTAAAGCAAGTACATGAGCTTGATCTATATCATATTTTAATTCATTAAATAACATTTTTATTTCTGAAGACCGTTAAAATCCTTCGTTCTTTAGAAAATTAGTAAGTGGATTACTAATATTGATGTGATTTTGAATTATTCTCACCTCGTAATATCTAGTTAGGCTAAAAAAGCCTCTTAACGCTTCAGAGAGATGCGAATATGACAGTTAAGCATTGCAACGACCTTGAATTGATTAGTAGAAATCCCAAGTACTTAATTTTAGAAACACTAAAAGAGCACCTGTCTTTATTTCATATAATTTATTCAATCTCAACAACTTAAATTTGATTCATAGGTGTACCGAGTGAGTTTTGAAATCTTTGCTACATGTAATATCCCGCCAAAATAAATTAAATAAATTATGTATTGATTATAATTGTGGAGAATTTTATTACAATTATGGAAGAATTAGAGGTGAAAGGTTGGACAAAAATAAAACAAAATGAAGAGTGGTCGTTCAAACGTCATGGGTTTGTAGTTCGAACGATAGTGTTAGGGTCGTGAGAAGTGTCGTGAGTAGCAGGGCTTATAACGACGTGCTACTGACTTATAGTAGCTGGTCATGATGAGGCTCATGAGATTCGTAGATCGAACGATATTAGATGTTGTTCCAACGACAATGGTTTTGTCATTCGAATGAGATATGAGAAGTCGTTCAAACGATCTTGGTCGAGTTGCTGAATTTGGTGAAATAACAATGTTTTAAAGTTCTCGCAAAATGAAGGTTTTGTGAAAAATAGACATTTGTTGAATTGCAAGAAATTAAATGTCTTTTATGTCTTGAAATGTAATTTTGCAAGTGTTATGAAATTCTAGAATGAAATTATATTTAAACCACGCAGTATGATTTTTGTGTTTAAAATCCATGTTCTCGTGCATATAAACTTGTAGTATTTTGGGACTAAATGTATAAAAAAGTTGTAAAAGGGTATTTGTTTATAGATGGAGGCATAACCCCTCAAGTACAGTGATAAAAATTTAAACAAAATATCCTTGATTGATTGTTGAATGAACACACAATCACAATATAGTAGCATACTCAGTTTGGCCTCATTAATCTCTCTTGTATAATCCAAAAGATAGTAAGAAAACTTAAAAACAACTCATTCAAGGGGAGAGAGAAGTAACCACCGTAGATACACCATGGTAAGCAGACAACACACTAATAAACTCCGATCTCTCTCTAGTTAGCCATTAAAAGCTTCACAATAAATGACAATGGTGGGTGAGTGAAGACTCTGGTTTTCAATAACTTCTCTCTTGATAGTAATAACTCTCTAGATAATAAATTTTAAAAGAACTCTCCAAAGAAGAACCCTTCTCTCAGAAGTGATTGGCGTCAATAAATAGCCCCCCAAACCCTTCCAAATATGTCTTGATCCCCATAAATGCGAAAGACATCCTTTCATAATTTAAGTCATAATCATTAAATGCCTGTAGAAACAGCACATCCTACGTTATGAACATTAAATGCTAAGACATGCCTTTTTTCTAACCACTGCGCTTCAGAGGACTGTCAGATCAGAGGTACCTCACCAACTATCTGATAACCCCAAATACCTTAGTAGTTTACACAAGTTCAGGTTTGATAGTGTTTAACTGGATAGTAACATCACCTAAAGTAGATATGACATTTGGCAGAGGGATGTTTATTTCAAAAGTCAATATTCGATGGAACTCAAGTTTACTCTGCACAAGGTTCCATGATCTAAGATCTATCGATGTTTTACCAGGGCTATCTAAGATGGTCAAGACAAGTCTTGATGCTGCCTCACTTCTTAATTCTCTAAACCAAGTCCCTCTGAAGGTCCCACGATAGGGTCATTCAGTAGAGCGAGTGAGCTTTCCTAATCCCTGCCAAGCTTGGTCCCTCGCGCATACCGTTTGACCCTACACTCCATGTTATAATTGTTACAACGTCACAATCGATGTAAATTAAAAGATACAAATTTGACCAAGTAAGAACGGAAGATAAATGTATCTCTCTCGTCGGGCAGCCTCACTGAGCTGCATTGCTGGGCTACCTCACTAAGTTGCATCGCTGGTTCCTTCTCTTCAGTCTCTTTTGACAATTGGGGCAGCTCCCTTTAATTCAGATATTATCTTTAAGCTCCCCTTACATTTTCCTTTCGAGTAGAGATTTGTTGTGACCCACAAGAAATGTCTATACGAAAACTTCTCAATCTGATGAACCATGTTCTTTTGCATTGAAAAACACTTCCCTCTCTGTGTTCGTTGTAACTTCTACCCCGTATCTGCTAAAAAAGGTAAAATTCTCCCTGATGTACCTGAACCAAGACTCTTCATTTCCTGGGCCTATGGCGAAGGGGTATTATTACTTTTTTATTATTATATCCTGACCATTTTGTTTTATTCATCGTTCTGACTGCTCAAAATTAATTTCACCCCGATTTTTTCGTTTTGTTCCGCTATTATTTGAACTTCTAGTGGTGAGAATTCTCCCCATTATCTATGGGTTGTGGCCTGTCATTTCTTTTATCTCCCCTGGACTTGTTCACAAAGATTAAATTCCCCCCGATGGACCAAAAACAAAGTAAGAAGCATTTGGACTATTGACAAGGTGACATTGTGATATTTTTAACTATTAAATGGATGAACTTCCTCTCTCGATCGTGAAGTAAAAATTTTCCCCGAGATACCTGAGGGTTGGCTATCCCTATTTCAACTTGTTCAAAAAGTAAAATTCTCCTCGATGGACCTGGGTCAAAGTTATCCCCGCTCATACTTATGGCAAGGGGACATCGTGAACTTTTTGAACTGTGCTAGAGACTTGTAATACCCCGTAGTTTTATGTATTCGAGATTTAGTTAATTCAAAAATTAATTGAGAAAAATAAGTTTTATTCAAATTACCCGAGTGAAGTAATTTAATGTGATTTAATAATAACCGTGATTATTGAATATTAATCGAGATATAAATATAGATTGATCTTATGAAATGAAGTTTACTAAGTGTAAATAATAAATAGTTCATTATTATCAAATTATGTCACAGAGAGTGATATGAGCGTAATAGAGTTACCTCACCAGGAGTCCCGTGTAGACTACTTATAGGTGAGAAATGAGAAATATATTTTAAGTAACTCGGATGATAATTTAGAGGTTAAAAATGATTCCGGAAGGGTCAAAATAGTATACCTGGGGATATCAATTGAGTCACGGGGTAATTTTGGACTAAAATGATACCATAGGAGGGTATTTTGGTCATTTTATACTAAGGGGTTAGCAGACCTATGAATTTATAAACTCAATAGAAGCTTATAAGGGTTCGAGACTATGGCTTAGAGGTTAGAAAACTCAGATAATCCATTAGAGAAGAAAATGAGAGGTTTCTTGGGAGAATTCTTGGAGCTTTCATCATATTCTTGCACACAAGCAACCTAGGGAGGAGGATTGAAGGAGAAATCAATCAACCCGACACCTAAGCCACAAAATAAGAACCTACCAACCAAGAGGCAAGTTGTTTATTGCAATATTCATGAAGTTATAATACTCAGGTGTAGGGTTTTAAGTTTTGTTTTTGGTAAATCAATGTTCTTGGGAGAAAAATAATAATATCTATGGATGTTGGGATTGGATCTGCATGTAGAACGATTAAACATATGTAGAGGATCAATAATCAGAGGAGACTTGATCATTAATACGAATTAAATCTGGGTTTTTGATGAATATTCTAGGAAGAACATGAAAACCTAGGATTTTGTAGGATTAGAGGTTTAAATCCGTTCTTGAATAATTTGTAATGTTTTAATCCAAAAGTAACGTTAAAAATCGTCCTCATACATGTGGAAAGGTTTGGGGATAATTATTTTATAGTTTGGTGGGTGAATATGAAATATTAAGGTGTGTTAATGTTGGAAAATGCACCTGCTATAACTGTTGAGATGAGTTACAAGAAAATGAACTGGTTCGGACCAAAGAGATGTTGTTTGATTCGAACTTTACATAACAACGGACGGGTTCGATCCTGGGAAGTCGGATGGTTTCGGTTCCCTAAATTAAATATGAAATCTCCTTCTTGGGCCTAGTGTTCGTAAATCGATGTTGTGGAAATATTTAGGACTTTATAAAAATAATAATAGGAAATTTATTATATTATGGTAGGCCTATTATAGAGGTATGAAGTAATCTTATTGAGAGGTTTAAGATGAGATTGAATTTGATATGAACAAAACCGTAATTGATCTAAGAGACGGATAAGCAATTACGAGAATATAATAAATTGATGTATCGACTAATAGGGTAAGTTTGACCTATCTACCAAATTTGGAAAAGGGATAACTAGGACCCTTAAAGTTGTGTGAATACTCATATAAATACGATAGCGAGATAAATAGTAAAAGAAAATGTACGGTGAGTATTAGAGAGAAATATACTATGCACCAATATGAATCATTAGGTTGTGTGAATACCTAAAGTATAAGTACTTAGGTTTTGTGAATAACTAAAGTACACTAACAGTATTGGAGTTGATGGCTATCCGGACCAATACTCGAAAGTTCAAATTTGGGGTCGATGATTATCCGGATCAAATCGAAAATAAATAATATTTGTGTCAATTGAAAATCTGCGCCAATATAGATATGCAAACATTTACATTGGGGTCTACGGATATTCGGACCAATGTAAATGATAGGATAATTGGGGTCGATGGTTATCTGGACCAATAATCCTCAGAGTATATATTGCATGCGAAAAATATATAGCTTATGATGTTCTATTGGGTGCGATAATAGAGTTATAGATGATATATAAGTAGATGTACATCTAAAAGATAAATTAAGAAGAGAAACTTAATCACACAGTTTGAAAGATAGATAGTGATATCTACTAGAATAAATTAAGTAGCGAGACTTAATTAAATGATTTTAATCATAACATCTGTAAGTATTGCATGAGAAATAAATTATATATGGGATGTTAATGAAAATAATGTATTGTATGGGCAGTACGGGGAACTTAGGCGAATAGATAAGTTCGGATAATACTATAGTCTAGTTAGCTTGGGTAGTATAGCTAGGTGGGATAAGTATAGAAGGTTAGGCGTGCACAATAGATGAGGGGTGAGTAAACTAAAGAGAGTGTATAATAACCTAACATGTGTAATAAATAACCGATTTGATATTTGTGATAAATGCTTGGTAAATATTTTCAAAATGTTTTGAGTACTAAATCTTGCTAAAAAATATTTTCGAAATCTTTTAGGTGTCCAACCACAGGGGCGCCAGACTTGATTATTCATTCCACGGATGCGTAGCTACAGCACTGTGGAGGCTTGCATGAGTTGACACATACATATTTCATTGAGATCTAGTGTATGATCTTTTATCAGTTTTTCTATGTATGTACATGTTGTTCGTTGACATTATTTTGGTTATTTCAGTTTCAGACTAGTGTTGGTTTATTTTCATTGGCTTTGAATTTTTATCCGATGGTCTATTTCGGAAAGAATTTATTCATTCATATATTGTGATGGTTTGGACTCTAGTATATTGTGAATGTTTATAAAGTTTCCCGCATTGTTCTATTACTTGTTTAATTAATGATTAAATTTGGCACAGATTTAATTGACTATTAGGTGGCTAGTAATTACTTTGGTTTTTTACAGTGATGCTAAGAATGAACCATATGAGAAACTTGTTTTAATTTCAAAAAGTCCTAATCACTCGATATTTAATTAGGCTAGGTGTCACAGATGGTATTAGAGCATCAGGTTCTACTTTCTTTAGGATCTATATGGCTTACTACGTTTTCAACGCATCGTTCTTTGATATAGAGTCCTATTATTAGGACTGTCATTTTATCTTTGTGTGCTTTGAGATATCATTCTTCTTCTATTAGATATTGTATAAACTGTGTACTTATACAATTCGATCTTTTTCAGTATGCCATCGAGGAGAGAGCGAGTCAAGAGGTAAACAACCATTGATGAGGTTAGGGAGGACCCTCAAGAAAAGTAGGGACCACCACCACCACCATATATGATTTCTACTACTCAGGTGACAATGATTGTGTCATGGGCCGTGGAGACAACTATGAGGGCCATGGCAGCCCACTTCCCTTAGGCTCTGGGACAACAGCCCGCAACATCATGTATTCAGGCCCAACAAGGGCAACCCACTTGGCATAGCATTAGGGAGACCTTCTAGAAGGGCCACCCGCCCAAGTTCCAGGGCGATAAGGATGCAGTGGTAGTATGGCAATGGAAGAAGAACTTTCAGCGTCATCTGCGCCTATTAAACTGCTGTGAGGTGCAGAGACAAATATTAGCCACCTTCAGACTAATAGGGGAAGCCCTACAGTGGTGGAAGTCAGTGACCACCGATAAGGATAGGGACATGATGAAAATTTCAGAGTTTGAGGTGCGGTTTGATCGTAAGTACTTTCCGTCTGTAATGGAGTTAAAAATGAGGAAGAATTTGGGGAGGTATGATAGAGTGACCGCTCAATTACCGATTATAAGGAAGAGTTTACCCGTCTGGCGAACTTTGTGTTAGACAAGGTGAGCAATGAATAAATGATAAAGGAAAAGTTCATGGATGGTTCAGCCTAGAGGATCAGGCGGAATTTGATTGGTATCCTGCGTTGATGACTTACATGGATGTCGTTAATGCCGCACTATTACACTATCAGTATAACCACTTATATGGGAAGGGAAGCAAGAGGGGAGCAGATCCTATCCAGTAGGGCAAGGCTGGGGGGAGAAGTGTTAGTGGGGAACCACCCCAGTAGCAACAACAGTAGGGACAGATGCATTATGGGCATATGTATAACGTCCGGGATATACTGATGCCTCCAGCACCACATGTGCCACCTGCAGTAGAGGGTACGTTTTCTATCCATGGGTCTGATGGTAGAGTACTTTTTGATATCGAAGCACCTCATTCGTTTATTAAGACTAGATTTACACGAGCCATCGGGTTATTAGAGATAGCCGACCATCTACGTATGTGTCTAGAGTCACTGATGGGTAGTGGTTTGTTGATACATTCAATTTTTAGGGGAGTCGATATTGTTATTGGGAGACTGAGTCTAGCGGCATACCTCCGAGTGTTAGAAATGGAGCGGTATGGTGTGATTCTAGTTATGTATTGGTTAGCAAGCTATAGAGCGATGATAGATTGCTGTGAGAGGACTATTGTGTTTTTTATTACGGGGTAGTATATGTTCCTTATGGTGATGTCCCTTCCTGAGGGAGGATCACGTACTCATTTATATTACATCGAGGAGGAGACCTCGTAGGAGGTGGTTATTTCTTTAGATTCGATTCCTGTAGTGAGGGATTTTGAGGATGTACTCTAGGAGAGACTCGGGTTTCTACCGAGCCGAGAAATAGAGTTTGCCATCGACTTAACACAGGGGATGAGACTAATTTCCAGAGCACCATGTCACATGGATCCTTCATAAGTGCGGGAGATGAGATAGCAGATTCAACAGTTCTTGGGTCAAGGTTTCATTCGGCGGAGTACATCTCTTAGGGGTGCTTCGATGTTGCTTATGAAAAAAGGGATGGTTCACTTCGCTCCTGCGTGGATTACAGGGCGTTGAACAAGGTAACGATATGAAATAAGTATTCGTTACCTAGGATCGATAATTTGTTTTATCTGTTGAGAGGGGCTTCTTACTTCTCCAAGATTGATTTGAGGTCAGGCTATCACCAGCTGGTATTCGGGAGGAGGACGTTCCTAAGACCGCTTTCCTGTCGTAGTATGGATCCTATGATATGGATCCTATGAGTTCAGAGTGATGGAATTTGGCCTCACTAATGCTACTATAGTGTTCATAGACCGCATGAACCGAGTATTTTAGGAGTTTTTGGATCAGTTTGTAATAGTATTCATCAATGGCATCCTGGTTTACTCAAATACGGAGGAGGAGGAGGAGTCCAAGCACTTACATATGCTTCTACAGACGTTACAGGACGATGAGTTGTATGCTAAATTTACTAAGTGAGGATTTTGTCTTCGGGAGGTACAGCTTCTTTGCCATATTTTGTCCGATAGGGGAATAGGTGTTGATCCCAGTAAATTATCGGTAATGAGGGAGTGGGGCCAACCCACGACACGGACCGAGATTCGTAGCTTCTTGGGGTTGGTCGGATATTATCGTTTCTTCATCAAGGGTTTTTTAAAGATTGCTGGGCCATTGAAGAATTTGACTCATAAAGGGAGTACCATTTGTTTGGAGTGACCAGTGTCTGTTGGATTTTGATGAGCTGAAGGAGATATTGACATCGTCACCCGTACTTTCATTGACTAGGAGTGGGGTGGAGTATCGGGTCTACACGGATGCATCCTTATAGGGACTTGAGGGTGTGTTGTAGTAGGAGAATGGGGCGATAGCTAAGGCGTCTCGAAAGATAAAGCCCCATGAGAAGAATTACCCCACCCACGACCTAGAGTTGGCAGCGATCATTTTTGCGTTGAGGATATGTAGACATTGCTTATTGGGAGAGCAGTTCACATTATTCATAGATCATAATTCACTTCAGTGTCTTTTCACACAAAAGGATCTGAATATAAATCAGAGGCGGTGGCTAAAATTTGTGAAGGACTACCAGTTTCTTATACAGTATCATCCTAGTAAGGCTAACGTAGTGACAGACGTGTTGAGACGATGACCTACTGGGGTTTTAGCGAAGGTGTGGAAAGGGAAGTGGAGTGAGCTTCAATAGGAGGATGAGTTTGCCTAAGCGTACATGGTCGTTATGACTATCACCCCCGAGATCGTTATGCGGGTAGTGAAGGCAACGGCAGAAGCCAGTTACGTCAGGATAGGGTACGACAGTTATTATATGAGTATTCAGAGTCTTATTCAATTAGATCGGTGGGAGGCCTATGCTTTAATGGGAGATTAATAGTGCCCAAGGATGAGTATTTGAGACATGCAGTTATGACTAAGTCTCACAGATCTAAATTTGTGGTACATCCCAGTGGGGATAAGATGTACCAGGATATGAGGAGACAGTATTGGTGGGCCGACATGAAGATAGACATATAAGAGTTTATCTCAAAGTGTGTTAGCTGTTAGATTGTGAAAGTTGACCATCAAAGGCCTTCAGGGGTGTTTCACCCACTTGAGATTCTCGTGTGGAAATGGGTGATAATATCTATGGATCTTATTACTGGGCTACCTACATCGCAACGACGTCACTGTTCTATATTGGACTAAGGTGGATCACTTATTTCCAGTTACCATAGACTGTGAGACGATGAAGAACTCTCAGCTATTCATTTAGGAGATTATTAAGCTTCATGGAGTTTCGATTAATATTGTGTCTCATAGGGACAAAGTTCTTGTGTCACACTTCTGGCAGAACTTTTAAGAGGCCATGGGCACAGATTTACGATTGAGTAAGGTGTACCACCCCCAGACAAATGGGCAAACTGAGAGGATGAATTTGATGCTCGAAGATATGCTGAGGATGAGCATCCTAGATTTTAGGTGATGGTGGGAGAGATACCTACCATTTTTAGAGTTTGCGTATAAAACCTCTTACCAATTTACTATCGGTATGGCACCGTTAGAGGAATTTTATGGGAGGCCTTATCGTTCACATGCATGCTGGTTAGAGGTGGGGGGATAACAAGTTATTGGGACCCCAGATGATTCAAGAGACAACTGCCCAAATTGAGTTGATTCGGGGATGTATTCGGATAGCTCAGGATAAGCAGAAGAGTTATGCCGATGCTGGGAGGAGACATGCGGAGTTGGAGGTTAGCAACCAGGTGTTGGTTCGAGTATCTCCTATGAAGGGGATTATAAGATTTGGCAAGAGAGGGAAGCAAACCCTGATATGCGGGACCATTTCCTATTATAGAGAGAGTGGGACCAATAGCATACAGACTAGGACTTCCAGAGCATCTTCAAAAGATATATGATGTGTTCCATGTGTCATCGCTAAAGAAATACAGGAGGAGTGAGATAGCCTTTTGGCACATGCCTATTGACAGCATTGATTTTTAACCAGACGTCTCATATGAGGAGAGGCTCGTGATGATTTTACAACTACGGTCAAAGGTGGTGCCATTAGTTCGAGTTCAGTGAGGACATGACAATGTTGATGAGCTGACGTGGGAACGGGAGGATGACATGTGAGAGTAGTATCCACAGTTATTCACCGCAAATATGTCCTAATTTCGGGGATGAAATTCCTTTGTAAAGGGGGAAGTATGTAATACCCCACATTTTTAGGTATTAGAGATTTAATTAATTCGAAAATTAATTGAGAAAAATACGTTTTATTTAAATTACGCGAGTGAGGTTATTTAATGTGATTTAATAATAACTGTGATTATTGAATATTAATTGAGAGATAAATACTGATTAAATTATGAAATGAAATTTACTAAGTGTAAAGAGTAAATAGTTAATTATTATCAAATTACGTCATAGCGAGTGATATGGGCGTAATAGAGTTACCTGACCGAGATTCGCATGTAACCTATTTAGAGGTGAGAAATGAGAAATATATTTTAAGTAACTCGGATGTTAATTTAGAGATCACAAATGAGTCCGGAAGGGTCAAATTAGTCAAAATAGTATACCTGGGGATGTGAATTGAGTCATGGGGCAATTTTAGACTAAAACGGGACCATATGAGGGTATTTTGGTCATTTTATACTATGGGATTAGGAGACTTACGAATTTACAAACTCTATAGAAACTTATAAGGGTTGGAGTCTAGGTCTTAGAGGTTAGAAAACTCAGAGAATCCATTAGAGAAGCAAATGAGAGAGTTCTTGAAGATTCTTGGGAGAATTCTTAGAGCTTTCTTGATATTCTTGCACACAAACAACCTAGGGAGGAGGATTGAATAAGAAATCAGTCAACCCAACACCTAAGCCATGAAATCAGACCCTACCAACCAAGAGGCAAGTTGCTTATTGCAATATTCATGAAGTCATAATACCACTGTGTAGGATTTTAAGATTTATTTTTGTTAAATCAATGTTCGTAGGAGAAAAATTATGATTTTTATGCATGTTGGGATAGGATTTTCATTTAGAACGATTTAACATATGTAGAGGATCAATAATAAGAGGGGACTTGATCATTAATACGAATTAAATCAGGGTTTTTGATGAATATTAAAGGAAGAACATGAAAACCTAGGATTTTTTAGGATTAGAGGTTTAAATTGATTCTCGAATAATTTGTAATGTTTTGATCCAAAAGTTACGTTAGAAATCATCCTTATTCATACGGGAAGTGTTTGGGACAATTATTTTAGAGTTTGGTGGGAGAATATGGAAGATTAAGGTTCATTAATGGTGGAAAATGCACCTGCTATAACTGCAGAAACGAGTTACATAAAAATGAACCGGTCCAGACCAAAGAGGTGCAGTTAGGTTCGGTTCGGTGTTTACAGAACAGCGGACCGGTTCAGTCCTGAGTAGTCGGTTTGGTTCCCTAAATTAAATATGAAATTTCCTTTTTCGGCCTAGTGTTCGTAAATCGATGTTGTGGAAATCTTTAGGACTTTGTAAAAATAATGATAGGAAATTTATTATATTATGGTAGGCTTATTATAGAGGTATGAAGTAATCTTATTGAGAGGTTTAAGATGAGATTGGATTTGATATGAATGACATCGTAATTAATCGGAGTGTCGACCAGTAGGATAAGTTAGACATATCTACTGAATTTAGAAAAGGGGTAACTAGGACCCTTAGAGTTGTGTGAATACTCATATAAATACGATAGCAAGATAAATCGTATAATAAAATGTAAGGTGAGTATTAAGGAGAAATGTACTACGTACCAATATGAAACATTTGGTTGTGTGAATACCTATCGTATAAGTACTTAGGTTGTGTGAATACCTAAAGCATATTAATAGTACTAGGTTCGATGGCTATCTGGACTGATACTCGAAAGTTTGAATTTGGGGTCGATGATTATTCAGACCAAATCGAAAATAAATAATATTGGGGTCGATGGAAAATCCGGCCCGATATACATATGCATAACATTTACATTGGTGTCAAGGGATATCATGGCCAATGTAAATGATATGATAATTGGGTTCGATGGTTATTTGGACCAATAATCCTTATAGTCTATATTGTAAATGAAAATATATATACCTTATGATGTCCTACTGGGTGCAATAATAGACTTGTAGATGATATATATATATATATATATATATATATAAAAGATATATTAAGAAGAGAAACTTAATCACAAAGATTAAAAGATAGATAGTGATGTCTACTGGAATAAATTAAACAGCGAGACTTAATTATATGATTTTAATCAAAACATATGTAAGTGTTGCATGAGAAATAAATTATATATGGGAAGTTAATGAAAATAATGTACTGTATGGGCGTTATGGGGAGCTTAGGGAAATAGATAAGTTCATATAATACTGTAGTCTAGTTAGCTTGGGCACTATAGCTAGGTGGTCTAAGTATAGAATGTTAGGCGTGCACAATAGATGAGAGGTGAGTAAACTCAAGAGAGTTTATGATAACATAACATATGTAATAATTAGCTGATTTGAAATTTATGATAAACACTTGTTAAATATTTTCATAATGTTTTTACTACTAACTCTTTCTATAAAATGTTTTCAAAACCTTTTAGGTGTCCAACCACAGGGGTGCCAGACTTGATTATTCATTCTAGGGACATGTAATTTTAGCGCTGTGGAGACTTCCTGGAGTTGAGTAGACACATCCATATTTCATTTAGATCTAGTGTAGGATATTTTATCAATTTTTCTATGTATGGACATGTTGTGTGTTGACATTATTTCGGTTATTTATGTTTCAGGCTAGTGTTGGTTTATTTTCATTGGCTTTAGATTTTTAGCCGATGGTTTATTTCGTAAAGACTTTATTCATTCTTATATTTTGATGGTTTGGACTCTAGTATATTGCGAATGTTTAATTTAGTTTTCCGCATTGTTCTATTATTTGTCTAATTAAAGATAAAATTTGGCACCGATTTAATTGACTATTAGGTGGCTAGTAATTACTTTGGTTTTCCACAATGATGCTAAGAATGAATCGTATGAGGAACCTGTTTTAATTTAATGAAGGCCCGAGCACCCAATATATAATAAGTTGGGGTGTCATAGGACTTATCTTTGATGCGTTCAAAATATAAAATTGCACTCGTTGCACCTTCAGCTCGTTACACCATCATTAGGGCCTTTGGGATTCGAAATATATACCAAAAATTTTGGCCGCAATTTTTTTTAAACTTCTCTCAGATGCAATATTTTCTGTCTCCCAAGCATCTCCTCATTACTGATGTGAGGTTGTCTTTTCAGCTGTCAGAGCACTCCTTGAAATGCCACATGTTAACTTGTAATGATCATGGGCGGTTGAATACCTTCTTTGGTGGGAAATTAAAATGTCCACTTGATTTTTCAAATGTCTAATATCTCAACCCTTAGCCGTTTTTCTCTCTTACCTTTTCATTCATCTTCTTCATTACTTTCAGAGCTCTTTGAGAGAGAAAATCAAACCTGATATTATTATCAAGTTTTGCACTTGGTTCTTATTTTCTTTTCCTTCTTTGTTACTTCGAGTCACTGTTATTTTGCCATTTCCAGTCCTCTCTTCCATCTTTGCAAGATTTTTACTCCCCCAACTATCTCCCATGGCTTTTTCAAGCTCTTCAGGTTCTCCTGTCGCCAGTGCTCTGCCTGCTACCAACACTGCTACCTCTATTGCCACTTTGGATGCCACTGCCTTGGTGGCAGCCCGCTAGGAAAAACTTTGTTTCTATCATCGCTCCCCCATTTTTGGCAAGGGTGACTATTTCTCAAGTGCCTGCGAAACTTGCACTTTCAGTTCCAAGGCCCTATAGTTTTGTGTGATGAAGACGACGACTCTGATGTCTGGGGTTATTTTCCCCCATAGGTAACTATGTGGTTTTGTCTAGACTGAGTTGACTTCCCTTACTCCCAAATTGATTTCAAAAGGCCTGGTGGTTCCCTATCCCTTTCTGCGGCTTGGAATTCGTTCATGCAAACGACTTACACTGATGCCCTTACAAAAGTTGGTCTCCATCGTGCTATTTGATTTTGGGATTTCACTCTTTCTAAGAATAATGCTACCCTTTAAGTCTTGGTTTCTCATTAGAACACCACAACCCATACGTTCATTGCCTCATGGGGGAGTTCACTATTACCCTTGAGGATGTCTGTGAACTGCTTGGGTTTGAGCCCGTGGGTACTTTAGCTTATCACGATGAGCCCTTGGATGCCGAGGAAACAAAGGCTTGAGCTAACTTGGACTAGATCTGTAGGAGGTGCATCGACACTTCTAACAAAGCCACCTTCACCCCCCATTCTCTATTATTTCTACCATGTTGATGTTGCTGTTGAGTTTGGCCCAGGAAATGGAACATCTCTTGAGTTACCAACCTACATTCTTATGATTATTTCACACTTTATTTTACCTAGAAATCCTAATGGTCAACCACGTAAGGACTTGATTAACCTCTCAGTCTGTTTGGCCAGGGGGTACAAACTCCCTTTGGCATTTATGGCCTTACGATTCCTTTAGTCTTGGTTGGATAGGACTCTTTTGGATATGGAGAGATTTTTGGGCCGATATAACTTAGCTAATTTAGATAACACCATCATTTTGACAGATTTCTTCTACTACTGTTTCCCCGAGATAGCTGCCAACTAAGTCCCTCTTCCCCCTGGCCAAATCATCAAGCCCCATCGTCTTTTGCAGTTTCACAAGAAATAGAGCTGAAAGGACATATTGGGCATTTTTAATAGAACAAGTTGCTTCATGATGAGGCCCTGTGGTGAGGATTCTCTTGCCCACATTTGGAATTTCTTTGGTCCTATGTCCAGGGTGGTGCAACCCACTTCTGAGGACCTTATAATGGTGGATCCTTCGCATGCTATCATTTTCACTTTTACTCCTAGCTACCTTCCCTCTTATACTTAATGGGAATACACATCTAAACATTATAACCCCAACCAATGCATCCGTTAGTTTGGCTTTGATTAGGGGGTTCCTCGATCGATTTTTCAAGAATTTCATGCCAGAGTAACTTTTTTTAGGCTTGTGACTTTTATACCGTTTCAATAGCCTCCAACATCTACTCAGAAATAAGTGGTCGAGTGACCATTCCTCTACTTACTAGGAAGGGGTAAGTAACTTTTGATTTTTTCATGAAGTATTGGATTACACGACTGGCCAAAATTGAAGATTCATCTAGGGCCCCCCAGTTTACCCCATTGTTCAGTTTTTCCACCCTTTAGAGTTGGGACTTAAGGGGAATTCCATCTTGGGGCTTGAGTTCCCTCTAAGCAGTCCCCCTAGTGAGCTACCTCCATTTTAACCGATGATTCCCACTTATGAACCAAGTGCTAAGAAACCAAATGCCAAAGGCACTTCCACTGATGTAGCTCCTAGCGAGGGGCCTTCGTAACCCCCTACCAAGAAAGCAATGGTCTCAAAATGTGGGACTTCATTAAAGTTGAAATCCCAGCCAAAGTCCATAACTCCTATGGAACCATTTCCCATTACCTTCGTTCCTTCTACACCATCTATAGAAATAGTTAAGGAGATACGGTTGAAGTGACAAGCTGAGATAGAGGGATTGCAACAAGTATTTTGATAAAATTTTCTTCTAGTTCCTACCCTTACAAGATTTCCTATAATATTAGTGGATCCTGCTGAGGGGACTTCATCAAGAAGAAAGGGTTCTGGAGTCCCCTCTTCCATTGGTAGTGCTTCTGGATTGAGGAGGACAAAGATCCATAAAAAATGTGTATACGAGGTGCAACTGCCACTACAGGAATATTGGTTTTTCCCGGTACAAAGTAAATGCCGAGAAAAGCACTACAAATGCCGGAAAAACTTTTGGCGGCACTTTTGGCGGCATTTCCACAAGTGCGGTAATAGCCAATGTGGTAAAAGAACAACAGCATTTTGAAATATATCGGGAACAGTTAGCGGCATTTCTCGCAGCATTACCTTAATTGCTACAAAAAAAACTTTTGGGGCATTTATATTAATGCTGGCAATAATATTTTTGTGACATTAAAAAAATGTCGAGAATAAGTTTTTGCAACACATATCAAATGCTCAACGCATTTTTGGCCGCACTAAAAAAATGCCGAGAATAATGGTAACGACATTAAACAAAATGTTGATATTATTTTGCGCCATATGAATGGGAACAAGTGTTAAAAAAAATCATTTGTAATAAGTATTGTATTTGTGTAATTCTTATGTGAATTCATAACATGTATAAATATAAAGCAAATACACTACCATAATATTAAATTAAGAGGGCGGTAATCAAATTGAAAATTCATTAACTTAAAACCAATAGCATTCATCGTAAATAAACATAATTGAGCTTGGAACAATTATCCATCCACAAAATAAAATGTATTACAAGTCCAATAAGAAAAAAAAGGGGGAAACATGAAGCAAAACGAAATTTTATATAATGCACGATTCTTCTCACTCAACGTCAAACATCCTCTTCAACCTATAAATAAAAAAGACAATTGTTAGTCAATGATACTTATTTAGTATTTTAATAAGAAAATTAAAAATTAATACATTGGCAATATGTTGTGCTACAATTGAATGATAGGCATCCCCAATTGTGGATTTGTTTCCATTTGGTCTAGGCAATGGTTCATTTGTTACATTTTTTTTCTCAATATATACTTCCCAAAAGTCTTCACCCAATAGTATACCACCTACTTTTGTTGAAGGGTCCTTGCTTACAATGAATCCACGTGCCACAATCACTTTTGGAAGCCCAAAAGTAATAAGGTCTACAATTTTATCCAATGCATTATTCAAGACCATTTGTCGTGGTTGATGGTGCTTCTTTTTCTTCTTTGATTGTTTTTTTTATAAACAAGATGAATATGTCATCAAACATGTATTGTGGAAAAAAAATAGGCAAAATTTTATTTGTTTCTAAGACATCGCAAAAAATTAAACACTATATACAACCAAATAAACCAACCCCCAATGTCAAGTATACATTAACTCCCTAAGGAAGCACAAATATATAAGTATGTATGATTTATAAAATCCGTCCACAACCTGCTATAATAAGGTAAAACTCATTCCATTACAATAGGATTAACCAAGATTTATTATTCTACAAACACCAGCTAGTATTATTTTGAATGCACTAGCATTTACTTGAATTATTTTGCCAACAAACATCCATCAACCCACCACCTTACAAAACCAGTAAATTACATCATTTTCATCCTAAACCCGCCACCTTACAGTGTTGGATACCAAATGTGACACCCCGCCTAATAAAATACCGAGTGATCAGTCCTATACCAAATTAAAACAGGAATCCCAGTTGGATCATCCTTAGCATCACTGTCGAAAACTTTTTAAAACTTACTAACCACCTAGTATTCCAAAAACTGGTGCCAATTTTAACTTTTTAATTTAAACAAAACAATACATGCGGAATTAAAATATAAACCATTCACACAACTGAATGAAAGTAAATAGAATAATAATAACACAACTTGCCGAATAAATCACCGGCCACCAAATAAATAATCCAATACAAATATTCAACACCTGAATGAATTACACCTGAAAACTGAACCGAGAAGTCTGGGCTACAAGCCCTAGATAAAACTGAGACTGATAAAAGATTCCTACTCTAGGAATGAATGAAAGATGCGTCTAATCCAAACTCCTGCTAGCATCCACATATGCCGCAACTCCGTGTCCCTGGAATAGAATATCAATCCTGGCGTCCCTGTGGCTGGACACCTAAACGGTTTTGAAAATAGTTTTATAGCAAGGGTTAGAACCCAAAACATTTTGAAAATATTTAGCAAGTGAATTAACTGCAGTAATTTAAAATGCATGAATGCGCTTCATATTTAAGTTAGTGTCGCACTCCCTTGAGGACATTCTCACCCCTCCACTATTGTACACACCTACCGGTTACCTTAACCCGCCTAGTTGTACTACCCCGTCCAACTAGTCCTGATATAACCTTCCCTTACCATATTACTCTAACCCGAGTATAATGATTCTTGAATTATAAGTTATTTCATAATTAACTTAATTAATTCCTCTTAAATAATAGCCTATAACCGTCTCACAAGTTATATAAAGTAAATACATCACACACTGTATTATTCCAACAAATGAATAACTTAATTAATTTCTCATTAATTAACAGCATATAACCGTAACCCGAGTTATATAAGGTAAATACATCACACACTGTATTATCACCTACATATAATATTTACTACCATATTATACGTACCTTTACTAACATCCACACATATATCATACTTGTATCCATCCTTCCGAGTATACCCTCACCGGATGATTCACTCTAAAATGCCATCTCACTAGGTGTGCTCACAAAACCTAGTTTTCCAAGTTGGATTCGCTCACCAACCTGGTCTACTACATAACGAATTGGAGGCGGTCATATTCCTTCCTGAAAGTGAGATAATCTCCTCACCCATGTACCGGACGCTATGACCTGGGGATATACTCACCCTACTCCTCAAGCTAGGGGATTCACCCACATCGCGCAACCTCCCTTGATAGCATTAGAGTATATAATTTGAATAAATATTTAGTCACTGATATTTAATGTCACACACAATATATACACGTATATATATACTATCACTACACCGTATATATATAATATAAACTCCGGCTTTACCATGTACTCAAAATCCTGTATACTGCCTGAAATTTAAATGTCACGCACAATAGGCACGTATATATATATATATATATATATATATATATATATATATATATATATATATATATATATATATATATATATATATATATATATATACTATCACTACACCGTATATATATATTATAACCCTGTCCTTACCGTGTACTAAATATCCCGTATACTGCCTGAAATTTCCTGAGTCCGTGGCTCGACTCAACGTAATTAATTTTCTCACTTAATAATTTACCGTCTCCCCGAGTCTATCACCCAACGCTAATTAAATTAACTAACACACATATTAATTTAATATCTCCCCGAGTCTATCGTACAACTCTAATTAAATTAACTAACACACATATTAATTTAATATCTTCCCGAGTCTATCGTCCAACTCTAATCAAATTAATTATTACACCCATTAATTTAATACTTACCCGAGTCTACAATCCGACTTTTATTTAATTAATTTACACATTAATTAATCAACACATATCCGAGTCTACAATCCGACTCTAATTAAATTAATTATCTCATTTATTAATTTAATAACTTGGTGTCACCCAACCATTATCCCCGGACTCTCTCACTTGGCCCGTACCTCAATATTTCTCGAGTCCATGTTCCGACTCCAAACAAATTACTTTCTCTCAATAATTAATTTAATGCCTTAATGTCACTTAACCAACATACCCGGACTCGCTCACTTGGTCCAATTTACATCTCATAATATAATACCCACATTTTCGCCTACAATGTGTCACACCTTTATTTCTATAATTTTCCCAATTATATTTACCTATAATAATTAACATACCCGGACTCGATCCACTTGGCCCGAAATTAATATTTCCCGAGTCTATATCCCGACTCTAAATTACTTAGTTTATCTCCAAACTTAAGTCACTACCTTGGGGTCGCTTGACCAATATACCCGGATTCGCTCACTTGATCCGTATCTCACTATTTTGGAATAAAATCTCTCAAATTTATCCATTAAATGCCCCACATAAATTCATCCTAGGCCCAATTACTCTTTCCCATAATTACTAGGAATAGGTGTTTCAAAATTAATTATCACAATTTACAGTATGGAAATTAATTTATAATTAATTCTCCCCTTATATCACACACAGGCCGAACTGGCCAGAATTTCCCATCATCGATCGATCGATGCCTCCAATCGATCGATCGATCGACCCCTTCGTTACAGCTCTTCTTCACCACTGTTTTCCACCATTAACGAACTTCAAGGTTTCTAAACCATAATTTAAACCTCTAATTACATCATCCCATCATCTACACATGGTTAATCCACATCCTATTCATCATAGAGACCATTAAGATAATCAACTTCTCTACTTATCTCATAATTTTTGAAATGGGTCTTTCTCCATAAAATTCAATTTTCTGTTTTAAATCCCAATTTCCAGATTCGATTTCCACTCTTTTATGTTCTGGATTTCTCGTTAAAATCATATATACATTTTCAGATATCAATCACCCATATAAATATAGGAGGACATACCTCAATTATGACATACTATGAGTTTCAATGCCGAGGCAATAGAGAGGACAACAAAGTTTTACTTATTTTATATTTTCCAATTATGTCCATATGGTTTGTAGAACAAGAATAGATTTGGGAGAAAAAATAAATTACTCGCAACACAAGTAACTATTCAGAATTCATTTGGATTATTATTATACTATAAACGTTATATAACATCATCAATTAGAAGAAAAAAAATTGGTTGATACACGCACAACTATACACATTAACTGACCTCACTTAAGAATGTTCAATTTTATGTATTCATATTGTTGTCTTGTACTTCACTTCCTGTCACTGAGATTTCATCATCTGAGTCAACCCCGATCCAGTTGACCAAAGCAAAGAGGAACTCTCTGAAGCTGACCTTCCCATTTCTGTCCCCATCCGTTTCTTCTACATTTATTCATAAGAAGCACTAAGAAAAGATTAAAAAGAATCAGATTTAAGGGCAGGTCCCTAACATTTTACAAAAATAGGATGCAGGCCAAGAATATTCTGCTTTAGTGTACAGTCAATCATCCTTGTTATATACTCCCTCCGTCCCAAATTAAGAGTCCACTTTCAATTTTTTGACATAATCAATGAACGTAGCCTTTAGAGCCAATTAAAACAACCCAACTAAATTAAACGACAGACCAATTTTAATTCAGTAGCACAAATGAGACTGATTTTGTTACCGAATTAGAGTATGATGAAGGTACCGTTGGTCAGCATATTTGAACAGCAGCTTCACCGTTGTAATATTCTGAGCAATTCTCTTTACAAAGACCCAAATTTTTTACATCAATAGTATATCAACCCTTCTAAGACCACTCTTGATCAGCAAAGCTACAATTACAAACACCAAAGATATCTAGACTAGAATTTAAAACTTGGAAACCAAGCACACAAGTGTGATATCCCAAGTCGATGTTCGATACAATTTTCACAGTATAAATTGCCCAAGATGTAGCATAGTTAAAGAGGGCAAGACTTATTTATGTAACAAACTTTAAGTAACACGAGCCAAATTTAAAAAGAATGTACCAAAAAATGCAATGCACTAAAATATCAGGCATTAAGGCAATAACTCTGCTTGTATCCTTCACCATCTTCTCAACGGTTGTTCCCATCTTATGCGTAATATATATTGCATAATATAAAAGAGTTTACTTGGATACCCCAGTATAGGGTTAGATGCGTATATATGCTCATCATATTTTGAGCAATTAGATGTTTTCGTATGACCAAATTGACTATTATAAATCTGTCAAAATGTGTAAGTATGGACGTAGACCATACTCTATAAGAACATAGTTGTAATGTTTGTTTTGGAAACAATAAATAAGTACTAATGATGAAAGAAATGTGTTATATGATCAGTAATTAAGAGATATTTAAAAATTTTGAAATCAAACATAAGCGTTATCTGAACAATCATGCATGTATATTATTGTCTAGTTGCACAATAAACTGATATATATCTAGTAGATTATTAATTAACAAATGCATATATCCACGCAAATGTTAAATTTAAAAATAGCGAGAGACACATTCAAAAGTGTATTATGTAGTAGAAAATGATCCAAAGTTAATAGGAGAAGCGACTGTCTTTCTCATAAGTTTCCTATGCATTAGCATTTATTTAAGTCATTTGCATGAGAAACTATTAATCCTCAATCTTACCTGCAAGTAGAGTAAGAAATATATGTTACTGTAATCTTTAGAATGAGAATCAGATATTGAAAACATAAGTTAAGAACAATTTTTCAAATGATTCAATTAGAAAGATTAGTTGCAAAAGTGTACAAATAGTTGGATGATATAATATGTTAGAAATATATGTTTTCGGATGTCAAACACCCCTCAATAATTTTGTAACCATAACAAAAGTTGTTACTTAATATCCAAATTTGATAGCTATCATAATGGAACAACTCAAGAGTATTTTCCCCTTTTGGTGATAAAGTCAATATATGCAATAGCTCATCAACAACATCTAACCTGATGGACTTCTCGTAATTATTTAAAATGTAACCAAAAACTTGGGACCGCATTCTCCAAGTTACCTTATCTAGTTTCAGTTTGTATGGGAACACAGTAAAATCGATACTTTCCATTAACAGAGGACATAATAGGAAGAGCACGATGCTTATAACAGGATTAGCACATGGGATTTTTCAACTTAAAAGAATGAAAACTCGCCTCTCGCCACTATATAACATACTTGGGGTGGTCTTGTTGGAACACAAAATTTCAAATGGCGTAAATCACTATTGAATATTTGTTGGGGATAAAACCGAAAAATGAGAAATTTATCAAAGAAAACAACTTAGAAACAAATGTTTTTTAGCAAAAATTAAAGTGATAATTACGCTACATTTACACAGAAAATAAAAACAATTAAAAGGAAACATTACACTAAAATCAATAGAGAAATTTGGTTTGAATTTATACTTTTTGTCAATAATCAATAGAGCAAAGGTAAGAAGGATAATTTATCGGCACTAAAGTAGCAAAACAAAATTTTAGTGATATAGTGTTCAATGACTCATCAAATGGTAGTTCTCATACAAATTTCAACAGCTCATTGAAAATATATAGAATAAGAGGAAATAATAAAACCAATAATAAAAAAGAAGAAAATAAATTACAGACGATATAGGTGACATAATCAAGACATTTCAAATCATTGTTTATTTTTCTAAATTAATCAGAACCATAAGAAAATTAGAATAAGACAGACCTTGTTATGTTATGAAACCAAATTCATAAAGCATAAAAATGCTAGAACTTAATTATAAGATTTTTTCAAGGACAACAATTAGCCAAAATACTAGGATTTGGGTATTTCAGCCATTCAGATTTTTGTATCTCAAACAACAAAAAAAACAATCCATATTCTTCTGGAAAATCAGTATACATCAAAAGCAAACAACAAAAAAAGGCAATCCATATTCTTCTGGAAAATCAGTATACAATAAAATAATGTAATATCATAACTATAATCGGCATTTCATAGTTCATAGAACAATATATAATTTCAGTTCTTTGTAACTATCAAAACAAATTTTGAATGAATAAGTACCTTGAATGCAAATATATTTCCTACGTTGCAGCTTGCGTGAGATTATGATTTGCTAAGAGTTTAATATATATGGAAGCTATATGATGACTGTTCATTGTATCGAAGGAGAGAAAGAGGCTGAAGACAAAGGGTTCCATCTGATGTAAGATGAGTAAACTCTTCAAGTCCCTGCTTAATTCTGATAAGGGTGAGAAATGAATCCACAATCAAATCAGGGGAAAATGTAACGAAGTGGATGAGTAAACTCCTCAGCCACCTAATTAATTCTGAGAAGGGTGCGGAATAAATACACGAATTTGGGGCATGGGTTAGAACGAAATCCAGGAATCAGGGGTAATCCCATGTGGACAGTTACCTGATTGTTATAATTAAATAGAGGCTTGCATTTTGGAGTATTATAATAGATTTATCCTTGAGGTAACTTTCCTATTAGGTTTATAGTTGGGTATTTTTACTCTTCACCTAGTAAATTACTCCACTAGGATAAGTTAATATGAATTCAAGATTAATTGTACAATACTTTTTTACTGTCCCTTCTTGGTATAATTCCATACAACCCACTAAGTGAGACTCTTCTTATTTGACTTAGATTCTCATCATTTTGGTACTTCTTTGATTCTATACCTTATCCTTAAGGTAATCTCGTTAGTAGGGTACAAGTTGTTTGTATCGTATGCCCTATACGTTATTATACTATTACGTGTGAAGTTTTGGCTCATAAATCAGCAGCCCCGGTTTTTGTCATTCGTCGTGACCAGGGCTTCACCGCAGCGAAGGGAAAGTTAGCGAGTCGTGGATAAGAGCAGCGCTTTGGGGAGTTTTAAGATGGATACTCGCGACCAATGAAGGCCCATGTTCGCTGCAGCGAACAGGCAGAAAGCTATAGACGGGCATCCATTAACCACCTCGAGAAGAAAATTTCATAAAAAAGGCTTCAATAACAATACCACATAAGACTATATGGATCAAATTTTGTAATTACTTAATTAGAAAAATAAACACAACCTTTACAAAAGGTTTTGATGTTAATTGCATTTGTTTGAATTCCCCAATATTTCATATGTTGGGGTCATAGTTTCATAAAGACTCATTGTGGCACATTTACAAAAAAGATCTTAAGGCTGGAAGGATGCAGAACACCGAAATTCTATTACTAACACAATGAAGATACACATCACTACAACCCAAACGAATGAATAAAAGAAAAATTGTATAAACATATTGTTGTCTATCTCAAAACCTAATAATTTTAGTTACCAACAAAATTTGCCTAGAAATAAGCAAAAATTAATAAATTGACCAAAACAAATAAAATGAAAAGTGATAATAACACCATGAACAAAGTAAAAAAATGTCAAAACTTAAAATTTGCAACTCCCACGTCTTTAACGCAAAATTATGTGACCAATTATAATAGTCTTTCTCCTTATCTTAAAACCAATAGAAATTTGTGCTGATTATGGTATTTATTTAGACAATATTGATATCGGGTTGAATTGAGTGTAAAATTGTATATTATGTTAGTTGTGTCATGTTTTAGATGGGAAATGTTCATATTGGGTAAAAATATACGATTTTAAATAATATCGTGGCCATTTCTAAATGGTGTTGGTCGCGTCGCGTTGGCCAAAATCATGTGCTTCGACACGATTTAGAAACCGTTTGTTTATCCAAGAAATTAAGACGACCATTATTTTTTTTAAAGAAATTATTTTTGTTAGATGGACTATAAATTTAGTCTTCAAGATAAATAGATATGTTGCCAAAGAAAAAAACAAAGGTCCTATATCTAAATCAAGTAATAATGAAAACTTCTAGGACATTATGTCATATAGCCATCACTAAGACCATTAGTCTAAATTTTGCGCATAAGGTATTAAACTATTCAACACTTATAGACGTACAAATGAAAGTGTGATAAATGAACTTAGCCATTCTGACCGCATCATTTTTCTCCAGTTCCTTCATTAGCTATAGAGAGAGTCAGCATTGACATCATCATTGTCCCTCCACCATTTGGTGCTCCAATCTTCACTAATCTCATACAAGTCGTTTGCAAAGAAATAGATCTTTTAGTATTCATTGGTGACCTTGGTTTTCTTTTCCATGTTAAAAGATCGCCAACTTAATTTTTCGATTTAGAAATAATCGAATAATTCTATTTTTGTTGTAAACGGTCTAGATTAAAACCTAAAACCGAGATAAAAAGAAAGGGATAAAGAGAGAGAGAGAAAGAGAGGGGGGGGGGGGGCTGGTTTTTCTACGGCAAGAAGAGGATGAGGGTTAAGACACATTGGTGTATTTCAATCGTTCTGTAAAGCTGGTGGGATGGAGGGAAAGTATACTAGTAGGTTAAGATAATATGAAATTTATTTCTTCAAAACACAAAACGTGGAGGGATAGATGTGAAATATCATGAAAGCGAGGGAGAAAGACTAAGTGGAGAGATATCTCCCTGACTTTCGCTATAATCTTTCGTATGAATGCGTGAAATGAGAAAATAGGTCATTGATTTCTTCCACATAATTATCATGCAAATCACAATAGGATTATTTCTCAAACCAAATTTAATCCCATTATTGTGAGCAAGACTCGGTAAGAGTTTACCAAGGTTAAACGTTTAAGCTCCTATGTAAATGTATGCAGAACAATCGATATGAACCCATTCTTTTTAATTTGGATCCTTTGCCATGAAAGGACTGGTCAAACATTATTATGATGTCAAAGACAAACCAAGAAAATTAGGATTTCAATCACAAAAATATATGAAACAACTACATGCTCTAGTTATAACTAAATTAGACTATTGTTATTAACGAAATTTTTACACCTTTGTGATAAAGCTTTTGTAATCAATAAATCTAATAATCATGTATTCAAAAGTCAAACAATACATATGGTAAGAGTTAAATCCCCGTGATGAACATGTGATGCAAGCTAGTGAATGATTTTGGTCATATATAGGTTTTTGTAGTTGCTTTTCTATTAAAGTTGATCGATGCAGACTAAAACATGAAACATATTTTGTAGTTAAAAAATAACATTTCCCATATCTTTAATTTTCTATAAAACTCTTCTTCACTAAACACATGACAATTTAAGGCTATGTCAAGAAACAAATTAACGAAACTTACCTACACATAATTAAACAAAGGAATAATCATTGTAGTGTCATATGAACTTTTCAAGATCCACATCTATAGAGTTAACAAAATTCATTTGCGACCACAAATCGAAAATGAACTCCTTTAAATAAAGTAATGTCACACAATAATAAAGAATAATCATATGTTTACCTATATAGGATTCTTATGATTATAGCTTTAGAAAACCTTTATTAAGGCCGTTTGCAAAATGGGTCTAAACTTGAAAACAAAATTTAATTGCCTAAAATTACTCATAACAGTTCAAACAAACGACTCTCTTAGGCAACACTTGCATTCACGAACTTACCTAAGGTGGAGTTCATAAGTAGAATAGTTTATCTTTGCTCCAACTTCTTCATATGCCTTCAACCCTATATAGTTGGATAAATCAAGAAAAAAACTATTAACATTATTAAAATTGATATATAATTTACTAATAATACAAAATAAAAAGTCAAAAGTTTATTGTTTTGTAAGATAAAGAAAATTCATGGAAAAATGCCCTATTTGGGTATACTGTAGTCCCCTCCCCCCATATATATATATATATATATATGATTTATCAAGAAAGTGTTAGTTGCAACTTCAAACCATCTAAAGACTATAATTTTTCATTGCAAAATGCACACCAATAGAAACATTAGACAACGAATTGTTACATAAATGGCCTAGGTTAAATGTCTCAACAATCAACATTTTAAGACAGCGTACAAAAGTTATCCCAAAACATAATGTGATTTACAACATAAAAAAATGATGACAGGTGAAATCTAAATATCTAAGAAGAAAGGCTCACCTGAATCAGTCGACATGTTTCACGTTGTAGAAGGAAAAACCCTAGAGAAGAGAAATTTGAGCGAGGGCGGTGGAAATTGTAGTAGCGGCAGAGATTCCTTGAGAGGTTCATGAGTGAATCGGCTATTCGGGACAGAAATTCCTTGAGAGGTTCATGGTAACACTAAGAAGGTCGTGAGGGATAACGACAATTTCTGCATTCCGAAAATCGAAAAATTTAGAAAAGAAGTGAATAGTCTCTTCGGGAAAAGAGAGAGAAAAGAGACCTTGGTAAGAGACATTGGTAAGTTGGGAGGGACGGATATGCAGCCAGAATCTGGGGGGAAATGAAGATAGGGTTTCTCTACGTGTTTCCCGCTAAACCATCAAAAAGATTAAGAGCCCGCCAAATAAAAACCCACCAATTTACATAAAAATTCATTAAATTTTATAATTACCCGCAAAAGCTCTAATATGTAGTAAATTTCCGGCACTTTTTTCAGCATTACTTTTAAATTGTAGAAAAATTTTGACACTCAAATAAAAATGTCAAAAATTTTCAACACTGATAAATAAATGCCAGTAAAAGTTCTCTTCTCGGCATTTATAAATAATGCCGAGAAATAAGTGCCGAGAAAGATCATTTTTCTTGTAGTGTGCCACTTACTGTCTCTGCTTTTAGGACCTCTTCTCCCTCTATCATTGAGGCTATTACCGTTAATGATAGTCCTGAGGTTGAGCATGGTCCCACCGAGAGGGCTTCTCCCATTTACTCTCCTCTTACTTCGCCTGTCGTCATTTCATCCCACTCTTCTCTAAAGAAAAAGGTAAATTTTCCAACACTTAGACATTTATAACTTGGTGAAGTATATTTTCTAACACTTGTGACAAATTCATGTCTTTTTTAGGAGGTTGAGGGTGATTGACCTTCTCCCCCAGTGAGTCCGTTTATGGGAGGACGTTTCGGTGTTTCTGAGACCATTACATCTTCTCCTCATTATCCCATAATTCGGCTCACATATTCTCTTCGTTTAGCCTCCCAGTGTGTAGAGGAGGCTGCCAAGAGGTCTGCTGCCTCCGTAAATCTATGGGAGTCTTTCCTCAGCCATAGGAGACTCATCTTGCTTCTTTTGAGTCATCTCCTTCACTTGTGGTTCCCCTGGACATTGTTTCAGTTTCATCAATTACTCCAAAGGTAATCGTATTAGATATTTTGTCTATCTCTTTCTTTTTTATTAACATATTTTTTTAAGTGTTTTGTTGTATTTCAGGTTGTAGTTTCTTCGACCCTAGCCTTATTCGTTACTAACGTTCTTCTTCAGCTTCCTATGATGAGGTCAATCTCTGGGTTTTAACCTTTCTCCAATATCACTAAGGTTAGTTAAATGTTTGGATTGCTAGTTTTTGTGTGACATTTTTTGTATCTAACACTTGGATTTTTATTTGCATCTTTCTCCAAGTATGACTCCTCCTTTTCATCCTAAGGCTTCACAGTTGCCTAGGCTATAATTAGTACATCTCACTCATGGGTTCCTTCATCCCTTGAAAGGGCTGTATCACTACAGGCTCCAATGTCCACAATGGAACCTTCTCCTATCTTGGCCATTATGCCTTTTATCAGTGAAAGTGCTTCATCCAGGGCTGATATTCCTCTTTCTAAGGGTTCTGGTGAAAGTCAGAGGGATGTTGATGTTACATCTCATGCAGTTGTTTCTTCTTCAGTTGCCACTGAGGCAACCATTTCTTTCTCATTCTTATACATAAGTCTTATCATTATGCCTGTTAAAACAAAGAATACGAAGCCATATGTATATTACTTAATAATGAAAACCACATGGTAAGGGTTTTTCCCAAACTCCACTTATAACGGTGACTTAACAATGAGAACCACTTGTTAAGATGATTTTTCGTCAAACTCCACCAATAACGGTGACTTAACAATGAAAACCATTTGTTAAGATTTTTCCTAAAACTACACTAATAACGGTGACTTAACAATGAAAACCACTTTTTAAGATTTTTTGTCAAACTCCACCAATAATGGTGACTTAATAATGAAAACAACTTGCTAAGATTTTTCTTCAACTCATTCTGTTTTATCTCATTTCAGGTTGCTAGGGAGGCCTTTCCTGCCAAAGGGAAGACTCTGTGTCGTCCTTTACCTGTTGCCTCACCCCATCGGGAACTAATTGCTTTTGAGGAGTAAGTCATAATGACCTTGGTTCCACTACTGGTATTCTAACAAATAGTTAATCCAGTTGTGATCTTCCTCTGCTAACAATATCTGTTCATGAATTATGCATTTTAGTTCTTTTCCAATCTCCAAAGATCTCTATGTGCCATCATTATGTCATAGAGAAGATTTCCACTCATCCCCATACTTTTACGCCTGATTGACTTCGTTCCAACATGGCAGTGATGAGCCATAGGCTCCAGAGTATGACGACCATTATTGCTGAGGTTGTCAACACCCAAACTTCAAGTCTCAATAGTCCCCTCATCAATAAATACCTGGGCGACTTAAAGGATTTGGGTAGAGATGGCTTTCAATTTAACTGGTTAATCGCTCACTTAAAGATTTTGAAGAGTTACCAGTAGGAGAGTCAGAGGGAGTTGTATTGAAAGCATTAAGAGGCTCAACAAGATGAAGAGGCTAAGTTAGCACCTTTTTTTTAAGCGACTGAGTTAGCACCTTTTTTGAAGCTGAAAAGGCTAAGTTAACACCTTTTTTGAAAGCATTAAGAGGTTCAACAAGCTAAAAAGGCTCATATGGTTAGCAACCCTTGAATCAAATGTCATACCGGTCATGTGGCTAGTATCCCTTGAATTAATGATCTAAGGAATCGCAACAGATGAAGAAAAAAATATGATTTACTCACTGATAAATACTTGTCTGAGAAAGATTAGAGTTATTAGAGATATAATAGGGATGAGAATTAAGTTGAGATAAATTTTTTGAAGATATGAAGCATCTTTCTTGGTCAATTTTTGTGGCCTAAAAATGACATGACAAGTAGGTGATTAAGTCTCATTAACTATTGTATATACCACAGATGTACCATAAAATGAGGAAGACCGATGCCTAACATTTAATTAAGCTATAGGAGGCCAATTATGGAGATTCCAACAGGTTTTCTGAGTATGAGGGTATGCCTACAATGGACACATTTTTTACCTACTACTCTCGTCTTGCTTCCCCACTTTTGGGGGGATGCATCTATTTAATTATTGGGTTGTAAGAGCAGATCTCACAGATAAAGGTAGGCAATTCTTGCCCAGACTTTGGATTCATGACTTTCTTCTTGATTTTCTCAATTTGGATATGTGAAAAAACTTTTGTAACAGAAATATATACAAGATATCTTCCCAATTCTTGCACTCAAGCATGCTCATACTGTGGGTGCATACCACTCAAGAATTCATAAATGTTTGATTCTACCATAGCTCAAAATTATTTAATATCAGTTGAACAAACTGGTATGTAGTCTTGATAGTGAATAACCTCTACCTAATTTCCACGCAGAGTATGGTATTATCTAGTAAGAGAAATATCATCTTTCTTAAATTTTGTAATCTCTTGTTCAAGCTAATATAGCTTAGCAAAATTACCAATGGATGAATAGGACTTTTCAACAACATCCCATAACTCTTTGGCCATTTTTACAAATGATAACCTTTTGCTAATTTGTGGCTTCATTGGCGGTAATAACCACGTCATAACTAATGCATTTTTAGTATTCCATTCTTTGAACTTAGGATCATTATTGGTTGGGTATGAAAGAGTTCCATCAATATGGTCAATTATTCTTCGACTTGTGATATGCATATGCATTGATTGAACCGACTGCATATAATCCTTAGAATGGTGATACACATGCATGGATGATGATCATTGTTACTACCCATTATTTGAGTAAGACTTGATGAAGACCCAGTTCCTCCGAAGCTCACCTCTGAATTGAACATGTTCTTAAAATGGTTTTAGAGTTATACACTCATAAAAAACAGAAGAAAAAGAGTGCAGAGAACTACCTATCTAGCACAAAATAACTTATATGGTAGAGTGTAAAACTACATACAAACCCTAAAAAATAGCAGAACAATTCATATATGATTCACAAACTAAAAAAGTGGAGTAACCATATACTTCAATTGAGAAGAACTAGGATGGGAAAACTGATAGGAACACATCTATTTGAATAAATCCCATCTTTAAATCTCTCCAAACCCTACATAAAAATTATGGTTTGTACTACTTGCCTTGAATTTACTCACCATGCTCAGATATCATGTTAGATTTATGAGAATAACAATATACATAATAAGGAAGATGATGAGAAGAGAAGAAGAGAGAGATCAACAAAAGAGGGAATGAATGAATGAATGCCTTCATTCTCCCCATCGCTTTCTATTTATATTAATAATTTTAAGATATTACATAAGTATCTTACATAGTTTAAATTTAATAGCGCACACCATATAACTTCTACAAATAAGATCAACAATAATATCTTACTCAATAAATGATTGATAAAGTTACATCGGGCAAAAACTCAAATGCCAATAACATTTGAAGGAGAATACAATGAGAGAACTCGTCGTATAGGAGCTATTTCTGACCGCGATCTTGATGAAGAGAGAAAGAGAGTTGTAGGACCCAACATATGTGCTTATTACTCTCCCCTGTTTTGTTCTACTTGTCTTTTCTACATCATTATTTTACTCCTCTATACCATCTTTTACTCCTCTTCTTTTCCTCATTCATTTTTAAAACCAAATTCTACTATTTTCATTTTTAATTTCTAAAAAACTCAGTTGTATCATATTATTTCATCTACTCTATAATTCTTGTTGTATTTGGCACACCTATACATATTTCTTTTTATATTAGTGTGGACAACTTGGAACTGCTATAAAAAGAACATGAAAATAAAATCAACCATCCTTCATCTCTGTTTATTTGTTTTATGTTTTATGCTATAATTTCTATTTAAAAAATTCAAATGAGCCATCCTTTTGTCAATTCATTTTTGTTTTTTCTGCTCTGTATTTTTTTAAACTATATATCTTCCTATTTGTACTTTGGTTTTTATTGTGCCCTGTTTTTGTTGGCTCTATGTTGTGAAATTTACTTATGGTGACTTAACATGTTTATAATATGTTGGTTAGTTACAATTTGCAACTATTTTTTCATAAGTGTGCCTTGCGCCAATTAGATGTATCGTGCCTTGCATTTAGGCTCCAGAGAGACATCAACGCCTTCGTGTGCCTTTATTGTCTTAGAACTATGCCAACCTAGGAAGAATGTACAGTTTTGAGAAGGTAATGTACACTATCGAACACATGTTCGCCACTAATTTCCACGTGTCCATAATTTAAATATGAAATCAATCTGTGAGACACTGAATTTCATGAGTCTGACACTAGTTTTCACATGTTTATATTTAATGTATTAGAAGGATATGATAATATAACAGTAAATTGGTTGTATTGTTTTGCGATCAACTACTGAAGATTATTACCAATTGAGACTCAAATGTTCTCCCCCACCCTGCACTACTGGCAATAAAATGGTTCTCCACGACATTTATTATCTTAGAAAAACATTCATTTCCATGTTTAGCATTAAGTTATTAATTAATTATTTTTAATAAGTATTCAAACATGTTTTTTTCTTTTTCTTTTCGTATTCTTATTTTCTTCATATAAAATTGATAAAAATAGATTTATTAATCGATGTAAGCCTATATCTTATTTTTTATGATTTGAAAATTTCGCATGTCCGTGTCGTATTAAACACGACACTCATGTTTGTTCTTCTTAGATGCCAAGTATGCTAGCATGGCCTACTATAGCCAATTCATGTACTGGTTGCATCACAACTTGAGGTCACCACAACAGTTCACGTAAATTCTTCCTTATACCTAAGAAGCTTGTGAGAAGAAGGGGTTGGGGGTGCTGAAAAAGAGGCGAAGAAGGCCATAATAACCTCGTGCACCTTCTCATCACCCACATAGCTCTCGAAATATTCTTAATCCAACTCTTATATTGAATTTCATAATTAAAGCATAAAAATTTAGTGAGCTATCTTTCTTTCGTATAACTATACATTCATCAGTCTCAATCACACAAGGTTTAGTGAAGTTAGGTAAAGAAAGTATAAGATCTTGAGCTATAGCATATTTCAATTCATTAAATGCTATTTTTGTTTCAGATGACCCTTTAAACCCTTTGTCCTTTAGCAAATTAGTAGGCGGCTTAGTAATATTAATATGATTTCGAATTTTTCTCACCCCGTATTATCCAGTTAGGCTAAAAAAGCCTCTCAATGCTTCAAATAGATTGGAACATACCAGTTAAACATTGCAACGACCTTGAATTGATTCATAGCAATCCTAAGTACTCAATTTGGGAAATTCCAAAATATCATTTGACTTTCTTTCATATAATTGATTCACTCTCAACAACTTAAAGGTGATTCGTAGGTGTACCGAGTGAGTTTTTAAATATTTGCTATATATACCAAAATATCATCAATAAATTACATAGTAATTTGCAAAACAATGTAAAGTTCTTCCTACCCAAATTCTTCAAATCTAATATAATATTTTGAAACAAATTGGTCAATATAATTTCCAACTTGCATGCATAGTAATCTTGGAACCTAAAATCAACTCATCCATCCAAGTAGAGAGAAGCGTAGCGCATCTCTTGATCACCTTCATCGGATGAATATGAAACATTTTTGTCATTTTCTTGCCCAAGCCTAAGGATTCACGTGTTCAAAATAAAGAAAGGCGATCTCCGAAATTTTCATAATTGCGATGACACTATGTTTCCATCCATGATCTCCATCTTCATTATCGAGGATATTGTTCACCAAGAACATTCCTCAATTCGAGTAATTTACTCCTTATTCCCTCAATTAGCCCAATTTTTCCTATTACATTTGAGATCTTATTAATTCATTGACATTACAATATCTAATCCTTCATCGAATTCTCACCTCCACATTCTTGCCTTCATGTGTTATATAAATCAGTTCTCAAGAGCTTCAGATATTGTCCCCTCTAACATCTCTCACTGGTTTATATAGTAAATGCAGCGCACTTGCGACAAGAGAAAAAAATGAATAAACGGTAAATAAGATTTATTATTTAATACATCGAATGAACGAGTACAATCTACAATAACTAGTTTTCTAATAAAACTCAAATTCGTTCACATTCCCCATTGACTAACAACCCACTTTAACTAACTGTTAGCTTGCAATGTTTTATTTACACTTTACAATAATTACATTATGAAGATTTTTCCCTCGAGGTACATGCTAAGAATAACGGATACAAATATGCGTATTTTATCTAATATGATAGAGACACGAGTGATCGAGCGCGAAAAGTAGCGTCGCGTCAGAACGTTAATCGTTGTTTTCGTTTCGCCTACTCAATACAAAAACCTAAACTACGACTGAACTTGCAAGGCAAGTACAATGGTAAGTCGGGTATCGTAAGAAATCCACAGGGAGTGATTGAATTTTAGATGTTAATTATTTAATTACTTCAGGAATAAAAGTGTAAAATAAATAAATGAAAAGGTGGTGGTTGGGAATGGTGACAAAAGAGAAAAAGGAAGAAGTTAACACTATACTACAATTAATAAAACGAGAGTCGGGATCGCATCCCCACCATGGGCTAAACAACTAATAATTAGAATTTCGGTTCGAAAACATTTAATCGAGCATTTTCAATTAAGCATAAACATCACACAATAAGGAATTTAATCAAAAGTTGCGAGATTAAACATTTAATCAAAAATGGTCACACGCGGATTAAATTCGGATTATCGCTATAAACACTAACGTTGCGTGACAAAGAAAGTTAAACGCATAATAATCCGACTTTAATACCCGAGGTTTCAATTAAATGCAATTTTCCCCAAAACCTAACTTTCGGAGCTCGACGCCCATTAATGGCGGAAATGCAATCCCAACCCGTTATCTACGGACAATACATGGATTAAACTACTTTAAACAACTAATTAATTAATTAAAGCAAGAAATAAATAACTACAACTAATTATCTAGGCAAGAAATGGAATGATATCAATGGAAATAAAGCAAGAAAAGGAAATACAACTATATTAATGGAGAAGAAGATGAATAGTGTTACTTACAAACCCAAATGGTGCAAACCCTAGAGAGAGAAGCTCCACCACCAAAATCCCCTCTTCTAACCTAAAATGAATTCTTCTCAAGTCTAAAAATGATCCCCCACTTAATACAATTCTTTTTTCCCAAAATACCCCACCAAAATCCACTTAAAAATAGAGATTTGCGGACTTTCTGTAGGGCCGAATCGATTTGGAAAAATTCCGAATCGATTCGCACCTACAGGTCTACAATTTTCAGCTTTGTCCTGTTTTACGGAAAATACCGCCATTTCTTCGTTATAGCTCGGAATGAGGCACGGTTGGAGGCTACGCGAAGATAACTCATAGTAATACAACATCTAAGAAGACATTAGGCTAAAAAACCAAAATATGAAATGACTAAAATGCCCTTGAATGTGACCTTGAGTGTACTTTTACAGTAAAAACCATCCTAAAAATGCCATAACTCCATCGATACAAATCGGAATCATGCACCGTCGGCGGCCACGCGAAGAGAAATCAAAGGGCTTCAACTTCCGTGAAGAGCTCGGGATTCAAACCCGAATGCTGGAATTACTAAAATGCCCCGGAAGCTGCAAAAGTCGACGAAATATTTCCGGAATGCGTCCGAACTTCATACTAAGCATCCAAATACCTACAAAAGCCCAATTAACCCCTGCACAACATGTTAACATAGAAATCCGATGTTGTCTGGTTAACGAGCATAAGTATAGGGATTAAGATACCCAAGGGGGCTAATAAGGCGTAGGTTAACGGGTGAAATACGCAATATTTGCATCGTATCACACCCCCTAACTTACACATTGCTAGTCCCTAGCAATGAAATAAGAAACTACAAGAACTACACGCAGACCAAAAGTAGGATACAAGTACAAAATGGGATGAAAAAGTAATAAAAAGATAAGGCCACTTTCGCGGGCGAACGATTGCATTTAGCATATGCAATAAGCCGTTAAACCCCTAGGTTACCCTAGTGGACGAGTGTCGTCTCGTGAGGGTTTTCAGGGATGGAACCCACAAACATCACATGGTTTCCTCAAAATATGCCCAACCCAACATGCGACAAACTCAATAACAACGAAAAAGATTTCAAACATGTAATTAGCACATTGAACGAATTCAAGCTAAAGTCCGTTGTTATTAACAAGTTGAATGCACCTCATAGAATTGAAACTTTAAAAGTGGGAGGGGGGGAAAGCACATGCATAGTGTGATTTGGTGAAAAACTTATATAAACCGGATACTAATCAAAGCAAGCATACATTCAATCCTCACGGGAATTACACTCAACAAATGAATTCACTATGAAAAGGGAGGTAATACACGGGACATGCGGGCATAAAGAGTAAATGTAAATGGAAACTAGGCCGCACACATGTCACAAATGAAGAACGCTATATAGGAAATGAAAAACTTGCAATCTCAATGAAAGGATACCGCACACTAAAAGAGGCGAAATGCATTTTCACAGATTATCAAAACTATTTAAACTTTTGAATTACATCAACCTAAGATCACATAGGACTTTATAGGGTTGTAATGTAGGATAGGATAGGGTACGAAATGAAGGATATGTATGTACGAATTCAAAGTGTTCGGAATGAAAACTCGGGATAATGGGGAGAATGCGGGCAATATCAAAAATGGAAGGTAAGTTCCAAAAGGCATTAGATATATCATCGGGGAGAGTAATCAAAGCTTATTGAACTACACACAATATACAACTTTATCTTTTCTTATTTTTCTTCTTTTTCTCATTTTTTTCTTTTGTTTTCTATTACTTTTTGCTTTCTCTTTTTCTTCACTTTTTTTTTCACTACTTTCTTTTCTTTTCATCACTCTTATCAAACTCTCATATGCCTAAAATTGCAACCGCAATACAAAAACAACATTCAATCCCAAGTAACATTCCAAACAAAGGTATGTAAGGTGTATGTATGGCTTAAAACTCCAATTTGGAGTTGGTTATAGAATTTTGGGTAATGAAACGAAACGCTAGTATTTAGGCTCAAAGGGGTTGACTAGGGAAACATATATGGTGAGGTCAAGGCTAATATGGGTGATATAACAAAGATTGCCTATGATCATTTCACAAAGTTTACGCAATTCTCAAGTCAAAATAATATATGAAAATCATGATCAAGTAACACATTTCAAGTATGAACTCAATTAATGAACGGTCAAATGAAAGAATAGAGAGATTACCAACGAATTAAACGTTTTCAACGAGGAAAGAATAGTGTATAACACTCACAAACGACGAAAGGTACAAAGCTTACTCGGTGTAAGTATATACAATGCAACAAAAGATTACCGAGTTATAAAAATCTTAAACCAAATCAATATAACAAGGAAAGTGCATATGCTCATGGGATAAAGTTTAATTCATGAAGTTATTCACAATATCAATGATTTGAGGATTAAAGTCTAATAACTTCTAAAATCGAGAACATGCATCATTGAGTTGTCAATCGGATCGGGCAATTATTGAAATTTATCACTGGAAACAAGGCAAAATGCCCAACAAAGGAGAAAAAAGAAAGAAAATATTTTTGACAATTTTCAAATTTTTCACAAAAAGGCATACTTAGTAACTAAATGTGAGCAAATCCATGGACTACACATGAAATGGATAGAATATCCTACACCCCCTAACTTAAATGTTGCATTGTCCTCAATACGCATTAAGAACACAACACAAAGAGAGCAAAAGAACGATATTACCCAAAATTGGAGAGATCTCCATAAGCACGAGTCCAATGAAATCTACAAAACAAGTTAGTACCGAGCATAGCAAAAACAAATAACAAAAAGTTAACTAATTACACTAGACTAAATTAAAAAGGAAAGAAAAAAAAGGAAAGAAAGAAATTAAAAAGCTAACTATTTACAACCTACTATTTAGGCTTCACACTAACTATACACTAGAAGTCTAAATAGTTGAGGGTCCACCCAAAAAGGGATTTGACTTTGAAAGATCAACGGTGGACCCTCCAAAGCGAACATGCCTCCCGAAAGATATGAATTCCGTTTGAACAACGTAAGGCATGTGGGTGGTGAAAAAAGTGAACCATCGCCAATTTGCAATTTTGGGCGGACGATGGGGGATTTGGATAATAAGGGGGAAAGGAACACTAGAGGACCAAGAAAAATCGATTCATCTCCCAAAGGTTTTTCAAATGGAATGGGAGATGGTGCACACATGAGGATAACATCCATCGAAAACAAGTCCGGTAAAGAGTCCTCATCGGCAAAAAGTGTAGAAGTTTTAATTTCTACCGACTCATAGGAATCAACCGGTAATTCTAATGGTTCGATCACGGAAAACGAATATGGTGATGAAACAAATTCAATCTCAATCGACTCATCGTCGGAAGGAGATTGAATTTCGGAGGAGAAAGATGCACACTCGATGAGAAATTCTTCGAAAAATTTAGGTGAAACACTAGTTTCCACCTCCTCGTTGTTTTGTGCATAAGAATTCATCTCATCGCAAAGTGCACCAAGTCTCATTCCAGCATCATTTAGGCTTTCCAAACCTTGGGAGTAAAGAAGCAAAGTCTCTTCCAAAGTAGGCTTCCTCGGCTCAAGAGCCTCGGACTCCTCATTTGGTTGAAACTTGTCTTCGAAAGTAATGAAATAAGAATCGTCATTGGATTCGAATAATGAATCCAACTCAAGCTCCCAATAACGATTTTCATTCCGATAAATGTTTTCAAGTCTTTCATTTTCAAGAAAATCTTGAAAATGGAAAACTTGAAAACTATCCCCAAAGTAAGAATCATTAGAATGACCGCTATAACTATAATAGTAGGACATGATTACCTCGTTGTTTGCAGATGGAGAATCCGAGCAAGAAAGTGAGCAACCGCGAATCAAAGTTTCTTAGCGCTCAAGTATGCTATCCTGCAAAAAAGGTTAAAACAAAGAATACAAATACAAAAGGAAAAATACTACGAAATAATAAAACAATTACTATCTAAAACACACTCCCCGGCAACGGCGCCATTTTGATCAAGCGCGAAAAGTAGCGTCGCGTCAGAACGTTAATCGTTGTTTTCGTTTCGCCTACTCAATACAAAAACCTAAACTACGACTGAACTTGCAAGGCAAGTACAACGGTAAGTCGGGTATCGTAAGAAATCCACAGGGAGTGATTGAATTTTAGATGTTAATTGTTTAATTACTTCAGGAATAAAAGTGTAAAATAAATAAATGAAAAGGTGATGGTTGGGAATGGTGACAAAAGAGAAAAAGGAAGAAGTTAACACTATACTACAATTAATAAAACGAGAGTCGGGATCGCATCCCCACCATGGGCTAAACAACTAATAATTAGAATTTCGGTTCGAAAATATTTAATCGAGCATTTTCAATTAAGCATAAACATCACACAATAAGGAATTTAATCAAAAGTTGCGAGATTAAACATTTAATCAAAAATGGCCACACGCGGATTAAATTCGGATTATCGCTATAAACACTAACGTTGCGTGACAAAGAAAGTTAAACGCATAATAATCCGAATTTAATACCCGAGGTTTCAATTAAATGCAATTTTCCCGAAAACCTAACTTTCGGAGCTCGACGCCCATTAATGGCGGAAATGCAATCCCAACCCGTTATCTACGGACAATACATGGATTAAATTACTTTAAACAACTAATTAATTAATTAAAGCAAGAAATAAATAACTACAACTAATTATCTAGGCAAGAAATGGAATGACATCAATGGAAATAAAGCAAGAAAAGGAAATACAACTATATTAATGGAGAAGAAGATGAATAGTGTTACTTACAAACCCAAATGGTGCAAACCCTAGAGAGAGAAGCTCCACCACCAAAATCCCCTCTTCTAACCTAAAATGAATTCTTCTCAAGTCTAAAAATGATCCCCCACTTAATACAATTCTTTTTCCCCAAAATACCCCACCAAAATCCACTTAAAAATAGAGATTTGCGGACTTTCTGTAGGGCCGTATCGATTTGGAAAAATTCCGAATCGATTCGCACCTACAGGTCTACAATTTTCAGCTTTGTCCTGTTTTACGGAAAATGCCGGCATTTCTTCGTTATAGCTCGGAATGAGGCACGGTTGGAGGCTACGCGAAGATAACTCAGAGGACTACAACATCCAAGAAGACATTAGGCTAAAAACCCAAAATATGGAATGACTAAAATGCCCTTGAATGTGACCTTGAGTGTACTTTTACAGTAAAAACCATCCTAAAAATGCCATAACTCCATCGATACAACTCGGAATCATGCACTGTTGGCGGCCACGCGAAGAGAAATCAAAGGGCTTCAACTTCCGTGAAGAGATCGGGATTCAAACCCGAATGATGGAATTACTAAAATGCCCCCGAAGCTGCAAAAGTCGACGAAATATTTCCGGAATGCGTCCGAACTTCATACTAAGCATCCAAATACCTACAAAAGCCCAATTAACCCCTGCACAACATGTTAACATAGAAATCCGAGGTTGTCTGGTTAACGAGCATAAGTATATTGATTAAGATACCTAAGGGGGCTAATAAGGCGTAGGTTAACGGGTGAAATACGCAATATTTGCATCGTATCAACGAGGATACGATAAAATTAACAAAAAAATATACAATTCAACAATGATACTGTAATAAATAGTAATATAAATATCTTTACGTGCATAAAATATACTAACTTAAGGTGTAAAAAAGACAAATACTAAGCTAATAATATATTATTTATTATCTATATGGGCATTATCCATATCCTTATATGTATCCTACAATAAGTATGCCCAATTAGCTAACCTTATCTGTATTCTCACGGATTTCCCAGGTGAGGATGATATTTTTATCCACATTCATTATTAATAATCATACATTATACCAAGCCCTACAATGGAACTTCCCACATGATCCGATAATTTCGATCCTATCTTCGGCTAGGTTTGACAAAGATGAGGTCGATGTCGCTCTCTAACCATCTCGTCATCGTTTGTGGACTCGTCGATTGTTTTGGACAACGTCTAGGTAAAACTCATATCTACGTCCACCCGAGCTTCCCTCCGACGTGTCGACCCTAGTTTTGTAGTCTTAAGTAAGTCGCGAACCTATTAGAGTGTTACCAATCGCTTCCATGGAATGTGAACCCCACACCTCACCTTCTCGGGGAGTTTTACCAATGATTTTCAACTCCGATGAGGCCCGTTGTTGTTTTTCATCATTATTATTAGTAATCCGACTCAATTTTGGGAGGAACATAGTTTAATTATGTGGTTTTGAGATTACTTGTTCAACTTAGCTCTTTGGTTTGGAAACAACTAGTATTTGCTCACTTTTAACACCACCTAACCATATTTATGAGGTCAGGAATCATGAGGGATCAAACCATGAAAATTTCAAATAAGGTTTAAGTCTTTTCAGGTCTCTGTTGAGTGTGCCCATGGTTTTCAAGAATTTAAGATGCTGGAGAAGGGACGTTGCTACACAAGTTTCTTTTCATTGTAAAGGTGAACTACCTTTGCTCTCATCAATTATTGATGGAGGTTTTGCCAGGGTGGAAAGAGGCTTTAACAAGTTATCTTTCAAATATAGATGAGTGTTGATTCCATAGGATATCTATAATGAGGGAAGTTATTTGTTGATTCAATTTTTTTCAATTTGTTGCAGGAGAGTTATATCCGACCATCAAAATTCCATTTTTGTTTCTTGGTGGTGGGTGGAGTTTCTTGGACAATATATTCCGTCATGTGGAACCCTCTTAGTGGAAATTCAAGACTTTGAAGTCCTCGTATGCAAGGGAAGTTTCCTTGCCTTTGAAGTCCTCGTATACGAGCCGTTCAAAAGAGAGTAGCCTTGATTATGAACATACTTGCCTTTTTAAGAAGGTACCTAGTGGGGATGGTGGTTGGCCTCTAAAGCTCCTTCACTAAAGGAGTTGTTGTTTTGGATTAGGCTCCATTAAATATATACAGGTGAGTTTAGAGTTTATGACATTGGGGAGGATATGTTCCTTTTTGTGTTCCCGTCAAAGGTGTCGACGGAGTTTAATGATTGGTTTTTCTAAGAGACTCCTATTTTCTTGGACCTTTGGATCCCTGTGGGTTTGTGTTGCCAACAAAAAAGTTTTTGTGACACCCCTCCTAATTAAATACCAGGTGATCAGTCCTTTATTAAATTAAATAAAAATATCCAGTTGGTTCATTCTTAGCATCACCGTCGAAAAACATTTATTAATCACCTAATAATTAATTAAACCAATGTAAAAATACTTTTAAACATTTAGTTAGTATCCAATCATTTAAACCATTGATCACATTCACCATAGTAATGAATGCAACAATAATAAATGAGAAACCATCTGACTGAATAACAATACTGTAATAAAGGTCCTTGTTCAAATGTCTCAATACAACTAATCGAATAATAAATCCAAAACCCATCAACTGAAATAAAAGAGTACAATATCTCATAAATGAATAATAACTACGAATGGGCAACGTGCCCTAACTGAAAATGAGTACATCAAAAACTGAAAGTATAGAAGTGGAGGCATCTAATATCGAGGACCTGCAATTTCCACAATAGTTGCATCATGTCAAATCATCTAATAGCCTATGCTTGGCGTCCCTGTGTCTTGACACCTGAAATGGATTATACAAGAGAAAATAGATTTAAAAGAAACGGGTCAAAGCCCGAGTAAAAATATTTTAAAATATTTTAGTAATTATTTAAAATGCTTAAAATAAGATATTATATTCATGTTAGTTATGCGGGCTCTCGCTTGAGAATTCTCACCTCTCAACTATTGTGCACGCCTAACGTACCGTTAAACCATTATAGTTACTGTTGTTACAACTAACTAGTTCAAGCTCATAAATCTTCAAATCTATTATCTCATAATATCTACCCATATTTCCCACGTAATAAAGTAATATATATATTTTCACATCTTTTATCTCGAGTGAGAGAGTTTAACATTCAAAGTACAATATTCACCCACTTAAGTTATTTTAGATTTTACTATCCATTTTATCTATTACATTCACACGGTAGAACATTTCACAAGTATATATATGTTAATCACTATATTATATATATACTAATACGGAACCCCGAGGCTAAGCTGTAGTGCATACATACTCTGCTATCATGGCCCGGTACATCACGTACTAAATAAGGACCCTTGGTTCTTTATCTCTCTCGAACCATAAATAAAAATCACACATATTGGAGGCGAACATAGTCCTAATCCTTTCGGTTATGCACATACATACGCACCCAAATGATCGTTCAATACCATTGTTCACACAAATCGAAATCCAACCTACGTCCTATATTCAGAGGTACAAGTCAAATATCCCCCGAAGGCTGCTCAAGATAAGACTGTATCCTTCACAACCTCCCCTGATAACAAGCATTGTAGGTATACCAATACACATAATAAATCAAGCAATAGGTATTCACACCACCTATATATATTACGATATAGTTATACACACGTCCCATATCACAAGTATTATATGTAGTATATTTATCTCTTGAATAGTCTACGCATTATTAAATTTCAATTATACCTCTCATCGTATTTATATGAATGTTCACAAAACTCTAAGGGCCCTAGTTACCCCTTTATTTATATATTTTTTTCTAGAAGTTATTCCCGTCGTCATTACTGGTCAGAAACATAGTTTCACTCATCAGTATATCATCCTTCTCAAATTTTCCTTCATTTATCAATTACGAATATTTTATCAATTATCCCAATATTTATTCATCTCACTTTATGTAAACGTAATCTCTAATTTAGGCCTAATATACTTATTATAGAACAACAAATACAATCAATCAATCTCAGCAACCTCCAATGGAATAACAACTAAAAATAACATTTCTTAAAATTCGCCCCATAAATCTACCCAGATTTTTAAAATGCAGTTTTGAGGCATTTCTGAGTCATTTGGAAAAAAATGTATAAGAGAACGAAATGTAGAAAATGAGATTTTCTACGAGGCATCGTGGATAGAATATCCATTTTCATCACCGAAACGTCACAAAACATTTTCTAAAATGACGGCTTAATTTATCCAATTTCATAGACTTCTTCGAATTCAAGAAATTGTTCTACAATTAAATTATAGCAATCAAAACTCAGATTTCTTCACCAACATTCAACATAATTTTTTGGATTTCATACTACCTAAATGTAGGATCCTATTCTATATCAAGTTCACCAAAGATAATGATATATGTCTTCTAAAGTTCATTCAAATCACATGAATTTCATAATTAATTCAGCCGACTCTAACATGGATATTATATATGCTATAAATTTGCAAGATTAAACACTTGACTCTTGTATGTAGGTCTGATCAATTAAAGAGGATGATCCCAATGGTGTTTCTCCATTTTGATCTAAAATTCGGTGGTGCTGGTGGTGCAAGAATGTGGTTTTAGCATTGGAATCTCTCTCATATTCCTCATATGGCCTCTCTTTGGCTTCCCTTAATTTTTCATGTAACCTGCCCTAATTTTCTTCTCTTATCAGACCTTTTACATTTAGAAAATTTGTGGCTTTAATTACTCCAAAAAGACAAATGACCCAAATACCCTTCCAGGATGCCGGTATGGACTAAAAGTGCTCGGGGACCCAAACTAAACCACGGGGTAGACTTTTTTGACTATTCCTGACACGATTGACACTCGCGTCTTGACTTAATTATTGTAACTGCCACATTTTTCACTCGCGACAATTTTAATAAATTCGTAATCATATAATACTTTACTCACTAAGTAATATTAATTATAATTCACATCAATAAATACTAACCATTATCTCTCTAGTTAATATTTATTTTAATCCGGATTAATTATCAATTTATTTCCCATATCTAATTTAATTAATCCATTATTTAAAAATCATTAAAAATATGTGGTGTTCTAGTTTTTCATCATCAATGTGGTGAAGGCTACTGACATCCTTATGGTAATAGGTGCAGAGGGTTCTTAGCTGTTGATCGAGAGGTGTTGGAGAGAAACATGTTAACTGAGCTAGACTTTTAGTCCGACCTGGAGCAAATTTATCGCTAAAAATCTCTTTGTGTGTTAGGGAGTGGATTTTTTGAGATTTGAATCTCCACGGTGCTATCATCAAGATGTTGGGTCTACCTACAAGAAGAAGGTAGGGTTGGGAATAGAACGGATAAGTGCATGTTCCCACGTGCAAGGGTAAGTAGAACATGAGGGGAAAGAAACTTGTGTTACAAGGCTTCGATGGAAAAGGATATTGTGATATCGAAGGCCTCTTTTCGGTGTGGGTGTGTGGGGGGGGGGGGGGGGGGGGGGGGTTGGGGGGATTAGGGGTGTGGGTGGCAGTTTGGGGGTAAGGATTTATAACTCTAGACATGCCTCTTTGAATGAACACAAGAGTACTAAATCCATAAAAACGAAGTGATTGTTTTAAGAAGGAAAAATGTAAAATTCAAGAGCTTGAAAAAATATTTATACTCATTATGTTGATTTGGATTAAGTGGATGGACCAAGTGTGCCTCACAACACTTTGTTGCCTCGGAGGTGGCAGTTGAAGATGAGATAATCCTCTTTTAATAAATTGGAAAATGGTTGGTGTCACTCTTTAATGATAAGAGAAAATCAAAGAGATAAGTCACTAACCACTGTGGCTTTGTTATCAAAGTGGGAGATTCCAGCCGTTGGAAAGATTTGTCCTCTAGGAAATTAAAGGAGACCACTATTTTTTCGAATCTCTTTTAATCCTAAGGGGAAAAGGTTGGAGTAAGAGAATGATAGGTGCGGTATGCTATAAATTGGATTAAGGTAATTCCAATTTATGTTGGGAGGGTGATGAAAACTTTGAAGGGGAGGAGTCACACGGTGGTAGCAACGACATGATATTAATGAGTTAGAGTATGGGTGTGGGAATGGGAATGTTAACCTAATTATTTATGATGTTATGAATGAAGTGCTTGGAGAGGGATTTGGGGTTCCAATTAAGGATGAAGGAGGGTTAAAAGGTGTTTATATATAAGGTTGTCTATCAAAGACTATGTAAGGCTTTATTCGTGGTTTTTTTTGGGCGGGAGGGTTATTTTCTGAAAGGAATGAAAAGGAAGCTCTTCTTTTATTTTTTAAGATTGAGAAGAGGAAAGGGGTTGGAAGATGTGGCATATGTTTTAGCTCTTAAGCTCAAATTGTTCAAGGGAAATTTGTAGAAGAAGAATAACGAGGTGTATGGCATACTTTGCATCAATATGGCAATGGAAGAGATTAGGGAGATCAATCAAAAAGAGGAGGAGGGCCCACTGTTTAGCTTTGATTGGCATGAGAGGGAGGCGAGAGGGTTTTGTGGGAAGGAAGATTTATTATTATTGAAGTAGGGGGACAAATACCAAGTTTTTTCATAGAGTGACTAATTCATAGTGTTTTAGAGGAGGTGGTTAGGGCAGACATCACTCACTTCTACTATGGAGGAGCTGCGGAGGCCTAGACTTAAGGGGTTGATGAGGGATATCTTATTAGATGAGGAAAGGGTGTGGTTGGATGTAAATTTTTAGAGGAGGGGGTGCATCACTAAGTCTTATTTATTCATGCCTCCGATGAGGATGATGTCTACACTATATTTATGGTGTACAACTAGCTTTCGTGGGCTATTTTTGTCTTTTATAAAGGCTTTAGATGATATCTGGTTAGGTACTAATTTTGTAGCACTTTTTTATCCTTATTTTTTTTATTGTACGACATATAGACATAAGGTCTGACTGTTTTATGTGTACTTATTGTATATGGGCTCTACACTTTTGGCATTTTTACAGAAAATTATGTGTCCATATAAAATTATAAAATAAGAATATATAATCCTTAATGAAACTAAATTCTAAATAATATTCAAAGTAAGGTAAATTATTTTACTATAGTATACCACCAAATATTTAGGAGAAGAGATAAAAATAACTTCCAATATAAAATGTGCATCATCTTGGAGTTCTCTTCACTTCTCATTGCATGAGATATGCTTCAACTTCAAACATGAAAATTTTCATATATAACCACATTAAGATACACATTAAAATCATAACATGTATCACCGTAACTAAACTACACAAGTTTGTTAATGTACAACATAAAATGTGCATCATCTTGGAGTTTTCTTCACTTCTAATTGCATGAGATATGCTTCAACTTCAAATGTGCAATTTTTCATATGGCCAAAATAACATACACATTAAAATCATAACATCTGTCACCGTAACTAAACTACACATTTGTTTGTTAATGTACAAATAGGTTATATGCCTTTCAGTTACCTTGAGTTTCAATATTTTTTTTTATTATTCAAGTGGATCCATCAATGTTTTATTACGCCTCTCTCTAATTGTTGCATTAACATACTAATAAGCAAAAATTGAGTTAAGGTTATGTATATACATATATATTCATATCATATGGAACTTTTTAATGGTGAGAATCGGAGTAATGGACTTAGATTGTATGTACTTAATAGAACTAAAAACTTAAAAGAATAAAATATTTAACATGTGGATAAAGATACTGTCTGATGTAAATATGGATATTTTGCATTGGATACAAATTAGTCATGATGGATACAAATATTTTCCATATCTTCTTCAGGATATTTAAAACTTCAATCCGAGTCCATTATTTTTTAATACGGATTTCTGATAAGTATTTCTAACATTTGAATTGGGATGCCTAATAGATTTGGATGTCAAATATCCATTTTCAGACATTAATATTTTGACACCCCATTTGATTAAATCCCGGGTGATCAGTCCTTTATTAAACTAATTCAGAATATCCAGTTGGTTCATTGTTAGCATCACTGCCGAAAACTTTTTTAACAAATACTAACCACCTAGTATTTGAAATGCTGATGTCAAAATTTTATGTTTTTAATTAACATAAGGTAAGTAAATAGTAATGTAACATTCCACCAATGAATTCTCAAACTCACAATGAATATGATGACGGAATAGTAAGTAAGTCTGAATTACACAATATAGTCTAAAATGTCCAAACAATAATTCAAATACAACTAACATCCATAATCTAATACATAACAATGAAATACAAAATCTCGAAATAACAATTGAATAGGAACGGATAACATGTACTGCTGAAAACAAATGTCCATAATGAAGAACTTAATACACACTGAGCCATAAAATACCAAGGACCTGTAACTTTCACAGCAACTACAACTCGTCAAAAGATAGAATTTTCTATGCCTGGTGTCCCTGTGGCTGGGCACCTAAAATGTTTTACAAAAATATAGAGATATGGAGGAAAGCGGGTCAAAGCCCAAGAAAACATTCAAAAATTTTAGCTAGTGTTTAAATGCAAAAATTTCCAAATATTTTATACATGTTAGGATTACGTGCTCTCACTTGAGATGCTCACCTCTCATCTAATGTGAACATCTAACGTGTATATCTAACCAATCCTAGTTATCTTACCCTTCCCAACTAGTACAACCCAAATCGAATTCCACACAAGCTAACTCATTATGTTCATCCATCTCGCCCACACAGCACGTTCCTAAATATTTTATATCGAATAGCTAATTCTGAGTTTCTCATTTTATTTTTAATTCCGCACGCATCAGGGCCATTATAAACATCACTATCTTACTTTTCAACTAAGCATGCAAAGTTGAATAAATCACGAGTATATATATTTATCACACTATTGTAGATATACTACTACAGCACCCCGAGGTTGAGACCTGCAGTCATAGTCTTCTATCATGTTTCGGTACATCACACACTATATTAAGGATTGTTGGTTCAATATCTCTCACGAACCATAAATGTAAATCACACATATTGGAGGCAAAACATATTTCCAAGCCAATTGGGTCACGCACATACATACGCTCCCATTTGACCGCCGAAACTATCATATACTCAGATAGACCTTTCCAAGTTTCTATGATCCAGGAACAAGTCAGAAACCCCTCCGAAGGCTCATCAGGATAAGACCGTCCACGATGCCCAACCTCCCATGATAGCAAGCAGCGTAGGTATGTCATACACATAATAAGACAACCAATAGGTATACACACAACCTATAACAATCTTTAGGTATTCACATAACCTAATTTCCAGAATTTATATGTATTATATTTCTCTCTAATACTCACGTTAGTTTGTAACTTACGACTATTCTATTTATTATATTTTCCCAAGTATGTTTCACAAATCTGAAGCCCTTTTATTCCCTTTATATCTTGCTAGTTTTAACCCAATCTCGCACTACTAGACTATGTAATAAGGTCACTCACAATTACTATAGGTCATTCTTCTTCTCTCGAACTAACCTCGTCAAACTTAAGCTTGTCCGAAAAAATTTCTCTCTTTTTGAAATCTGGTTAAAAGAGCTAAATATATCGTTCGAACGAAACTTTGAATGAACTTATGCTCTGAATTCTCGTTAGTAAACTCGTTCTAATGAGGCTGTTATAACAAAACTTCGAGTTAAGTTATCTCTGAAATCTTGTTAAAATTATCGTTGCCATTCTTGTTCGATCGAGGTCGTGTGAACGACTTCCCAAGGTTGTTCTAACGAGAACTGCCCAGTTCGTCTCCTACCTTTAGAAAATCTATTTATCACCATACTTATTAACTTGTAACCCTAGAAGATATGTTTCCCCCGATGATTTTTAACTCCTAAATTTCGTAGGTCCATTTTCCCTAAAATTTCAAAAGAACAAAATACCCCTCCGGGGTGTCGATTTGGCCTAAAAATGCACCGGAGCCCAAACTAAACCCCCGAGTAAACTTTTCTGACTATTTCGACCCTACAAACACGTTGGTGCACTTGAAATGATCATATGAAATACCAAAAGTGAACTTATATTTTATTCATCAAATTAATTCCCGACTCGACTCACACGGGCGTTCTGACTAAATTTACCGTAATTGTCGTATTTCACACTCAAGATAATTTTAATGTTTTCCCATCATTATTATTACTCATTAACTAAGTAATATTCAATATAAATAAATATTAACCCTTATCTCGCTAATTAACATTTATTTTACCCGATTAATTTTCCAATTATAATTTAATTAATCCCCATTTAATTCTACATATAAAAATCAATAAAATTACGGGGTATTACAAACATCTCTCTGGACAATATGAATATATAACTATTCAAGTTAATACAATTGTATAAAAATTAAAGAAACAACTCTTATTCATAAAAAGTGTTCAAATGTTGATTGATACATGAAAAATGACAACATTTTTTGTAAAAAGACGAGTTGTTTTAGTTTTTGACCTTTGTTTCTATTCTGTAATTAGGCAATGAGTAAATTTGGTTTAGTTTATGAAGAAACACATAATTTATATTAGAAAAGTTTATTGAGTTAAAAAATGACGTTATATAAAATTGCATAGTACCCCCAATCTCAAAAGTATATGACCATACCATAAGAAGCATATTAAAAATAACTCAAAAAATTTATATATGTGCATGATACTCGAATTTATTTTGTATGTTTTTCGACACGCCTTTGATACTCCTATGATATGTATCCAGAATATATTTGGGTATTGGAGTATCTAATACATGTCTGTTACTTGTATAGGGACCCTAACGAAGTATCTGTGCTTCAATAGGGTACCTCACATCCCTCTCTGTGATCTAATTGTGTTCCTAGACTGGAAATAATGGCCAATGAACCTTAACATGCATACAAACACACAGACACACACACACGATGTGTGTGTGTGTGTGTGTGTGTGTGTGTGTGTGTGTGTTGACATCGTACTTGTGTAATTAAAAGTTAATTTTAAAATGTATCTAAATTTTGTGTGCACGTGCTTTTGAGCTCAAAACTAAAGGCTTTGTTTGATGTTTCCTTCTAATATTAGTTTATCATATGGCTTGAGGCTATAGAATCATAACAACATTGACATTTTATTGAATGCTCGATTGTTCTTTGTCTTACTAATTTCTCTCACGAGATAAGGTGTGCTAAACATCAATGGAAACTAGTCTCGCATTAAGTTAGAATGGTTCTTATGTTTTTAGTTTTTGGGGTTGATGCTAAAGCATAGGTCACGAGTTTGAATCCAAGCAGATGTAAACCCCCATGGACAAGCATCTTTTAGTTGTTTATGGATATTTAGTGTCAACTTATGCCAAAACAAAAATTGAAAACCGTGTTCCTGGGCACTAGAATGGTGTCTAGCAAATGTTTTTTTTACAAGAAGACAAACGATTATTTTCACTTGTACTGGTTTTTGATGTAATTTCACAATGGGAATATTTTTCTGAATGACCTAAGTAGTTTTATCTCATTTTCTAGGTAATCTTGAAAAAAATATGGGTAATTAGTACAAGTCCCATTGACTTGGTCAATAATGCAACAAGATATTTCACTAGGTCAATGATGCAAGAGATTCTTTAACTGGATCAATGGTGTCAAATGTCCTATTTTGTGAAATCAACGCATTAAAATGACCAACATACACCCAAATATCTTTGAGAGCTAACTACCTCGTTTATAAAAAAAGTCAAATATTTGAAAGTCCATAACTTCAAATATACAAGTCCAAAATTCACAAAATTATATATTTGGAATCCACTCATCAAGGTCTATCAAATAACCCTCACATTCAATATTTTTTTTACCAAAAAATCAAAACTGTAAAAAATTTGACAAAAAACCTTCTTCTCCAGCTTCGACAATGGTGTCGTTGGCGTGAACCGAGGAAAGAAATAGATGAAGAGAGAGATGGAAACGAGGAGAGAGAAATACTCCAACAAGACGTCCAGTGGCCTCCAATGAGCTTCTCCAATGGACTATTTCGATGAGTCTCCGTTAGGGGTGGGGCAGCTAGAGAGAGTGATTATGTGTGTATTTTAAGAGAGAGTATGTGGGTTTAAAATGGGTATTATTTGGGGTACAGTTGTTTAAATATATGTTCTCTATAATGAATAAGGAATTGATTCATTAAAAAAAGTCAATAGTATTTTATGTATCTTTAACCTAATAAACGGGACTAGCCCATAATCATTCCAAAAATTAAAATGATGGACTCTTTCTACAACCATTCTTACCAGGTATTCAATAATATTTATAAAGTATTATGCTTTTGTTCATTTCATTTCTTGTTTTGTTTAGTTTTTTTTAGCATAAATATTATTCTTACCTTATACTGTTATACTAGTTAAATTTAGATATGTGTTTGTTAGAATCAAAGTTCGAATTCATTAAGTCCTAGTTCCCATATACATTCAGTTTTCCAATTCAAAGTTCGAATTCGTTGTTTGTCCATCATTGAGGTATTTGAACATCAAGTTAGTTTCTTGATATGAAATGAAATGTATTTTATTGTTGTGTTTTATTTTTTTCCTTCCTTCCTTCTTTCTTTCTTTCTTTCTTTCTTTCTTTCTTTCTTTCTTTCTTTCTTCTTCTTCTTCTTCTTCTTTTTCTTCTTCTTCTTCTTCTTCACATCATCATCATCATCATCATCATCATCATCATCATCATCATCATCATCATCATCATCATCATCATCATCATCATCATCATCATCACCATCATTATTATTATTATTATTATTATTATTATTATTATTATTATTATTATTATTATTATTATTATTATTATTATTATTATTATTATTATTATTATTATTATTATTATGTAGTAATTCTCTCGATTCTATCTTCGACCTTAATTATTTATTCCTTAATGGCACTAAAATAGAATAATATTATATCCAATCTATAAACAAAGTTCATTAATTTACATAAGATGGTCCGTTTACCCTTGAAACTAGTGGTATATTTTGTGCTCATAGCAATGATAAGGCATTTGATTATATATAAGTTTTTTCATTATAATTTATGTTCTCATATTATTTTCATGTTTTGAGTTTCTTTAAGAATAGAACTTTCGATCTGCTTGATTACGAATTTGGAAAAATGATTGAAAATATTTTTTTGTGAGATGTTGGAAAATGAGTGGAAAAAGAAAGATTTGTTTGGTCTCACTTTTGGAGTTTTCTATGGAATTCTTCGTGGATAGGCATGAAACGTTTTCATAAAAAATAATAAAGATATGGAGCACTTTTACATACACATAACTATTGCTTTTTATAGAATGTATTATATGTATTTTTATAGAAAAAATGAACTAAATTGAGTATTTTCGATACTTAAGCACCAATAAACGTAAAAAATGAATTAAAAGTAAAATAAGTATTTTCTCATAGAATACTGACCCCAAAAGGTAAAAATAAGTATTTGGCATAAGCACAAAAAAAAATAAAAAAAATGATCTAAATGTGACACCCCACCTATTCAAATACCGAGTGATCAATCCTTTATAAAAATAAGACACAAATCCCATTTGATTCATTCTTAGGATCACTCTAAAAAATTTATTAAAGTTTACCAACCACCTAGTATTCAAAAAGACGGTGAAATTTTGTATCTTTCATTAAACAACATTATGTTGAAATAAATACAATAACCACGTACACTCCCTTGAGTTCCTCACCTCTCAACTAATGTGCACGCCTAATTAACCACAACATGTTTAGCTCTCCCGTACTTCCCATACAATACACCACATTATTAAAATATTTACTCGTCAAGTCCTTAGTTAAATTATCTCTTTAATTTGCCTCGTACCGCCCATACAGTACACTATGGTAACACTAATAGTTTATATTCCTCGCATGTCATTATTAAACCAAAATTAACATTTTGCGTATGTTATCATTAAACCATTTAATTAAGTTTCTCTACTTAAATAATCTTTAGATATACACTATCTATCCTTCCTACATTAAAAACAAGTAGGATAAATCGCCCAAATACACACACACACACACACACACACACACACACACACACACACACACACACACACACAACATCTGTCGGATTGGTCGCTGTGATGCACGCTTACATGCTCTGCTATCAAGTCCATGTACCTCTCGTATCAGATCAAGGACAAATGGTTCGGCATGTCTACTCAAGGCCAAAAATCAAATCAACACATATTGGAGGCAAACATAGATCCAAGCCTTTTGGTCATGCACACACCTAATGTACCTGTGACACCCCGCCCAATTTAATATCGGGTGATCAGTACTTTATAAAATTTTAAAACAAAATGTTTGATTTGTTCATTATTAGCATCACTTTCGAAAACATTAACTTTATTAATCACCTAATATAAATTAAGCTAGTGACAAAATACTTTCCCTTTTATTGCAACAAAAAATTATATTTATAAAGTCCAAGAATTTAAAATATAATCCATTCACCATTCAACTGAATAAAACAAATAATAAATCTGAATCACGTACTAAAATAAATACGACTGGATAAAACATTCCAGTTCAAAACTCTAAACCATAGATTCATAGTAAAACTAAATCTAACTAAAGTTAATAGAAGTAATTAAATACAATCTCTAATAAAATGTCTAAGGAATGGGCGACACATGCCCTAAATGAAAAGTCTAGATGAACTGTGAGAAATGATAGGAGCGTCTAATGCAAAGACCTACAACTTCCACATTAGCCGTAGCACGCCAAGTAATCCAAGTCTTTAAATCTGGTGTCCCTGTGGTTGAGCACCTGATATAATACATATGTAGATGGCAAGGGAGAAAATATATGCAAGAGGCGGATCAGAGCCCGATGTGTAAAAATATGATTTAGAAAGTATTTAAGACTGCCTTAAAGAAAGTATTATGTACATGTTAGATTCGTGCTCTCACATTAAGTTCTCACCTCTTTACTATTGCGCACTTATATCGCATATTTTATTTAGTACTAGGAATTCTAACCCAAGTTAACTAGTTCAAAGTCACGTAACACTATCTACATTCAATAGTAGTATTTCCGTATCACCAATACAATACCCCATAAGTAGTCTAGAACATTTTACTACCTTTCATGTTCACTCTTAGAGTATTTAAATCTGTATCCCATTATGATTGTTTCATATGTCATTGTTTCCATAACTACTAGTTTCTCTTAGTAAAATTTCTCATAAATACACACACACATATATATATACCTAGTCACAACATCCCTATACATATATATTCCAGTCCCGCACCCCCGGTTTGAATTCCCATTAGTGCTATAAATAAAATGATCTTGCATCCCTGGCTTATCACCCATTAGTGCAGTTAATATAATATCCTTGCACCCCCGGGTTATCACCAATTAGTGCACTAAATAAAAACCTTACACCCCCGAGTTATCACCCTTTAGTGTATTAAACAACATAACCTTGCACCCCCGGGTTATCGCCCATTAGTGCACTTTAACAAAAATAACAAATAATAGGCATACACACATCCTATAAAAATTCATAGGTATTCTTCCAACCTAGTTGCATACTTACCATACGTATTTTATTCTCATTGTTACGTATTATATAATATTATTATATTACCATAACTCTCTCGTAATCTTCAAGGTAAGTCTTCTTCCCGAAATACTTAATGTATAAATCTCACACACTTTCTCGTAAACCTGTCTCATTTTAAATTTATTAACTGGCAGTCCCTCACACTCCAATAAAATGAAAATTCCAAAACTGGGTTCTAATAAAATTCCCAGAATTTACCTCATCGCTCGAACTAGATGGAAATGTCGTTTGAACGACTGCCACATGTCGCTCGAGAGACTTTGTGCGATATCCCTATCTCGCTCGAACGACTATGCGCGACATCGTGCGAGATGCAATGTTTCATCTTCTTGCCCAGATTTCAACATTTTTCCACCATTAACACCTCTAAAATCTGTACTGTTCATTCCCAAATGCCTAAATAACAAATCCAATTGATGTTATAACATATTTAGATGATTTCTAACAACCTAGAATCAATAATTCTTCCCAATACATCAATTAGATAGTAAATCCCCAATTTAAACCATTAAAGCCCTAGTTCTTCCAATTTCAATTCAAGAACTACTATATCTCAGATTTGTTCACGGAAAATATTTTAAATTCGTGGATGATATCCTATCTAAATGAAGGAATTTTATGTCTTATAATCTCTGACCCAATATGAATTAAATCATTAAGTTTTCATCAAAATTAAATCTCATAAATTGATGGGTTATCACCTACTATAATCATGAACATAATTATTACTAAATCACGCAAGTAATAAACACTTGCCTCCAATATGACGGTGTGATCCGTTGGTGATGTTGGTATAGGTGCGTTCCTCGTCTTCCGATCTATACGATGGTGGTCACGGTGGTGGAAGATGATGCATAAAAGCTTTGGCTCTTTAAGATTTGCTCTCCCTCACTCTCAGTGACTCTCTCTTGAGTTATGGGAATGTGAGCCCTAATTTCTCCCACGTAACTGATATAATAAACTCCCAATTTTCTTCCATTTAATTTCTCCAAAAATGAAAATTACAAAATTACCCCTACGGGGTGCCGGATTAGCTTAAAATCTCCCAGAGTCTAAATAAAATACCCTGGTAGTGTTTTCTAAGTATCTCGACCCTCCCGGACTCAACGGTGCACTCAAAATTACCATATGAGTTACTTAAAAATAATTTACTTTTATATTCCATTGAATTAGTCCCCGACACGACTCACACGCGTGTCCCGACTTAATATAACAAATCGTCGTATATTTCACTCTCGACAATTTATCAGATTCAAGAATTCCATATTACTTATTCACTCAGTGATATTCAATAATTATCATTAATAAGTATTAACCCTTGTCACGCTGTTAATATTTATTTTTAAATCTGGATTAATCACCAACTAATTCTCGCATATTAATTTAATTAATCTCACAATAATAATTAATCACATAATTATTTAAGTTCTAAAAAATATGGGGTGTTACAGTACCCAATTGACTGTTAATACTATCATACACTAAGATCATCATCGTACTGTAATACCCTGTAATTTTATGGCTTTTAATTATGAGGTTAATGAAATGGAATTGTTTTTTATTATGGGATTTATTAAATTAATTTGGGATAATTAATTGAAAAATTAATTCGGATTTAAATGCTAGCGAGACGAGAGTTAGTATTTGGTTGTTAATATGTTGTTGAATATTACTGAGTGATTATGGTAATATGTGATCATTGAATTTATTAAAATTGTAGTGAGTTGAAAATACGGCAGTTTCGGTAATTTAGTTGGGACGCGCGTGTCAGGACCCAATTTAATGGATTTAAAAGTATTTTATTTTTATTTCATCCGTATGAGCTTTTTGAGTGCGCCAACATGTCCGGAAGGTTCGAGATAGTCAGAAAGAACTAGCCGGGGGTTTAGTTTGGGTCTCGGGGCATTTTTAGGCATGACCGGCAACCCGGGAGGGTATTTTAGTCATTCCTATTTTTGGGTGAATAGTGACCCACGAATTTAAGTTAGTTTTTATCAGCCAACACTTGAGTCCCTTAGGGTTTTCACAACCAAAAATCATAGTAGCAATTAGAGAAGAAAAGAGGAGAAGTTCCAAGGGATTCCATGGCCATAACCACCACACACCACCACCACCACCACCACCGAATTTGTGACCGAAAAGAGAGGGGGAAATAACCAATAACGTCATCAATGGATCCGAATTGGTATTTTTTGGCAAGTAATTTATCTTGCAAAGATTCAAAGCTTCTATTTTACATGTTATTATAGAATGGAAGATTTATCATGAATAATGAAAGTAGAATGGATTTCAAAGGTTTAAATCATAATTTGGGTAGGTCTTGCATGTAGTTTAATGTTGGAAATGATGACATCCACAAATTTATGATTTATGGGTAGAGAGTTATGCAATTTCATTGAATTATGTGATGTTCTTGAAGAAATAGGAAAACTAGGGTTTTATATGAAAATTGGGTATTTTGATCTAAGAACTTTATGTTCTATGTTGATTTGATGATTTTAAAACGTGGGGAATGATGCAAACATGTTAGTATGATAATTATTATACTTAGTTGTGAGTTTTGGACGTTAGGATGAAGAATTTGAGGTGTAAAATGAGGAGAACCCATAACTATTAAGAAATTCTAGGCTGATACCTACTTGATCGATCGATCGACTCAAGAATGTCGATCGATCAAACCATCGATCGATCGACTCCTTTTCTTCGATCGATCGACCCCTTCTGATTTTCGAAAATTGTTTCTCTTTAAGATTAATGATTATTCCAAAGCCAATGTTGGTTATTAGGGTGATTAATATAATATTGTGGGACATTGATAAAGTCAGTAGGGTCTTAGTTATTATCGAAGAATGTTATAACTTATGGAATTGATTGATATGGCTTACGGGGGTCTATCGAGTGAGGTACAATTAGAAAGCGTTCGAATTGAAACTACAATGGGAATTTATGATGGTGTATGGTTAAGGGCAGGAACGGAGTGACTTTAAGTGATGAGATAACATCAGAATTTAATAAGAAAACTAGTAACCTTTTGAGATAGGTTTCAGGGCAGGAACGGAGTGACTTTAAATGCTGAGATAACATCAGAAATTAATAAGAAAACTAGTAACCTTTTGAGATAGGTTTAAGTAATCAAATTGATACAACGAGAAAGTTATCAAGCTGAAAATATATTACGTATTATGTTCGGGGTAAACTTTCTACGTACGAGTCATTAATAGATGAAATGTGTGAATAGTCATATTGTAATATGATTGCTTATGTTGTGTGAATGCCTAGTGTATGGATTTATTATGTGTATGACATACCTACCATACCTGCTATCACGGGAGGTTCGTTTCTTTTGGAAAAGGACCCTCTTATCCTTGTGTGCCTTCGGGGGATTTAGATCGGTACCTTAAGTACATAGGGTTGTGAATGACTTATTTGTGAGTTGATAAGTCAGCTGACCATGGGAGCGTAGGTATGTGCGTGACCCATGGGTATGTGAACTATGTTCGCCTCCAATATGTGTGATTTGTATTTAGACGGTTCCTGAGTGAGTCAGAATACGTGATCCTAACGTACGTGATGTACATGGATTTGATAGTAGAGTATGCGTGCACCGCAGCTTAGCCTAGGGGTGACATATATGTATTTATGTACTGAGAGTGATATACTTGTGACTGGTTCATTGTTACTTAGTAGATGTGAATAACTAAGATATATGAATGGGTTAAGAATGAAAATTTAATTAACACTTGAGATAAGTAATTTAATGAATATGAACATGGATTATAAATATGGCTTATTTGGGGGTTACGTGTAGATACTCTATGTTAGAATGAATAAGCAGGAGTGGTACAAACTAATTAAATAGTGGCATAACTTGGATGGGTTAAAGGCATACGTTAGGAATGCACAGTAGTTGAGAGGTAAGAAACTCATATGAGAGTACGCGACTAACGTTTATAATATGTGTTGTTTAGTTGTAATTTAAACACTTGCAAAACATTTAAACTGTTTTCACATCGGGCTCTGACCCGTTTTCCTCCAAATCTATTCTTGTTTTGTAAAAACATTTTAGGTACCAAGCCACAGGGACGCCAAGCATAGGAGTTCCATTTTGTTGATGTGCTGTAGCTACTGTGGAAGTTACAGGATCTTGGTAGTAGACGCTCTCATTTTATCCTTGATTCCTTCAGAGTCATTTATATCATCTAGGGCATGTCGCCCATTCTTATTTAGAGGTTGTAGTTGCAGACTTTCATTATTTCAGTTTTTTGTTTATTATTTATTCAGACTCTTGTATTGGGACATTATTTACTCTGGCATCTTTATTATTGGAGTGCTTACTACAGACTTATTTGATTTCATCTCATTGAGCATTTATATGAAATTATTTATGCGATTGATGGTTTATAAGTAAATTCTTGTTTATTGATTTACATAATTAATAAAATTTGGCATCTCTATTTTTAAATATTAGGTGGCTAGTAATTGATTAAATGTTTTTTGACAGTGATGCAAAGACTGAACCAACTTGATATTTTGTATTAATTTAATAAAGGAGTAGCTACCCGATATTTAATTAGACGGGGTGTTACAGGTGGTATCAGAGCATCAGGTTCTAGTGTCCTTTAGGATCTGTGTGGCTTATTATATGTCCAGCGTAGCTTTCTTTGATATAGAGCCCTATGTTTAGGATTGTTGATTTCTTTGGTAAGATTTCGTTCTCCTGCTATGATGTAATGATAGTGAATCTTATTTACAATCGGGTGTGTTCGTGCGCCGAATAATGTAGTACATCAGGCGAAGAAAGTTGGGCGAACAGCAGGAGGCAAAAGATCAGTTGAGGTTATTTAATTTATTAAAGAAAGATGACCGTAGTTAAAGTCACCCATATTATGGCACGGAAGTCCAGGACCGTACAGACGGCCAAGGCGCGATTTGTGACTTTCGGGCAAGACTATAGTAGAAAGTGGGGTCAAATGAGACCCACCCAACAAGGTTGGAATGGGAGAGAAAGAGTTAGGTGAAACATTGAAGAGAACCAGCAATGGATATACTCGAAATGCGGAGATGGTGTGTGCTAGCCAAATGAATGTAATATATCCAAAGGCTTGGGCATATATCGGGGTATGGCCAATCGAGAGTGAAAATTTAGGGAAAATTTTTCTTGGCTCGTAAGAACGTAGTTTCAATGGTGAGAGACAATCACCACACTTAGAAGTGGAATGTGACGTCGAGAGGAGGCATACACGTATGGTTTGACCATAAGTTCCTTCATTAGATGTTCAGGATGAAAGGCGAATGTTATTCCGAACTCACACAAGAGGGCCGAACAAAGGTCACTTTATGAGGAGAAATTTAATTATGTAGCGAACCTTACACCGGGTGAAGTAGGTGAAATGGAGAAGAGGATATTAAAGGGAGAATTTACATATAAGAAGAATTGTTAGCTCTTCTGGGGAATTCTGCTAGGACAGTCAATGCAGATGGTAATAATGTCGCGTAGTGTTAATTTGGAGGTAAACGTTTCCTTGGGTGGGGAGATGAAAGAATCGAGGAATTTCTATAGAGTAAGACTGGGAAAATGGTATTGGAGAAGCGCCAGAAGGGGAAGACCCAATGGAGAACTCGTTAAAATGATTCGGATAGCTGAATTATTACTGAGCGATGGTGATTTTAGTAAGAGATGTGGAAACTAGTAGTGTGTTCCTTAGGTCCATCAAGCTAAGGGAACAATGGAGGTAGTCATCAGAGTCGAGACTACCAACGTCCGAGAGAAGGACCACCTTAACATGGTCAGTGTGACCGAAGATAAGTGGAGTATGTGTAGAGGTATTTTGTGGGGAGTGAAACCCGTGCGTTATAAATGTTTCCCGATGCAAGTGTTGGGATAAAGGTATTGTGCCTGGCAAGGGAAACAATTATTGAAATATTTGGTTTGGTACGGACAGGTGTGTTAAGTCCAGGAACCATTTGAGAAACCAGGACGATTGTCAGATGATTTTGCATGTTGTTTGTGGCATGAACGAGTTGCTAAAATTATTATTATTGTTATTTTTGCTTGAGAGTCGAGTTTAGTGAGTATCGGCAATTTTATTATTCATGTGAATATTTTCCTTGATAGTGTAGGGTTACCTTTATTGTCATCCGCGGAGGATGAATGGGTATATTGATAGCGGAATATACTTTATTGAAATTACTCGTTTTAGTGTTATTTTATACGATTATGATATTATCCTAATTATGGTTTTATTTATGATTATACCGATAGTGTGCTGGTATTGTAAATTTATCGGGGTTACTACCTTGGGGTAGAATGTTTCGTTCTTGCGAGGCCCCATCTGTGAGAGGGTCGAGCTCGTAATTGTACTTTTGTGTATATATATATATATATATATTGTTGTGATTTCAAAAAGGTATAATGGTCTCAGATATTTAATCCCAGTATGCGTAGGGATTTAATTGATATGATTCGTATGTAATTGGTTTACTAGTTCGCAAAAAGGTTTATCTAGTTATTATAATTAACGCTCAGGATGTCGTAATAAGAAGAGTGCATTGTTTTATCATCCTTTAGATATTTGGGAGTTTAAACACATAGTTGTGTGTCTGGGGATGGGATTTTGAGAGCCCCGATTATATTTGCATGATGTATATCAAATGTGATTACCATCAATGTCAAGAGAAAGTGTCTTTCGGAAGGAGTTCCTTGTTTAAGTGTCATTGCGGAAGGAGATGTAACTTTGTTGTTAAGATACGGGAATATAGGGGTACATGTAATGAACTGAGGGCGTAATGGATCCCGATGACCGACAATGTTAGGTAGTAGTGTATCGGGGGGGTTCCTTGTTTGGATTTCTCTTTGCGAGACATCCCACGGATGAAACTTAGCGTAAGGTTGGTAGTAGGGAGATGTTTGACCATTCGTCCATAAATTAGATACCTCGATCGTTATGGAAGTAAGTAGTTATAACGGGAAGTTAACAAGGTAAATTACGATGTAAGGCTAGTAGAGTCAGTTGTTAGTGAATTACGATGTAAGTACTGATAATGTTGGTTTTCTTACGGCGGGTTGAAGGATCCATTGAGGTTAAGGAGGATTTAGGATTTCAATTTCAGAGGTGATTGAGAACGCCCAAGTGGTATAGCCACATTATAAATGCAGCGACAATAAAGAGTTTGGAATACGTATGAAGCGTATATGATGTTTAAAACCGTATGCATGGGTTATAAGGGGTGTATACATCTTGGTTTACTAATGTAGTAATCGCCGGAAGAAGGGATATAGATGGGTGAAATTATAACTTATGGGATTAAGCGTCGTAAGAGAATGTGTTAATGAGGATACTCATGTGTAATGAGTGTAGCACATTGGAATTTAGTGAAAAGCCAGTGGAAATCCATTTAATAAGGGGATATCTCTTAAGAAGGCAAATATTTAATTATTATGGGCAATTTGGAGTAGAGTTCCGACCAATCGAATGTTGAGGGTGACTCAAGAGTAAATAGAATGAGGATGTCAATAAGGTATAATGGGTCCAGATGTGCACAACGTGGTGAAAAGTGCAAGGGTAGAAACTTTTTGTTTACACCGAGAGAAGAAGATCATTAAGTATCACATAAAGGGAAGAATTATACATGAAAGTCGGCATTAAGAGGGGTGTAGTAAATAGTATAACAGTTGGGGTTAGATGATCAACCAGATAATTTTTTATCAAGCCGACGATTCCAGGGATGGAAGAGTTAAGTTGGTAAATTTTCTAGAGGGGTTACCAACTTATAGATAAGTAACGAGTTCCTTCGAATATGTGGGACAGGTTGTCCAGAAGGAGAGAAATGGTTATATACTTGGGTGATTTATACGATTAAATAGTGAACATGCCGGTACGTGGTCCTACTCAGTATTATTCAGAACCTATAGGATATCCCCGAAATCCACCTTCAATGTGGGGTAGCAAGAAGTAGTGGAAATAACGCTCCATTCTGAGGGTTGTATCAGCAATAGCCCGAAGTGTAGGCGCAAGGTGATTGACGACTAGTGGATTGTATGAAAGAAATTCTGGATTCATTGCGATCTTTTCATTTGCAAATCGGGTATAACTAGTAAGTGAGGTATATTGTAGTAATGGGGAGAAGATATTACCTAATGGTAGAGTTGGGGGAAAGCACCCATATCTATTTATAGTGGACAAGGTGCTTACAAATATTTTGTGTAATACCAACCGACTGAAGAGGTTTTACCTTGTGTAAAAGTCACACCGTCGGGAACAGAGATTCAAAGAATGGGCAAGAGTAGTCAGATGTGTTATTGATTTATTTCAGGATGGGAGTTTGGTATTTTGATAAACGCAGGAGTTAATGCGTAGTGAGGTGAGGACTCACAATAATATTAAGCTAATGCGGCCAATAATGTATAGGCTATTTTTATTGAAGTGTAATATAATATAGTATCATGAATGTTAAATAAGCTTGCTGTGAAGCGGGGGCTTTAATGATTGGGCCTTTCTTCATATTTTGTTTTCAGTACTGGAGGTTCCTAATTTTTCCAGTTATGCCTTACTTTTCCGAATTTCGGGACGAAATTCTGTTATTAGGGGGAAGTATGTAATACCCCATAATTTTTATGGCTTTTAATTATGAGGTTAATGAAATGGAATTGTTTCTAATTATGGGATTTATTAAATTAATTTGGGATAATTAATTCGGATTTAAATGCTAGCGAGACGAGAGTTAGTATTTTGTTATTAATATGTTGTTGAATATTAGTGAGTGATTATGGTAATATTTGATCACTGAATTTATTAAAATTGTCGTGAGTTAAAAATACGGCAGTTTCAGTAATTTAGTTGGGACGCGCGTGTCAGTCGTGTCAGGACCCAATTTAATGGATTTAAAAGTATTTTATTTTTATGTCATCCGTATGAGCTTTTTGAGTAAGACAACGTGTCCATAAGGTTTGAGATAGTCAGAAAACACTAGCCGGGGGTTTAGTTTGTGTCCCGAGGCATTTTTAGGCATGACCGGCAACCCGAGAGGGTATTTTAGTCATGCCTATTTTTGGGTGAATAGTGACCTGCGAATTAGTTTTTATCAGCCAACACTTGAGTCCCTTAGGGTTTTCACAACCAAAAATCATAGTAGTAGTTAAAGAAGAATAGATGAGAAGTTCCAAGGGATTCTATGGCCATAACCACCACACACCACCACCACCGCCGGATTTGTGACCGGAAAGAGAGGGGGAAACAACCAATAACGTCATCAACGGATCAAAATCGGTATTTTCAGGCAAGTGATTTATCTTTCAAAGATTAAAAGCATATATTTTACATGTTATTATATAATTGATGATTTATCATGAATAATGAAAGTTGAATGGATTTCAAAGGTTTAAATCATAATCTGGGTAGGTCTTGCCTGTAGTTTAATATTGGAGATGATGACAGCCATAAATTTATGATTTATGGGTAGAGAATTTTGAAATTTCATTGAATTATGTGATGTTCTTGAAGAAATAGGAAAACTAGGGTTTTATATGAAAATTGGGTATTTTGATCCAAGAACTTTATGATCTATGTTGATTTGATGATTTTAAAACGTGGGGAATGACGTTAGGATGAAGAATTAGTAAACATGTTAGTATGATAATTAGTATACTTTGTTGTGAGTTTTGGATGTTAGGATGAAGAATTTGAGGTGTAAAAAGTGGAGAACCCATAACTGTTGAATAATTCTCGGCTGATACCTGCTTGATCGATCGATCGACTCAAGAATGTCGATCAATCGAACCATCGATCGATCAACCCCTTCTGATTTTTCATAATTATTTCTCTTTAAGTTTTAATGATTATTCCAATGTCGATTTTCGTTATTAGGGTGATTAGTATAATATTATGGGACTTAGATAAAGTCAGTAGGGTCTTGGTTATTATCGGAGAATGTTATAACTTATGGAATGGATTGCTATTGCGTACGAGGGTCTACGGAGTGAGGTACGCTTAGAAAGCATTCGAATTGAAACTATAATGGGAATTTATGATGATGTAAGGTTAAGGGCAGGAACGAAGTGACTTTATGTGCTGAGATAACATCATAAATTAATAAGAAACCTAGTAAACTTTTGAGATAGGTTTTAGTACTCAAATTGATACAACGAGAAAGTTATCAAGCTCAAAATATATTACGTATTATGTTCGGGGTAAACTTGCAACGTATGAGTCATTACTAGATGAAATGTGTGAATACTCATATTGTAATATGATTACTTAGGTTGTGTGAATGCCTAGTGTATGTATTTATTATGTGTATGACATACCTACCACACTTGCTATCACGGGAGGTTAGTTTTATTTTGGAAAAGGACCCTCTTATCCTTGGGTGCCTTCAGGGGGATTTAGACAGGCACCGCAGCTTAGTCTAGGGGTGCCATATATGTATTTATGTACTGAGAGTTATACACTTATGTACTTGTGACTGGTTCATTGTTGCTTAGTAGATGTGAATAACCAAGATATTTGAATGGGTTAATAATGAGAATTTAATTAACACTTGAGATAAGTAATTTAATGAATGTGAACATGGATTATAAATATGGCTTATTTGGGGGTTACATGTAGATACTCTATGTTGGAATGCGAAGGCAGGAGTGGTACAAACTAATTAAATAGTGTCTTAACTAGGATGGGTTAAAGGCATACGTTAGGCGTGCACAGTAGTTGAGAGGTAAGAAACTCATGTGTGAGTACGCAACTAATGTGTTTATAATATGTGTTGTTTAATTGTAATTTAAACACTTGCTAAACTTTTAAACTATTTTCACATCGAGCTCTGACCTATTTTCCTCCAAATCTATTTTGTTTTGTAAAAACATTTTAGGTGCCCAGCCACAGGGACGCCAAGTATAGGAGTTCCATTCTGATGACGTGCTGTAGCTGCTGTGGAAGTTACAGGATCTTGGTAGTAGACACTCTCATTTTATCCTTGATTCCTTCAGAGTCATTTGTATCAGTTAGGTCATGTCGCCCATTCTTATTTAGAGGTTGTAGTTGCAGACTTTCATTATTCCAGTTTTTGGTTTATTATTTATTCAGACTCTTGTATTGGGACATTATTTACTCTGGCATATTTATTATTGGAGTGTTTACTCCAGATTTATTTGATTTCATCTCATTGAGCATTTATATGAAATTGTTTATGGGATTGATGGTTTATATGTAAATTCTTGTTTATTGATTAACATAATTAATAAAATTTGACATATCTCTTTTTAAATATTAGGTGGCTAGTAGTTGATTAAATGTTTTTCGATAGTTATGCTAAGACTGAGCCAACTTGATATTTTTCATTAATTTCATAAAGGAGTAGCTACCTGGTATTTAATTAGACGGGGTGTTACACGTACCTGGGTTCTATGTTCTGGGGCACCAATCCAGACCTCATTGGAATCATCAAGGTGGTATCACCCTCCGCGCAGAACCTTCGTGATAGTAGGCAGCATAGGTTTGTTCACACACATAAGAAAGCAAGTAATATGCATACACACAACTTATCCATATGTCGCATATAGTCACACACAAAACCTAAAAATATAATTGACATATGCGTACGCCTAACCTATAATATTATTTTTATAGGTATGCACACAACTATTAAATACAATCCATATAGGTATACCCACTACCTATAATTATATCTTGTACGTAGTATACATATCTCGAATACTCAACATATTATCAGTATATGATTATAACTCTCTGCCGCATTTTCTCGAGTATTAATCTCAACCTGAAGGGCCTTGGTTACCTCGTAAATTATTACAGTAGTTAATTCACTCATGCACTACTAGTCTACGTCAAAACTTCACTCGAAATCCCCATAACACGATCTCAATCTCCTGAATTCAATCACATTGTAAATTATGCCCGATTAGTCTTGGCCTTAATTCTTCTCATAAATGATTAGGACCTAACCCTACCATTAGACTATTGGTCATCAAAATATCCCTCATTATATTTTAAAGTTACCACAAAAGTTTACCCGATCTCCATTAAGAAGTTCTAGGTTTAAATAGGGAAAATTGTGAAAATCGGGGAAACCGAATGGATTCGGCCTGGACTCGAATCAATTCGTTAACCAAGTCGATTTGGCCAAGAAGCCGAATTGATTTAAAGTGTATTCTTCACTTTAACAAACAGAGGGAAAAATAACGTAAAACAGACTAAAAAAGAAAAAAATATATAACAAATTAAGTAATGCAAAAAGATCCATCATGAATAAAACCAAGTAACCAACACAACAAAAAATGCATCATGACATCTAATAAGTCAGATATTAACTTCAACGACATAATGTATCATCGTAAACACAATATAAGAATTAATTAGCCAGTATGAAATTAACTTGCCAAAATATTTTATTTATATGTAAAAAAAAAAAAAAGAAAACATGTATTACAAAAATCAATTAGTTATATATATTTAAAAACAATAACAAAATATATTTTTTTGTGGTTAAAAACCATAAAAAAAAAATTGTCCAAAAATATATTTTTTACTATTTAAAATAAATGGACCTCATTCAGGGACCTCAAATTGGGGGACCTCACGAGATCCGTTCTCTCTCTCTCTCTCTCTCTATCTATCTATCTATCTATCTATCTATCTATCTAACTATCTATCTATCTATCTCTCTCTCTCTCTCTCTCTCTCTCTCTCTATATATATATATATATATATATATATATATAATAAGGAGTTGAAGTTTTGACACTATTCAATAAAGAGATAACACAAGTAGAGGCTAGGATTGAATCATCAAAATCATCGATAACTAGATGAAAGGTTGCATTTTCACTCATACATTAATAGAATGTACTATACTACAGCCAAAATTTATTTCACCTTTAATTTGAAATTCTACCCAATTTTATCATAACCTTCAATCACTCACGTCTCCCTCTCTCTCACTCCCTGTCCAATCTTTCACCCAGTCCCTCTTACCCACTCGCTACCTTATTTCTCAAGTCCATCAAAGGACAACAATATGCAACTGCACCATCCTCTCTCTCTCTCTCTCTCTCCACTAAACACTAAATAACACCGTCCAAGCTATTGAACACCGCCCCAAACTATATGTCATCGAAGCTGAAGGCATCCCACTCATCGATCGCTTAGTTTTGAACTCTAAGGCCATAGAAACATTGGTGTCCAAGATAGGTCAAGCATGAAAAAATGTGTTTTTCTTACAAATATAAGTTTTTCTTTTGGTCCAGATAAATTGGTGTGATACGTTATCGTTATCGCTTGTCATTGGAAGATTTTTCAATTGAGGATAAAGTTCCCTTTGCTCTCATTCCCTAAATGAGATAAGTTACTATTAAACGGTACTCACTTTTTTTTATTTGATAAATTTGAATCTAATCTGTTACTTTTTCTTTTAGAACAAATGCCCCACCTTTTCTATTACATAAACCCGTTTCCTTTTTGTATTTTTTGATGGGAATATTTGAGTTTAATGTTGGTGTACACTTCTGTATTTCAAGAAAGTTGAATATTAGGTGTTTGACAAAATTTGCAAGTGACTAACTTATTTATTTTTTAACATAAAGTTTGTATTTAACTATTGTGATTAATTAAAAGGTTCAATAATTAGTTTTTACTAATTTTGTTTGCTTAAAGATTTTTTCCTTCTCATTTTATAACTGTTGTAATTATTGGTACATTGATGTTGTTTGTAGGTGTGAATTTGCAAAATAGATAAAATGTAGTTATTGTTTAGAGGTAGAAAGGTTGGGTGATTGGTACCCATTTGTATTATTTATTATCATCATTTTGATTCACTGGCAGTAGTAAAAAGTTTGGAAGATTAGATACCCAATTTATTGCTATTAAACAATACATTGATTAATTGGCAATGGTATAAAAGTTTGGAATCATTGATACCGATTTTATTTTTAATTATATTCTTTTTATTCATTGACAACGATAGAGATATTGGATGATAAGAGAACCATTTTTATTGTTATTATCCGCAGTGTCGATGCATGGGGAATTATATAAAAGTTTGTAATTATAGATACTCACTAATAGGAACATGCCCCACATGATATCATGTCTCTCATTTTCAATCACAACTACTTACTTTATATTTAGGCATTTGTGAAATTTTCTTAGTGACAACTAATTTCCTTATACGAGACCAGTAAATTAATCTTAAGTGACATTAGTGCTCTCATACTTGATTCAAAATCTCAATTTGATTTACAGTCACATTTTGATTATACAAGTGTTATTAACATATATGGTGTGTCCATCCCCGATCCTCGCTGCGGGTGGGCGCGTGAAGGCAGGATCATCGGGTCCCGCGCGTCCCTCTCGGGAGCGCTTCGGCCGGCGTCGTTTGAGATGAGGTGTAAGAATGTAGAGAGATTTAGAGTCGCCAGTCTATTTTACTCAAAACAGACAAAAGTAAAAGGAGAATCCATCCCGAAGGACGGCATCCAAAGACATACTGGTGCATACGAAAAGAAAATGATTCGAGAAGGATTCATAGGCTAAGTTATGAAATGGGAAGGTGTTAGGCACCCATTCCTCCCTTTCGGTCTCTAATGGATGTTTGCTATTTTCCTTTTTTATTTTCCCCATGATATGTGTGAATGTGTATATATATAGTGGAGATAGGAAACCTCGACTTGTATCGTGGGAGAGATAAAGCGAGTCATCTGTAGGAAGGTATAAAAATAATATTAGAAAATAAGATTTACGCGATTACTCTTACGTTGATCGTTATAATGGAACAATAAGGCATATGGAGTGATACATCACTAAGAACAAGTATATAGAATATAAGAAAATTGGATTTAGAGAAGATAGAAAATGAGAGTGAAAGTGAGAATAGGACTCGAGTCCGGGTTTTACCTCGAGACGCCTACGTATCTTATAAAGGCATCAAAGTCCACATAGTTCGCATACAAAACGAGGAGTGGGGTTTATCCCATAAACCAAATTGGGGGGATCTCTTATTTGTGAGTGTGTGTGTGTGTGTAGAAAAAGTGTTTTAGTTGTGAGGAAAGTGTGAGAAAAGTATGAGAATCCGTATTTGGAATTTATGAGCAAACCCTCTTTTTCTTGTTTTTTGGGTTTTATTTATATGAAAATAAGAGATGTGTAATAATAATAAATAAAAAGTATATTAGGATGTGTGAGATGAGATAATAAAAGTGCTAAGTAATAAAACAAATTATTGCGAATTTAAGAAAATTTGAAGAGAAAGTTGATAAAATTGGACCTTCTTGAAGATCTTGAGCTTGATCTTGAATGTTGGAGAACAGCCCTTGCACTTGGATAATGATGTAGAGTGGCTAATTCACCAAGTTTGAAGAAAAGGATGATGAAAAGTGGAAGTTAGAAAGGGATTTGGATGTTGAAATCGCGCTGTCATCGAGAGAGGTTTTTGGGATTCGCTGAGAGTGATTTTTATCAGATCTGGGCTCCTCCTGAAAATGAGGTGAAGGCCTCCTTTTATAGGCCTAGGTCACTTCCGATTGGCATAGACCTGGTCCTACCTATCGGCAGCTGCAGATAGGCAGGGTCTGGAACCTGCCATTTGGTAGTGTGTTTCAGGCCTTTTCGGAAAATTAGCTACCGAGGGCAAACCGTTGGTTAGAATCATGCAAGGGGAAGACCATTGGAAAGGTAATTCAGATACCTTTGAAAGTCCTTTGGACCTCTCCCAGGTTCGGGAGTTGACTTTGGGTCAAATATGGCTCAGAAGTGTTTGTTGGTCAATTGGATGAGGAATCGTTCGGACGCAAACGGATCGTTCATCCGCATGGTAAGTCTGAATCGTGCACGGGGTGGACCATTGGAGAGGTTAGGAGATTTACTTTGACATTCTAAAGAGTTTGACCCGATTTTGGGAGTTGACTTTTGTCAATCGGGCCCTGGAAGCATTCGATGACCTTTTGGAGTCAAACGGATTATTCGTCCGCATGGTAAGTAGGAATTGGGCAACGAGATGGACCATTGGAAATGTATTTGATTTCCCTTCAAAGATTCATTCAGTCGCGGTCAAGATGAAGAGTTTAATTAGGTCAAATAGAGCCCGGGAGCGCCCGGTGGCCTCGGGATCAAGTTTTGGACGCAAACGGATCGTTCGTCCGCATGGTAAGTCGAAATCGCGCACGGGATGGACCATTAGAAAGGGATTTGAGTGCCTTTTGAAGATTCATTCAGTCTTGGTCAAGCTGAAGAGTTTGACTTTTTGGTCAAACGGAGCCTGGGAGTGCCTGATGGCTTCTAGGTTAGTACTCGGGGTATAACCTGGGTTTATAGTGATGAAGGGAGGTACTAGGGACCTAAAGAGAGTTAGGGGGTAACAGAATGGGGTGTCTACAGAGCCCCTTGACGGGTGAGTTTGGAACAAATGATAACCGTCGACTAGACATCACATGATGCTTTTGAGGGAGTATGATCGATTCAGAGGGTCGAGGTTGATTCTGAGGACCAGAGTGGTGTACTGTTGATGGTTTGAATGATGATCAAAGGTTTAGGTCTATTCTGAGGACCTGAAGTGATGCTGGGGGATGACCAATTTTGTGGGTCAAAGCCAAATTTGTGGGCTTAAGGTGAAGATCTGATAACCGAGGTTAATTTTGACCTAAGAATGGTGACGATCGAGGACTCAGGTCAATTCTGACATAACTTAGGTGACGATCCAAGACCGAGGTCAATTCTGACATAAAAGTGGTGACGACCGAGGACTGAGGCCATTTCTGACCTAACTCACGCGACGATCCAAGACTGAGGTCAAATCTGACCTAAGAGTGGTGGTGACTAAGGACCGAGGTCAATTCTAACCTAACTCTGGTGACGAACGAGGATCGAGGTCATTTTTTACCTAACTCAGGTGAGGATCCAAGACCGAGGTCAATTCTAACCTAAGAGTGGTGACAACTGAGGACCGAAGTCAATTCTGACCTAACTCAGGTGACGATCCAAGACCAAGGTCAATTCTGACCTAAGAGTGGTGACGATCGAGGACCGAGGCCATTTCTGACCTAACTCAGGTGATGATCCAAGACCGAGGTCAAATCTGAACTACGAGTGGTGACGACTGAGGATAGAGGCCATTTCTAACCTAACTCAGGTGACGATCCAAGACCGAGGTTAATTCTGACCTAAGAGTGGTGACGACCGAGGATCAAGGCCATTTCTGACCTAACTCAGGTGAGGATCCAAGACCAAGGTCAATTCTGACCTAAGAGTGGTGACGACCGACGACCGAGGTCATTTCCGACCTAACTCAGGTGATAATCCAAGACCGAGGTGAATTCTAACCTAAGAGTGGATAAAGATTGGATTTTGATTCTGCTGGAGAAAGTGCCTTGTGATTTTGATCTGAGTTGCGTAGATGATAGATGGGGAAGTTTTTGTTTCCTTAGGAGGCCTAGCAGGGGGGAACAATAAATTTTGGTGCTGTAAAAATTACGCTGGGGAAGTGATCAGGCGATCCTTAGAGATCCTCCGGATCTTTATCGGGAGGAGATACACTTGGTTCTTGAGGATTCCGCTGGGAAAGAGGGGTTCCACTTGAGGGAATGCGAAATTTTCCTGGTGAAAATGTTTTAAATCCTTCCTGGGATTTTTAGGAATTTTTCGAGGATTTTTCGGGTCTTTCTGGTATTTTTTGGGAATTTTAGTACGAAATTTAAGGGGGGTGTCGGTCGGCATGGTATGAGGGGTGCCATTTGGCAGTGGCACAGACTTTTGGACTGCCTCTGGAAGGTAAAGAGTCAGTGCTGATCGGTATGCTTGGGGTCAGTGCCGATCGGCTTGGAGTTTGGCATCCTATATAAAGGGGGCGAATCCCTTCATTTTTTCACAGCTTCTTTGCTTTCTCCCTTTCTGCAATTTCTCTGCAAATCGTTCTAGCATTACTATCTTTAAGAAATGGCCGCTTTTGTGATCACAGCAGTCCACAAGGAGTGGTTTACCGTTGATGAATGGGAGAATGTGGAGTGGAGTGCCAGGGCACCTCTTGCTTTGGGGAGTGAGAAATCCTTTGATGCGTTTGAGCCTGTTGCGGATGAAGGGACTTTGCTGCGGGTGCCATCACATCATCGCTCTTCGAGTGTGAATCCTGGCGATTATATAAGTAACCCGAACTTTGGCTTTCCCTTATTTCTAGTGATTTTTCTTTCTTTCTTGACTTCTGATAAGATTTTTTCTGTTTTTCCAATATGATATTTCTTTGAAGAACATGCATGCCCACGGGACGACGGGGCTCAGGGATATCTGGGAGCATCTCCCACATGTGGTGCGTTGGGTGATATCATCAATGGGTTTTGAGAGGTTGGCATCTACGCTAGATGAGACGCCTCGTTCGACAGTGGTCATTTGCGCTTTGGGGGAGAGGTGGTGGGATACTACTCACACCTTCCATTTCGGCTTCGAGGATATGACTGTGACATCTATATATGTTCAGCAGCTGTTGGGGTTGGATTGTGATGGAGAGAAAATAGAGGTGGATCGCTCTTTGCAGGTGAGACCGGAGGCAGTGCGTGCGACACTTGGTGATATAGGGAGGATAGTTTCCGGGGATTCTATCTGGCTGTCCCTGCTGAAGGATGTCCTCTTGGGCAGGGTGATTGATGTGGAGGACGGGCTGTAACTGAGGCAGATGGCTTGGTTATTTATTTTGCTGGTGTTAGGAGGTTTCATGGTGGCATCGAGTGGCAACGTCGTCCATTTGTGGTTCTTGACGTACCTGAGAATGTTTTCGAACATCCCTTTTAATGATTAGGGGAGTCTGACTTTGGCGACCCTTTACTCTTCTCTGGATGCAGTCATTCGGTGCTGCCGGCAGACCTTTACTGGGGCCACGTACCTTCTTGAGGTATTCTTCGGTTTGTGCATTTCTTTTCATGCATTTGCATTTTCCTTTCATGCATTCGCATTTTCCTTATGCGTCTCTTTTTGTTTGTAAATTCTTATCTTTGACAGACGTGCTTTTATGGGGTGATTGGGTGGAATACCCCGCTGATCGCTCTGGAGGATGACACTGTTGGGGACTCCTACTGATTGTATCAATGTCATAAGGCCGATCGACATTCGAAGGGATATCTCTCTCTGGAGGCGGTGCGTCAGGTCTTTAATGACCTAACCAGTGGTAGGGTAAGACTCTTTTCATTTCAGTCTTTGTTTTTTCACCTTCTGATCTTGTATTTATTTATGCCTGCTTGGAGATTTTCAGGTGACCTTTTATTACCGGGGGATAACCATTCAGGATGGGGGGACGACCGGGGTGAACGTGTAGATGAGGCATTTACTGGTGCATGAGTTCGTACATTCCTGGTATCTCCGGGAGAGGGTTGTTTGCCAGATTGCTGAGGAGGAGGTGGTGGTGCCAACTGCGCAGCCTCATACGTCTATGAGGTGGGAGCGACGTCTATCGGAGGATGTGAGGATCGCGGTGATGATCAGTGAGTCCTACTTATTGTACACTGATACGGCTGTGCCGTATGACTATATGGACTTTGTGACGAGCTGGTTGATGGTGCCCAGCATATATGATGCCCCTCCTTTCCCTCTGCGGGTTCGAGTCGGGCGGTGGGATCTTCCCACAGTGGCGGTGGTCCGACGTCATCTGCGGCGGTGGCGACCTCGGAGGTTCCTTTCGTGCGATTTCACACTCCTTCATACAACATCCGATGGGCTAATGGAGGGATAGTGCCTATGATGCATCGTCCTCATGCGATGGATTAAGAGGAGTTGGGTTTGACAGAGGAGGTCCTCCGACCTGCGGTATACCTTTCTGTTATTTTCTTTCTTTCTTTTCTATTTTGGTAATCTCTACTTTGATACTGATTTTGCCTTTTTCTTCCAACAAGTCCGAGTGTCGACCACTTGGCTAAGATATATCAGAGACCGGATATCTTCGGCGACTGCCCATATTCGATATGCGGTTCATGTTCCTTCTTGCTTGGTGCCGTCTGCTTAGTTCGGAGATGACTCTGGCTCGAGTAGTGGTGGTGCATCGTCTCGCCGTAGGGGAAAGAGAGAACGTCGCCGGGGTGGAAGCTCTTAGAGAGAAAGGTAGCTGAGAGAGAGAGAGAATGTGGGTTCGGGCTGAGTCCCGTTGTTTTTGCTTTTTCTTTTTATTTCCAGCAAAATTGATGTAACACATAAAATAAATAGATGCAATGCAATGTATTTTTTTATTATCTTCTATTAATGATGAATGAATGCATGCACATGCGCTTTTTACTTTGCTGCTGAGACCGTAAAAAGGAGTATTTTTGGAATTTTTGAAGGGAAGTTTTTTTTAATTAAAAGGGGAAATTATATAAGAAGGAAAAGGGATTTTGAAATTCTGTTGAGAATATCAATTTATTTTTATTGTGTTTTTTGATTTGTCAAACGAGGAAAAAAAAGAAATTTTTAAAAATGGGGGGTTGCCGATCAGCAAGCACCCTGTCCTGCCTATCGGCAGTTCAGTCCTGTCCCATCAATTCAAAGCTTTGATTGGTACCCCCTTCAGCCTTTCGTGTTTTGTGGGGTAGGATTCCCTTCGATTTCTGCAGGGATTATGTCTCTTGTGAGGGTTCTCAAGTATAAAAAGGGGTAAGGGTGGAGTGTTTTCATCACACCTTCGCATTTTTACTTACTTGCCCACTATCTCTTAGCCTTGCAAAATGGCTCTCCCTGGTTGCATTGAGTTTTCTAACTACCTCAAAGCCTTGGAAGCAATATGCTCTTATAATGTCGACTATGATGCTTTCAACACGCGTCGAGTCTCCTTGTGGCACAATCATCCTATTGAGTGGAACATGTTGATGGCGGAGGTACAATTTTGGTACCCCGAAGACCATGTATTCCACTTTGGTTTGGATGAAGTTTGTCGTACCTACGAGGAATTTTTTGCCATGCTGGGTATAAGTCCTAGTGTTGCTGCGGCTTTGCCCGAATTTTCCCATTCTCCCAGTGATTTGTTGGCCAGGCTTCTTCATATTTTGCCTTCAGCGACCTGATCACTAGTTGCTAGAGGGATGATCTCCCTCCCGATGGTGCTGCAGTTCGTGCATATGCGGGAAGTAGGTGATGATGGCTATGCTGGAGCCGTTGCTCTGGGCTTGGTTTTAAAATTACTGCTGTTGATTGGGGAACTGCTGGTGGAACCGCAACTTGCATCCATTACTTCGTGGATGTCATGTCATCGTAATCCTATGACGGTGATACTGGCAGAGACCCTGAATGGCCTGGATGCTTGGAGAGAAGGTCATTCTGACTTTCTGAGCGGTAGCCCCATGATGCTGTTCATGTGGTTGTCTGAAAGACTTCGCTTAGTGGCCCTTCCAGAGTATCGTTTGTCGGCTGTACCCAACTTCTTTTCGCGTTACTTCTTCAGTGTTGGCTTAGATATTAAGAACTGGGAGAACTGGTTTGTGAAGAATGGGGCTCGGAATCTGTATTGGTCAGTTCCTTAGTGGGGGTAGTTGTTGCCTGTTCTGGATCTAGGAGAGTACTCATATGTGCGGTTAGTTGGTCTCAGATAGACCTCTTTTTATTTCCCTTGGCGGCTTCTGCGCCAATTTGGCTGGGCATAGGTCGTACCACCTCGAACCTCAAATTTATTTCCGGTGGAAGATTTGACTGTGCATTTGCGCATGCGGTTTGGCTCCTTGTGGGAAAATCGGCGTCTGTCGACCCATCCCTCTCCGTCTGTCGGCACAGTTTGGCATGTCCTCATGGATTATATGAAATGGTTATGGAGGAGAGTAGTCAGCAAGATGTTGGCAGTGGAGAGTGGACAAATGAGGTTTTTTTTATTTAACACCATGGAAGGGGGTGTTGTGGTTTTTCGAAGCTGGTTCAGGCTTATCGGTCCATGGAGTGTTTACGACACTCTGTTCAGGCAGGGGAAATTTAGGGACCCCAGGATGTAGATGATGAGGGTGCAGGCTCCTCTAGTAGCTGTGGGGAGGACTCTTGGAGAGTTTATTTGTGTAATACAGAATAAATGTGGGGATTTTATTTGGCTTTTTAAGGCAGTGGGGGGAAGGGAGTCATCCATTCCTTTTCTTATGTAATTTGTGCTGTAATTTCTTATTAATGAAATAAGCAAGTTTATGATCATCCAGCTGTGCCTTTTGATGAATTTTATGATTTTCAATTATCTATACCGATCGTTAAGGCATACATAATCCTTTTGTTCAAGAATTTGTTAGAATGAACTGCCATTCTTGGAGATAAGAAAAGAATAGTATTTTGTGAAAAAGAAAGGGGCGTGCTCTTGTAAGATGTATAAGATGCCTATGTACCTCTGGGGATTTTGAATTTTTTTTCTTGAAAAATGGTTTTTTGTAGAGGATCGGGCCCACGTAGTTCTGGGTAGAGGGAAATGACGAGAGAGTTTTTTTTCTTTTTTTTAGAATATAAGGGAGATGAGAAGAGTCGTAGCGCGCCGAGATTCCAGACTAGGGGTAGAATTTCTTGAGACGACATAGGTTGACTGGACGAGCCATCTCCTCCCAATCTAGGTCACTGAGCATGGCGGCACCGCCGGATAAGATTTTCTTCACAATGTAGGGGCCGCTCCAATTGGGCTTGAATTTCCCTCTGAGGTCCCATATAAGTTCTATTATCTCCTTGAGGGCTAAATCCCCTTCCCGGACACCGTGGTCTTTGACTCTCTTGTTGAATGATCGCGTTATTCGGCAATAGTACCCCTGTATGTGGTAAAGATATTTCAATCTCCTTTCATCTAGGAGGGTCAGCTCGTCGAGACGGCCTTGGCACCAGTCTTCTTCGCTAACTTTGCTTTCGAGCATGACGCGTAGCAAGGGTATTTCCAGCTCCACAAGTAGGACTGATTCCATGCCGTAGACCATAGAGTAAGGGGTATCCCCAAAAAAAGGTTCGGATTGAGGTTCGTTAGACCCAGAGGGCATATGGGATTCGGTCGGCCCAATCCCTACAGCTTTCGGTCTCTTACTGATGATGGCTTTAAAGTTCTTGTTAGCAGCTTTAACTGCACCATTGGTCTATGGTCAGTAGGGAGAAGATTTGTGTCTCTGAATCCCGTACTCCTTGACTACTTCTATGACTTCTGCTTCGAAGTGCAACCCGTTATCTGACATTAACTCGTACGGGACCCCATATCGGCACATGATATTTTTCTTGAGGAATTTGACCACTTTCTTGGCATTCAATACTGCGTATGACTCAGCTTCGACCCATTTGGTGAAGTAATCAATGGCAACTAGGATGAATTAATGTTTGTTTGAAGCCTTTGGTGTAACCTTCTCGATGATGTCAACACCCCAGGTGGAGAACGACCATGGAGAGGTCATGTTGTATAATTCTCGCGGAGGCAGGTGTTGAAGATTGGAGAATTGTTAGCATTTGAGGCATCTCCGGACATAGGCGATGCAATCTTGGGCCATGGTGGTCTATTAGTAACCTTGTCGGATGATCTTCTTGGCAAGCATGTGGCCGTTGATGTGGGGCCCTCATTCCCCACTGTGGATCTTCTGCATTATCTTCTCAATCTCAGTCCCTGTGATACAGTGTAGATGAGTTCCATCGAAGTTCCTCCTGAGTAGAGCTTTATGACAGATGATGTAGTGGGCAGCCAGTCTTTGGAGGGTCATTCGGTCTTTCTTGTTGGAACCCTCGGGATACCTACCATGTTTGAGGAGGCACCAGATATCATAGTACTAACAATCGGCTAGTTCGGGATCTTCAGTGGAGACAAACTCAATATGGTAGCAGTGGGTTGGTTTGTCTTGCTTTTGAACTAGGAAGGGGGTCATTGTTATTCCTTCGGGCATATCGACCATGGAGGCCAAGGTAGTGAGAGAATCGGCTAGGTTATTCTTTGCTCGAGGTAGGTAATGGAAGGTGATATCTCAGAATCGGAAGGCTAACTCTTCTAAGTGGGCATAGAAAGGTTAGAGCTTTTCATCCTTGACTTTCCACTTTCTAAGAACTTGACCGATGATGAGGGAAGAATCGCCATAGACATCAAGGTATCGAATACCTTTCTTGAGAGAAACTTTGAGGCCTACTGTGCATGCCTTGTATTCCGTCATGTTGTTGGTGCAAGAGAAATCAAATTTGATGGCGATGGGAGTGTGGGAGTCATTTGGGGCGATCAGAAGTATCCTAATTCCATATCCCTTTTTATTGAAAGCACCGTCAAAGAACAGTTGCCATCGAAGGCTGTCTTGAGCGGTGCAAAGGATATTTTCATATGGGAATTTGGATATCCAAACATTTGCTTCTTCTACTGGGTAATCAAGGAGGTAGTCAGAGATGGCTCTTCCTTTAATGGCTTTATGTATGACGTACACGATATTGAACTCGGTTAGGAGCATCAACCATCGATCCATTTGACTGGATAAGGCAGGTTTCTCAAACAGGTATTTGATGGGATCCATTCGGGATACAAGTTTGATGGGGAAGGCGATCATGTAGTGTCGTAACTTTTGGGTGACCCAGACAAGTACGACACATGCCTTTTCTAAAGCGGTGTAGTTGACCTCGTACCCAGTAAATTTGTGACTGGAATAATAGATGGCTCTTTCTTTATGGGAGTCTTCAAGGTATTGGGCTAGTAAAGCCCCAGCTGTAATGTCCGTTATGGTTAGGTATAGGTGCAAAGGGATACCAGGCTATGGTGGCATGAACACTGGAAGTGGGGTCAGATATTGTTTGATTCGATCAAAAGCTTCTTGGCAGACCTCATTCCAAACCTTGGTTGAATCCTTTTGGAGGATCTTGAAGATTGGTTCATAGATGGAGTTTAGCTGGCTGGTGAACCGGCTGATATATTATAATTTCCCAAGAAAACCTCAAAATTCTTTCTCTGTTCGGGGCGGTGGTATCTCAAGTATGGCCTTCAGCTTTGCAGGATCTGCTTCTATCCCCTTCGCACTGACCATAAATCCCAAGATTTTTCCCTTTGTAACGCCGAAGAAACATTTATGTGGATTGAGTCTCATCTGATACCGTCGCAGTCGTTCGAAGAACTTCCAAAGAGTAGGAACATGACCTTCTCTAGTTTTGGAGTTGATAATCATATCATCCACATAAACCTTGACATCTTTATGAATCAGATCGTGCAGGAAGGTTATAGCAACCCTTTGGCAGGTGGCCTCAGCATTCTTGAGACCAAATGGCATAACGGTGTAGCAAAAGGTTCCCCATGGGGTAATGAATGAGGTTTTTTTCTTGGTGGTCTAGGTGCATCTGGATTTGGTTGTATCCGACAAACCCATCGACGAATGACTTGAGAGCATGACTTGCTGTGTTGTCCACGATTATGTCGATATTGGGTAGAGGATAATCATCCTTTGGAGAAGCTTTGTTTAAATCTTGGTAGTCTACGTAAATTTCAACCTTTCCTCCTAATTTCGGCACATGTACTATGTTGGATAGCCATGTGGGATATTTGATCACACGAATGAAGCCCACGTTCAACTGTTTGACCACCTCTTCTTTGACCTTGAGCGACCATTCGGTGCAGAGCTTTCTCAATTTTTGTTTAACCGGCTGGTAATCTGGGAGAGTGGGGATCTCGTGCTGAGCTATTCCAGGATCAATGATGGGCAGATCATCATAGGACCATGCGAAGACATCCACGAATTCCTTTAGCAATTCTTCGAGTTGTGCGCACTCATGCTCGTCAAGGGTGTACCCTATCCTAATCTCGCGCAGTTGGCTACTAGAACCGAGATTAATAAGAACAGTCTCCTCTTCATTAACTTGAACGCGGTTATGTTTTTTATTATTAACCTTATTTAGATCAGTTAAGAATTGTTCATTTGTAAAATCATCAACATCGACAATTTGATTACAATCCAAACAATTAATGTAAGGCACAGCAAGATACTCAAAATCTTCATTTATTTCATTGATAGGAAAAACAACAATCAGAACCTTATCAAAAGATGTCTCGATTACATTTGAACAAGGATAGACAACGAAAGAGGAAATAGGGTAAACATTGGGGTAGGGGAGATTTCAAGAGGTAGAACTGGCGCATCATGCCAGTTGAGGAGGTGTGTATCAGCAACTTTAATCAGATGGGATGGATCCATTGATGTAGTGCTTGAATGAACCATGCAGAGTGCCAACCCTAGTGTCTGTAAGTTGAAGGAATCTTCATAATCACTTTCCTCAGTCTCTTCGATATCTTTGACGAGCAGTTGTACTCGGTGTTGGAAGATTTCGAACCATGGGTAACTATCTTGGAAAAAGATATCCATTCCATGCTTCATCTTCTTGTCTGTGTGGTTATACTATGGTTTTGGAAAACTGTAAAAGGGGAAATCTTCGCCTTCTTTGATGAATTATCCATTCAAGGAGTCTCCTGGGATAGTTTGGATGCAGTCTAATATTCTCTTTGGTTGAGAGTGGTGGATCGTTCTGAGCTCTTGTCATGATGGTTGATACCCCAAGCTAGAAGGAAGGAAAGCTTTCTTCAGTTCGATGGGCTCAAGTATCCCTTGCTGCCTTTGCCCTAGCCCCAGTCCGGGCATGAAGTGCATGTTTTTGAACATTTGAATCGCATTGACATTGCTATGAGGGTCATAATATGGACAAACCATTTCTTTGAAATCGTCCCCTGTCAGGAGTAGGAGTGGCTCAACTCGGAATCCTGATAGGAGCATATCATTTGACACATGCTGTATCTCAAAGATTGGACTGCTGGTGCTTGCACCCTCGATATTTTCATCGTCACCCAAAATGGTGATGAATCACCCGTCGACGAAGAACTTCAATTTCTGGTGGAGTGAGGAAGACACACCCTTGATACTGTGGAGCCAGGGTCGTCCAAGCAATAGGTTGAAACGAGCTGGGATGTCTATGACTTGGAATTCAACGACAGGTTTTATAGGTCCAACCCCTATTACAAGTTTTATTGATCCCATCACCTCCGAGTGGGTATTATCGTAGGCACATACAATGGAGGAGGTTGAAGCGAGGTCGCTTTCTTTCAGGCCTAAAGACTTAAAGGTTCTCAGTGGGCCGACATTCAAGGCGGATCCGTTATCGACAAGAGAGAGTGGAACGACCTTCCCCATAGCTTCGACGGAGATGTTGAGTGCATGATTGTGATTTGGTCCAATTCTGGGGATTTCTTCTTCAGAAAATGATAGCATTCGGGTAGAGGTCATGGATCCGACCAGATTTACCGCTTCTTCTGGTGTGTTAGAAGGAGGAATGTGGATCTAGAGAGCAGCTTGATTAAGGCATTTATGTGCAGCTGGGAACACATGAAAAGCCCCCATAGAGTGATGTTAGCTAGATTTTTCTTCAGTTGATTGAGGATCTTGCTCTCCTCGATGGTCATCTCTAGCATAGGAAGGTTTTCAATTCCCGTCCCTTTGTCATTTGCTGGTAATGAGCTTGGAACCTGGTAATGTCTCTCTGATCTGGTCATGTGATTTACTGACGAAGGGAAGAAAATGAATCCCGTTTCCTCGTCAATCTCAGGTTGTACTGTCACCCTATTTATTTCTCCGAGGAGATATTCAAATGATATCATCCCACATATGTCGGCTACTGGGCCAGTTCTTCCTGAAGCTTGTTCTTTACTTGAATCTTTGAATTCTTCCCCCCATCCTGTGATAACAATTCCGTCTTTCCATGTAAAGTCAATGCATTCCACAAATTCAACGGCTTCTTCATACAGGTCTTCCCATTCTGTGGGGATATGTAAGGTTGAAGGGACCAAGTGCCCTTATAGCTTTAAAATGTCAAGAAACCCGATGATACTACAAATACTGTTGGTTTACCCGAATAATTCTGCCATAATCTGGACAACATCATCTAGGCTGACTTCATCGGTTGGTACCGCCCACTTGTCTGAATCTCAAGCCCATTTTCGGGCTTCCAAGAACAGTGTACTAAACCTTTGGCAATCGATGACCATCTGTGAGGGAAATTTCAGCCCGAACTCTAGGAGTTGGTTTAACACCTCTGATAATTCCATATTTCCATTTTTAGAACGGGTACGGATAGCGATGCATGCTCTGGTAAGGAGTGACAGTGCCTGATCAGCGAGGCTAGTACGGTCTAGGAGGAAATATGGGAAAATTTGAAGAGGTTTAGGAGAGTATATGGGTGTGATTTGATTTGAGGGATCTAAATCTGGGTTTTCTTTTAAGAAGATGGGATTGGCATGATTTGGGAGTGGATTGTGAGTAGTGTTTGGCTTAGGATTGGCTGGTGGGGTGATGGTAGCCCGATCAATGAGATCTTGGATTATGTTTCGTAGGTGAAAGCATTGGTCAATGGTATCGCCAGCAGTTTCGTGAAAGGTGCAATGAGCATCGGCCTTGATGTTTCTTGGGAGTGGATTTGGAAATGGACGTGTATCCAAGGGTTTGATGAGGTTTTGTCTTAACAGGGATTGGTAAACTTTGGAGAGGGGAGCATGGAGCACAGTGTATTCCCTTCGGATGGGGGCAGGGTGGCTTTCTGGTGCCCATGATGTGGTTGGTTGAGAAATGTTGTTAATGGTTGAGACTCTAGCACTGGCAGGCTTGTCATACTTTCTAGGGGTGAACTGTCTGGACACCTTCTTCGATTCAACCTCTATTTTAACAAGGCTTTCCTGAGATCTCGGAAGTGGGTATAATATTGTCCTTTCATCGTCGCTCCGACATGGGGCAAGAAGTTCTTCTTCACTATGTTGACATGTTCTTCCTCAGATGGCCGATTGGTTATGGTAGCTGCTTGTTCCCTCTACCAGGTTATGAAGTTACTGATGGATTCCCTAGGGTTCTGTTTGAGCAGCTCTAAATCACAATGAATTCTCGGGCTACATCCTCCCAGCTACGGATTCTGGATTCCTCGAGAGACAAAAACCATAGGAGGACACTATCCTTAAAAGTTTGCTGAAACAATTGGTCCATCACTTCTTCAAAATCCCCTAGTAGAGTCATGGAACGATGATAACTGTGAAGATGAACAATCGTGGGTCCACTCCCTCCGAACTTCTCAATATTTGGCATCTTGAACTTCTCGAGTAACCTCTCTTTAAGATAAGGAGACATGTGGGTGTAGTCTATGTAATTCCCAGAACTTTTTGGTGAGCATCTTGAGATCCCCTTTGACTTTATTCAACTCCTACAATTTTGGATTAACGACCATAGGTAGGTTAGCCACAGGTTGGGCAATGTTTGGCATCGAAAGCTTGGCTGGCAGCGACCCATTGATAGGAGGGGCACATGGAGCGTGCTGATATTCTTCGCTAACCCAGATAGGCTCGAGTGGACCCATAGCACAAGGGAATAGGGCCTCGGGCTCTTAAGGAATAAGAACCTGGTTTCGTTGCATCTCTCGGACCTCAGTTTGGAGGTTGTCAATGTTGGACACGAGCTGAGCTAGGACTGCCGTCAGATCCGACTGTATGACTGGTACTTGATCTGTATTCTCCATGGAAAGTGGATGGATTTCGGACTCGAAAGAAGTAGTAGAGGAACATATAAAACTCCGGAGTGATTTGACTGAAGACCGAAGCTAATAGGGAGCTAGGACAAGGGCTTGCGATTGACCTGAGAAGGCGTAGAATGGGATTTATTTTTGAGAGAAAGAGAAGAAACAATTTTTGGATTTTTAATAAGGAAGGGAGAAATGTTTTGGGAGACGGAACTGAGCATGATTATTATGATTATTATGTTCTCACTTGTATTTAATTCACTTAAATGCAATGTCGGACGGGACCCGAGCATGGAAAAGTGGGGTTTTTAATATAGGCAAAGCTATGGCTGGACTTGTAACCAGGCTCGCGGACAGGGTCCCGTTTTAAAAATGCATAAAAATTTAGGCGGCAGACCGACGCGGAATTTTGGCAGAGTTTCGGTTTGAAATCGGCAATTTAAAGTGTGTGTGCTAGGTTTGACACATATATGCGGGTATGCAATTGGTTGGGTGAATCGGAATGGGTTCCCCACTTTGGCGTGACTTTCATTATATACATCTTGCTCTTGCGGGCAATTAGTACATGTGGACAAGCCATTTGATATACCTGAGTGTACGTGAATTACCTCACTATATACCTCATGGGGACGGTACGTGTGAGAGCCAATTCGATATACTCGCCGTACATGAATGAATTCCCTGTGATGTACCTCTCGTCATGACTTCGGTCGAACGGTACGATGCGGGGGAACCGTTCGATATACGTCGAAGGTACTTGGCCAATGGAAGGTGAGAGTCATATCGCTTAGGCTAACTGCGCCCTGCTGGACCAGCGCCCATCACGAAGTGACCCTCTAGTTATTGGGTAAAATTTGGTCAATAACAATGGTGTTTGGTGAAGTCGTGTGAATCATGCATGATTCTCTTATTAGTATCTTATGATGAGAATGCTTTTCTTGATTATGTCAAACAAGGAGCAAAGTACAAGTACCACAGGTACACCAAGTATGGATGGGTGATGCATGCAGCATGAGGATATATGTGATCCTAAGTTCACGTGGTGTGAAGTGTACATGGAGAATTTTCTACAAGTGTGTGAAAAGAAGCATAAGCAAGGGATACACATAGAAAAGGGGAACATGCAGATATAGGGGGAAATATAAAAAAAATAACATCCATGTAAATAGACTCAAGCCCTCAAAACATACATAACCCCAGCAGAGTCCCCACTGTGGCCATCCCCGATCCTCGCTGCAGGCGGGCGCATAAAGGAAGGATCCTCGGGTCATGCGCATCCCTCTCGGGAGCGCTTCGGCTGGCGTCATTTGAGATGAGGGGTGAAAATGTAGAGAGATTTAGAGTCGCCAGTCTATTTTACTCAAAACATACAAAAGAAAAAGGGGAAGCCATCCCGAAGGACGGAATCCAAAGACATACTGGTGCATACGAAACCAAAATGATCCGAGAAGGGTTCAGAGGCTAAGTTACGAAATGGGAAGGTGTTAGGCACCCATTCCGCCCTTTCAGTCTCTCATGGATGTTTTCTATTTTCCTTTTTTATTTTCCCCGTGATATGTGTACGTGTGTATATATATAGTGGAGATAGAAATCCTCAACTTGTATCATGGGAGAGATAAAGCGAGTCATCCGTAGGAAGGTATAAAAATAATATTAAAAAATAAGATTTACGCGATTACTCTTACGTTGATCGTTATAATGGAACGATAACTCATATGGAGTGATACGTCACTAAGAACAAGTATATAGAATATAAGAAAATTGGATTTAGATAAGATAGAAAATGATAGTGAAAGTGAGAATAGGACTCCAGTCTCGAGTTTTACCCCAAGATGCCTATGTGGCCTATAAAGGCATCAAAGTGCACGTAGTTTGCATAAAAAACGAGGGGTGGGGTTTATCCCATAAATCCAAATGGGGGGATCTCTTATTTGTGAGTGTGTGTGTGTGTGTGTGTAGAAAAAGTCTTTTAGTTGTGAGAAAAGTGTGAGAAAAGTATGAGAATCCATATTTGGAATTTATGAGCAAACCCTCTTTTTCTTATTTTTTGGGTTTTATTTATATGAAAATAAGAGATGTGCAATGATACTAAATAAAAAGTATATTAGGATGTGTGAGATGAGATAATAAAAGTGCTAAGTGATAAAACAAATTATTGCGAATTTAAGTGAATTTGAAGAGAAAGTTGAGAAAATTGGACCTTCTTGAAGATCTTGAGCTTGATCTTGAATGTTGGATAGCAACCCTTGCACTTGGATAATGATGGAAAGTGGCTAATTCACCAAGTTTGATGAAAAGGATGATGAAATGTGGAAGTTAGAAAGGGATTTGGATGTTGAAATCGCGCTGTCCTCGAGAGAGGTTTTTGGGATTCACTGAGAGATTTTTATCAGATTTGGGCTCCTCCTGCAAATGAGGTGAAGGCCTCCTTTTATAGGCCCAGGTCACTGCCGATCGGCACAGACCTGGTCCTTCCTATCAGCACCTGCCGATAGGCAGGGTCTAGAACCTGCCATTCGGCAGTGTGCTTGAGGCCTTTTCAGAAAATTGGCTGCCGAGGGCAAACCGTTGGTCAGAATCATGCATGGGTGAGAACGTTGGAAAGGTAATTTAGAGACCATTTAAACTCCTTTGGACCTCTCTCAGGTTCGAGAGTTGACTTTAGGTCAAATATGGCTCGGAAGAGTTTATCGAGCCATTGGACGGGGAATCATTCAGACGCAAACGGATCGTTCGTCCGCATGGTAATTCTGAATCACACACGGGACAGACCATTGTAGAGGTTAGGAGACGTACTTCAACATTCCTAAGATTTTGACCCAGTTTGAGGCGTTGACTTTGGTCAACCGGGCCCTGTAAGCATTCGGTGACATCTTCGAGTCAAACGAATCGTTCGTCCGCATGGTAAGTCAGAATCGTGTATGGGATGGACCATTGGAAAGGTATTTCAGTCCCCTTCGAAGATTCATTCAGTCTCAATCGAGTTAAAGAGTTGACTTAGGTCAAACAGATGCCGGGAGCACCCGATGGCCTTTGGATCAAATTTCGGTTGCAAACAGATCGTTCGTCCGCATGGTAAGTCAGAATCGCGCACGGCATGGACCGTTGGAAAGGTATTTGAGTGACCTTCAAAGATTCATTCAGTCTTGGTCGACCTAAATAGTTTGACTTTTTGGTCAAACGGAGCCTGGGAGTGCCCGATGGCTTTAGGTTAGTACTCGGGGTATAACCTGGGTTTATAGTGATGAAGGGAGGTACTAGGGACCTAAGGAGAGTTAGGGGGTAACAAAATGGGGTGTCTACATATGGATTTCATTGTAATGTCGTATAGGCATCAAAGAAGAATTGGTAATCGAGTTCATGATCCTATAATCGTGAAACAAAACTCTATGAAGGAAAATCTGTAAAATAATGAGCGATCGACAATAGAAGGGACACGTGGAAGATGCAGTGCTGATGCAATAAAATCAAAGGTGATTGTGATGTCAACACCCCGCACCCGAGAAGAAAGGACCCAAACCCCAATCATCATCCTATAATATAACTCACTAACCATGTCTAAATAAACAGGACCTGTAGTGGACAAAATGAAAACCTAACCTTTTCCAGAGAAAATAGCACGAACCCCAATATCATTAAAAGATGCCATATTAACCTTATGATCGCGTACTAGATGAAATCCGATGGTAATGAAGTGCTCGAAATCATTCGAGATGGAAATCTAGCCGTATCAAACTTATGTATCAGGCATTCATTTTATATCTTCTCAAAGCCACAGTAGTTTTAAGTAACGCTTGCGTTAGATCTATTAATTATTTTAGAATATATGAGTAGGGGAGTGGTATCATTATAATTTTGCAAAATTTGATTGATTGGGAATTCGAAAAGTTAAATAATTATAACTTTGCATTATTTTTTAAATTTGACAAAAAAAATAGTAGTGTTGATCAATAATGAGACCGTGTTCGTTGATTATGAGTATGATAAGTTTCGGGGGTTTAAAGAATTATAAAAATCAACAAGTGATCAAATTATTCATCATGTAAGTGGTCTAAAATAAACCTCAAGTTATATATTGTTACGACTTAAGGAAAATCCCATATATGAACATCCGCTACATCCCGAAGTATATTATAGTTTCGATGATAACCCAATGCCTACCCATAAAAACAGTTAGTTAAGTCCTACAAAAGGAAAATAAGATGCATGTATACAATAAAGATTTGGTTGATGGTTGCTTTATATGTGATTTGTAACTATATCATAATAAAATTTCCTTACTTATGTGCATTGCATTTGATACATTGGTCCACAAAATGTGACTATATAATATGCTACAGAGCTAGGGGCTGAACATGTGCACTGTCTCAACATGTGTTGAGGTGTGATTATCCATTATGAAACTGGGGCTGAACATGCTTCAGTATGCAGCATCTATGCTCATTTTTTAATTTATCAGTTTCTTACAAACTTGTTTCAATGACTCATATAACTTGTTTAATTGACTCATATAATACCTCTACCAGCACAAACCTTCTTTTCTACAACTAACTTCAGTTTCACACGAAAATGCACTGTTAGTAATTTGTACTATAACTGTAATTGATACGTTTTTACTCTGTCGAGTTTGATATTTTATTTTATCCCATAAATCACAAGTGTACTTTATTTATTCCAGTTTGTTGGTTTTCTCCTACTTCTTTTAAGGAGTAGAAGTTTTGACACTATTCGATAAAGATATAACATAAGTAGAGGCTAGGAATGAATCAAAAAAATCATCCATAACTAGATGAAAGGTTGGATTTTAACTCATACATTAATAGAGTGTATTGTACTACACCCAAAATTTATTTCACCTTTAATTTGAAATTCTAAACAATTTTATCATAACCTTCAATCACTCACGTCTCCCTCTCTCTCACCCCCTTTCCAATCTCTCACCCACTCCCTCTTACCCACTCGCTACCTTCTCTCTCAAGTCCATGAACGGACAAAATTATGCAAATGCACCATCCCCTCCCTCTCTCTCCACGAAACATTAAACAACACCCTACAAGCTATTGAACACCACCCCAAACTATATCTCATCGAAGATGAAGGCATCCCACTCATCGATCGCTTAGTTTTGAACTCTAAGGCTATAGAAACATTGGTATCCGACATAGGTCATGCATGCAAAAATGGGTTTTTCTTAAGAATATGTGTTTTTCTTTTGGTCCAGATCAATTGGTGTGATACCTTATCGTTATCGCCTATCATCGAAAGATTTTTCAATTGAGGAGAAAGTTCCCTTTGCTCTCATTCCCTAAATGAGATAAGTTACTCTTAAAAGGTACTCACTTTTGTTTTATCTGATAGATTAGAATCTAATTTGTTACTTTTTCTTTTTGAACAAATGGCCCACCTTTTCTATTACATAAACCCGTTTCCTTTTTGTATTTTTTTATGGGAAGATTTGAGTTTAGTGTTGATGTACACTTTTGTATTTCAGGAAAGTTGAATACTAGGTGTTTGACACAATGTGCAAGTGAGTAACTTATTTATTTTTTTACATAAAGTTTGTATTTAACCATTGTGATTAATTAAAAGGTTCAATGATTAGTTTTTACTAATTTTGTTTGTTTGAAGAATTTTTTCCTTCTCATTTTACAACTGTTGTGATTATTGGTACATTAATGTTGTTTGTAGGTGTGAATTTTCAAAATAGATAAAATGTAGTTATTGTTTAGAGGTAGAATGGTTGGGTGATTAGTACCCCTTTGTATTAATTATTATCATCTTTTTGATTCATTGGCAATATTAAAAAGTTTGGATCATTAGATACCAATTTTTATTGCTATTAAACAATATATTGATTAATTGGCAATGGTATAAAAGTTTGGAATCATAGATACCGATTTTATTGTTAATTATCTTCTTTTTTATTTATTGACAATGATAGAGATATTGGATCATTAGAGAACCATTCATATTGTTATTATCCATAGTGTTGATGCATGGGAAATTATATAAAAGTTTGTAATTATAGATACTCACTAATAGGAACATGCCCCACATGATATCATGTCTCTCATTTCCAATCACAATAACTTTCTCTATGTTTAGGCATTTGTGAATTTTGCTTAGTGACAACTAATTTCCTTATATGAGACCTATAAATTATTCTTAAGTGATATTAGTGCTCTCATACTTGATTCATAATCTCAATTCGATTTACAGTCTCATTTTGATTATATAAGTGTTATTAACATATATGGATTTCATTGTAATGTCGTATAGGCATCAAAGAAGAATTGGTAATCGAGTTCATGATCCTATAATCGGGAAACAAAACTCTATGAAGGAAAATCTGTAAAATAATGAGCGATCAATAATAGGAGGGACGCGTGGAAGATGCAGTATTGATGCAATAGAATCAAGGGCGATTGTGATGTCAACACCTCACACCCGAGAAGAAAGGACCCAGCCCACAATCATCAACCTATAATATAACTCACTAACCATGTCTAAATAGACAGGACCCATAGTGGACAAAACGAAATCCCACCCTTTTCCAGAGAAAATAGCTCGAACCCCGATATTATTAAAAGATGCCATATCAACCTTATGGTCATGTACTAGATGAAATCCGGTGGAAATGAAGTGCTCGAAATCATTCGAGATGGAAATCTAGCCATATTAAAGTTATGTATCAGGTATTCATTTTATCTCTTCTCAAAGCCACATTAGTTTTAACATATGCTTGCGTTAGATCTATTATTTATTGTACAAGATATTAGAAGGGGAGTGGTATCGTTATAATTTTATAAAATTTGATATCTTGGGAATTAGAAAAGTTAAATAAATATAACTTTTCATTGTTTTTTAAATTTGATAAAAAAAAATAGTGGTGTTGATCAATAATGAGAATGTGTTCGTTAATTATAAGTATGATAAGTTTTGGGGCTTCAAACAATTATAAAAATCAACAAGTGATCAAATTAGTCATCATGTAAGCTGTCTAAGATAAACCTTAAATAATACATAGTCACGACTTTAGGCAAATCCCCTATATGAACATCCGCTAAATCCCTAAGTATATTATAGATTCGATGATAACCCAATACCCACCCATAAAAATAGTTAGTTAAGTCCTACAAAAGGAAAATAAGATGCATGTAGATAATAAATACTTGGTAGATGCTTTCTTTATATGTGATTTGTAACTATCTCATAATAAAATTTCCTTAATTATGTGCACTGCATTTGATACATTGATCCACAAAATGTGACTATATAATATGCTACAGAGCTAGGGGCTGAACATGTGCACTGTCTCAACATGTGTTAAGGTGTGAATATCCATCATGAAAGAGGGGATGGACATGCTTCAGTATGCAGCATCTTTTCCTACAAATGCGTTGAAATGACTCATATATTACCTCTGCCTGCACCAACCTTCTTTTCTACAACTAACTTTAGTTTTGCAGGAAAATGGACTATTAGTAATTTGTACTATAACTGTAATTGATACATTTTTATTGTGTCGATTTTGCAATTTTATTTTATCCCATAAATCACAACTGTACTTTATTTATTCCAGTTTGTTGGTTTGCTCCAACTTCTTTTCTTAATTTGTAGAGTTTTCCTTGGTTCCTATTTTGTAGCTTGCTACCTCTGAGTTTTTTCCTCTCATACTTTGTTTACCCCCGATTTGATGTTTGGGCCGAAACCCTCGCTATCTGAGATGAGGCACCCTTCATGGTGAGTCGTGGTACCCTAAAGGGGTTAAACATTCCATTTCTCGACCCCCCTCCCCTATTGTCCCCTCACCACCAGTTGCTACAAACCAACGACTCTTGTTTGTTGTCTACCACAACCACCTTGGCAGTAATGCTGATAAGCAGCACTCCCTACTTCTTTGTTCCAGATCCTCATATCCCATGAGGTCTCAATTTCTGCGGTTCAAGCATGGGAAAAAAGGCTTTGGGAATGAATCCCTTACACTCCGTGAATTTATTTAAATTTCTTAGTTTGTAGATATTCCCTAATTAAAATTCTTAGATTGCGTTATCTTAGGTTTGTCTATCCTTTAATTGATGAAACCTCTGTTGATTAATGCAAATAAGATCAGAAAGTGCAGAGATAGGAGGATCACAGGAAGCAATTCCAATTAATCGAGCAACAGATTCCTAAGTGTCGAAGTCCACATGACCAAGGTACTTACTTCATATCCCCTTCCATTTTTTCTTTATTATTTATGTTATGTAATGAATGGATAGTGGACACTGTGTGAAATATAGTTTGACTGCAATGCTAATGTTCTCTTTCTTTCTCATTATTTCTCTTTTTTACTCTTTCTGCTTAAACAAAGCATGCTTGAGAAATTCTTTCAAGCACACGTAAATTATGTTTTGTTTCTTATGTGTCTTATTCTTGAGCAAATAATAATCATTTACATACTAATTTAATTTATACACCAGTTGACATAGGCCTTCCAACAATTCGAAAGATATCAACGTTCCATTCATCGTGGGCAAGGCTAAATTCGTTATTTTTTAAATCAATATTTCCCTTCTTCGTTTAAATTATATGGTTAACTACACTAATGTTGGATTTTTGAATTATCTTGCGAGACCTCTGGATGAAATTAAAACTACTTCGTATAAAGAAAGAATGCAGGATATAAAGTGTGCGGAGAATCTTCAAAGCAATCTACAATTTGGAAACCCCTAGTTTATTAAATCAATGCTTGACTCTCACGTTTATAGTTATTTTTGGTTGGTATGTTTCCATGGAAGTTTCCTTGCAATTTATTAAATTTTTGGCGAAACTATATCTTACTTATTTTGATATAATGATTAAGGGACTACCGACCAAGTTGTGTCACCACCAGCATTTGCAACTCCTAACCCCACAACAACATCCACATGTCTATTTAATCAAATATGTAAGTATGTTTTCCATATATCTTCATTTTTTTCCATATATGTAAGTTTTTCATCTGGGGGTTAAAAAAATTGAGGGCCGAAGTTCATATCAAAGAACTGGGGATTTTTTTTCCTAAAATGAATGGATTTTATGTTTTCAGAGGGTTTGTTACTTGATTTTATTCATGAGTGCTATAAGTTCTCTTAATGATTTTGTATTATAATGTCATCCTTTTCAAATCCATTTCCAATATGCCTATTGTTAATATCCTAATTTTTGTCATTTGTAGTTATTTCCTTTGTCTTGGTTTGTCTTCTCATACTTGATTGCAAAATCCTTTTTCTTGGTTAATTTGTTTGGCTGAAAAAGTCAATCAAGAGTAAATATTGTTGCAGAATGTATGATCCTACAACTGACTACACATGAATTTCTAATGTTTTAAGTCATTTGATATACACTATCATTTTTCGTATCATACATTTGAGTGAAATCATTGTTGCTCTTTTTTTTGTTTTGGTCTTCAACTACAGATATTGTATGAGCAATTTTATATTTGTGAAACTAGGAGTTTGGGGCATTGTATGTAACATCTAACTATTGTAATTGGGGGGTTCCTTATTTCACCAATAAGTTCAGTATGTTAATTTCATTATGGGATATTTTTTTTGCATTTCTTTAGGTTTATTTACATTGTTATTTCAAAGCGTTCCCATCCAGATCTTAATGAGAAGGATTTGAGGTTGTCCTTTAGAAATCTCAAAAGAAAAAGCTAAAGAAGTTGGATGAATAACATAAAGAATTTCTTCTTAATATCTGGATTTTATGCTCTGTCTGCACTTGTATGCATACTATCATTAGCAATGATTATCAATTAATCACCATTTTAGCTTTTGTTGGGCCTGTAAAACTATCTTATTACTATCATTTATGCTTTTATTAAGCATATCAATTATGCTTTTATTGTGCACACTCATTTCGGTAAGTAAAATTCTCTTTTCTTCACACTCATTTCGGTAAGTAAAATTCTCTTTTGTGCGCACTCATTCTCTTTTTGTTTAATTTGATGGTTCATTACGGCATATTTTTCCATTAAATAATCAAGTCAAAGGCAATGATTTACTTGAAATGTCTTGAAATTTGCAGGTACTAGGAAATATGAATTGAAAGGCTAAATCAATGTTATTTTATTGACCTCTCCTTCATGCATTGACTGTTGTTTAATACTTTGGTTTTAGGTGGAATGTAAAATAACATTAAGGCATTTTTTAATTCTAGTGTAGAATGCCCAAAGTGGCCCGCTAGAGACTTTCTAAGGTGTTGTAAGCAGATATGCAAAGAGGGATTCATAAATAACCATCTGCTCAGTTTAGGTCACTGGGTTGGTATATTTTTATTCTCAGATTTTTTGTTCTTTCATTTTTTCTTTTAATTATTCAATAGTAATTATGTTTCTCTGTGTGACTCGATGTTTCGTATTTAATGGTACGGAGAAGAAGAAAAACATTGTAAAGAGTGTTATTAGCTTCTTAACTTCCTGTTCTTAACTTTCAGATTTCTTACTCAGTTATGCAGTTCTTATTATGTTGAAATTTATTATCGGTGATGAAATTGCAAAATTGACTGAAATTAATGATTTTCATTATCTGATTGTTAAAGAATTTTTATTTATTTAAAGAATATTTAGTATTAATTTGATATTAAAATTTATCTATGGGTTTTATTGTCTTTTGGATTAGAAGCTACTTAATTCTCTGATTTTTTAGTGCCCAGGTATCTAGCAAGATGACCATTCCATTGCTATTCAAGTTGACGAGGGAAACCCATCGCTATAAATTATCTTTCAAAATCGGTTAGGACCTGGGCAAAATGGGTGGACTTAGACTCGGACGGAACTGGGTTACCACTACCGGAGGTGGGTCTCAGGTTGATTAGTGTCGAAAACATATGTTATATACTAAAGCAAAAAAAAATGGATATTTGTCATTGTGAGATTTGTATTACTCTATGTTGCATATATCGTCAAAATAATGCTTTATCCAGATTTTATTTTGCGTTTTTTTTTGTCAAGTGAATATACTTAAAACACTATGTCCTATTGTAAGAGCACGTGTTAAGAATGTAAGAAGGGATCTTTACACTTCGGTCCCTCATAGCCTAGGTCAATAACAGTGCATTGAATTGTGAGTTTGGGTGGGGAATACTTTGATTCCTTTTATATTGTGTTGTGAAAATAAAATCTCGATGAATAAAAAAAGTAAAATGGGTCCTATTTGAGGTATATCCAAATCTCTCTCGACATTAGTTTTATTGATATGGGAAGAATATTTGATGTAGAAAAAATAAAATAAAATGTTGGAAAATTGTTAGAGAAAGTGAAATGGTGGAGGTTGCAAGTTCTGATTAGATGTATTTGTTGAAGTTTATTTAAGTTTATGATTTGAATTTTTGTTTTCATTTTTTTCATCTATGTTTTGGGCAGGTTCGCGAGAAATATGGCAATCTTGGGTTTGCACATCTCTTATATTCGGGTTTGTCACTATGATTGGCTTTATTACATGAACTTTAAGAGGGATGAAAATTCAAAGGATTCCTGTGGAGAAATTTTTGGGTATGGATATTGTCAGATCAGGTACACTTTTAGGATTTGTAGTGTTGATTTTTTTTATCTTTCACGCATCAAATAGTTTTGGAATCGTCTCCATTTTTCCTATAAAATGCAGAGGGCCCTGGGGGTGCACCATTCGATTGTTGGATCTGTTTAAGAGGCATTAAGAAAATGTCCTTACGCATTGAAAAGTAACAGGAGAATGCACAAAAGATTGCTAAGTTTGTGCCCTCCCATCCAAGGGTGAAGAAGGTTAATCACGCTCGCAGTCTCCAAATATTTCAGCATGACAGTCAATTTTGGGAGTGTGAAGTCCCTCAACAATCGGCCTTGATTTATATAACACGCAAGCATACCTGCTGTTGTTCGAGAGGCCATAGGTCTTGGCTGGTTTTGCACCCAAACAACCAAATTGATTTCTTCTGTGTGGTGGCTTGGGCCATTTTCAGCAACCGCAATGCAAAGTCTCATAGCAAGACTAGACTCGGTGGTAAGAAAATTTATGCCAAGGCTTCCACTACATTCCAATAGTATATTCAAGCGCAATCAAGGTAGTAACTATTTTTCTTGATCCAACATCACTAATATGGAGACCGGAAACAAACGGGGGAGTGAAAGTAAATTTCAATCCAGTGGTTTTTGCGAACAACCGGAGCATTGATATTGGTGTGGTAGTCTGTGATAACAAAGGAGCTCTTTTGGCGGATATGTCTAAAAGTTCGACAACCGCTACAAACTGCCCACGCTAAATCTAATACCATAAAATTAAATTGGGAAGGAGACCGTAAACTGGTAATAGATGAATTGATGGGTGATGACTAAAGTTGGTCACATCGGGTTTTGTATTGTGTTTATTAGAACTATGGGCCATGTTTATTGCTTATTTTTTTTCCCTTCTCTTTTTACCTATTATGATTTCGTCCTGTGATATTTGATTCAACTTCGTGAATAAGTTGATGGTTTATTTATTATTTGTTAAACATGTTGGATAATCCTATAAATAAAGAATATTATGACCATTTTTTTTAAATTACACTTTGTTTTTTCCAGGGAACGAAATTTTTGCCATTTTTCCATTACATACTTTGGAAATGTTTGCCTTTGCGATTACGTATTTTGAAAATTTTCCCCGTGCCTTCAGGCACGGGCATTCCACTAGTGTGTATATATATATATATATAAGGAGTAAAACTTATGTATGTCATAAGAGACATCTTATGATATCACAAGATGAATTTTTTTTTCACTTTTTATTTTGCCCTTCAAAATTTTGGATTCCCCTTCTTTTCTTTATAAATACTTAATTCCCCTCTTTTCTTTCTCAATACTTAATTCCCACTCTTCCACTTTAATTCAAACATAAGGGCTATTTTGATAAATTACCTCTCTTTGTAGTCTCTCAGCCACCCTTCTTTCAGGACAATATACCCTCTCTTTTTTAAACACTTAAAATTGGAACCCCTCACCACAAACTCGAAACCCTCTCCTTATCAAACTCATAACCCCATTTTCTCTCACTTCTCCATTTTTAAGGTATTATTATCTCTTTCTTCTATTAGGGTAGTGTATATTTCTCTATTGGGGAAATCAATAGAGTATATATGAGATTTTAACATATTTTACTATTAGTTTTGTTCACACCATTTTGATTCTCACGAAATCAAACGCATCATTCTAAAATCAATTGGTTTGTTTCAAACAATCACGAAATCAAAGGTATATACTTCAACACGAAGTCAAACATGAGCGTTTTTTCATACATGAAATCAATGGGTCTATTTCATGAAACTATACATACACAAAACTATACATGAGCATTTTGTGCAACACAAAAATCAGACTCATTTTGTGCGACGCACTAACATGTCACATCCATATTTATTCATTTTTTGGGCCTTGGAGGGACCCACACCATAGGACCCACAAAATGAACCAATTCAAATGTGACACGTCAGTGATTCACAAAAAATGAGTTCGATTCATGAGTCAGCTTAGAATTATCGCAAAATGAGTCCAATTCCCATTTCCCTTCTTCCATCCAGGAAACGTTTTAAAAGCCAATTTATTATCATAAAATGCTTTATCATCAATAATGTCCCACATTATTAACAATAGTTATATTTTATCGCATATAACGTATCTAAGACCGCCCATCCGAGTTTCCCCACTGTGCGCACCCCTAAATGGCTATCATCTTCCAGGGCCTATCACCAAGACAACCTGGGATCCTACAACGCAAGACGTCGGGAAGAGGCCATATGCCTGCGGGAGAGTCATAACCACACTTAGAATTACCTCACCAGCGCAGAAACATACAATAATCGCTCATATGTCCTAGTACTATATCCACCATGCATTCATTAACCAGGGGGCTTCACCTCACGCGCACAACTTCCCTTATGATAGCGATTTAGAGAGGTGTGTTTACATAAATTATCATTTATGAAAATCATTTTTCCATTTTGAAATCATTCACTTTTACATTCTCAAAACCAGTTATTTTCAATGATGAAATACCAATTTTAGAATGTGCATTTCTTATGCTTTAAGTCATCTTTTATTAATGTCCTATGACCCGAAGTGCCAATATCCTCACACTAGTCTCCAAGAGTCCAACACAATACCTTAAATCATCAAAGTGAGTCTCCCTCAATAAAAGTCTCCCAAGAGTACCAAACATTATCATTCGACCTTCTATTAATTTTAGGTTAACTTCCTATATCATTCGGAATATTAATCTCTCAAACTAACATTAGGATAAGCCCAATTCCCCCATGTTAACCTAGGATATTTATCTACCCAATACATACCTCTAAAACTCTTCATTACTTCCCACAGGAAGGTTCCTAAACCTTGAACCTAAAAGAAAATGGGCTAAAACAAAACTAGAAAAATCTCACAAAAACACGGCATCCGAATCGATTCGCCCTAGGGTCGAATTGATTCGCCCCTGATTGCGAATTGATTCGCCCAAAAGCGAATCGATTCGGTGAGTAAAACCAACTTTCTGACTTACTTGAATCAATTCGGACCCAACCCGAATCGATTTGGTTTACCCAGTATCCTTCCCCTTATCCGAATCGATTCGCCCTAGGGCCGAATTGATTCGGTCCTGCAGAATTGCCCAATTTGGGCTACGGATTTAAGAACCCTAATGTGCCAAAACCCTCAAATCCTTTATTTCTTCCAACATCAACAACAATTATTTATACTACATCATTTCTATACTACAACTAACTGATATTTTCCCCTCAAATCAACTGAAACTACAAAGTTTATGGTTTAAACACCAAAATTAACAAAAATCCATTTATGGTTTAAATCTCCAAAAATTAACTATACATGAAAATTATCACATTAAATCAATATCTAGCAAGTAAGAAACCTGCCTCGAGTTTGTAGTCTCGGATTCTCTTCCGGTTGCAACGATTTCCTGCTCAAATCTTCATTTCCCTCTCTTTTCTCCTATTTCTCCCAAGCTCTCTCTTCTCTCTCTCTCTCTCTTGGCTTATAACATAAGATAAGGGAAAATAAAAGGGTTGGGAGACTTAACTGGGTTTAAAACATAAATTCCCCTCTTTTAAATGTTGATACACCATTAAAATGACTCGTAACTACATAATTGAGTCATAACCTGTCAAAAGTGCCCGAAACTCAAAAATACGACTTGGCACTTATTTTGACTATCTCGACTATTCTAAAACCAACCGCACCCCGTATTTTGGCATTCGGGGTAACGTGAAATATTTTGATGCTCCAAATTCATTTTAATTCATTAATTATTCTCAAATTGTAATATAAGTCATAACCGTCGCTTAATATAGAACGACGCAATAAAACACAATATAATGATATTTACCTTCTCATATCAGTAAATAGGCAAAACACGATAAATATTATCCCTTAATATCACGAGAAATAATAATTACCCCAACTTTCTCTATTTTATAAACTTAGCCCATCAGGCAAAATAATATAAAATAGTGGCTCAAAAGTATGGGTTGTTACATACTCCCTCCCTTAGAAGGGAATTTTTCTCTCAAAATTCAGGCGTACAGTATAACCATAATAAGGGTATATTACTCGAAACTATCGTTATTTCAACCCTAGCAAATTCCTTGTTATTGCGGCGTACCCATTGGACTTGGACTAAGGTCGTCACTCTTCGATTTTAGTCTACCTTCTTCGTGCTCTAACATAGTACCTAGTTGTTCCTCATGAACTATCGATCCTACTTTTCTACAATGGAAGAAAATGCCTACATAACTTGGCATAAGTTTCCATTCCTCCTGAATCGCATTATACCCCTCTTAGGGAATACCTCTTTAAAACTAACTCCCTACCTTAAATATTACATGACCTCTATTCGAGTCAGCTAGCCCTTCAAAGTATGCGACTCCATGAACCCAATCACATAAGAAATATCCTTGGACCACCCAAATCTAAGGGATATATTGTCCGTTAATTCCATCCAACGAGCGGGCGAATTACTTAGCCGGCTACACAAGGCCACCCACGGTGCCATACATGTAGAAAAATGACCCAAAATTATTGTACGGAATTTCGACCTGTAAAAGCTACTGCTCCCATCCTTCCTTTAAGCCTAAGGAACACCTTCGAAGTATGCCTCCCGACATTAGGTTAGCCTTCTCCATTAATTCATCCACTTTAGGGTGGTAGGATATACCCAAGTTCAATTCGGTTCCCATTACTTTCTGGAAACTTTACAAAAACCTTGACACAAAAATCTAGTCTCAGTCCATCACTATATTGATAGGAGCCATATACCATTCCATAACACCACCATAAAGAGGTGGGGTACTCCTCTATAGACAGTCCGCTTACATTAGCCTTTGGTAAACCGATCAACAGTTTTTCTCAAATAGGATCACAACCGTTGCGGTGCCATGGATATACCCTTTTCGTTTCACACTACTCTCTTTCGACTGGCAGGTGAATTGGTCAATCATGGACATGAATGCTCTTGCTGCAACCTCCTCCTAGTTAGGCTCGTTCTACTTGGCTCTCCATGCCTTCACTAATCTCTCCAACGGATTTTCTACTTGGCGCATCAGCTACCCCATTCGCATTACCTTAGCGAAAGGGAATATCCAATTGATTGTCCTTTACAAAATTTAAAAACCCACTCTGCCATTCCAACAATATATTATAATAACTTATTGTTCGAAAAAAGACCAATATTACTGCCCAGGAAGTAGTGCCTCCATTTCTTTAAGGAGAATACTACCGCTATGAACTCTACATCAAGCGGGGGCCAATACTTCTCACGAGGTTTAAGTTTGTGAGACGCATAAATAATGGGCCCATGCTCCAGTATTAATACTTCCCGTTCCTGGAAGAGAGTCGTTCCTTAAATCCACTCTCGATCTCAACCACACGAGTGCAGGAGTAAAAGTAAGCTCATCCTTTTGACTCCCCAAAATTTAGGTTACCAATGTAACGTCCTTTCTAAGAGAGGGCCTCACCTCGACCTAGCGTCCCGAATCGCTCGAGATCCCATACTTCCACTTCTGGGGACCTAATCCCTCTTACAGTTAACCCACAAACCTATTCATGGTCAACTCCCTATAGCCTTCCTAAAACAACGTCACATGCCCTAAGGGCCCTATGTCCTAATAATCCTAAGGTCGACCTATATCCTATTCAAGTCGTATAAATATAATGCTAAATATATCCCTAGTGTTCAAGACCTTTCCCAACTTCCGACATTCGCTTGATTTTATGTGTGGGACGTCTCGCCAAAGTGAAATCCAAACAAGGAACCCTCCGATTACACTATTACCTCGCATCGTCAGTCATCAAGATGTAACAGTCTAAGACACATGATCAGGACCACTAAAATACTAACTCATAACCCTACCAATGCACTTCTATTTCAATATCCTACCATTTCAAATAATTGAAAATTTAACTGATCGGGCATTTACTTTCTGTAAAATGCCACAAATGCTTTATCCCAATATATATACACATATCTTTATGGCCTTCTCATCAAGGCATAACCATAAGTCTCAATTCGTCTTCTTTATCTCAGTCTCCCTCACATCGATCAGAGGAGAGCACTATTCACAGTTCTTCTATATCGCACTTTAATAGCCCTTTAATCACTCAATCACGTTATTCTCAGCTAAACCGTCCAACCTAGCACTCTACCAAGAGAAAGAAAGAAAAGAAAGAAAGAAAAAAAAATACAGCATCTCTCCACTTCCAACGTCGTTAAGGTTCATGCGTGGAGCGTCTCGCAAAGTGAAATCCAAACAAGTAACCCCTCCAATGCATTACTATTTAACTTTTTTGGTCGTGGAGATAAGGCAACATCACACATGAAAGGCAAACAAACAACAAATAAAACAAAGAAGTACAATGAAAATTTCTCGCATACTTAAAACTACCTCTATAAATTCTCAATCCTGTATCCAGGTGAGATATCATAAAATAACAAGTTCCATTTTGGAACTACAATTACGATAGCCTCAAAATTTATTCGCTCGCTATTGCCCCAACCAAACCAAGAATATTCCTACTCGTATAATACATATGATACGAGTAGCACAAACCACACATACTTTTAAAATATCATCACTCGCCTTATAATGGGCGAAGAAAAATATAGAACCTCCCTACCCTGGAAGTCATATAGATACACTCTCTATAATAACAGTAATATTACCACAAGCTCAAGTTACACACCCGAATATAGGGTTAATACCATACTACTCTATCTTATCTTAAGGAATGCACCACCCTCTACTATGGTGGAATTCCCACTAACATTCTTGCCAATCACCCCGGGCCAATACTAATGGTTCTCAAACATCTTACTCGAGTCTTATCCGAACCAAATTACTTCCATCAACGTCCCAACTAGGCACCCTAATCTTTGCCTTGTTCTCCAATCGACAAGGTCAAAGTGCATGGTTCTATATTCCACGTCAGAACCGTTCCTCCATCTCTAGCTACCCTGGCAATTATTCGCATAGTTCCCTTAACCTCCTCAATAAAAGAGAACATGCTTCCGGCCTCCCCTACCTTTGTTCAATGAGTCTTCCCTCGGTGGATGTCCACTGATGGGGTTTCATGAACACTACTTCTTCAGAAGTGTTAACAACACTTATTCGTGAGCCTATCATTCCACTGAAGGGCTATTTATACCTTATACCTACCTTATTTTTTTGCATGGTTTCCTTAACCGTACCACTATTTATTCACGCTCGGACTCGGACCAAACCTCATGTGAATACTTTAGAATCTACCTTCTCATCATTCCAGTTATCCCAGAGAAAATCGTTGTTGAAAACATCTACCGGGTCTCTTTATGGGCAAAAGTTCCTGCTCCACCATTTTATGGTGACTACCATTCCCGCCATTTCAACATTAGTCCACCGGGTGAAAGATTTTCTTCCATTCTTTGCATCTGGACACTTCTCTACCCCTCTCTAGGCCAAAACTCCTAGCCTTATACTTCCACCGAATGAGATTACACTTCCTCCATCTATCTTAACTTCAACATGGGGTCTTTATCAAGGACTTTTCAACTTCAAATCAACGTCGCTAGGAATCCCAAGCTTAGTACCACTCTCTACTTGCAGCGGTACTTGGGAAAACTATATCTATTGTACTTACTAGTCGCAGTATAAATGTAAGAAAATGCCACAAAGGGAGCGACCTCCAAAGCAGCCCTTATCCCCGACTTCAGCTTACAGTTCTTAGTAATCCCGTCTCATAACGCCTTCACAACGGCCTTCCCTGATGCCCATCTTCACTCAACCTACGAATCTCAAACGAACGCGTAAAAGATTTTACAGATTCTTGCATTAGGGCAGGAGAACGAAATCTCACAAGAGAAATCAACGTTATTAATCCTAAGGCTCTATATCAAATCAAAATAACGCTCAAAGCGAAATACATCCGCACAGATTCCTAAGGACACTAGAACCTGATGCTCTGATACCATCTGTGACAATCCGCCTACTAAAATAAGAGGTGGCCATCCCGATACTCCAATAATCACAAGAATTATAGATGGTCCATTCTTAGCATCACTATCGATTAAAATAATAGGACGAGATAACCACCAATTATTTTAGAAAACGAACTGTCAAATTGTATTTTTATAAGTAAAAGAAAAACACTTAGACAATCCCATTTGCAAAAATGGTGGGTACCAAAAATCAACGAGTAATAGAATACAATATGCATAAATCAATAACTGAATAAGCTGTCGGTTAATAGTAGGGGTGCAATCGGTACGGTATGGTCGGTAACGACCCCTTACTAATACCAGAACCACAATCTAAATGGTAAAACTGTACCGTACCAATCTACCGGCCGGTACATCAAAAAAAAAAAACCAAACCGACCGGTTTTTCAGTTTTTTTGTTTTTTTTCGGTTATTTTTTGTTTCGGTAATTTCGGTTTCAATTTGATTTTTTCGATAAATACCAGAATTTCATATCAGTTTATGCATTCGGTAAATCCGGTATTTCGATAAAATGATTCCGGTAAAATTTTAAACTCATTTAATCGGTTAAATGCATTACTTAAAACTAAAATATAATACAAATTGTACCAAAAATAAAATAAAGATCATGAATAAACAAACTAAATTTCATAGTTAATTGCGTCCAATCCATATCAATAAAAATTAAGCTCCAAATTAAAAATTACAATACATGCTTATTGGTTTTTCAGACATCTACTATTTTTCCGGCCAAAAACGCAAAACAACAGTTACAAATTATTCTGGCCACAAACACAAAACTAGAGGTATTATTCTGGCCACAAACGCAACAACCTGTTGCGGAAACGGGTACAAGTTCTTCTGAATAAGAAAAAAAACGTACGGGTTTGTGTTTAAGTTTTGGAGAAGAATTTACCAACCGGTGTGTGTGTGCGCTATGGAGAAGAAGTTACATGTGCTTTCGAGAGAGAGAGATTTCTGATTTGCTATGTGCGAGCGAGAGCGGATAATTTTTGTGTTTAAGTTTAGGGTTTGGTTTGGTTTAGTGGCATTTATAGTAAGGGAAATGAATGCATGAGATTGGTTTTAAAAAATAAAGGGTCTTGATAATTGTGTATTTATATTTTTTTTAAATATAATTTTTATTTGGTAATTGATATGGTAATATGAGGTAAGTTTGGTACGGTATTTCATTACAATAAATTTGGTAAGTTTGGCAGGGTATTTCGGTATGGTAAATCCGGTAAATCGGTTTTTATTATCTAAAAACCAAAACCAACCCAATTTTTTACGGTATTTTCAGTTTCGATAATATCTGTTTTCGGTATTTCATAATATGAAACCAAAACTATTTTTCCTCGGTCCAAAACAGTATGGTACGGTAAAAACCCGTACCGGTTGCACCCCTAGTTAACAGACTAATACAAATAGATTACATCGAGTATTACAATTAGATACTATAATATAATAAATGAATACAAGGCATGGGCAACATGCCCGAATAAATGTACTAAACATAACTAGAGTACAAAAGATTGAAGCGTCTAAAACAATTATCCTACAACACCCACAAAATGCTATAGCTCCAAAAAAACTGGAACGGAGGGATCAATACGGGCATCCATGCGGAGGAGCACCTGAACGGATAAAGAGTGCATGAAAAACAATGAAATATAGACCGGTGAGGTCCCGGTTTGATATGATTACCAATGGACTAAAATGCATGACAGTTAAGTGCGTAATTATCTCTCGCAATATAACATAAAGCTTCTCACCTCTCATTCTAAAAGCACAACCTAGCGCAATATCAATGATGATGCTCAAAGATCATATATATGCATGGGAGAACTCATCTACATCTACTCAAGGAGACATCAATCCATTTATTCACAAATTTTCATGCAATTCCTTTCCTCATTTGGAAATACATAAATGGCAATTCATTTTATCAAATGCTTACCAAATAAATTTTATCACATATCTTTCTTTACAAAATCTATTTCCCTTCTTCTATCCAGGAAATATATTTAACTTTCCATTTCCCTTATTCCATACAGGAAATGTATTCAAAGCCAATTTATTATCATAAATTGCTTTATCATTAATAATGTCCCACATTATTAAGAATAGTTATATTTTATCTCATATAACGTATCTAAGACCGCCCGTCCGGGTTTACCCGCTGTGCGCGCCCCTAAATGGCTATCATCTTCCAGGGCCTATCACCAAGACAACCTGGGATCCTACAATGCAAGACGTCGGGAAGCGGCCATATTTCTGAAGGAGAGTCATAATCACACCCAGAATTACCTCACCACCGTAGAAACATACAATAATCTCTCATATGGCCTAGGACTATATCCACCCTACATTCATTAGCCAGGGGCTTCACCTCACGTGCGTAACTTCCCTTATGATATCGATTTAGAGAGGTGTGTTTACATAAATTATCATTTATGAAAATCATTTTTCCATTTTGAAATCATTCACTTTTACATTCTCAAAACCATTTATTTTCAATGATGAAATACCAATTTTAGAATGTGCATTTCTTATGCTTTAAGTCATCTTTTATTAATGACCTATGACCCGAAGTGCCAATATCCTCACACTACTCTCCAAGAGTCCAACATAATACCTTAACTCATCAAAGTGAGTCTCCCTCAATAAAACTCTCCCAAGTTTCCCAAACATTATCATTCGGCCTTCTATTAATTTTAGGTTAACTTCCTATATCATCCGGAATATTAATCTCTCAAAACTAACTTTAGGATAAGCCCAATTCCCCCATGTTAACCTAGGATATTTATCTACCCAATACATACCTCTAAAACTCTTCATTACTTCCCAAAGGAAGGTTCTTAAACCTTGAACCTAAAAGAAAAGGGGCGAAATCAAAAATAGAAAAATATCACAAAAAGAGGGCATCCGAATCGATTCGCCCTAGGGCCGAATCGATTCGCCCCAGATTGTGAATCGATTCGCCCAAAACTGAATCGATTCGGTGAGTAAAACTAACTTTCTGACTTATCTGATTCAATTCGGACCCAACCTGAATCGATTCGGTTTATCCAATAACCTTCCCCTTATTCGAATCGATCCCCCTCGGGCCGAATTGATTCGTCCCTGTAGAATTGCCCAATTTGGGCTATGGGTTTAAGAACCCTAAAATCCCAAAACCCTCAGATCCTTGACTTCTTCCAAAATCAGCAACAATTATTTATACTACATCATTTCTATACTACAACTAACTGATATTTTCTCCTCAAATCAAATTAAACTACAAAGTTTAGGGTTTAAACACCAAAATCAACAAAAACCCATTTATGGTTTAAATCTCCAAAAATTAACTATACATGAAAATTATCACATTAAATCAATATCTAGAAAGTAAGAAACTTGCCTCGAGTTTGTAGTTTCGAATTCTCTTCCGGTTGCAACGATTTCCTGCTCTAATCTTCATTTATCTCTCTATTCTCCCATTTCTCCCAAGCTCTCTCTTCTCTCTCTCTCTCTCTCTTGGCTTATAAAATATGATAAGGGAAAATAAAAGGGTAGGGAGACTTAACCGGGTTTAAAACATAAATTTCCGTCTTCTAAATGTTGATACACCATTAAAATGACTCATAACTACATAATTGAGTCATAATCTGTCAGAAGTGCCCTAAACTCAAAAATACAACTTGGCACTTATTTTGACTATTTCGACTATTCTAAAACCAACCGCATACCCTATTTTGGCATCCGGAGTAACATGAAATATTTTTATGTTCCAAATTAATTTTAATTCATTAATTATGCTCAAATTGTAATATAAGTCATAATCGTCGCTTAACATACAACGACGCAATAAAACACAATATGATGATATTTACCTTCTCATATCATTTAATAGGAAAAACACGGTAAATATTATCCCTTAATATCACGGGAAATAATAACCCCAACTTTATCTATTTTATAAAATTAGCCCATCAGGCAAAATAATATAAAATAGTCGCTCAAAAGTCTGGGTTGTTACAACTGACTTCAACAATCGCAGCTGTTGAAATCAATTATTAATAAATAATGTCGAAACCCAATCCAAAATGCAATTAAGAAAAAAAAAAGAAAAAGTAATAATAAATAAAATATGAAAATAGATAGAATGAACTAACCATTTTGGTGTGAGCAGAGTCCAGGAGTGAGACGAGGTCGGTGGTTTGGTTCAGCCGGTGTCGAAATCCAATCCAAAATGCAATCATGAAAAAAGATGAAAAAACCAACATTAAATAAAATGAAAATAAATAAAACATGAAAATAAACAAAATTGACTAACCATTTTGGTGTGAGTAAGAGTCGGTGGGATTTCTAACAGATCCGGGTTAAGAACTTGAGTTTTGCAAAGATCCGGTGTAGATCTTGAGTCCCTGAGTTTGATTTGTGGGATCCGGTGTTAGTTCAGACGGTAATTTGTGGGATCGCGCTCTGCACATCGAAGCTTCACATATTTTGAAATGGGTTCTTCAAACCCTGCATATTTTGAACGCCACCAGAAATGGGTAGAGAGAGAAGTTACCTAAGAAATGGGTTTGAAAGCCTATTTTGAGGCCAAGGTTTGAAAGATCTATATTGAAACCGAATTCAAAGTGAGAAATGACTTGAGTTTCAGACCATAATCTAGTGGATTGTTGAGTATTTGAGAGGTGGTCTGGGTTTGATGGAGAGGAAAGAGAGTGGGTGTGTAAGACAGATTCAGTGATGACAAATTTGAGAGGCTCGATGTAATGGCAAGATTTTAGGTATACGTGGGTACAAATGCAACATGGGTTTAAATATTGAGCGTAACATGTGGGTTCAAAAACCTATAGATACAAAACCTATATATATAGGTTTTGTATACAAAGTTATACGATGTGGAAAAAGTTCCTCCTCCTTTATTTTATATATATATATATATATATATATATATAATCAAACCCTCTTTAAAAAGATCTTAAACACCTTCTTAAGAACTGATCTCACCTATTCAATATAAAAACAAAATAAGAGAGCATATGTCTCTATAACAAAGCTCTCTTAAGAACCCATCGAACAATAAACTATCCATAACAAAACCAACAAATTATGAACAGAGCATTTTCTCTTACATAAGAAGGTGATGGCATAGAGAGATCGAGAGATCTAAGAATGCCATGAGGTGTAATGCCTCTACCAATTAAAGTGTAAGTGACGTAACAAAAAACATTAAAAGAAAGGAATCAAAACCTAAAACCTTGAATCCATAAGGCAGATGCCTCACAAGACCTCAAAAGGGTGAATAAACTCTAAATGATATTGATAATAAGAACGATGTGATTACAAGCTTACACCTCTTTCCCATAGGCAGGTAAAAAGGAAATAAAACATTAAAATAATACATATTTAACCCCCTAAAGAAATAAATGGAGAAGATAAATTAATACCTTACCCACCCATTTAAGGAAATATTTAAAAATTATAGAAGTGGTCTTAGTGGTTTATCATTTCACATAATACATATTGAGGTTTACGAATTATAATAGTGTAAGAGACACTTGATTTATATGTATTCAATCCAAAGTAGAATCAAAGACATACTGTAATTGCTATTATTACAATTCATATGAACTGTACCCCCGATAACTATTCATATGAACATTGTTACTGCTATTCCACATCAATCCCCTCTACTTGGATAAAACGCATCCTCGAGTTAGCATAAAGTGGTTCGTTTGGAGGATGATGCTCAAATAGCTCATCAATGTAGAAGGTGGATGACATTTTCATATCATATGGTAGTTCCACTACATGCATTGTCGTTAATTTTCTTGGAGATACGAAATGGCCCATACTTCTTGCTCTACAATTCTTTACAAGTACCTACTGGAAATCTATTTCAGCACAAATAAACCATGAATAAATCTCCAACCTTAAAACTTTGATCCTCTAATACTTTATATGCAACTTCCTTATACTTTGTATTAGCATGCTTCAAACTTTGCGTCACTTTAGCATGTATTTTGGGATCCTCTTTGCCATTTTCTCTGCTGCAATGCTAAGTTCCCCGCAACCATGGTGATGTGGCCAGATTCAAGGCATGTCGTGGGAGTTTATTATACGTGATCTCAAAAGGAGTTCTAATAGTCGATCGGTTTATCATGCTATTGTATGCGTACTCCATCTAAAAAGAAAGTGAATCCCATTTCTTGGGTTTATCTCCGCACGTGCAATGAATTAAATTATCGAAAGTAAGATTTGTAACTTCTATTTCTTCGTCAATCTAGGTGTGTGATTTGTTGCTATAGTTAAAATTACTATCAAAATTCCCCCACAAAGTCTTCTATGAGAGACAAATGAATTTCAGATCATAATAAAACCCAATGGATTTGTGCATCACATGCAAACAAACTCCCTGAAGAATATATTGGCAATATTAGAAGCGTCATCGGTCTTGTTGTGGGGAATGAAGTTTCCATTTTTGAAAACCTTTCAACCTCCATAAATACATAATATATCATGCATTGGATTCTTGAAAGTCTCAACACAAAGTCCATGGACAAGTCCTCCTAAATACGTTATCGCACCAACATTAGCATACAAAGTCATGTATTTTGTGTCTGTCCTTCTGCAGCCTGGTATATGGAACATTTCATCACGTATCCGTCCACATCGTGCTTTAATTTTGGTCATAAATAACGTCCTTCTGCCAAGGTAGTGGTCTTTTCCTTGCCTAGGTGACCTACCAATTCTCTCGTATGCAATTCTCTAATAATATGCTTATGTGGGGATGTCCCCGAAATGAACAGATGGTTAGCTTGAAAGAGAAAACCATCATGGACGTGTAAATATCTGACTTCAATCGGCACTTCTTCTAAGGGCATCATCCAGCTTGTTCATCTGCCCTAATTTATGTCAGAAGATAAAAAGTGAACTTCCGTAGGAAAATGATCCAATGAGCATGCATCATGTTCATAGTTTTTTAACTATTTACAAACTTCAAGGCTTGACAATAACTATAGATTACAAATTCATGTTAGATAAGATAATATTCCCAATGTCAAAATGTATGAAACACAAGAAATAATTCCAACTAAGAATTGGTCCATTACTTCCTTGCCTTGTTCATCTTCTCCTAGAAATACTATATTTACCTTCCTTCTTTTAACTGAACAACACCAATCCCTATTGTTGAGGCATCACATTCAACCGCGAATAGTTTATCAAAGTTTGGTAAATCCAATACTAGTAAACAACCAAGCCATGCCTTCAGTAATGCAAAGCTAGCCTCCTGCTCCACTTTCCACTAGAACTACCCCTTGTTTATAGAGGAAGTCACCCTTGTAGCTATGATGCTAAAGTTTTCGATAAATGTTGAATAATATATTGTAAGTCCATGGAAACTAAGTACGCTGATCACTGTCCTAGGCGTGGGTCGATATCTTATGGATTGAACCTTGTATTTGCCAACCTGAATGCCATCCGACACATAACAAAGCTCCAAAACAGTAATTGACTTGTCCTAAAGATGGAGCTTTTCAAGTTCATATACATGATGTGCGCATGCAAAGTCAGCAAAACCTTTCTCAAGTGTACCATAAGATCCACCTCATTATGAATATATAACAAAATAAATAACAACGAATTTATTATTGAATGGTTTGAACACCTGATTCATAAGTCGCATAAAGGTACTGAGAGCATTTGGCAACCCGGACGACATTGCCATCCACTCATACAATCCTTTTTTGGTCTTCATGACTATTTTAGTTCATCTACATATCGTACTCGAATATTATAGTAACCATTATGTCGATCTATTTTAGTGAAAACCTTAGATCCTTCCGGCATATCCAATATGTCATCGAGCCTTGGGATCAAAAATTTGAATTTCACTGTGATCTTATTGATGGAATAGCTCTCCATGCACATCCTCTAGTTTCCGTTATTTGGCACTAACAAAGTTGGGAAAATGCAAGGACTCATACTTTCCTCGAGTAGTCCTTTTTATAATAGCTCTTCAACCCGCTACTCCCAAATATCGTGCTCTCCTGTAAAAGGATAAGTTCGGTAGACTGGCCCTGGGCACCAAAACAATATGGTATTGTATGTCACTCAACGGTGGCAATTGATTTAGTAACTCTGTGTGAATCATATCTTTAAATTATGCTCTAATTGGCTACATTATCTCGGGAATCAGTGTAGCTTCTAAAAACTCAGTGTAGCTTCTACAAAATCTCCCTTCACAACCAGTGCTACTCATTATTTTGATTCCTTTATCAATGTACGAAACTCTTTCTCCTCTAACATTAAGAAAGTCTGCTCCTTCGCTTTAAAATCATTGGGTACAGTTTCTCTTTTATTGGTTGGAATAAGGATAACATTTTTCTCATGCAAGATAAATTAGTATATGTTATCTTTACCCTTCTCGGTAGCATATATGTCATATTAACACGACCTCGAAAATAATACATGACAAGAACATCGCGATGATCTCATCTTTATATACATTCCAATTGAGAAAAGAACTCGACATACCTCTACTACACGTATTTTTGATCCTTTCTTGATCCACTTGATTCTATACGATAATGGGTATTTCTCAATCTATAACTATCGAGACTTAATCAGTGCGCTAAACACAATATTCTTGCTGCTTCCACTGTTCATTATTATGTTGCACAATTTCTTATTGATCGTGCAACGAGTTTTGAATATGTTGTGCCGTTAACAATCAACCTCCTTCCTTGGGTCCAGTAATAATCTATGCACCACACAAGCTGCACGTTCTTCATCATCATGATTTGTGATGTATGCTTCATTATACTCTTCTTCTGGTTCATATCCTTCCCCTTTCATTTTCGTAATCATGTTTATTCGCTTCCTCATAGGACACTCGTTAGAATAATGCCATGCTTGTTAACAGCGATAGCATTTAATCGTTTCAGGATAAGTCTACTGATCAAGGTTAGGTTGGTTCTTCTGTGTTTGAGGATTCCTTTGACCACCTTGGGTACGACTGGTACTCGCTCCTTGATCATGAATGTTAGATCAAAATTGAAACTGTGTTGTTGGTGTAAACTTTCCATAATCTACTATTGCTCCTACATATGACGCTTTCATGCTGATGGATGTATGCTTTGTCAATCTTGACAACTGAACCTCTAAGTTGGTTACAATATTCGTTATTTCTACTAAACTCCACATGGTTTCGAGGTTAATCGGATCACGAATTTTTGACGCAGTCCTTCTATAAATCTAGTGATTTGTTGACTCTCTGTCCTAGTAAAATTGTTTTATAATTTTAGTCCAAACAACTCATCCGTATAATCGATGAGTGATAGCGTTCCCTGTCAGCAGTATAGATATTATTAAAACAACATATGTTCATAATATAGAAGTAAGAATCTTGTCCGCACAAGTTTTTTCATCTTCACCCATGTTTTGGTTGTTTCCCTTGGCACCTCATCTTCATATGTTCCCACCAAACTGATGGACCTTCTTTTAGTTAGTAGGTTACTACAGTAATACTAATAATGTATGTTCCTCATAAGTTATTATTAACCCATAATTAATGATTTGCATGTGTTATCATTAAACCATTTCAGTAAGTTGTTATACTTAAATCATCCTTAGATATACACTATATAACTTTACTATCATCACACTAAGTAGATTACTTCATAGGTATGTTCACACAAATAAGAAGCATATAATAGGTATACACATAACTTATTCATATGTTGCATATAGGCACACACAAAACCTATAAATATAATCCGTATAGGTATATGCCCAGCCTATAATATAATCCATATAGGTATACATAAAAATTATAAATATAATTCATATAGGTATACCCACAACCTATAATTATAACCCACACGTAGTATACATCTCTCGAATACTAAACGAACTATCGATATATGATTATAACTCTCTACCGCATTTTTTTGAGTAATACTCTCTACCCAAAGGGCCCTTGTTACCCCTTAAATTGTTACATTAATTAATTGACTCACACACTACTGGTCTACGTCATAGGTTCACTCTAAATCCCCATAACATGATCTCATTCTCCCGAATTCAATAACATTACAAATTATACCAAATTAGCCTTAGCCTTGATTCTTCTCATAAATGACTACGCCCCAACCATACCATTAGCCTCTTGGTAATCAAAATACCCCTCATTATATTTTAAAGTCACCACGAAAGTTCACCCGATCATTATTCACAAGTTCTAGGATTAAATAGGGGAAATTTTGAAAACCTGAGAAACTGAATCGATTCGGCCTTCACCCGAATCAATTCGCTAACCAAATCGATTCGACCAGGGAGCCGAATTGAATTGAAATTGTACATGTCTCTACTTTCTCTCATTTTTTGGGATTTTTCACCATGAAAGCTTCTCCTACTCTTAGTGAAACTTCATGAAATTCTTAATCAACATAACTAATCATATATTATGAGTATAGGGACAGTTTTAAACCTAAATATCACATTAATCAAAAAATCATTCCAAGAACCAATTATGTCTTGATCTCCACAAATCCCTAGTTTTATTGTTCTTCATACATATACATCATTAAACCCAGATCTTTCTCATTCTAATCATCTAATATATACTGATTTTGTTTTCATTTACATAAGGATTAAACCTACATGAAAATCCTACAAGATTTATGTTTTTAATTCTCACAAACCCCAAGAACAACAATTTATAATCAATTATAAATCCCTAAACTACATGGGTATTATTATCTTTTAGATACATGAAAGATAAACATTTTCCTTATGATTTCAGGTTTGAAATTCATTTGTTGACGACGGATTGATCTCTCCTTGCTCCGATTATGATTCTGACACGTTGGTGTTGAGAAATTGTGTGGAAAGCCTAGATTTTCTTCTCCTCTTTCTCTCCCATGGCCTCTTATCTCTCAAATTTGTTCTAACCCTAGCCCCACAATCCCATGGGTTGATATACTCTTTTAATTTTCAAAGTTTTCCCTACCACAAACTCCCGAATGATCGAAACACCCTCACATGGTGATAGTTTGGTCTAAAATTATCGCGGGACCCAAACTATACGCACATGTATACTATTTCGACCCTTTCAGAGTCAATCGTGACCTCAAAATCATCATCTGAGTCACACTAGAATAATTTCCTATCCCGACCTCATGAAGTCTACGCGTGACCCCCGATTGAGATCCAACACAATCCCGTCGATATCACTCTCTATGACGTATAATAATTGTCGCCCAAATTATTCCATCAATAATAATCCTCGTCTCCTAAAAATATTAAATTCCTTCAAATCGCTTCACATGTGAAATTTATAAATAACCAAAATAATTAAATCACAATTAATTAAAATACGGGGTGCTACATACTTTATCCCTTACAAAGGAATTTCGTCCTCGAAATTTGGATAAGTCCGATACATAAAAACTTTTGATATCTATTCTTTCATAACATCCATCCCTTTAAAAATCTAAATAGTTATGCTATTCCGTTTCTATCTTTATTAATGGTACCCTTCACTCCAATGGTCCCATCTATCGTTCAATCTAGTGACTAATTCCCTTTAGTCATCACACACCAAAATACTCTATTATTAATATACCAATTTACCTTGGCTCCTACTAACCACTTTGGAAGTTCGTTCCCTTTTGTCACTCTAATGAGACTATCTACTCATGGCTAAAGTATTTCCTCTACTGGGGAAAACTCCAACATCTCCATGTGTCAAATCCCTAATTCATTTGTTCTTGTTGAAAATGCATTTCCACATCTTTCAACTGCGGATGATACCAAAATTCCAACTAACTAGGGCGCCTATACACCTTATACCTGTGTATAACTTAATGAATGCTACCCGATTCCACTCCCCTTAAATCATATTATAGTTATCAACTCTCAGTTATGACTAAGTACAAGTATAATAACTACGGTACTAAACCCATGGCCTAATGAAAAAAAATCTTCCAACTTCCAATGTTCATTAAGTTTAATGCTTGAGACGTCTCGCAAAGCGAAATCCAAACAAGGAACCCCTCGATACACTACTATCTAACATTACTGGTCATCAAGATCCATTAGGTCCTCAGTCCATAACATGTAGCCCCAATTTCCCCATCTCTGGACATAAAAAGTCAACTCGTCTACTCTCATGTCACTCAAGACAACATACAACACGATGCTCTCACTATCTCTATGTTCTCAGATCTATATAAATAATGAGCTATATCTCTTCTCATGACAATGAACACAATTCACCTTGAATCACATCAGTAAAAAGTCCTTATGCACCGGGATCAAAAATAACAAGACAACATACTCAACAAAGTCTTCCGTAATATATATATATATATACACTTGGGTATGCCCGTGCCTGAAGGCACGCTGCAAATTTTGAAACATATAAAATCGCGTATAATGTAAATAATAAATGTTTTATATATTAGAAGTTAAAATTTTAAAGTATAGAATCGTGTAAATTTAAATCATATAATTTTTTCCAACACAAATGTCTAAATAATTTAGAAAATTCGGGCAAAATTCCCTTTGCTTATTAGACTATCCACCCAGCTTAATCGATTCATCAATAAATAAATAAAACATTAATAATTTTAATCAATTAAGGTATGCCCGTGCCTGAAGGCACGATACAAATTTTCAAAAGTGTACGTCGTTGATAAGACCATGTGTCGTATTTAATTCACAACAATTAGCAATTTTTTAAATAACTTATGGCACGAACATATTAGTTTAAAAAAAGTTTTTTTTTTCTCCATTAGATCCCATGAAGAAAAACAAAATTGTTCCATTTGGCCATATTTGTAAACATATAGTGATATTTAAATAGACCCTATTGAAGAAAAAATATTGTGATAGAACCTATTAGAAAATGTTCCCATTAAAGAAGGCTTATTTGTCAAACTCCCTTAAAAATATTGGGCAAAGTATCCTTCGATTCAGTCGTGTTATATGATGTCGTGTGATGTCGTGTTCATAAGTAGTGTTATCCCATATTATCGTTTTAGTCGTATTTTCATGTATCATCATTTTAAATTGGATGTCAAAATTGTTAACCATGTAATTTAACATGCTAAATGAGTCGTGTTCGTGTAAAATAAAAAAATATCTCAAAGTCATGTAATGGTGTATTTGTGTCCAAAAAACCATGTTGTATTTGTGTCCAAAAAATTTCAAGGTAGTGAATCTTGTATAATTTAAGTCAAAAAAATTATTTCACAAATATGACATAGATTTTCGGACACAAACACGATGTCTCTCACCACTCACTTGGAAATGTTATTCTCCAATTTTGTGAGACAAAACAAACACACACAGTGAATTTTCCATTAGTAGATTCATTTATCAATGTTTGATGGACTTTAAGTCAAGATAATATTAGTTATGTTATTTAATAAAGTATTCAATGTGATTTACTTGTGAAACATGAATATTAGTTATCATACAAATTTCATCCTCAATAAAAAATTATAAAAAATGCTTGTTCCTGAAGGCACGAAGACAAATTAACCCCCAATATTAGTACTTGGATTTGCGACACGACGCCAGCTACCACAAACACCCCAAAAAATGACGCACACCTAATTAATATATACTCATTAATAATCCGATCCGGTTAATATTTTTAATATATATATGTAAGGTATATATATAATAGATTTTTAATTAATATATATTGTATTTAATAATATTTTAAATACCCCTAGTCAATTCATGAAACCCGTGACCTTTCTTAGCAAAGCCCATTCTGAAGCTTTACCCTCTAACTTAATCAACCATTAAAAATCGACAATACGTAACAGTATCAACCAATATTTAAAGCCATGGTTCAAGGACATTAGACAGGAGAAATTCATATCTAGCATTATATTTTTATAAGTAAAAGAGAAGTTATTCAATCAACAAAGAAGTTACCAAAAAAGGGGAGGGTATGTACCCCATTGGGCCCACGTACATCGGTCCCATAGCTTGAAACATGCAATTTATAGGAGATATGAAACAAAAACACTAAATCAACAAAAGTAAATAGCGTATGAATATAAAAGATATGAAAGTGAACAACCCCTATCAATATTGTCGTCGACCGTATCAATGTTGTCCCAAAATCCCATTGACGGAGACATCTGAGCCACCGCACTCTCAGGCTGCATTATTTTATCCGTACTTCGATTTTGGGAAGAAATCGCCAAGCAAGACCTCTTTGATTAGAAACTAAATCGGAAGCTTATGCATATAAGCATTTGGCTAGTCTTCATACTTCTTCGTCCACTGTTCAATTCTGATTGTCGTCGAGAAGATCTGACAGCTCTTGTTCCTGGCATCATTTAGTATGTGTGAGTTTAAGTTTACGTTGAAATTGAATCACTAAACAAGTAGCAGCAAATGTTGAAGTACAAAATAATGAAGTATTAACACTTAGACGTAAATTAACTATTGAAGTAAATTAATTGTCGAAAACACATGAAGTAGTAGTGTTAAGAAAATTGACAGTCGAAAATGCATAAAAAAGGCAATAACTAACTAAGAATGTCTAAAGGTATTCTAAGTAGCCACTTTAATTTGAGTGGTTTCAATGTAAGCAGCAGTAGTTTCTTGTAAATCTATGTACCTTATTATTGTATCTCAATAATCACTTTGCATGGATGGAGTAGAGCAGAGAGAAGGTGAGAAGAAACATAATAAGATTTGCATTTTATATGGCCGAAGATACTTCATAATGGTTTAAGTTGAATAAAATTGGTACATAGATATGTGATGGTTTAGGTTAAAGTTCTAAACCAATAATAATTCCATATCAAGCCTAATAGAGTTGTCCTGGTAATGATCACAGAGTACTCCAGTTTCATACAGTGGAGAAACCTATCTACCACTCTAAACATCAATAACATCATATGATAGCTGGAAGAAATGTTGACAAAACCATCTTTTTTGGTCCTTGTATATGATATTAGCAATCTTACTGACCTGTTTCACAACACATGAGAAAACAAAGTTACCTAAATTCACCACATCAAGGAAAAGTTACCTGTGGAGAAGAAATTTATAGACTCTTAAAAAAGGTATTGAATTATTTTTGAAATTCAAGAATATAATAGTAACCACCAGACACTCACCAATAATTAAGGTGTGGAGCTGTTATATCTCATTTACTCTTGTGATGCCAGCAAAAATAAACTGCGTTGGAGTTGCTCTATCTCATCATGTTAAATTAGCAGAAGCTAGAGCTGTTGTATCTCGGTGTAGAAACTTTTGTGCTGTTGTTACACACATAGAAATAGTACCAATCAGTAGAGAACCTAATATTCCAACATATACCTCTTACTCCTCCAATTCTATAAGATTAACTATGATAAAAACTTTTCTAGTGGATACCTTTATGATTCCCATGATCTAATTGTTGATATGTTTGTTATTCACACATCACTTGTCAAATACGTTTAAAGAAAACTAATAGAACCCAAGTCCCATGCTATTAAAAATGTTGAGAGCATCCCAAAAAAATACAAAATAGTGAGTTTATGATTTAATACAATAGGCCTTAATCTTGAAGTTATATTCCCTACCTGTCTACCAATAGGTTGAAAATGAAGAACTTACTTACTACTGAGAACATAAGTGCGTAGTACCTTATCAGTCCTATTCCAGCCTCAAAATCAAGCACAGAAAAGGGGGTGGGAGTTGAGGGTGGAAGCTATTCAATAATGCAAAGTAAGGATCACAAAAGCAACTTAATATCATATCAAAAATGCTATTAACACTTGTAAAGGGAAAATAGGAACATTTACTACTATTGATGCCCGAACTATGAGAGGGAATAAGGGTGCCCCTTCAAACGATCAAGGGTTCCCCTTCAATCCAGTTGAACCAATATTTTGATGAACTGGTGACTTCAAATGCTTCCTCTGACACATTTGTGTCAATAAATTCAGAAAACCATATACCAAGATTCTCCAGAAAGCAGGCAAAAGTGAAGTGGCTACGAGGGGTGTAGGAGAGAGAGATTTGGAGTAACATCATGTTCTAATAGATAAACTTTATGCATTATAGTAGTAATAGCCTTGAGCACTCTCCAAGGAGAGAAATATTGTAACATCTAGAAAAAGAGAAGAGTAGGGGAGGGAACCGTTTCTCCAGAACGTAGACTTCAATTAGCGTGAGCTCACGGTCTACTTCCTCAAGTCTAACTCAGAGCCGAATAAGAGTAATATCGCAGTACTAAACACATTACACTGCAGTGTGTGAGAAACATCAGTCACCAATAATTAAACAAAACCTAAAATCAGAAACCAGTTCAATAATTAGAATCTAAACGAAAGCTAACCTTGCGCTGTCCGGAGCGATAGCCTGAAGAGCAAATCGTCGGTGTGGAGAAGGGGCGACGGCTTGAATTGATTATATATTATGCATCCAAATTAAAGTGAGAAAGTTTACACTTGGATGGAGTTTGAAAAATGGAAATAAAAATATATACAATAGAGAAAATAAAACAAAAGAACCTAAAATAAAACAACCATACTCAAAATAGTTTTAGACCTTGCTTTAGGATAGATAAAGATCCATTGAGAATGAGAGAGTTCATCCATATTTTAGAGCACGGGTGAAGGGCTATCAGGGACAATTCCATGACCTGAGACAGTAAATAAAATGAAATGCTATATCTACAAATATCATGACCAAACAATTATAAAATAGTAATTAAATAAACTTTCAAGTCACAAATCATATACTCGAGATAATATATGCTCATTAACATATACTTCAGTTTGGAAAAAAAAAGATTGCCTAGAGCACCTTTGATCATCCCATATATCTTTTCCACATATGCTGTTAGTTGTTGTTTAAACAACAAATATGGGTATTTGGCTTCAACTTGGCATAAGGTATCCACTCCACTAGTCAACTCACCATTGGCAAAAGAAAGATTAACGTCTTGTGGACTATAGACCTTATGGCCACTGCCATGTCTATGAGTGGACAGACTGTATACCTGCTCAATCATCTTGATGATATATGACATAGTCACCATCTACTAAATCATTGCTGCTGATAAACCAATTATACATATCATCAATTTAAATGCAAAAGTGATGGGTCTCGTGAATACTATTGGGTCTCGTGAACAAAAATGCTAAAGTCAGAATATTAAGAAAACTCTCAATTGGAAAAAAACTAAATTTAACACAAAATTTGAAAATTAATATTCATTTTGATGGATTGCAAGACAATTGAGGTTAGAATAACACTGGCCTCAATAAAAACCAATGAAATAAAGGACTAATCCTTAATTACAACCAATAAACCCACACACATAACACAACAAGCACACACCCTTTAACCCCCCTCCCCTGTAACCAAACCCAATCCCCAGCACCTCACTTTTCCCTTTAACCAACATCTCATTCATCCGAGCTATCACGTGCACACTTAGCCTCCACAAACTCACTCATGCACAATATAAACTCACAAAATAGCAAACTGATCTCAATCATAAACTATAAAATAGGAAACTCGTTTAATATGATGAAGTAGGTAGAAAGAATAAATAAATTATAATATGTAGACCCAATCACCTCAATTTCAAGATAGTGTAGTTTACCTTGAGTACTAAATAACCACTTGCCCATTTTTTCAAACACCTGAGGGGCACCAAAGAAATAAAGTGTTATATTACATATTAAACCTAGAAATGGACAAAAAATGTGAAATCAAAATATCAAACAAACATAGAAACTCTATAATTAGTCTAAAACATAAATAAAAAAAAATACCTAGACCACCTAAACCTAGAAATGAACAACCCTATAATTGGAACCACATACACACAAATCGAAACAAACATCTCACATACTCACATGGATTGTAATTTCATCCCAGCCACGATATGCAAAGTAGAAATTTCAAATCTACAGAGTTCAAATATTGTATTAAACAGAGTTCAAATCTCAACAATAAACAAATCAAAAAATAAAAGGCTCCATAAAATCCCTAATTTGAAATTAAAATCAGATACTAAAATTGAAGCCTAAATGCATTTCAAAGTTAAATCAAATGTTAAAGAACACATATAGAAGGTTAAACCATTTGAACCGTACATGAGAGGAGCAACAACGTGGTGTGGCGGTGTGTGATCTATGAAGGTGGTGTGAGACATATTCAAAAGTTCCATATTACAATCATGTTACCTGCAAAAGAGAAAATAAACAACAAAAAACAAAAAAAACATACACAATAGATCTTAGATGAAATCTTCAATCAAAATCAACAGATCTGTGCCAAAATCGAAATAAATGTGTGCGTTTATATGAGTGTGAGTGTGTGTAAGAGAGTGACCTGTAAGAGTCTGTGTGTTAGAGGCGAAGGAAGACGTATGAGAGAGAGAGGTGGAGAGGATGATGGAGGGGGAGCATCGGGTGAGTGAGAGGACTGAATGTATGAGAAATGAGATAGGGTTTCAAGAGGTTTCGTGTGTGTTTACCAAAATACTCTTCTGTTTGAATTAAAGTGGAAGAGGGAGAATTGATTAGTGAGGAGAAAATGATGGGGAAACCAAAAACTTGAGCGGTAAAATAGGGAATGAAAAAAAAATTCATATTGATGACATCATGGTGCAATCTTATGACATACATAAGTTTCGTACTTTATATATATATATATATATAGATATATATATATATAATCCTGAAAAACAATATCTCTAATCCTGAAATATCTCTAACCCTGAAATATCTCTAATTCTAAAATTAGAAGCCTCTTTCAAGAGATGCCTCGCAAAATAATACCTCTAATCCTGAAATAACAAGCACAATAGTCTTATGACACATCTACTACCGCTCAAACCCTCGATATCTAGTCACTACACATAATCATAATAAAATCTACTTCCCAACGCTCCGTTACAGGATAGAGCTAAGAGCCCCACTACCCAACGGTAAATATATTCATAATTAGGCTAATACCGCCAACACATCCACTAAACACTATTCAAACTCAAATTTTAGTGCTAAAATTCATATATTGTGATACACCCATGTCACCCGACCAAATCCCATACTCATAAGGAAAGTACAAAATATTACCTCCATTTGTTATTTGCCTCATCTATCAATCGGTTCCTGAATGTAATTCTCGCGTCAAAACTGACCCAGGATTTGCTGCAATGGTTGTACATCTAGGACCTTATCTCGTGGAATCCCCCTACCTCACTTTAGGTAATTTCTTCTTTTGTGGCCTATATTTCCACAAGTGAAACATCAACCCGAAAAATCCCCCTACCTTTGGTCACAGTTATTCTGGTCTCCACCAATATTCCCTTGAGACTGATGGCCCTAAGGAACATGTTACTATTGTTGAGGACCTTAATGGACTTGTCCAAAACCCTAACTTTTAGGTTAGTAGATTCCTAATATAAACCCCTTGGCATCATTCCCCTGCCAAGAATGCTGCTCCTAGTATATAGACACCTGCTATTGCGATGCCTCACTAGTACCTCTTTTCCTGATCCACCTGCCTGACTCGATTCGCCTACTCTCTTACCTCCCTTCAAATAGAAGCATTGATCTTGATAGTGAAGTCTCTAATGTTGGGTTACCAATCAAATGTTGGTCGATCCTCAAAGCAAGTTTGTGCATGAACTTCATCTTTTTCTTCCCTTCGTTGTTTACTTCATTTGGTACAAAGTGAGCCAAACGAGTGAACTCTTCATCATACAATGCCACTATGTGATCTCCTTGTGCCACATTAAAGAAATTCTTACTCATCTCTGTCTGGACCACTGATGGGAAGTATTTTCGATTGAACCACTCCCAAAACTCTACAATCGACATCATATCTCTCTCCTCAGTAGTGGTAACTAACCCCCACCACTATAGTACTGCTCCCACGGACTTGAGCGCAGACAAAATCTATTTTTGAGTATCACTGCACTCAATCATCCAAAAATGGCATTATAGGTCCTTTTTTCATTAGCACGCTACAATCACATCTGAGCCCCCTGAAACTTCGGTGGGTGGCCATTCTGAAAAGCCTCCCTAACCCTCTGCCAATCCGATGGCCAGAGCTGGGCCTGAATAACTGGAGCCACTGGGGGATGTGGATGGTCATGAGGAAAGTGAACCACCATGAAAGACATTTTTGCATTGACTGCCTGTGCCACTATCTCTGCCATCTATGCATCCCTCACCGTCCCCTGTTGTAGTTGTAGTTGCGGTACCTATGTCTCCTGTTGAGCCTCCCTTTCTTCACAAGTCCTCATCGATGATCTAACTGGTCATCCTCTCCTAAGTGAAATCTGAAATCAAACCGAATTATCTGAGTTCATTATCAAATACAAAGTAATCACCAGAATAATTGAAATGTGCATACGAAAAGAAGAATACAATAATTCTACAAAAAGGTTCTACATCAAAGAATGCTAAGATGAAATGTGAACTAGAACCTGATGCCTTAATACCGTCTGTGGCACCCCGCCTCTTTAAATACCGAGTGATCAATCATTTATAAAAATAAAATAGGAATCTCATTTGGTTCATTCTTAGCATCACTATCGAAAACGTATTCAAAAAGCCGATGAATTTTTTTTATCCTTCAGTAAACAACATTATGCGAAAATAAATACAATAACCAAACCATCAACGCAGCAATAATAATTTGAACCAATCACAGGCTAAATAAATTGAATAGAAAAAATACTGAATAAACCATCGGTTCCCCATACAAAAGTCCAAGTAAAAATCTAATGAAATAAAAACTGAATCCAAAATACATAGTTTGATAAAGTTAAATAAATGAACTAACTGAAGGGGCGATATGCCCAAATAAAATAACTCAAACTGCATCCTACTCTAGTAATGAAGTCGTCTAATCTAAATCCTAAAAGCATCCATAAGTACTGCAGTTAGCCTTGGAACAAATCATCATGCTTGGTAACCCTATTGCTTGACACCTAAAAGGTTTTGAAAATATTTTATAATTGGGTCGGAGACCAAAACTTTTGAAAACATTTAACAAGTATTAATCACAGTTTAAAAGTTGTTATTGATTACACATGTTAGTTCCACGTACACTCCCTTGAGTTCCTCACCTCTCAATTAATGTGGACGGTTAATGTCTCCAACCAAGCTATGCTGCCCATACCAACTAGGTCTCATCAACAATTAACTAACCACTAACAGGTTTAGCTCCCCCGTACTTCCCATATAGTAGGCCAAAGTATTCCAATATTTACTCATCAAGTCCTTAGTTAAATTATCTCTTTAAATTGCCTCACACCACCCATACAACACACTGTATTAACACTAATAATTTACATTCCTCGTATGCTATTACTAAACCAGAATTAAAATTTCGCGTATGTTATCATTAAACCATTTCATTAAGTTGATCTACTTAAATCATCTTTAGATATACATTATCTAACTTTATTATTATCGCACTAAATATATTACCTCATAGGTATGCTCACACACTTAAAAAAGCACATAATAGGCATACACACTACCTATCCATATGTCGCATATAGGCACACACACAACCTATAAATATAATTTGTATGGGTATACGCCCAACCTATCTATAATACGTATAGGTATATACATAACTTATAAATATAGTCCATATAGGTATACCCGCATCCTATTATTATAACCCGTACGCAGTATACATCTCTCGAATACTCAACGTACTATTGATACACAATTCTAACTCTCTGCCACATTTTCTCAAGTATTAATCTCTACCCTAAGGGCCCTGGGTACTCCTTAAATTATTAAAATAGTTAATTCACTCATGCACTACTGGTCTATGTCATAGGTTCACTCGAAATCCTCATAACACAATCTCATTCTCCCGAATTCAATTACATTAAAAATAATGCTCAATTAGCCTTAGCCTTAATTCTTCTCATAAATGACTAAGCTCCATCCCTACCATTAGTCTACTGGTAATCAAAATATCCATCACTATATTTGAAAGTTAGCACAAAAGTTCACCCGATCATCATTCACAAGTTCTAGGTTTAACTAGGGAAAATTGTCAAAATATGGAAAACCAAATCGATTCGACCTTCACCTGAATGGATTCGCTAACTGAATCGAGTCATCCAAGGAGAAGAATCGATTCAAAACTGTACAGGTCTCTACTTTCTCTCATTTTTGTAATTTTTCACCATGAAATCTTCTCCCACTCTTCATGAAAGTTCACAAAATTCCCAACCAACATAAATAATCATATATTATGAGTATATGGATAATTTTAAATGTATATATCACATTAAATCATTAAGCATTTTATATAAGAATCCCTTATCTGATAATCTCCCTAAAACCTTAGTTTTATTATTCTTTATACATATACATCATTAAACCAGATCTTTCTCACTCTAACATCACATATATGCTAATTTTGTTTTCCATTTATGTAGTGATTAAATCTACATGAAAATCCTACCCAAGATTCACGTTTTTAATCCTCAAAAACCTCAAGAGCACTAAATTATCATCAAATACAAAATCGTACACTAGATGGTTATTATAACCTTTTAGAAACATACAAGATAAACACTTAACTTATGATTGAAGGTCTAAAATTCATTTGTTGATAATGGAATTGATATCTCCTGGCTCCAATTACGATTCTAGCACGTTGGTGGTGAGAAATTATGTGGAAATCCTAGGTTTTCTTCTCCTCTTCCTCTCCTATGGCCTCCCCTACTCAACTTTGTTCTAACCCTAGCCCCACAATCCCATGGGCTGATATATTCTTTTAATTTTCAGAGTTGTCCTTACCATATACTCCCGAATGATCGAAACGCTCTCTTGTGATGACGATTCGGTATAAAATTACCTTGAAACCCAATTTATATGCCTAAGTATATTATTTCTACCCTTTCGGAATCAACTAGACCTTAAAATCATTATCGAAGTCACACTATAGTAATTTCCTATCCCAACCTCATAAAGTCTACATGTGCCCCCCTAAAATCTACACGAACCCCTGATAGAGATCCAACACAATCCCATCAATATCACTCACTACGACGTATAATAATTGTCACACAAATTATTCCATCAACAATATTCCTCATCTCTCGAAAATATTAAATTCCATCCAATCGCTTCACATGTGAAATTTAAAATACCTAAATTAATTAAATCATAATTACTCAAAAATATGGGGTGTTATATTAAAATAAGTATTTTCGATGGAAAAAAATCAACGTCAACCAAACGAACCCCTTAGTTGTGTGTTTTATACTAAAGAAGCAAATTCATAATCACAAATGTATCCTCCTGTTAGATTAATAATAAAAAATGTTCCCCATATGCTCACCATTAATCAGTTTCTCTTCTAATACCCATCAAATCCTTTTACTTGTTTGCCATTTTTTCTTTAGTTCTTTGCTATGAATAGGCTAACAATTAATTCTCCTAAAACATTAATACCGTTTTTCTTTTAAAATGCTATGGATTTGTGGCTAAATTTGTTAGGGCCTCTTTATAGGTATTGTTCAAGAAAATGTTTCTGCAATGTTCAACAAAAAGAATCCATTTTTAGCATTGTTAACTAATGTTACAGGCTTGCTAGTAGAATAACATAGTTAGCCTTAAACAAAGATTAAATATGGTATGTGACTAGGGCTACCTTTAAGACAATACATGAAGTTCCCACGTATGTAATCTATATAAATAATTGAAGTTTGAACTCCTAGTGTGTCTACATGTAAGATATTAGGATCCGTCTTTCCTTTTCTGTTACTGGTTCGTAGTAGGTGCACTTGTTACTAATGTGGGATAAAGCATTTTATTTACTTGAAGATAGGGCCAATGTAAGGTCCCATCACACTTGGTCTCATGGCTACCAAAATATGATTAGTATCTCTTTCTAAAACTCCTGTGTTCTCACCCTTTACCCCTCATATTCTTTGAGGGAGTCTTATTTCATAGGGCGTGTGATTGGAGTGGACGGAAGAATTTCGTAAGGAAATTATTTCTTTACCTTCCCTAAAGAAAATTTGATCTTCTTCTTATAATGAGCAATTTACACTCGATAAATACATATGGAATTTCATAATCCTTAGTAAACTACAATTCTTCGTTTGGTTAGTGGCTCATGAGAGAGAGTGTGATGTATTATGTGTATAATAATACTCCATATCACTTGTTATTGCATTTCCCCATAACCTCTTTTTTGTTGAAAAATGTTTGGAAGGAGTTGGGTTTAGAGGAATCTCTCCCTAGAGATCCAGGGTAGTTTCAAATTGATTTCATCATTGATGGTATGGTATGAAGGATAAGGCATATTTGGAGATGTATAATAATACCTCTTATTTGGTAGATTTCACTATAATGAAATTCAAGGAAGAAAGAAAAATAAAGCTTATGATAAAAGGTGAAGTTACTAGCTTCTCCTTAGGCTACAGTGGACAAGAATTTTTTAGGGAGCTCCTTTTTGCACATTTGGAGTTATATTGAAAGAATTAGATTTTGAAAATTGTGTATAATGTCTTGTATTTACCTTAGATAGGTCTTTTGGGTTGTGAATTTTTTCTTATAACTTTTTAGTTGAAGATAGGGCTGCAATTAGCAATTTATTTTTATATAAGGGGTTTTTCCGATTGCCCAGATTCTTATGTTAAGTAATGCAAAAAGATCCATCATCGATAAAACCAAGTAACCAACACAACAAAAATTTCAACGTGACATCTAATAAATCAGAGATTAACTTCACCGACATAATGTGTCATCGTAAACACAATATAAGAATTAATTGGCCAATATGAATTTAAATTGCCAAAATATTTTATTTGTATGTAAAGAGAAAGAAAAAAATAAAACCTCTATTAAAAAAATCAATTACTTATATATATATATATATATATATATATATATATATATATATATATATATGTGTGTGTGTGTGTGTGTGTGTGTGTGTGTGTGTGTGTGTGTAGAGAGAGAGAGGAGAGAGAGAGAGGTTCAAAAGTGAACCAAAAGAATGAACTTTTTAATGAACCTTTACAAAAAAACACATAACAACCCATTAATTTTTATTCCTATGTTATAATTGGTCCGCGCTAGAGGCAGTGGAGATGCGTGCTTTTTAATATACACATAGCCCACCCCATCCAAAATATTTGATAGGCATGCGTCTCTGTTGCCATTGACGTGGACCAATTACAATATAAGAATTAAAATTAGTGGGTTGTTATGTATTTTTTGATATGGTTCATTAAAAAACTCATTCTTTTGGCTCACTTTTGAACCTCTCTCCCTCTCTTTATATATATATATATATATATATATATATATATATATATATATATAATCAAACCCTCTTTAAAAAGATCTAAAAATACCTTCTAAAGAACTGATATCACCTATTCAATATAAAAACAAAATACGAGAGAATATGTCTCTTTAACAAAGCCCTCTAACCCATCGAACAAAAAATTATCCATAATAAAATAAACAAATTATGAACAGAGCATTTGCTCTTACATACGAAGGCGATGGCAGAGAGAGATCGAGAGATCTCACAATGCCATGAGGTGTACTGCCTCTAGCAATTTAGGTGTAAGTGACATAGAAAAAAGCAATGAAATAAAGGAATCAAACCCTAAAACCTTGAATCCACAAGGCAGATTCCTCACAATACCTCAAAAGAGTGAATAAAATCTAAATGATATTAATAACAAAAATGATGTGATTACAAGCTTACACATCTTGCCTATAGGTAGGTAAAAAGAAAACCAAACATCAAAATAATACATACTTAACCCACTAGACAAAGAAATGGAGAAGATAAATTAACACCTAAACCACCCATTGAAAGAAATATTTAAAAATTATAGAAGTGGTTTTTGTGGTTTATCACTTTATATAATACATATTAATGTTTACCACTTATCATATTGTAAGAGGCAGTTGATTTATATTTATTCAATCTAAGGTAGAATCAAAGACATACTCTTATTGCTATTGTTACTATTTATATGAACAGTACTCCCGATCATTATTCATATGAACATTATTACTACTGTTCCACATCAGTCCCCTCATCTTGGATAAAACTCGTCCTTGAGTTAGGATAAACTGGCTTGTCTGGATGATGATGCTCAAATATTTCAGCAATGTTGAAGGTGTATGAAATATTCATGTCATCTGGTAGTTCCACCACATGCGTTGTTAATTTTCTTGGAGATACGAAATGGCCCATACTTCTTTTTCTACACTTTACTATAAGTACCTAATGTAAATCTATTTATGCGCAACTAAACCATGATTAAGTCTTCAACCTCAAAACTTTGATCCTCCGATACTTGCCTGCAGCCTCCTTGTACTGTTTAATAGTATGCTTCAAATTTTGATTCACTTTAGTTTGTATTTTCTATATCCTCTCTACCATTTTGTCTACTACAATGCTAAATTTCCTGCAACCTTGGTGATGCGACCAGATTCAAAGCTTATCATGGGAGTTTACTATATGCGATACCAAAAGTACAATTCATAACTTTTATTTGTCCATCAATCTAGGTGTGTGATGTGTTGCTATACCTCAAATTACTATCAAAATTCCCCTATAAAGTCTTCCAGAAGTGACTAATGAATTTCACATCATAATTAGACATAATGGATTTGGGAACCCTATGGAAACGAACTATCTCCCTAAAGAATATATTGGCCATATTAGAAGCGTCATCAGTCTTCTTATAAGGAATGAAGTTTTCCATTTTTGAACACCTGTCGACCACCACAAATACATAATCATAACAATACCAACACAAAGTCCATGGACAGATCCTCCTAAATATGCTCTCGCACCGGTAGTGGCATATAAAGTATTGTATTATGTATATATCCATTTGCAGCCTAGTATATGGGACATTTCATCACGTATCTGTCCACGTATCGCTTTAACTTTGGTTATAAATAATGTCCTTATACCAAGGTAATGGTCTTCTCCTTACTTGGGTGACCTCCCAATCATTTTCTGTGTAATTCTCTAATGATCTGCTCAAGAAAGGATATCCTCGGAATGCATAGACAGTTGGCCGAGAAGAGAAAACCGTTATGGATGTGAAAATCTCTAACTTAAATCAATACTTCTGCTTAGGTCATCACCCACCCTGTTCATCTTCCATGATTTTTTTCACAAGACAAAAAGTGAACTTCTGCAGCAAAATAATCCAACGAGCATGCATCCTATTCATAGTTTTCTAACTATTTACAAACTTCAAGACATGGTAAACAGTATAGAGTGCAAATTTTCATCAGATAAGATAATATTCCCAATCCCATAAGTTAGAAAACACAACAAAAAAATTCATCTCATATGTGGCCCATTCATCTTTTCACAAAAATACTATTTTTACCTTCCTCCTTATGATCAAACAACATCAATCCCTATAGTTAAGGAATCACATTCAACCGCAAATAGTATATCAAAGTTTGGTAAGGCCAATACTGGTGCAGAAAAAGGTCGTTCCTTCAGTAATGCAAAGCTAGCCACCTGCTCCAGTTTCCTCTAGAACTATTCCTTCTTCATAGAGGAAGTCACCCTTACAGCTATGATGCTTAAATTTTGGATAAACCTTTAATAAAATGTTATAAGTCCATAGAAACTTTGTAAGTCATTAACTATCTTAGGCGTGGGTCAATTTCTTATGGCTTGTACATTTTCTTTATCAACCTGAATGCCATCCAACCCCTTAACAAAGCCCCAAAACAATAATTGACTTGTCATAAAGTTGAACCTTTTCAAGTTCATATACAGGTTGTGCACACACAAAAGTCTATTAAACCTTTCTTAAGTGTCCCATATGATCCACCTCATCATGAATATAGACCAAAATATCGCCAAAATAAATAACAACGAATTTATCGACGAATGGTTTTGAACACCTAATTCATAAGTCGCATGAAGGTACTGGGACCATTTGACAACCCGAATAACAATAGAATCCACTCGTATAATTCGTCTTTGGTCTTGATGGATGTCTTTAGTTCATCTCCATGTCGTATTCGAATCTAGTGATAACTACTACGTAAGTCTATTTTGGTGAAAACCTTAGATCATGCCCGCATATCCAACATGTCATCGAGCCTTTGGGATCAAATTTTTTTATTTCATTATGATCTTGTTGATGGCGTAGCTATCCACGTACATCCTCTAGTTTCCGTTCTTTAGCACCAATAAAGTCGGGAAAATTCAAGGACTCATACTTTCCTTGAGTATTCCTTTGTGTAATAGCTCTTCATCCTGCTGCTACAAACTATTGCTCTCTCCTGTAATGGGATAAAATTGGTAGACTGGCCCTGGGCACCAAATCAATATGGTATTGTATACATAATCTCAGGGTCAGTGTAGATTCTAAAAACTCAGGAATCGGTGTTGCTTATACAAGCTCTCCCTTCACAACCAGTGATATTCATTCTTCTATTCCTTTATTAACATCCAAGACTCTTTCTACTCTAAAATTAGGAAAGCCTACTGCTCTACTTTAAAATCAATGGGTATAGTTTATCTTTTATTAGTTGGAATAATGACAACCTTTTTCTCATCCAGAGAAATTGGTACATGTTATCTTTACCCTTGTGGGTGGTATTTACGTCATATTGACACAACCTCCCAGATAGTACATGACAAGCATCCACGTCTATGACATCGTAGACGATCTCAACTTTATATACTTTCCAATTGAGAAAGTAACTCGACATACCCGTGTTACACGTAATTTTGATCCTTTCTTGATCCAATTGATTCTATACGACGATGGGTGTTTCTCAGTCTACAAATATAGGGCCTTAATCAGTGCGTTGAACATATTATTCTTGCATCTTCCACTATCCACTATTATGTTGCACACTTTCTTGTTGATCGCGCAATGAGTTTTGAATATGTCGTGTCATTGATAATCAACTTCCTTCCTTAGGTCCAGTAATAATCTCTACACCACACAGGCTGCACGTTCTCCGTCATCAGACTCAGTGATGTCTGCTTCATCATTATCATTTATTCTTCCTATTTCTCATTCTTAATCATATTTATTCTCTGCCTTATACAAAAAGCATTAGACTCATTCCCTGCTTATTGATAGCGATAACATTTAATTGACCACCTTGTAGAAAATGCATCAGGATATGTCTACTGATCAAGGTTAGATCGGTTATGTTGCGTCTAAGAGTTTCATTGACCACCTTGGGTAGGATTGGTACCCTCTCCTAGATCACAAGCATTGGCTCAATATTGAAACTGTGTTATTGGTGTAAACTTTCCCTAGTCTACTATAGCTCCTGCATATGATCCTTTAGTGCTGGTGGACGTCTTCTTTGTCAATCTTGTCAACTAAGCCTCCCACTTTGTTGCAATATTCGTTGTTTATGCTAAACTTCACATGGTTTGGAGGCTAATCGAATCACGAATTTCCGATCGCAATCCTTCTATAAATCTAGTGATTTGTTAACACTATGTCTTAATTATTCTATTTCATGCGCTGTATCTATATAACTTCTCCCTATAATCTATGATAGATCGCATTCCCTACCGACAGTTTAGATATTATTGATACAATATTTATTCATAATCTGGAAATAAGAATCTTGTTTGCATAAGTCATTTTATCTTCACCCATCTTCTGACTAGTTGTTTCCCTTGGCACCTCCTCTGCATATGTTCCCACCAAACTGATGGACCTTCTTTTAGTTTGAGGGTTAGTAATTTAACTTTCCAATCTTCAAAGATATTCATGATATCAAATAAAATTTCCACTGTACTGATCCAGTAAAAAAATCCACAATATGAAGATGTCCATTGAAATGTGGAATATTGATTTTCATTTTATATTCAGGAACATCAACATACCTATAGTTGCGAGGATTACTCATAGAGCGGCGTTTCAATATATCTTCTTCAAACTCATCTGAGTCTAAATATGTACCACCTCTACCCATGATTTTTTTGCCATGAACAATCTCACGGGCCTAACCTCTATTTGGGTTTTGATGCATGCTGCTACTAAGAGAAAACGTAGAGAGTGTTCGTTGTATCTCTTGCTCCATCTGATCACACATTGGACAATCTGATGGATTTTTTCACCCAACTCTCTTGAACTTGTATGACTACCCCAAGTGCCTTCACTCCTCGATTTGCGTCATCGGAGTAGTTGCTTCCAATTTCAGTTATCTCCATCGAACCAATAGAAATCAAGGCTTTGATACCAACTGACACAACGGAAAGCGATGAAATAAACGGGTTAAACCCTAAATTGTTGAATCCACAAGGTGAATCCTGACAAGACCATAAAACAATGAATAAACTTCACATTATATTGATATTAAGAGTAATGTGATTACAAGGTTACACCACTCGCCATTATATAGGCAAATAAAAAGGAAATGAAACATTAAAATAATACGTACTTAACCCACTAGAGAAAGCAATGGAGGAGATGAATTAATACCTAAACCAACCATTTAAAAAAATCTTTAAAAATAATTGAAATTGTCTCTGTGGTTTATCACTTCACATAATGTATAGTGAGGTTTATCACTTATTATATTGCATGAGACACTTAATTTATGTTTATTGAATCCGAACCAAAATCAAAGACAGACTGTTATTGCTACTGTTGTTGTTCGTGAACAACACCCCCATCAAGAAGCCTAGATAAGGCTTAAGCCTTAATGTGTTTCTTGCTCATTTCAGCTTCAGGCTTACACCTCTAGTGATTTTTCAAACATTGATGGAAAGTGGTCTCGCGTTCATGCCTCACTGTTGAGAATTACTACCATACCCTATTGAAATGTTTTGAAAACATGTCTATAAAGAAAACTAAAGAACTAAATGTCACAATATTCAAACTAATTCTGTTTTTAGGCTACTGATTACAATAAAGTCAATTTATTAAAAAAAATTAACATTGAAATAAGGAGTCTGTGATTGCATGGCATGGAAAAATTTGACATGGCAGATTTGCTTTTCCACACTCTTCCCACCACCCTATATTCCTCTTCATTTATCTCATTTCTATCGTGTATTGCTGGTATAGTGTTTCTTTATAGCTTAACTGTTGCACTCCCATATCGAATCTTAGGTTCGTTTCATTGTTTGATGCGTGTTTTACTGCTCTATCCTCATCCCACCAACCTATATTCCTCTTCATTTATCTCATTTCCACCGTTTAGTGTTGGCATAATCTTTCTTTATAGATAAACTGTTTTCTCCCATTTCAAATCTTAGATCCTTTCAATGTTTGGGATGTTCCCATAATGTATACAGAGAAAGGTCAAGATGCCAAGACAACATAATATCCCAAACTTGACATGTTATCAACTAAACAATACCCAGAGGCCAGAAGTCTCTATAGAGTACTGAAAGTCAGTTTTGGCATAATAATTCATGAGCTTAAGCATGATGTCACTCATATTGTTCGTCCATCTGTGATTATCTTCGCGTCCTTCAAGTTTATACTCCCTTAATTTGAGACAGTGGGAGTACTTAATTACCAGTTCTTTAATGTTAAGACATTTTGCCTATCATGGTAGTGAGAGATGGGAACAAAAGTCGTTATTCCTGATAAATGGTCAATGAGGGCGGCACAATCTGGTGCAAATGGTAGTGAGGAAGTACGAGCTCAGATTTCTCTACAAGTCAATACATTACTTGTAATATCTAAATTCCTTCCTACCCGCCTCTTCTATTTAGAAACAAGTCATCTTTTTGGTTTTACCACTCCTAATTGTGACCTTGATTTTTTCATCATATTAGTGACATGTCTGATTTATTGGGGACTAAAGTATTAAAAGAATAGTTGTTGGCTGGACTAAAAACTGTCAATTTAAGCGAAGACGAAATAAAGCAAAATGACTATTTAATTTATATCTCATGATTTTTTAATGTAGCATATCATATGTGTTATGCAAGCAGGCTTGTAGAAAATTTTTAGAAAAAAATCTATAATTTTGTTTCCTTATCGGAAAATGTTTTGTCGAAACATAATTAAGTGATGCATAAAATTAGTGTAGGGCTTGCCCCACTGCTCAGTTGCAATGCTGTTTTATTACAAATACAAATAAAAGAAAGAAACAAGAACCAAAATCTTATATAAATAAAATGGGTCCCTTTGGGTTTGGGTGGCTAGAAATGGATTTGAAACCTCTTCATTATTTATTTCGAATCCTTCCGTTTAATGAGCATATCCATTATATCCAAATTTTATCAGAATAAATATGCATGGCTTTCTTCAGCTCTTCTATGAAGTTAGATTTTTCATAATGTACCCCCCGCTTGAAAAAATGAAAAAACTAAACCTCCTTTTGGGGAATTGACCCTTGATTTTTTTGTGATCCATTAACTGATTGAATTTTGACCGTCAAATCATAAATTACCAAATTACCTTTAGAGTTAATTTTTTTATTTATGAGAGAGAGAGAGAGAGAGAGAGAGAGAGAGAGAGAGAGAGAGAGAGAGAGTATTTTCAACTATTTTTACAAATTTAACAATAATTTAAATTAGTAAAAGAAATCTAAAAAATGTAGAAAACTCACCAAAATTTGTTATAATCAATCTTACTATATTATTATAAAAGATTTGGAGTACAATATGATCAATGAAATCGGCCTAAATTATATTAACAAGTTAGTTTTCTTGATGTTTTTGAAACTTACAAAAACAAGAAATAAAAATTAGAAAATAAATAGAGGACATTGAAGATTATTTTTTTGTCTATTTTATAATTTTTATCTCAAACTGATTGGCAAGTCATAAATCCAATGCTCCAAATATTGAGAAGACTACTCTCGGTAACAATTACGATGCCATCGTTGTTGTTGAGAATGATGATATTGATGACCAACAAATCCTTTATAACTTGAAAGATAAACTCTCATAAGCAGAAGCATCATACCAATATGATTGCATCAAGCTCCAGTGTTCCTAAAAAGGTAACTCCAAGTGTGATAACCTCCCGCATTGATAGAATCAAGTCTGTGATATTGCAAACGATGAGGAGATAATTGTAGATAATTGCAACTTATCCCCAAAGAGTCACTAACCTCCAGAAGATAAGTATATAGCTTGTGAAAAGCGGTACCTATGAGATTTTGAATCCAAAGAAGAAACCTCCATTTCCACATATGAAAAATTGAAAATCTTTGCCACCTGTTTGATAGAATATGGTTTCAAATTAAAGCAAACAAACTAAAAGACAACAAAAAAAAGGTGAGTGTTACTAGATATTCCAATGCAGTCCAAGTTTCTTAAGCTCCTATAGTTCAAAACTACCTCAACCACGTGACCCCCTTCTTTAAGGATCACTAGATTAGTTGCAAGGTCAAACTATAAATTCCATATTTCTCAATGATTAAACTCGTTTGCTAAAATGTTAGAGGAGTTACAAAATTCTCCTCCAAAAGAAGAATCAAGAAGTCGATAAGGTTGCACAATTTATGTGTTATTGCTTTACTGGAACCCAAAGTGAGTAAGCGTTCTATCTCTAACTATCAGCTCTGATAGAACTTTGAAGGTAGTTTATCCAATAAATTTGGCAAGATTTAGTTTCTATGGAATAATGGTTTGAATGTGTGTAGTCTCTTTGATGAAGATCAAATTTTAAGCCTTAATTTTGCATCAAGTGCTTAAGGAGCCTATTATCCTCTCTTTAGTATATGCTCAATGTACTAGACTGGAGAGAATGCCTTATGGAATCAAATTGACAACCTATGCAATCAATATGATGGTCTACCTCATCTGATCACTGGGGACTTTTAACATTGTTACTGATCGAGCTGAAAAATTTGGTGTCAATGCCATTGAATTTCATGTTGTGCAGGATTTCAACGATGTAATTTCCTCAAATGGCTTGAATGATCTTGATTTTTCTGGCTGTAAGTTTACCTATTAAAATATTAGAGTTGAAGAAGGACTTATTATATCAAGGATTGACAGGAGACTACCTAATCAAAGTTGGTTAGATGTTTTCCCATCCTCTTCAATTATGCACCTCAATAGGAATTGCTCTAATCATTCTCCTCTCCTTCTATATATTAAATCCAATGTGGGCAATTGGCCTTAACCTTTTAAATTCCAGAAATGTGGTGTAATATAAAGATATTCAAACCATCATTAAGGGATGAACCTATTAATGCTGCTCGTATGAAAATTTTGCCAAAGAGCTTCAAAGACTTAAAAAACACTTGAGTGATTGGGACCTCCACTTTTAAAGATGTTCTTTAAAATGTTATAGACCTTAAGGATGAGTTAATGTGTAAAGAATTAACTTAAAATTTTACTGAAGAGAACATGTGTGATCTGCAGCAGACTAAAACGTAGCTCAATGTTGCCACGGAGAATGAAGAAACTTAATGGAACCAAAAGTCCAATTTGAAATGGTTTAAATATGGGGATTTAAATAATAAGTTTTTCCACTCTTCTGTCAAATCTAGATAAATCAACTATGTATCCAAAAAATTAAAAATAGTGATTATATTTTGTAAGAAAATGTTATATAATTTGTCATAGCTTAGATTTTTTTGTGTATCCCGTTACAAATCAGAGTTTCAAACTGAACACTATATTCGTCTTTGCCTCCACGATCATTTGAAGACATGTTAGTAATCGAACATTGTTTTCGGATTTCAAGTTGTTGGATTTGTCACCAACACTTTATGGATATATATGACTTGTGGTTTTTATGTCTCATTTAAATTATATTATGGGATATTTATTTTTTAAATCAAGGAATTTTTCATAAAATGAATTTTTATGTTATTTTATTTTGATATCGTTAGAACGAGATATAGATCTCGTTGGAATGAAAGCCCCTTTTCGTTGGAATAGGCTTTGAATGAACATTGAACGATTGTGCTCTGTTTAACAGAACCAAACTTGTTGGAAGGTCATTAGAAGGATGATCGAACAAGAAAGCTTGTCGTTTGAATGAGACTTGATCTCATTAGTACGAAACTGGTATTTTCATTCGAATCAGATGCCATTTTCGTTAAAACCAGACCGCCGCCTCGAAATTCATGTTTTTTTTATAAAAACATGTTTTGATTAGTTTTTCTAAATACTTTTGACAAAAATGAATTCCCAATATCTTTTCCAAAAGATCTCATCTTTATGTTTTAGAATAACAATTTTCTTTTCTAAATCATACATCACTTGTATGATTTGTTGAGTTTGTTCAAACCCAAGTTTCATAATGGTTACATCAAACCCTTGTAGAGTTTACTCTACTGCTTTTATTTGGAGCCAAGACTCTAATGCTGAAGAAGAAAATATTGTGCATCTTGAGGCTGATCGGTGGATATCAACGAAAGACCACTTCCTGTGAACGATGTTGGACTGTGCTGTATCTATAGAAGAAATGAAAGCCTGTGCATTATACTTAGTGGAGATCTGTAATACCCCGCCCTAGAAAACGGGTATTTAAAGTTATTTGAAATGTTTTGTCCAAACAAAAATTCGAGGAATAAATAATCCAAGTGTAACACGTCAAGTACTATGTAAGGTGGCGTATTACGTCAATGGTTTAAACGAAAAAAATAAATTCAACGACACATGTGTCGCATTAATTCGTATTTAATCTCTAATAGAATTGGCAAGGATGTCCATTAAGTTTCAAGAAAAAATATCAAGGAACGGATGTGACACGGACGAGGTTAATACGACGCGGCATTTAAATGGTACGAAAAACAAAATATCGCAATATGGATGAAACGAGCAAGTTTTATGTTGCATGGTTCGCACCAATTTTATTTTGAGTTTATATAATTATTTTAAGCACTTTGGTTAAGTTTTGTGCGATTCGAACAAGCAACGAATGCTACGCAAGCAAATGTACTAATTGTCTTACGATGCGCGACACAGTGAGAGTCCAGTATTGCACAAATTGTTTAGGAGGTCTCGGAAGGTAAAAAAAATATTTTGAATACTTTTTTGGACTCACAAAAATATAAGGAATATTATTATGAAGAGAAAAATAGAAAAAAAAATACTTTTGTATGGAGGTCTCAATTCTTGCGCGCCTTGTACAAGATAATCCGGGAAGCCAAACTACAATTGTAAATATGATTTTTTTTTAGCAAAAAAAAGAAAGGAATTTGAATCTCAAGTTAAAAATTGCAAAAAAAATTTATTTTTTAGAGAGGGAAAATGACACAAATTATCCTTTTGGGGTTGATTTTGGGTGGGTCTTGAGTGTCACATGTGCCAAGGTTGGTTGCATTGTATCGTCCCTTTTCCACTTAAATTGCAGACATTGGGAACCCTTTTGCACCATTTGGGCTACACAAACTCTTGGGGTGGTTGGTCAAGAGAGGAAGACTACCACAAATACCTTATAAAAGAAATGGGAGGGAAAGTGAGTTGGCCATGAATATCTCACTCTTTTCATAAGATTTTCTTCATCGTCATGGTCAAACAAGAGCTCTTCCTTCACCCCAAATTCGTAGCTCTTCTTCCCCCACCATTTTTACATCATGAATACACCATTTTGGAGGTCACAAATACCATTAACACACCTTAGAGTTTTGGGACAGCTTGTAGGGAGAGTTTTTGAGAAGCTTTTGATGAGGTTTGTGAGTTGTAGAAGGGGGTTTTGAGCTTGAAAATGGAAGAATCTTGGAGCTTGATTTGGAGAGATTTTGGTAACCCCTTGAGGCTACCATTCGAGGTGGGGGTTTCTCCTCCTACACCACCATTTTCACCACCATTTTGGAGATACTTGATGGGAATACTAACCTTGGTTTAGGTTTGAAGTTGAGTAAAATTTTAGCTACTTTAATTACATGTATTAGACTTAATATATGTGTGATGTTAGTTAGTTTGCATCTATGGGGTTAACTAGTTGAAATCTATGATTTTATTTGCAAATGGGTTTCGAAGGTATATTTCAAATGGATTTTGAAATTGTTAAAAATTCAGACTATTTTTCTACACATTTTGGGTGTAACAAAGTGGGTATAATGCATTTATGGGTTTATTATTTGCACCCTTAAAGTTTTGAGTAAAAAGAGGCATTTAAAAGAGGGTTTTAAATTAGTTCTAAAAGTGTTCAATTTTTAGAATACTATTCATAGACATTTTATGAAATAAAATTGGGTAAAAGTATGTTTTAAATAAAGAGAATTCGATTTCTATGATAAGTGATGTTTGAGCTTGTTCATGGCATTTGGCAACTTGAATATGCATTTTTCTACATTAAATAAAGAGTTTTATATGTGAAGGAATGCCTTCATTTTAAAAGGATATTTTAAAGTGTGTGAACTCATCATAAGTAAATAAAGTGGGTTTAATGAGTTAACATGTGAAACTAAAGTCCCCATGTAAATAATGAAACTAAAGAAGACTAAGTGTGAAATAAATGGCTAAGTATGGGGCCTAATGCAAAAAGTCATAAATAAAGTATGTGACACTAAGTTTGAAATGTGGAGTGTCAAATGTGTAAATGTAGACTAAAATGGATTTTTAGTGTTAAAACTCAAAACTAAAGTGTGTAACACTAAGTTTGAAAGTGTAAATATGTCAAATGTTTGAATATTGACGAAATGGGTTTTAAGTTGTGAAAAGACATAATTAAAGTGTGTAGGCTTAAATATGAGAAATAAGACTTTAATATGTAAAAAAAACGTGATTTTATATATTAAAAAGGGTTAAAATGAAAAATGCGTAATTTTGGCAAAGTGAGAAGTTGAACAAGTGTGTTAATGACTAAAATGCCTAAGTTTTAAGCTTAGAATTTCAATGGGTATTTTTGTGAATAACACTTGAAAAAGGATAAGGTTGCAAATTTTTGTAAAGAAAAATGGTAAATTGGAAATTTACTTAAAGTGTTATCATCCTAGGGTATTAATCTCCTCGTATAAGGTCACGTTTATCGATAATACATCCTATAATAAGGTTCCAAATCTTTAGACCCAAAAGAAAAGGAGTTAAAAAAAAGTTAGAAAAAATTGTAAAACAACGGTATTTCAGAATCGATTTGCCCTCGAAGAATCGATTCGCCCTTGAAAGAAAATCGATTCACCCCAACCGAATCAATACGGTCGAGAGAACCAAACTTTCTGCTAACCTGACGAATCGATTCGGCCTGCCCAAGTCGATTCGCAAACTCAGACATGTAGCCTATCATTTTACCAAATCAATTTGCTAGGGGCGAATCGATTCTCCTGGGTCGAACAACCTAGTTTTGGCTACGGGTTTATATAAACCCTAAATCCCCAAACCCTTTTTCCTCCATCTAACCCAACCTCATCATCCAACGTCATCTACAAATCATTCTTACATAATAACCCACCATTATGAACCCCTCAAATCATGTTTATATCATATACATAGGGGTTTAAACATCAAAATCCCCAAAATCCCCAAATGGTTTAAACTTAAGAACACTAACAACTTATACAATTTATTCACAAACAATGATACATTTATGCAAGTTATAGAATTTCCCTCAAGACTGAAGTCTATTATTTCTCCTCGTTAATACGATTCAAAACTCAAATCACCAATTCCTCTATTTTTCTCTTCTTTCTCTCAAGATCTTATCCTCTCTCTTTCTTTCTAGGTTAAACACGAATGAGGTCTAATTGCTCTTTCTAGACTAAATAGCCAAAATATCTCAAATACATTTATGTCTAACATTAAATACTACTACATACTTAAAATTACTCGTAACATCATATTTAAGTCGTAAGTACCCAAAAGTGCCCCGGAACCCAAAAACACACCCAACACTTATTTTGACTATCTCAACTGTTCCTGGACTAACCATGCCCTCTAAACTAACATCTGAGATATTGTTTATAATTTCCTATCCCACATCATATTACCTTTATTAAATAGTCCGATTGGGATATAAGCCATAACCGTCGCTTTAAAGTGCAACGACGCAACATAACATAATATTACACTATTTACATTCATGTAACAATAAATATGCAATCCTCATAAATATTAACTCTTAAATCATACAAATTAATATTTAATTCGATTTCCATTTATTTTAAATGACTACCCAGATGAAAATTTATACAAAAATAATTACTCAAAAGTAAGGGGTATTACAGGTTTTTCGTCAAAAAAATAAAGTTTTTACAATTTCAATTTTTTGGTCAAAAAAATATTGAATATGAGGGTTGTTTGATAGATCTTGATGAGTAGATTCCAAATATATAAATTTTGTGAATTTTCGATTTGTAGATTTGAAATTATAGACTTTCAAAGATTTGATTATTTTTTTAAATAAGGTAGTTAGTTGTCAAAGATACTTGGGGGTATGTTGGTCATTTTAATGTGTTGAGTTGGCAAAATAGTACCTTTGACACCATTGATCCAATTAAAGAATCTCTTGCATCATTAACTTTGTCAAAGATCTTTTTGCATTATTGACTCAATGGGACTTCTACCAATTAACCCTATTTTTCTCAAGATTACCTAGAAAATGAGATACAACTACTTAGCTCAGTCAGAAAAATATGTCCACCGTGAAATTACATCAAAAACCAAAACAAGTGAAAGTAACCATTGGTCGTCTTGTAAAAAAAACATTTTCTACACACGATTCTAGTGCCTAGGAACATGGTTTTTGATTTTTGTCTTGGCATAAGTTGACACTAAACATCCAAAACAAGTAAAAGATGCTTCTTCATGGGGGTCTACATCTGCTGGGATTCAAACTCGTGACCTATGCTTTAGAATCAAACCCACAAACATAAAACATAAGAACTATTCTAACTTAATGCAAGACTAGTTTCCATTGATGTGTAGCGCACCTTATATCATGAGAGAAATTAATACGACTAAGCACAATTGAGCATTCAATAAAATGTCAATGTTGTTATGATTTTAGAGCCTCAAGCCACATGATTAATTAAAATGAAAAGGAAACATTAAACAAAGCCTTTAGTTTTGAGCTTAAATCACATGCACACAAAATCGAGATATATTTTAAAATTTACTTTTAATCGCACAAGTACGATGCCAACACACACACACACACACATGTGTGTGTGTGTGTGTGTGTGTGTGTTAAAGTGCATTGGCCATTATTTCCAGTTTAGGAACACAATTACATCACAGAGAGGGATGTTAAGTATCCTATTGAAGCATGGATACTTCGTTAGGGTCCCCGTACACGTAATGGATGCGAATTAGATACTCGAATACACAAATTTCTTCCAGATACATATCAAAGAATTATCAAAGGCGTATAAAAAATATACAAAATAAATCACAAGTATAATGAACATATATAAATTTTTCGAGTTATTTTTTATTTAAGTCTTATGGTATAGTCACATACCTGAGAGATTGGGGGTACTATCCAATTTTATATAACGTTATTTTTTAACTCAATAAACTTTTCTCATATAAAGTATGTGTTTCTTCATAAACTTAATCAAATTTACTCATTGCCCCATTATATAATAGAAACAAAGGTAAAAAAACTAAAACAACTCGTCTTTTTACCAAAAATATTGCCATTTTGCATGTAATAATCAACATTTGAACATTTTTAATGAATAAGAATTGTTGTTTTATGTTTTATACAGTTGTATTAACTTTAATAGTTATCTAGTCATATTGGGCATAGAGATGTTCGTAATACCCCGTAATTTTATTGATTTTTATATTGAGAATGAAATTGGGATTAATTAAATTATAATTGAAAAATTAATCCGATAAAATAAATATTAATTAGCGATAGGGGTTAATATTTATTTATATTGAATATTTCTTAGTGAATGAGTAATAATAATGATGAGAAACCATTAAAATTTTCATGAGTGAGAAATATGACAGTTACGATAAATTTAATCGGGACGTGCGTGTGAGTCATGTTGGGACTTAATTTGAGGAATAAAATGAAAGTTCACTTTTGGTATTGCATATGGTGATTTTGAGAGCACTAGTGTGCTAGAAAGGGTCGAAGTAGTCAGAAAATTCTACCCGGGGGTTTAGTTTGGGCTCTGGGGCATTTTTAGACCAAACCGACACCCCGAAGGGGTATTTTGGTCTTTTGAAATTTTGGGGAAAATGGATCTATGAAATTTGGGAGTTAAAAATCATTAGGGGAAACATATGTTCTAGGTTTAGAAGTTAACAAGTAATAGAGAGGCCACAAGAGGAAGAGGAGAGTAGAATTCCAAGGCAAATTCATATGTTTTGCACCAAAATCACCGTAGTCGCGTAGATCGGGGATAGAGGACCACAACCATACCCTTTTTATTCAACAGATCATGCTCACCCAACGAGGCAAGTATTTATCTTGCTGAATTTTGGTTGAATATATTATTTTAATATCTTGATTTTATGAATGTTTATGACAAATTTGAGGAAATTAAATCATATTTTGGGTAGGATTGATATTAAGATTTTACTCCTAATGTTGGAAGACGAATTTGATGAGTTACTAATAGTTATTATGTGAAGAAATATGAATTCTATATACCTTCTTGATGAAAAGTGATGAATTAGGGATTGTAGAGAATAATCTTGAATTAATCCAATTTAATTTAAGTTCTTTGATGATTTGATGACTAAAAAACCATAGGAATTATGTATACAGGTTAGTACAATGTTTGGTACACTTGAATGGGAGTTTAGGGTTATGTAATGGAGTATTGGATTATCAAAAATGGTGAAAGTGGAGTTTCTAAAGGTAGGAGATGAACTGGGCAATTCTCGTTCAAACAATCGGGGGAAGTCGTTCGAATGACCTCATTCGAATGAGAATGCCAATAATAATTCTAATGAGATTTCAGAGATAACTTCATTCGATGTTTAGTTCTAATGACCCATTCGAATGTCCCCGTTCAAACAAGTTTACTAACGGCAATTCAGAGCATAAGTTTGTTTGAAGTTTCGTTTGAACGAGATTTTTGTCTCTTCTAACAAGATTTCAGAAAGAGAGAATTTTTTCGGACAAGCTTAAGTTTGACGAGGTTAGTTCGAGAGAAGCAGAATAACCTACTGTGATTGTGAGTGACCTTTTTACATAGTCTAGTAGTGCGAGATTGGGTTAACAACTTGGGATATATAGGGGGAAATAAAAAGGGCTTTAGATTTGTGAAACATACTTGGGAAAATACTATAGAGAGAATAATCGTAAGTTACAAAATAACATGAGTATTAGAGAGAAATATACTACGTATAAATTCTGGAAATTGGGTTGTGTAAATACCTAAAGATTGTTATAGGTTGTGTGTATACCTATTGGTTGACTTATTATGTGTATGATATACCTACGTTGCTTGTTATCGGGGGAGGTTTTGCGTCGTGGATGGCCTTTTCCTTATGAGCCTTTGGGAAGATTTTAGACTTGTTCCCAGCACATAGAACATTGGAAATGGCTATATGAGTGTATGATAGTTCCGGCGGTCAAATGGGAGCGTAGGTATGTGCATAACCCATTTGGCTTGGAACTATGTTTGCCTCCGAAATGTGTGATTTGCATTTATGGTTCGATAGAGATATTCAACCAGGAGTCCTTAATACAGTGTGTGATGCAGAGATGAAGGATGGATGACTTGATTTTCCTTTTCTTTTTATAAAAAAATTGCACAAATTCTAAGTTACAATAGTTCCAATTTGTCCATGCTAATACAACAAGAAATATATACATGTGTGCCAAATACAACAAAAAATATAAAGTAAATGAAATAATATGATATAACTCAGTTTTTTAGAAATTAAAATGAAAATAATAGAATTTGGTTTTAAGAATGAATGATGAAAAGAAGAGGAGTAAAAGAATGATGTAGAAAAAAACTATTAGAAAAGAACAGGAAAGAGTAGTAAGAACTTGTGTTGGGACCTACAACTCTCTTTCTCTCTCTTGGTCATGGATGCCGTCGGGAATAGCTCCTATACGACGAGTTCTCTCATTGTACTCTCTTTAAAATGTTATTGGCAATTTGAGTTTTTTCCTGATGTAACTCTATCGATCATTTACTGAGTTAGCTATTATTATCGGTCTTATTTGTAGTAGTTATATGGTGTGCGTTCATAAATTTAAATATGTATGATACTTATGTAATATCTTAAACTTATTGATATAAACAGAAAGCGATGGGGAGAACGAAGGCATTCATTCATTCATTCCCGCTTTTGCTAATTTCTATCTTCTCTCTCTTATTCATTTCTCATCATCTTCCTTATTATGTAAATTGTTATGCTCATAAATCTAGCATGATATCTGAGCGTGGTGTGTAAATTGCTAAGGGAAAGTAGTACAATTTCAAGATGGGTGTTGTTCAAATCACTGTGTTCTGATCAGTTTTCCCATCCTAGTTCTTCGCTATTGAGGTATATGCGTTACAATCTTACATGAATTGTTCTACTATTTTTTAAGGGTTTATATATAGTTTCAGACTCCACCATATAAGTTATTTTGTGCTAGAGAAGTAGTTCTCTTCACACTTGTTCTTCTATTTTTGACGAGTGTATAACTCTAAAACCATTTTATGAACATGTTCAATTCAAAGGTGAGCTCCGTAGGAGCTGGGTTATCATGAGGTCTTACTCCAATAATGGGTAGTAACAGTTATCATCATCCATGCATGTGTATCACCACTCTTAGGATTATATGCAGTGGGCTCAATCAGTGCGTATGCATATCATAAGTAGAAGAATAATTAACCATATCGATGGAATTGTTACGTACCCAGCCAAGAATGATCCTAAGTTCAAAGAATGGAATACTGAATATGCGTTAGCTATGACGTGGTTATTAACGTCAATGCAGCCACAAATTAGAAAAAGGTTCTCGTCTGTAAAAATGGCCAAAGAGGTATGAGATGTTTTTGAAAAGACCTATTCATCCATTGGTAATTTTACTAAGCTATATGACCTTGAACAAGATATTGTAAAATTTAAGAAAGATAATCTTTCTCTTAGTACCAATTACCATACTATGAGTGGCAAGTGGGTAGAGGTTGACCACTATCAAGACTACATAGCAGTTTGTTTAGCTAATACTAGAGCATTTAGAGTTATGGTAAAATGAAACATTTAGAGCTAGGGAAGTTTTTTCCTATCCAAACTGAGGAAAGCAAGAAGAAAGTCATGAATCTAAATTCTGGGCAAGGATTACCGACCTTTATCAGCGAAGTCTGCTCTTACCACCCAACAATAAAACATATGCATCCCTTAAAAAGCAGGGAATCGAGATGATAAGAGCAGGTTGAAAGTGTGACCATTGTAGGCATACTCACTGTTGATACCAAAATTAGTATGCTGATATGGACGAATAATAAGAAGACACGTGTCAATCTACGTGGCACAATAGCAACAAGGAAGCTTATTCCCCCGACCTAGTCATACTCACTCCAAGCAATAAGTGTACTCCGAGGAATTCCATCTCTCCGAGGAACTCCTGAACGACGAGCAACTAAGACGGTCCGAGCTGCATCTCGACCACAACATTGATTGCCAGATAATTAACAGTTCAACTATTCATTGAATGCTTATCATCTTAATGCACACGCTTGAAGAGCATTAAATGAGTTACCCTTTCATATGTATATCATTTAATGTATCACCCTTTCAGATTATAGCCTCAAGGCTATAAATACATTGTATTACCCTCATTCAAAGGGACCGAAATTTCTTGATAGAACTTGTAATCGAGAATTCTCAAACACTCAGCAATAACATAACAGTGGACATAGGCCATTCTTATAAGGCTGAACCACTTTAAAATTCTTTGTCTCATTTATTTATCTGTGATCGAATAATTAGAGTGATCTAATTTTTTACATCAACAGATTGGCGCCGTCTGTGGGAACGACTGTTGTTATCGTTTTTCACCAAAAATCATTCATCATCAATGGCAGATAATCCGGAATCCAGTAATCGAAATGCTGGAAATACTGGAAATCCTCCAAATCCTTCTGCACTTCCAGATCTGGCTGGAATTATGACGAATCTGGCTCAAGGACAAAACGCCATGCAAGAAACAATGCGAAAACTCATACAAACCCTTCATGGCGGTGCACCTGCACATTCGGGACAGCGAAGTGGCCAGCGGCAAACCTATTTACTTTCTTCACGATCCAGGCGTACAGATGCGTATCGTAATGAGGAATCTAATGATTTCTCTTATCAACCTGGGCAAACTTCATCAATACGGGCCACAGATACTGAGCAACGTATTACTCTTTCTCCAGAGAGGACCAGTGCCTTGGAAAGACTGAGCAGGGTGTCTCCTTTCTGTCGATTAGGCCCTAGGAGGAATAGGAGTCCACCTAAAGCCGTGTCGAGGAGTTTTCGACAATCGTCAGATCTAAGAGAAGGCTCGGCACAATCACGACCAGTTCTTCGTCAAGATAGATCTCAGGAGGCCACTTCAGAACAATCAATTGCTCAAACTAATAGGCCCGAGGAAGGAAATAATGCGTGGAAAGGGTCCATTCAGCGGTTGGAGGATAGATTGGGAGAAATGGCTAAGGCGAAGAATCCCCTACAATGAACTTTTGTTCAAGGGACACCTTTTGTCAAAGCTATTGTGGATTTTCCTACATCGTCAAAGTTTAAAGCACCTGTGGTGACCCCCAAATACGATGGAAAGACAGATCCTGTTCTGCACATAGAGCAGTATCAAGCTGCTGCCGACATCTATGTTGTCCACGACGAGATGAGATGCACAGCATTCTCAGGAACTCTTACGGGATCTACCCAGATATGGTACAACAATCTTCCTCGGGGTAAGATTTCAACTTTCTTTCAGTTGGCCGAGTTGTTCATCGGCAATTTCTATTTTGGGGCAAAACCAGTAAAACGAGTAGCACACTTGTTAAGTGTTAGACAAAAACCTGGCGAAAGTACTAGAGATTACATAACTCGTTTCAATAACGAGAAGCTGGAAGTCATAGATTATGAAGAGAAGACAGCAATCACCGCCTTGATGAGTGGGTTGTTGCCTAACAAGTTGTATTACACCTTAGCCAAAGATCCACCTACAACTATGTCAGAGTTGATGGCAAAAGAGGCCAAAATCATGAATGCCGAGGAGGCTATGGCTGCGAAGAAGAATATGGATAAAGAACCCAAGGAAGAAGGCGACAAATCTAAGAAGAAAGAGCATAAGGGCAATGGCGGTGACAAGCATTCCAAGAATAACAAGTCGTCATGGGAGGTCCTGAAGAAATTTGATAATTATACTCCTTTGAAAATGGGTATTAATCATGTTTTGGAAGAAATCAAGAATAACGAGGAAGTAAAGTGGCCAAAGAAACTGAGGTCAGACCCTGACTCGAGGAATAGGGAGAAATATTGTGAGTTCCATAAGGATCATGGCCATATGACCAAAAATTGCATAGCTCTTCAGAACGAGATTGAAATACTCATCCGAAGAGGGAAACTAGCAAAGTATGTTGATCGGGGAGGTGAAAGAAGAAATAATGATCGAACTAGAGAGAGATCTAGATCTCCTCGTCGAGTAGAGGAGAAAAAGAAGAGAGACAATGGAGATGATCCAGATGATGACCCCGATCTTCCCAAGAAACCAAGGCAGCCAGAACGAGAGGTATTTTCAATAAGCTTTGGGTCATTTGATTGTAATGTCATTACAGGTGGAGATGTAGGAGGAGGAGATCTTACTGCAGAAAGAAAAGCTTACCTCGGTGAGGCTCAGGCTTGCTCGTACATTCAGCGAATAAATTTGACTGAGGAAGATCGCCCGAGGAAGGTAAATAAAGAGAAGCTGGTCATTTGCTTTTCAAAAAACGACCTGGCAGGTGTTCTTTACCCTCACGACGACCCTTTGGTGATCAAAATGAGGATGAAAGAAGTAGTGATTTCAAGGGTTTTGGTAGATAATGGTAGTTCGGCGGACATCATGTACTACTCATGCTTTGACAGTTTAAATTTGAAATTATCTCAATTGGAACCTTATCACAGACCTCTCCTGGGTTTTGCTGGCGAGAAAGTCTTTCCACTTGGGACGATCAAGTTGGATATATTCATTGGAACTTGGCCTGCTTGTCGAACAGAGAGAATACGCTTCTTTGTGATGGATAAGAATGTGCAGGCAGCTTACAAAATCATTATGGGAAGAGTTGGTTTGAAGAAGTTCGAAGCAGTCCCATCTACAGTACATCAGTGCTTAAAATTCCCAACAAATTTCGGAGTAGGAGTTGTGAAAGGTGATCAAAAAGTAGCTCGGGAATGCTATTATTCATCTGCCGAGCAAGAGGAGCTTGAAGAGTCAAGGAAAAAGACTACTACCTACCAGGTGGAGGAAGGTACAGAAATTGAAACACGTGATCCCAGAGATGAATCCCAACTTGTAAAAGGACAGGTGGTGGAATCTACAGAAAATGTTATTCTGGACGACGAACACCCTGAACGAGTAACCTAGATAGGTTCGTCGTTGGATGTTTCCATAAAACAGGAGTTGATAACTTTCTTGAGAAACAGGAAGAAAACTTTTGCATGGAGTCATGAGGACATGCCAGGAATAGATCCAAATTTCTTATGTCATGAGCTCAATGTAAATAAGGAGATCAAACCCGTAAAGCAGAGAAGAAGAGTATTTAGTCCCGAGAAGAATCAAGCTATACAAGAGGAGGTCGACAAGCTCCAGAAAGCCCAATTCATTGAAGATGTGAAATATCCAGACTGGTTAGCCAACGTGGTGATGGTAAAGAAGAAAAATAATAAATGGAGAATGTGTGTTGATTTCACCGATCTCAACAAGGCATGCCCAAAGGATCACTTTCCATTGCCCAGAATTGATCAACTAGTTGACGCCACCTCGGGACACGAGCTGCTCAGCTTCATGGATGCTTACTCTGGCTACAACCAGATCAAAATGAAACCTGAAGACAGCGAAAGTGCTTCTTTTATTACCCCTAGGGGAACCTATTGCTATAATGTTATGCCTTTTGGTTTGAAAAATGCAGGAGCGACATACCAGCGGCTGATGAACAAGGTTTTTTCCGAACAAATCAGTTGCAATATGGAAGTTTATGTCGATGATATGATAACAAAGAGCAAGAAAGCTGCTGATCATCTAGTTGACTTAAGTTATACCTTTGATCAACTGGATAAATACCAAATGAAGCTCAACCCGACAAAGTGCACATTTGGAGTACGAGAAGGTATGTTCCTCGGGTACATCGTCAACCAAAGAGGCATTGAGGCGAATCCAGAAAAGATCAAAGCTCTTTTAGGGTTGCGATCTCCAACGACGAAGAAAGAGGTGCAGAGTCTTACAGGACGAGTTGCAGCGCTCAACAGATTTGTATCCCGAGCAACGGATAGATGCCTCCCATTCTTCAAAACACTTCGAAAAACTTTCGAGTGGAATGATGAATGTGAAAAAGCCTTTCAAGACTTGAAGAAATATTTGGGAGTACCTCCACTGTTGTCCAGGCCAGTAATGGGAGAAAAGTTGTACTTATACCTGGCAGTATCAGAGAATGCAGTCAGCTCGGCATTGATCAGATTGGAGAATGGAGTCCAGAAGCCAATTTATTACACAAGTAAGGCTTTCCGAGGTGTAGAGATCAGGTACCCAAAGCTGGAAAAATTGGCATTGGCATTAATTGAGGCAAGTAGAAGATTGAGGCCATATTTCCAGGCCCATACCATCGTCGTGTATACCAACATGCCATTGAGACAAACCCTTCATAAGCTAGAAAAATCAGGGAGACTTATGTACTGGGCAATAGAACTCGGTGAATATGATATTGTGTATGAACCCAGATCATCACTAAAAGGGCAGGCTGTAGCAGACTGTATAGCAGAGTTTACATATCCTGATACCCCCGAGGAACAAAAGTTGCTCGCTGACCAACCTGTGGATGTTACAGGATCAACAGATGTAAGTCCAGACCAACTTCAGTTGGTAAAAGGGCTTGTGGATGTGGAAAGATCATCAAATTCAAACCCAGACCAACTCCGGTTGGTAAAAGGGAGAGAAAAGATGGTCGACGAGGAGCGAAAATTACCAGGGGAGGATGAAAGAAAACAACAGATATTTCACATAGGAACTCTATCAGATAAGAAATTTGAAGACGAGTTACCTACATGGAGATTATATGTAGATGGATCATCTGGCACAACAGGCTGTGGAGCAGGGATTATTTTGAAAACCCCAGACGAGATTGACATGGAATATGCCCTGCGATTCCAATTCAAAGCCTCCAATAATGAGGCTGAGTATGAGGCCATGATAGCAGGTCTTAATTTAGCAAAGATTATGGAAGCACAACAAGTGATGGTATTCAGTGATTCTCAATTAATTGTGAATCAGATGATGGGAACATATGCAGTTAAAGGAGAATTAATGGTCAAGTATCATGCAAAGGTGATGGAGTTGTTGGCAGAATTTGAAGCCATCCAGTTGATCAGAATACCAAGAATGGAAAATGCACAAGCAGACGCACTGGCCCGACTAGCATCAGCTACTCGTACCAAGCTGCGAAGAACGATACCAATTGAAGTATTAGAAAGTCGAAGCACAGATGAAGATTTGACGATGAATGCTATTACCCTTGATTTAGGACCATCTTGGATGGATCCCATCAGGGCATATATTGAGGAGGGAGAATAGCCGGAGGATAAGCTCTCTATAAAGAAATTGAAGTTTAAAGCTGCTCGGTATGTACTAACTAATGGTGTTTTGTATAGACGAGGAATTATGGTAGGTTTGCAGAGATGTGTACATCCCTCCGAGGTGAAAGAATTGATTGAAGAAATCCATGAAGGGTCCTGTGGAGCCCATGTAGCAGGTCGGACACTTTTGCAAAGGGTGATGACGCAAGGGTACTACTGGCCAACGATGAGGGCTGATTGTATAGCCTATGCCAAAAGATGTGATAAATGCCAACGTTTTTCTTCCATCCGACGTACTCCACAAGCATTGTTGACACCCATAACTTCCCCTTGGCCATTTGCCATGTGGGGAATTGATTTGGTTGGACCACTGCCAACAACCCGAGGAAGATTCAAGTACCTCGTCGTTGTAGTGGATTATTTTACTAAGTGGGTAGAAGCTGAGCCACTTATTGATATGACGTACGAGAAGGTATACCAGTTCGTTTGGAAGAACATAATCTTCCGATATGGTCTCCCTCATGCCTTCATAAAAGACCATGGAACACAATTTGATAACGAGGATTTTTCTGCCTATTGTCGTCAATCAAACATTTTGAAGACTCATTCAGCACCAGGCCATCCTCAAAGCAATGGACAGACTGAAGTGACGAACAGAACATTACTAAATGGTTTGAAGAAGAGGCTAAGTGAGGCTAAGGCTAATTGGATTAATGAGCTACAGTCAGTATTGTGGGCTTACCGAACAACTCCCCGAGCAGCAACTGGAGAATGACCATATATGCTGGCGTTTGGAAGTGAGGCTGTAATACCTGTCGAGTTGGGTCTCCCAACACACAGAGTGCTGAATTTCAATTCCCCAGTCAGCGACTTAATGAGAAGATTGGATTTGGATATGCTTGAGGAGGTTAGAGAAGAAGCAGCCATTAGGAATGCTGCTTACCAACAACGAACAACTATGTTCTACAACAAGAGGGTGAAGAAATGCGACTTAAAAGAAGGAGATTACGTGCTAAAGAAGGTCATTCAGAAGCACAATAAATTGGAAGCAAACTGACATGGACCTTACCGAGTTACATAAGTTATTCGACCAGGAACTTACCGAATAGCGACTCTAGAAGGAGAGGAATTTAAGAATGCATGGAATGCTGAACACCTACGCAAGTATTATCAGTGATGTAAAATGTAAAGCAATTTCATCAATATGAATAAAACGATGATGTTTCTCCATCTTCTTTCTTTTTATCGAAATTTTTTCGGGGAATACTAGTGTACAACACTACGCTGTTCAGCAATAAAAGCAACACTGATAGTTCAAACCCACGACCAACTCCGGTTGGTAAAAGGGCGAGAACAAACGATACTCCTTTGGTTAGGAGGCGTACACTAGCGTGACCAACTCAGGTTGGTAAAAGAGCTAGTGGATATGATAGTTCAAACCCACGACCAACTCCGGTTGGTAAAAGGGCGAGAACAAACTATACTCCTTTGGTTAGGAGGCGTACACTAGCGTGACCAACTCAGGTTGGTAAAAGAGCTAGTGGACATGATAGTTCGAACTCAGACCAACTCCGGTTGGTAAAAGGGCAAGAACACCCCATACTCCTTTGGTTAGGAGGCTGACACTGGCTCTGACCAATTTTTGGTAAAAGGGCAAGTGGACATGATAGTTCGAACTCAGACCAACTCCGGTTGGTAAAAAAGCGAGAACACGAGACTCCTAAAAAGGCCAATCTCGGTTGGTTAGGAAACAAGATATGCTCTCAAACGCCAACTTATGTTGGTCGGGAGGTAAGATTATTACAGAAAATACAAAAGTTCCTCGAAGAACAAAATATTCCAAACTAAACCAAGTATGGTTGGTCGGGGATAAAAACCCACTAATTGTAGTTGGTCGACAAGGAAAATTTATTGACCTTAGTTGGTCGGACATATTTTATGAAAAAGACAAAAATTTACCAAGTACAGTTAGTCGGGGATAAACTCTCACTAACCATAGTTGGTCGACAAACACAATTTAACAACCTTGGTTGGTTGGAAAATTTTTTAAACATTTTTATACTCATTACTTTATTATTAAGTGATCGAGCAACATTACTGATACTTGTAACTTTTTATTACTAAGTTGGTCGATGAACAACACAATATTGTTATCTTTTTAACAGATACATACGCATAAATATAAAGTGTTTTACAAGCACAAGACAATAGCAATACATATTTGCAAACAGAAAATGAAAGTCTTTCATTAAAACTCAAAATAAATTACAAGTTGCATATGTGTACTAACTGTTATATCAAAAATCCCTATTCTATTGGTCTTTTCCCCTCAGCTTTTGATACAGGTTCCTCGCCAGCAGGCGGATCATTTTAAGTATGAGGAGAATTGATGAAGTTCAAGTCCTTCAGCATCCTAACGTTCATCACAGAAGGTCGATCTAGAAGATGCTCAGGATGAGATACCTCAAACTGAGAATGCAAACTGTAGTCACCAAGATACTTCGCAAGTAAGTTCCGAGGAATGGCACGAGCTGGGATCCATTCCATGTCCAAATTGAACGGTGGCACAGGAAATTCAAATACCCCAGGATCATAATAATCCCATAAAAAATGTCCCTGCTCGAGTTTCAACACACATAAGGCATTCAGCCAGCCTTGTTTGTAGCCCTCATTATTGGCGTTCTGGATACGAGCATCTAAATGGAATAGTGCCTCGTTGTATCCAGCCATCCAAAATTCCCTGGGCTGTTTATGGAATTGAAATGTTAACCTCTCAAGCTTCTCATGAAGACTCTGGATGAAAAGTTCCTTAGTCTCCAACGCTGATTCCTTTGCAGAGATTTGTGGCTCCAATTCTCTAACTTTCTTGGACAGTTCAGACAAAGCCCGATCTTTTGCATTCAATTGGTACGCTTGAGTTTCCAATGTTGACTGAGTACGAGCTTCTTCAACATTACGACGAAGAGTTCTTGATAGACCCCGAGTAGGTGGAGTACTTTGTTCCTCAACAACATCCTGAGAAACTCTTCCTCGTCCACGAGAACCTCTTCCTCGTCCCCGAGTAGCAGTAGAAGTACCCGACCTTCTCAAGGTATCCAACTCTTGCCTTAATTTGGCATTCTCAACCTCTAGAAAGTAAAATCCCTCGTCAGTCACTAGGATTACAGCTGTTGAAGAAGATGCTACAGACTTATACTGTGCCAGCTCTTTCTGCAAATTGTTATTTTCTTGCTCTAGCAGCTCGGCAATCTGTCTACAAGCTTCAACTTCACCCTTTAGGGTTCTCTCCCTGACATCGTACCCAGCAAGGATCTTTTTGTGGCCCGTCTCGGCAGAAAGCTGTTGATACCTCTTCTCATACCCCTCATGCAATAGGGCAGTTGATTCCTTATACTGATTCTGAAGTTTTTCTAAGGTACATTGAAGATCCTCGATCATTTCGTAATAGGCCACGTTATTGGCCATAGCTCGGTCAAGTAAATCCTTCAGGTATTGATAAGCTTCAGAAGCATTATGACCAAGGATATCAGTAACTTCTGATGCACTCAATTCTGTGTGACCAGCCTTATAATATTCATGACATTGCTGCATCAGCTTTGTGTCATTAGCAGACAGCAGATCCATCCTGGCCAGAAACTAACATAGAAGGAAAAAGTAATCATCAAAAAGAAGATCAAGGCAAGAGTTAATAAAAGAAGCAGACAGAACATCAACAACGTAGAGGAACAAAAAAAGGTGATTTTATTACATCATCAAAAGGAGTACAGCGTTCAGAATACAGAGTACAAGTAAAAGAAAAATAGAAAGAGAATACCGAACAACTTCACACCTTTTCCTTGTCTCCCAAGACTTTCTCGGGAGGCTGGGACGAGGAGCTTGGTTTCTCGGTGGGAACAATGATTTGGTTGGCAGAAGTTGGGACTTGTTCAGGAAGAGCAGGCAAAGACGAAATCTCCTCGGTGGCTGTCTGATTGGGTTGTGGAGCAAGGACTTGATCACCCACTATCATTAAAGACTCCTCGGATGCAGCTTCGTCTTCATCCTCATCTTCAATTGCAGGAGGAGGGCCAGGAAGATGTTGTTGAAATAGCTCAGAGTCCTCGCTCACCTTCAATTATTGCAAGGCAGCAACCCAACCATCTCGGAAGTATTTCAAACTCCCATACTGCACCTGGGTCATCATCGCTGCTACCCCCCATCCCATCCTTTGTCCCAACCAGTTCGAAATGATTTTTTCACAGCTACTTTTCTTTTCATTTTCTCTGAGGAGAGCTTCTCGGATAGAAGATCCTCGGAGGCTTTCAACTTGGCCTCCACCTCTTCCTTCTGGCGATTTACTTCTCGCAGAAGAGTCAGCTCTTCCTCGGCCGATTTCAACTTATTCTCAAGCTCCCCAAAGCTTGTGAGCTTCTCGTCATATTTTTTATTCTCTCTCTCCAAATCCTTAACTTTACTTCCCAACTGCACTTTCTCTGCTTCAGCTGCAGTCAACTTCTTCTCCCATTCAACCCTATCCCCGTCATATTTTTGACGAGAATCCTTCAGAGATTGGGCCAAGCCCTGTAAAGCATCCTCTACTCCAGACGAGGAACTAGAATCCTTGATTGTTTCATCTTTCTTCACTATGGTGTTAAAGAAACTCACCAGCTGAAAAAGAAGGTAATGATAAGTCAGTGCCGAGATACATATGTTGACTGAAAGAAAGAAAAACTCAGGATAAGAGAAACTTACTGAAGCAATGTGACGAGTAGCTAGGGATGTCAGCATATCCCTAGACATGTCTTCTTTAATTCCTTGGACTTCAGGAATGGTCCAAGTCTTTACCGAGCTCATTGCAGAACTCGGGGGAATAACGGTTGGAACACCAGCTCCACTAGCTTGGAGCTGAGGAATGGTTTCAGAAAAACTGACCGAGGAGGATTTCTTCAGTCTCCTCGGTGCCTTTTCAAAAACCTCAACCAAAGAAGAAATTTTGATTGGAGAGATGGTGATTACTTCCACAAGTGCATCCTTCTGCACAGGAGCCACTGGGGGCTTCTCGGCGGCCTTATGAGGAGCAACAGAAGGGGTGGCATCTACTTTCTTTGTCCCCTTCTGGACATCAGTCTTGTTTCTTTTCCCATCTCCAGCAGAGGAAGTCTCCTCGAAGATAGCAGGAACTCTTCTTTTACCCATTTTTTGACTCAGAGGAATGTGAGAGTCTGGTGAAGAATCCTCAGAAGCTGGCAATGGTTCACTAATGCTGACCACAGGACGAGCAGTAAAGGACGATGTATAGCTCCTGTACTGCAACAAGTATGAAGCAGACCTGATGTTCTCGTCTGCAACCTTTTGATGCAAACTCCAGATATGTTTCAAATGCTTTATATTAACTTCTGATTCTTTTGGAGTCTTTCTTTTGCTGTCAACTGCAAACAAAAACATATTGAAATGTCAATCATGCATTTATTCAAACATAATGAAATCACAATTTCAGAAATAAAATAAAATGAAAATAACCTATCCCATTGCCATATGGAGGGCATTTGGGACCTTCATACACTTCTTCTCCAACCAAAGGGGCATGTTGCCAATTTTTTATAACTACCCCATGTTCAAAATAATCCCTGTTAGCATCAGGGAGATTGACTACTAAAGCCCTATTCAAAAATCTAGTTTTTAAATAATAAACATTGTCTAGAATAGCCCATCTATAACAGTACATAATCTCAGGAATTCCTATACGAGTTCCATGAGTTTGATTTAACCTATGCACCCCATTAACTATTCTCCATGTATTGGGGGCTATTTTCGCAGGAACAACATCGAAGTGGTGACAGAACTCTAAGCACAAAGGGTTTGGTGGAAAAGAAAATCCACATTCAGCAATAAAGAGGCTGGGGAACCAATGTCCCTCAGCCAAACGAAAGTAATTTGAAGGCTCAGAAAGATCCTCCAAGGTTACCCAAGAAGGAATAGAGAAATCAGAACGAAATTTCTCAAGAGATTCAATAATATAAACCATGATGAATAAAAGAAGAAGTAAGAAGAGCTTACATGGAAAAAGGAGATCTGTTGACTACGAACGAAAACAAGGATGAACGCACAAGAGAAAGAAAGGCTATGGAAAACTCGAAAGTAGAAAATTGGAAAAGGTAGAAGATGGTATGATTGCCTAAGAAGCTTAAATACTTTGCCTTGGGAAACGGCGAAAGAAATGATTACAAAAAGGAAACTATTACGCTACCGGCGGCTAAAAGGACAAAAAGTGCACGAAGATCGAAGCGCTTATAAAAATGCAAAAAAGGCGGATTCTGTGAATTTGGAAGGAAATTCAAATACAGATAAATGTTCTTAAAAACCAGGAAGATCATTTAATATTGCCATATACCGAGAAAGACCGAGAAAGAATGTTCCATACTCCTCAAAGTTCGAAATATGAAACATTGGGGGCTTCTGTTGATACCACAATTAGTATGCTGATATGGACGAATAATAAGAAGACACGTGTCAATCTACGTGGCACAATAGCAACGAGGAAGCTTATTCCCCCGACCTAGTCATACTCACTCCGAGCAATAAGTGTACTCCGAGGAATTCCATCTCTCCGAGGAACTCCTGAACGACGAGCAACTAAGACGGTCCGAGCTGCATCTCGACCACAGCATTGATTGCCAGATAATTAACAGTTCAACTATTCATTGAATGCTTATCATCTTAATGCACACGCTTGAAGAGCATTAAATGAGTTACCCTTTCATATGTATATCATTTAATGTATCACCCTTTCAGATTTTAGCCTCAAGGCTATAAATACATTATATTACCCTCATTCAAAGGGACCGGAATTTCTTGATAGAACTTGTAATCGAGAATTCTCAAACACTCAGCAATAACATAACAGTGGACATAGGCCATTCTTATAAGGCTGAACCACTTTAAAATTCTTTGTCTCATTTATTTATCTGTGATTGAATAATTAGAGTGATCTAATTTTTTACATCAACACTCACGATACTTAGAAAATATGTTGGAATCTCCATGGACGACCTCCTATAGCTCAATCAAATGTTAGTCCTTGCTCTTCCTCATGTCATGGTACATCTGTGGTACATACAAGAGTTAATGAGCCTTAGGCACTTACTTGTCATGTCATTTCTGGGCCACAACAGTTCACCGAGAAAGATGTTTCGTATCTTCAATAGATGTTAGCTTAACTTAATTCTCATCCCATTTCTTTCTGTAATAACTATAATCTTGCTGAGATTAGTATTTCTCATTCAGTAAATCATATTTTCTCTTCATCTGTTGTTCTTCCTTAGAACACTGATCGAAGGGCTACTAACCACAAGACTGTTATGGCATTCAATTCAAGGGATACTAACCACATGAGCCTCTTCAATATCTTGGACCTCTTAATCAACCACTTCTAACAGAGGTGCCAACTCTGCTAACCTAGCCTCTTCAGCCCGTTGAGCCTGTGAATGCTTTCGATACAACTCCCGCTGACTTTCCAAATGGTGTATCTTTAAAATGTTCAAGTGACCAATTAACCAGTTAAATTGAAAGCCACCTCTACCCAACTCCTTCAAGTTGCCCAGTTATTGATTGATGAGGGTCCTAGCCAGACTTGAAGTTTGGTTATTGACAACCTCAGCAATAATTCTCGCCATACTGTGGAGCCTTTGGATCATTATTTCCGTGTTGGAACGAAGTCAATCGATTGTAAAAATATGGGGGTGAGTGGAAATCTTCTCTATGACAGAACGATGACACACAGAGATTTGCGAAGAACTAGAAGGCAGAATTATGAGGAGAAATTATTGGTAGAGGAAGATCACAACCGGATTCAATGTCTATTAGAACACTAGTAGTGGGACCACGATCGTTATGACTTGACTCCTCAGAAGCAGCTGGTTCCCGATGGGGGAGGCAATAGGCAAATGAGGACTCTAAGTTTGCCCTTCGGTAGGAAGGGGATCCCTAGCAACCTGAAATGAGATAAATATGTGTGAGTTAAAGAAAAATCTTAACAAGTGGTTTTCATTGTTAAGTCACCATTATTGGTGGAGTTTGATGAAAAATATTAACAAGTGATTTTCATTGTTAAGTCACCATTATTAGTGGAGTTTGAGAAAAAATCTTACAAGTGGTTTTCATTGTTAAGTCACCGTTATTGGTGGAGTTTGACAAAAAAATCATCTTAACAAGTGGTTTTCATTGTTATGTCACCGTTATAAGTGGAGTTTGTGAAAAACCTGAACAAGTGGTTTTCATTGTTAAGTAAGATATATATGGCTTCTTATTCTTCGTTTTAACAGGCATAATGATAAGACTTATGCAAAAGAATTGGAAGGCAATGGTTACCTCAGTGGTAGTTGAAGAAAAAATAATAGTAGGAGATGTAACATTAACATCCCTTTGTCTTTTAATAGAACCCTCAAAAAGAGAAACCTCAGCCCCGAACGCAGCACATTTGCCATTAAAAGGCACAAGGGCCAAGACTGGAGAAGGTTCCACTTGAGTTGTTGGAACCTAGGGTCATACAACCCTTATAGGGCTCGAAGGAATCCCTAAGTGAGATGTATTAATTGTAGCCCCAGCACCCGTGAAGCCTTAGGCTGAAAGGGAGGAGTCAGACCTGGAATAAGTTGCAAATAAAAACCTAAGTGTTAGATACAATAAATGTCACGGGAAATAGGGCAATGCAAACATTTAACTAAGCTCAGTGATATTAGATAAGGGAGCAAACCCATAGATTGACCTCATCATAGGAAGCTGAAGAAGAAAATTAGTAACGGATGTGGCTAGGGTCAAAGCAACTGCAACTTGAAATACAACAAAGCACTTTGAAAATATGTCAACAAAAGAAAAAGAAATAGGTAGAAAAATATCTAAAGTCATTACCTCAGGGGTACTTGATGAAACTGGAACAACGTACATAGGAATCGCAGGTGAAAGAGATAACTCATAATAAGCAAGAGGAGTATCCTCTAGATGAGGGGAGACTCCCACAGATTCAACAAAGGTAGTTGCCCACCTAGCAGCTTCCTTTGCACATTGGGAGGCCGGATAATGAGAATATGTGAGCCCAATCATGAGAGAATGGGGAGGAGATGCAACGGTCTTTGAAATACCGAACCGTCCTCTAATGAAAAGACTCACTGGGGAGAAGGTCTATCTACCTCAACCTCCTAACAAAGTTAGGATTTGGCACAGGTGTTAGAAAATATACTTCACTAAGCTATAAATGGCTAAGTGTTGGAAAACTTACTATTTCCTCTGGAGAAGAGTGGGATGAAATGACCACAGGCGAAGCAGGAGTAGAATAAATTGGAAAAGACCTCTCAGTGGGATGATGCTCAACCTTAGGACTATCATTAAGTGTAATATCCTCAACGGTAGAGGGAGGATGAGAGGTTTTAGAAGTAGAGCCAGCAGGTGGATATTGCGCCTCGTATACACATTGTTTATGGGTATTTGTCCCCAAGGTCTACTTCCTCAAGACAGAAGCATGACCAGTTCCAGAGGGGAATCCAGAACCCTTTTCTCCTTGACTAAGTCCCCTCAGCAGTATCCACTAATAATGTAGGAAATGTTGTAAGGGGAGGAACTAAATGAGCATTTTGTCGAAATACATGTTGTAACCACTCCATCTCTGCTTAGAACCTCAGCCATATCTCCTCGGTTATTTCGATATATGGTGCATAATGAATAGAGGCAATGGAAAATGGTTCCAGAGGAGTTTGGGACTTTGGTAGGGATATGGATGTTGATGAAGTCCCACACTTAGAGACCCTACATTTCTTGGCATGGGGTTGGGAACGCACCTCACTAGGAGCTACATTAGTGGAAGTGCCTTTGGCAGTTGGTTTGGGTATGGGGGATTTCTTGGACCTTGGTGTATAAATGGGAATTATGGAGAAAAATGGAGGTATCTCTCTAGGGGGATGATTAAAGGGAACTCAACCCCCAAGATGGAATTCCCCTTAAGTCCAAACTCTAAAGAGGGAAAGACTGAACAATGGGTAAACTGGGGCCCTGGATGAATTCTTCAATTTTGGCTAGTTATGTCAGCCAATACTTCATGGCAAAATAAAAAGTTACAACCCCCTTCCTGGTAAGTGTAGGAATGGTTACCGACCACTTATTGCTGAGCAGATGTTGGAGGTTACTGAAACGATATAAAAGTCACAAGCCTAAAAAAAGTGTCTCTGGCATGAGATTCTTGAACGACTGACCAAGGAACCCCCTAGTCATAGCCAAATCGATGGCTGTAATGGTTGGGGTTATAATGTTTAAATGTATATGCCCATTCGGTATAAGAGGGAAGGTAGTTGGGAGTCAAAGTTAAAATGACAGTAAGTGAAGGATCCTCTATTATAAGGTCCTTAGGAGTGGGTTGCACCACCCTGGACACAGGACCAAAGAAATTACAAATGTAGGCAAGAGAATCCTCACCATAGGGCCTCATAAAAAAGGAGCTTGTTCTATAAAAAAATTCCCAGTATGTCCTTTCAGCTTTATTTCTTGTGAAAATACATAAGACGATGGGGCTTGATGATTTGGGCAGAGGGAAGAGGGACTTAGTTGGAAGTTATATCAGGGAAATGGTAGTAAAAGAAACCAGTCAAAACAATGTTGTTGGAAAAATTAGCTAAGTTATGTCGGCCCAAAGATCTCTCCATGTCCAAAAGATTCCTATCTAACCAAGAGTAAAGGGATCCTAAGGCCATAACTTCCAAAGAGAGTTTTTACCCCTTGTCCCAACGGATCGAGAGGCTAATTAAGTCCCTATGTGGTTGATCATTGGGCTTACTAGGTAAATTAAAGCGTAAAAGAATCATAAGAAAGTAGGTTGGTAACTTAATATATGTACCTTTTTCTTGGGCCAAACTCAGTAGTAGCATCAACACGATAGAAATAATAGATAAGGGGGGTAAAGGTGGCTTTATTGGAAGTGCAGATGCACCTCCTGTAGATCTGGTCCAAGTTAGCTCGGGATTTTGTTTCCTCGACATGCAAGGCCTCATCATGATAAGATTAAGTACCCATACGATCAAGCCCAAGCACTTCACTGACATCCTCAAGGGTAATGGTGAACTCTCCCCATGAGGCAACGAACGTATGGGTTGTGGTGTTCTAATGAGAAACCAAGACTTGAAGGGAAACATTGTGCTTGGAAAGAGTGAACTCCCCAAACCATGTAGCATAGTGGAGACCAACTTTTGTGAGGACATCAATGTAAGTGGTTTGCATGAACGAATTACAAGCAATAAAAAGGGATAGGGAACCACTAGTCCCTTCGAAATAAATTTGGGAGTAAGGGAAGTCACCTCGGTCTAAACAAAACCTCATAGTTCCCTCTGGGGGAAAATAACCCCAGACAGCAGAGTCTTCGTCTTCATAACGCAGAAAAAAGGGCCTTACCACTGAAAGTGCAAGTTTTGCAGGCACTTGAGAAATTTTCATCCTTACCAAAACTATGGGAGCAATGGTAGAAACAAAGTTGGTCCTAGTGGGCTGCCACCAAGGTGGTGGCATCCAAAGTGGTAGAGGAGGTAGCAGTGTTGGTGGAAGGCAGAGCACTGGCGGCAGGAGAACCTAGAGAGCTTCAAGAAGCCATGCGAGATAATCGGGGGAGTAAAAATCTTGCAAAGATGGAAGAGAGGACTAAAAATGGCAGAATAACAGTGACTGGAAGTTGTAAAGAGTGCAAAGATAACAAGAACTGGGTGGAAAGCTTGATAACAATGGTGGGTTTGATTTTCTCTCTCTAAGAGTTCTGAAAGTAATGAAGAAGATGAATGAAAAGGTAAAAGAGAAAAATAGCTAAGTGTTGAGATATTAGAAATTTGAAAAATCAAGTGGACGTTTGACTTTCCCACCAAAGCACGTGCTCAATCACCCATGATCATTACAAGTTGACATGTGGCAGTTCAGGGAGTTCTCTGATCGTTGAAAAGTCAATCTCATGTCATTAATGAGGTGATGTTGGGGAGAGAGAAAATGTTACTTCCAAGAGAAGTTGAAAAAAATTAGCGCCAGAATTTTTGGGATATATTTCGAATCCCAAAAGCCCTAATGATGGTGTAACGAGATGAAGGTGCAACATGTGGAATTTTATATTTTTAACCCATCAGAGAGAAGTTGCTAGCACAGTTCAAAAAGTTCACAATGTCCCCTCACTATAAGTCTGAACGGGGTTAACTTTAACTCAGGTCCATCAGGGAGAATTTACTTTTTGAACAAGTTGAAATAGGGATAGCCAAACCTCAGGTATCTCAGGGAGAATTCTTACTTCACAATCGAGAGAGAAAATTTATCCATTTCACAGTTCAAAAAGATCACAATGTCACCTTGCCAATAGTCCAAACGCTGCTTACTTTGTCTTAGGTCCATTGGGGAGAATTTAATCTTTTTGAACAAGTCCAAGGGAGATCGAATAAATGACAGGCCACAACCAAGAGATAATGGGGAAAATTCTCATCACTAGGGGAAATCTTAACAGCGCAGTCGACTCACTAAAAATTCATGTAACGGTGGAACGAAATGAAAAAAATCTAGGGTGAATTTAACTTTGACCAGTCAGAATGATGAATAACACAGAACGATCGGGATATAACAAAAACAATAATAATGCCCCTTCAACATAGGCCCGGGAAATGAAGAGTCTTGGTTCAGGTACAACGGGGAGAATTTTACTTTTTTCCAACAGATACGAGGCAAAAGTTGCAAAGAATATGGAGATGGAAGAATTTTTCAACACAAAAGAACAGGGTCCATCCAATTGAGAAGTTTCCGTGCAAACATTTCTTGTGGATCACAACAAATCTCTACACAAAAGGGCAAATGTAGGGGAGATTGAAGGTAATCTCTGAATTGGAGGGAGATTTCCCAATTAACAGAAGAGACTCAAAAGAAGGAACCATCGATGCAGCTCAGTGAGGAAGCCCAGTGAGGCATCTCAGTGAGGGAGCCCGCCGAGTGAGCTGCGTTTATCTTCAATTCGAACTTAGTCAAATTTGTATATTTTAATTTACATAAATTATTACGTTGTAATAATTGTAATATTGAGTGTGGGTTCAAACAATACTCACTAGGGACCAAGCTTGGCATGGCTTAGGAGAGCTCACTTGATCTACCGAATGACCCCGTCGTGGGAACTTTAAAGGGACTTGGTTTGGAGGATTGAGAAGTGAGGTAGCATCAAGACTTGTCTTGACCATCTTAGATACACCTGATAAAACACTGATAGATCTTGGATCATGGAACCTTGCGCAAAGTAACCTTGAGTTCCATCGAATGTTTACTTTTGAAACAAACATCCATCTACCAAATGTCACATCTACTTTATGTGATGTCCCTAGCCAACTAAACATTGTCCAATTTAAACTTGAGTAAACTATTGTGGTATTTGAGGTTTTCATACAGTTGGTGAGCTACCTCTGCTGTGATAGTCCTCTGACGCACAGTGTCCAGGCAAAAGGCATGTCTTGTCATTTAATATTTATAACGTAGGGTGTGCTACTTTTACAGGCATTTAATGCTTGTGACTTAAAGTATGAAAGGATGTCTTTCGCATTTATGGTGATCAAGACGTCTTTGGAAGGGTTTGGGGGACTATTTATTGACCCCAACCACTTCTGAGAGAGGGGTTCTTATTTGGAGAGTTCTTTCTAGAGTTATTGGCTAGAGGGTTATTACTATCAAGAGGAATGTTATTGAAAACCATAGTCTTTACTCACCCACCATTGTCATTTATTCTGAAGATTTTCATAGCTTACAAGAGAGAGATCAGAGTTTATTGGTGTGTTGCCTGCCTACCATGGTGTATCTAGGGTGACTACTTCTCTTTTCCTTTGAATGAGTTGTTTATGAGTATCCTTACTATCTTCTGAGTTATAAATGAGATATTTGTGAGGTCAAACTGAGTTTGCTACTATATTGTGATTGTGTGTTCATTTTATAATCAATCAAGGATATTTGGGTTAACTTGTTATCACTATACTTGAGGGATTACACCTCCATCTATAATCGAACTACCCTCTTACAACTTGTTTATACATTTAGTGCCAAAATACAACAAGTTTATATGCACGAGGAGATGGATTTTGAACCCAAAAATCTTACTATATGGTTTAAACACAATTTCATTCTAGAATTTCATAACACTTGCAAAATTACATTTCAAGACATAAAAGACATTTAATTTCTTCAAATTCAACAAATGTCTATTTTTCATAAAACCTTTATTTTTCAAGAACTTTAAAACATTATTATTTCACCAACTTTCCAACAAAATTAACATCATTTTACATCATAAAATGCTTTTCATCAATAATTTTAGAAAATACACCATTTTCATAAAACATCAACTTTTATTATTTCGGAACCTTGAAATATTTACTCATTCTTTATTTTCAACAAAATTACATTTTCCAACATTTTTATTCCAGAAAAATATTTATTATCTTTTTGACACTATTTACACCATTTAATTACATACACCCCACTCAAATAGTCTAACTACAAGACTACTAATGCAAAATAACATTTTACACTAAGATTAAGGCTTTCCCGCCGTTAATGGCTTTAATGGTGGTGTTGGTGTAGGAGGATCAACCCCCACCTTCAAAGGTGGCCTCAAGGAGTTACCAAATGCATCATCTAAACCTCCAAAGTAAGACCCACTTCATCTTCTTCAAGAGACCCCCCAGTACAATTTCCAAAATTCATAGCCGTTCTTTGTCCATGGTGCAAATGGGTGTTTTTAGTTCAAAGATGATGGAATGTATTATAAAAATGGTGTTTTATGGGTGGGCTATGGTGGATGAGTGGTGGCCAGGTGGTGGGTGGTGGTGGAAGACCACCCACCTCTTCCTTTATCTCACTCTCTCTCATTCGCCCATTTGTCCCAACACAAATGACCTTAAAAACACTAAACAAACCCTTATAAAACACCACTTAAACCCAAAATTCCATTTTACCCTTGCTGGACAAATCTGAGATCAATAACAGATAAAATCATGGGCTTAGAGTGTGACAGGGCACAAGGATGATCAGATCTAAAAACTCGACCAAGGTCGTTTGAACGACTTCCCCTATGTCATTCGAATGACAGAACCTATGTCGTTAGAATGACATTTAATGTCATTCGATCTATGGATCACGCAAACCTTATCGTGACCAGCTATAGTAAGTCTGTAGCGCGTCGTTAGAAGCCCTGCTACTCGCGGCACCTTTCACGACCTTAACAGTGTCATTTGGACGACCACTTTTCTTTTTCTTTTATTTTTCTCCAACCTTTCACCTATAATTCTTCCATAATTGTAATAAACTTCTCCTCAATTATAATCAATATATAATTTAATTAATTTACTAGGGTGGGATTTTACATGTAGCAAAGATTTAAAAACTCACTTGGTACACCTAAAAATCACCATTAAGTTGTTGAGAGTTAATCAATTATATGCAATAAAGTCAGGTGCTCTTTTGGCATTTCTCAAAATGAGTACTTAGGATTGCTACTGATCAATTCATGGTCATTGCAATGCTTAACTAGAATATTCACATGTCTCTCAAGCGTTGAGAGGATTTTTTTGCCTAACTGTATATTGTGAGGCGAGAATAATTCGAAATCATGTCAATATTAGTAAGCCACTTGCTAATTTGCTAAAGGACAAAGGGTTTTAAAGGTCTTCTGAAACAAAACTGCCATTTAATGAATTGAAATATGATATAGCTCAAGCTCATATACTTGCTTTACCTAAATTTACTAAACCTTATATAATTGAGACTGATGAATGTGCGATTATTCGAAAGAAATTCAATATAAGAGTTGGATCAAGAAGTTTTTGAAGATCTATGTGGTTGATGAGAAGGTGCAGAGGTCATTATGGCCTTCTTGGCCTCTATTTTAGCACCCCCTCCCCAACCCTTCTTCTCATAGACTTCTTAGGTATAGGGAAGAATTTACATGGACTCTAATGGTGACCTCAAGTTATGATGCAACCAGTACATGAATTGGTCGTGGGAGGCCATGCTAGCATAGTTGGCATCTAAGAAGCACAAACACGAGTGTCCTGTTTAATACGACATGGACATGCTGAATTAGCAAATCTTAAAAATTAAGATACGACCCCACATCGATTAATAAATCTGTTTTTATCAATTTTATATGAAGAAAATAAGAACATAAAAAGAAAAAGGAAAACATGTGTGAATACTTATGAAAAAGAATAACTTAAGGAAAAACATGGAAATGAGTGTTTTTTTAAGATACTAAATGTCGCAGAGAACCATTTTATTGCCAGTAGTGTATGGTAGGGGATAAACGTTTTAGTGCCAATTGGACATAATGTTTAATAGATGATCCCAAAACAATACCACTTGTTTAACTTATGTTGTCGTATCCTTATTATACATTTAAGTATAAACATATGAAAACTAGTGTCGGATTCATGAAATTTAGTGTCTCACAGATTGATTTATATTTAAATTATGGACACATAAAAAGCACTGGCGGACACGTGTTCGAGAGTGTACGTTACCTTCTCAGAAGTATCCGTGCTTCCTAGGTTGGCATAGTTCTCAGACAGGAAAGGCACACGAAGGCGCCGACATCTCCATGGAGCCTAAATGCAAGGCGCGACATATCTAATTGACGCAAGGCACACTTATGAAAAATTTATTGCGAAGGTAATTGGTACAAGTCCCATTGTCTTGGTCAATAATGCAAAAGATCTTTGAGTAGGTCAACGATGTTAGAGATTCTTTGAGTGGATCAATGGTGTCAAAGGTCCTATTATGCTAACTCAACGCAATAAAATTAACAATGTACCCCCAAATATCTTTGACAGCTAACGACCTCATTAGAAAAAATAATCAAATCTTTGAAACTCCATAACTTCAAATTTACAAATCCAAAATTCACAAAATTTATATATTTGGAATCTAGTCATCTAGATCTATCGAACAACGCCCATATTCAATATTTTTTGACCAAATAATCGAAACTGTTAAAACTTCAATTTTTTTTGCGAAAAACCTTCTTCTCCAGCTCCGATAATGATGCCGCTGGCACGAACCGGAGAAAGAAATAGAGAAAGAGAGAAACAAATGAGGAGAAACAAAAAAACTCCGGTGGAAACATCAAACAGCCTCCAGTAAGCTTATCCAATTGATTATTTCGACAAGACTTCAGTAGAGGTGGGGGCAGGGCTGCTAGAGAGAGTGGTTATGTGTGTGTTTTAAGAGAGAGTAAGTGGGTTTAAAATGGGTATGAGTGAGGGGCACATTTGTTTAAATATATGTGCGCTCTATAATGAATAAGGAATTAGTGCATTAAAAAAAGTCAATCGGATTTTATGCATCTTTGACTAAATAAACAGGCCTAGCCCATAATAATGCCAAAAATTATATTATGGACTCTTTCTACAACAATTCTTGGCATGTAATCAATAATATTGGTAAGGTATTATGCTTTTGTTCATTTCATTTCTTGTTTTTTGTAATTTTTTAGCGTAAATTTGGTTCTTACCTTATAGTGTTATACTAGCTATATTTAGATAGATCTTTGTTAGAATCAAAGTTCGATGGTATACATTCAGTTTTCCAATTCAAAGTTCGAATTTGTTGTTTGTTTGTCATTGAGGTATTTGAAGATCAAGTGGTTTCTTAATATGAAATGAATTGTATTTTATTGTAGTTTTCTATTTTTTTTCTTTCATCTTGTTCTTCTTCTTCTTGTTCTTCTTCTTCTTCTTCTTCTTCTTCTTCTTATTATTATTATTATTATTATTATTATTATTATTATTATTATTATTATTATTATTATTAATATTAATATTGATATTATTATTATTAATATTATTATTAATATGATGATGATGATGATGCAGTAATTCTTTCGATTCTATCTTTAACCTTTATTATTTATTCCTTAATAACACTGAAGTAGAATAACATTATATCCAAGATGTAAAACAAAATTCATTAATTTATTTGGGATGCTCCGTTTACCCGTGAAACTGATGGTATATTTTGTGTTCATAACAATGATAAGGCATTTGATTATATAATGTTTTTTCATTATAGTTTATGTTCTCATGTTATCTACATGTTTTGAGTTTCTTTAGGAATAGCACTTGGGGTGTGTTTGATTACAAATTTGGGAAAATGATTGAAAAATAGTTTTTTTATGAGAAGTTAGAAAATGAGTGGAAAAAGATAGGAAATTTTTTGTCTTACTTTTGGATTTTTCTATGTAATTTCTTCGTGGGTAGGTCTGAAATGTTTTCATAAAAAAAATAAAAACTATGGAGAATTTTTCCATACTCATAACTATCACTTTTTTTAGAATGTATTATATGTATGTTTATAGAAAAAATGAACTAAAATAAGTATTTTCGATAGACAAGCACCAATAACGGTAAAAAATGAATTAAAAGTGAAATAAGTATTTTTTTTGTTAGAATACTCACCCAGAAAAAGGTAAAATAATTACTTGGCATAACCACCAAAAAAAAGTAAAAAAATGAACTAAAATAAGTATTTCCTATGGAAAAGAAATCAATGTCAACCAAACGGACCCCTTAGTTATATGTTTTATACTAAAGAAGCAAATTCTTAATCACAACTGTATCCTCCGGTTAGATTAATAATAAAAATTTTCCCTATATGCTAACCATTAATGAATTTCTCTTATAATACCCATCTAGGCCTTTTACTTGTTTCCCATCTTTTGCTTTGGTTCTTTGCAATGAAGAGGTTAACATTTAATTCTCTGAAAACATTTAGAACTGTTTTTCTTCCGAAACGCTGGGGATTTACCGCTAAATTTGTTAGGGCCTCTTCATAAGTGATGTTTTATAAAATGGTTTCGCAATGTTCAACAAAAAGAACTCATTTTGGCATTGTTAATTATTGTTACAAGCTTGCTGGTAGAAGAACATAATTAGCCTTAAATAGAGATTAAATATTGTGTATGACTAGGGATACCTTTTAGACAATACATTAAATCCCCACATATGAAATATACATAAATAATTGAAGTTTGAACTCCTAGCCTAATTGTATGTAAGATATAAGGATTTGTGTTTCCTTTTCTGTTTCCAAGACCACTTATTATTAGTGTGGGATGAAGTATTGCGCTTATTTGAAGATGTGACCATCGTAAGGTCCCATCACCCGCGGTCCCATGGCCACCAGAATATGATTAATATCTCTTTATAAAATTCCTATGTTGTCACTCTCTACTCCTCATAGGGTCTGTGTTTTGAGTGGATGGAAAAATTTCGCAAGGAAATTATTTCTTTACCTTCCCCAAAGAAAATTTGATCGTCTTCTTATAATGAGTAATTTACACACGATAAGTACATATGTAAATTTATAATCCGTAGTAAACTACAATTCTTCTTTTGGTTAGTGGCTCATGAGAGAGTGTGTGACATACTATGGGTACAACAAGACTCCATATCACTTGGTATTGCATTGTCCCATAGCCTCTTTTTTGTTGAATAAAGTTCGAAAGGAGTTGGGGCTAGAGGAAACTCTCCCTAGAGATCTAGGGAAGTTTCTAATTGATATTATCACAGATGGTACGATCGGAGAAGGCATATTTGGAGATGTATAATAATAGCTCTTATTCGGCAAATTTCGCTAGAATAAAATTCAAGGATCTTTGAAGGGGGGAAGAAAGAAAAAGAAAGCCTATGATAAAAGATGAAGTTCTTAGCTTCTTATTAGGCTGCAGTTGACGGGAATTTTGGAGGGAACTCCTTTTTGCACCTTTGGAGTTATCATTGAAGAATTCAATTTTGAAAACTGTGTACAATCTTGTAACACCCCGTATTTTTAATGATTTTTAAACATGGGATTAATTAAATTAAATATGGGAAATTAATTGATAATTAATTCGAATCAAAATAAATATTAACTAACGAGATAAGGGTTAGTATTTACTTGTAAGGACACAAATTTCCAATTGAGTCATTAGTAGTTTTGGCTCAATTCCGGACAAAAACGTTTAAGTTATAGGATAGAGTATATTGATCATCCTTCAAGCCTATGAAGTGTTTGTTGAAGACATAGCGGCCAAGTGTATAAAGCTTCATTAAAATGCCGAGTTTAAGTGCCTCGTTTCTACGTCATCAATAGTGGTTCCATGCTCCCAAGGTATGAATGCATTAAAATATATATAGGAGCTCGGAACATGATTATATGGGTGTTAGGTTTTATTAAAACTGTGTTTTGTTTTCAAAAAGAATGAATTAAGACTTTAAATAACGTTTATAAAGTTTTCTGGGCTAAAAATGAGAATTTCTAAATTTTCTGGAAGTTCGTTTGATATGTCGTTCGAACGAGATTTTCGTCCGAACCAGATGTCGTTCTAACGATTTTGCCAACGAGTTCCCAGAATAGGCCACTGGAATGTCATTCGATATGTCGTTCCAATAAACCTTATGTTCGAACGGGATTTTCGATGAGATTCTAACGAGTTCACACTGGAACTTCGTTAGAAGCATCGTTCGAACGAGATTTCGTTCGAACGAAAATGTCGTTCGAACAAGATTTCAGACAGGAAAATTTTATGGCAGTTTTTAGTAGTTTTTTCCCATGTTTGCCACTTGTTTACCCCACTATCTATTTGCTGAATATCTATGTGCTAGAAACCAACTTTTTCTTTCAACTTTTTCATACCATACTAACTCCTAGAGAAAGTTTTGAGAGTTCATCTTTTACAAGAAAAAGTTCATGTTTTGAGTGATAATTTTCAAAGACAAATTCAATTACCACTCTAGTTTTCACCCATTGTTTTGTTTATCCAAGTTCATATATATACATCTTGCTTGGAGTTTGGCACCTGGTTTGTCTCTACACCGAATTGAAGAGATCATTTGGGTTTTCTTCTAAATTTCTCAAAGAAGAAGAATTTTTTAGCTGCGGCTTTCTCACATGGTAAAAGGCACCATGTGTGGTTAACGGTGTACCTATTGTCTGATCAGTGAGTCCGAGATCGCGGTGGAGCTCTGTGGTTATCCGCTAGGAAGAGGTGGTTACAAGAATACGAGTCAAGGCTTGAGAGGGTTCGAGTTGAGGAAGTAAGTCATCTGTCTTGTAAATGTAAATTCTGTACTTAGTGGATTTGAGGATAAGGCTGTTCGAGGTTATTTCCCGTTGTGGGTTTTTCCTCGTACATCGCGGCGTAGTGTGATTGATTTTCTCTTATCTTGCGTAATAACTTAGAACGCATGCTTAGGAGAATACAAGATAAAATTGGTTTTAATTGTCACACTTAATTTAATTTGGGGCTTAATTAAATTTGGGTAACGCTAATTTAATTCAAGTCATTTGTTAAAAATGATTTGGCCTAACTTGATAAAATTACAAAATATGACTTAGGCAAATTCTAGGACTTGGATTAATATGGTTTAAGTGAAATTAACATAAGTGTGTGTTTTAATCATATTTCACTTTGTTTAATTTTAATTTGTAAAAGAAATTAAAATTTGGTAATTCGTTTTTGTTGAACCATCTTACGCTTACGCATATCTATTTAAAAGGAAATTGTTTTCAAAGTATAAGAATTTTAAAATTGGGGGCCTCCGGGCACTTTCAAATTGGTATCAGAGCCAAAGCCATAAATTATTTCGTTAAATATCTTTTAAATAATTTTTGGCTAAAATGGAATTTTCCCCATTCTCAAAATTTCCTATTTTCGATGGTTCTAGCTGCACGTACTAGAAAGAGCGAATGAAATCGGCACTAAAATCTATCGACGAGAGAGTTTGGTTATTTGTAGTTAATGGGTGGTATCCACCAACTCATTTAGTAGATAATGAACGTGTTCCCAAATCGGTCGATAGATGGAATGATAATGAGTTTAAACTTTCAAATTTTAATTCCTGAGGTTTAAATACCTTGTTTAGTGCACTCACACCCGAATAATTCAAACGTATTATGAAGTGTGAAACCGTTAAAGAAGCTTGGGATATTTTCACAACTAACTCATGAAGGAACTAGTGTCGTTAAGGCTTCTAAACTCCAAAACCTCACCACCCAATTTGAAACCAACAAAATGAATGATAATGAAACTTTTGATGAATTTTATGCTAGACTTTCCGATATTGTCAATTCATCTTTTAACTTGGGAGAGAAAATACCCGACGACCGAGTTGAAAAGAAAATTTTATGGTCCCTTCCCGGTAGATTTATCCCAAAAGTGACTGTTTTAAATTCTTTACCAACTTTAGCCTCTACGAAATTAGAAGAGCTCGTAGGTGATTTACAAACGTACGAACTAGACATGTTTCCCTCTAAAACTGAAAAGAAAATAGAAAAGGGCATCGCTTTAAAAGCCTGAAAAGAGGTCAAACAAGTAGTAGAGAGCGAGAGTGATAGTGACTCGGGAGACATGGCCTTGTTTACTCGAAAATTTAGAAAATTTATCAAATTTAACAAAGATAAATTTAAAAATGATTTTAAGAAATTTGAAATTTCTAAGTATGACAAAGCTGAAAGGATCCCTAAATCTTCTAACGAAAATTTAAATAGGGACGAGTCAAATAGGTGTTTTGGTTGAGAAGGGTATGACCATAGGTCTTCTGAGTGCCCCACTAAACTAATGAAAGAGGGTAAGCGAACCATTTCATATAATGCGACCCTTAGTGATAGTGATGAGGAAGAGGGACTCGATTCCCCCACTAAGCCTAACTTTGTGTCTTTTATGGCTTGTTGTGTGAGTTCCGATAATGAATCTTCCCATGAAGATATTCAAACACATGACACTTCCTTGGTCAAAGTTTATGAATCCCCTATTTTTTATGGTAGTGAGAGTGAAGAAGAAAGAGAGAGTGAAAATGAAGAGGTTATTGTGAGTGAACTTCAAAATGCTTTTCAAGAATTATTTGAAGAATCTATTAAATTAAAAAGAGCTAATTTGAAGTTAGAATCTAGTTTAAGAGAGAATGTCAAGGTCGTTGATGGTAGTAAGTTAGTTGAAGACCTTAGGACACGAGAGAAAGCTCTTCTAGAGAAGCTTGAATATATATAAGGCGAGAGAGATAGCCTTAGGGGTTTAATGGAATCCTTGAAAAAGGAGCTTCTTGCTTTTGAAGAGAGAAATGTTTTATTAGAGTCTAACATTTTAGAATTGCAAAATAAATTAAAAGACTCTAGTAATGTCAAATTTGATTTGGAGTGTCGTTCGAAAAAATTAGATAAAATCTTAGGAATGGTCCAAATTAAAAATGACATGTATGGTTTAGGCTTCAATACTTGTAATTAATCTACTCATAAAGCCAAAACCAATGTTTTATTAGAATCTACTAGGAAAGCCTTTAGAGATCATTCCTTAGCTACCAAATTTTGACTTAATTTTACTTGTACACATTGTAGTCGAAAAGGTCATCTTAGGAAATTTTGTTTTGATATTAAACGAATTCCTAGAAAATCCCAACGTAAAGCAACCAATGTAGTTAAAATTTCTACACCCCAAGATTGTCATTCTTCATTAATTTGGGTTAGGAAATCTGACTTGGTTGCCTTGCAAAATAGGACGTTTGATTCTCATTTACTTTCACATGCTTCCTCCCTTGCTAAATCTAAAGGATGAATGTGTTAGTGTTTGCATACTTTAGCTTTTTTGCTTCATGCTATATTATCATGCTAAATGTATGCTTATTTAATCATTTTCTAGTCATTGCTTCATCACATATCTCATGCTAGAATAATGATTTTTGGTTTATCTTTTGTATTATATTTCTTTTGTTTGAATTAAATGAAAAATACAAAAAGATTTTTGTTTGTCTTTTGAGTATATATTTTTATTTTTGGTTAAAATTTTTAAAAAAAAACTTAAAAAGATTTTATTTTGTGTGTATTTTAGTGTGACACACTTTATATGGCATATACTTGTGTTTGAATCCCATATTTTTCGCTCCCATGTGGCTTGAACTTTTGGTTTAGATTGTCAATCCATAAAATGTTCTTTACCATGTTTATATGGAGTAGTTGGAATTTGTATTGATTAAATGGATTCTATTTTTATATGCCTCTATTCACACATGCACGAAATCATTTAAAATTTTAATGTCACATGTTATATTTGAGCTTTGTGAGGTGTTCTCCTACCAATTTAGTCATCTACATATTTATGACCTAGGAGGACTAGTGCATGTCAAAATCCGTTGCACGTGAGTTTGTGAGATATAAAAAAAATGATATATAAAAATGTGCACGGGGAAGGGCTCCGAAAGGATTTATTATCCTTTGCGATAGTAAGCCACCGTTTGAAATGGACCTAAAAGAAATACGTGGTCCAAAGGCCTAAAAACAGAAAATATGGCATTAAAAAGAAAAATAATTGCCAAGGCCTATGTTTAATTGATATATTCATTCTAAATTAATATAAATGCTTATTGAGGGAGATTGGATGGTATATCAACGGTTTGCACAATGTCCATTTATCCTAGTGGTCTTTATTGTCATGACTCTATTTGGTTTGTAGAATCATCAAAACTCTAGGCTTGTATGCATTGTGTATGTTTGTTCATTGAGTTCAATATTTATTAGCACATGAGGTTATATTCAAATGTGATAAAGTTTGCAATCAAATGAGAACTCCATGAATGTATTTTAAGTGTTTGGGTCTAAATGTAATTGTTACTAGTTCACACCCCTACACTACCATTTCCATATGACACATTTTTTTCCATACGAGTGTGCTAAACTTACTGTATTTTTGTGTCATTTGTGTGTTTATATCTATATACCTTTTAGAGTATATATATATATATATATATATATATATATATATATATATATATGCTTTCAAGTCCATCTATGCCTCTACTTCATTAATTAGTATCTATCTTGGATTAGTTATGCCATTGTTGCTCATATGCTTTAATGTCTTATCACTCTAAGATTCAACGTGGTTAATTATTTTTATCCTTTGTCTATTCCTGAATAAAAAGGGGGACAATGATAGGGGGAGAAATGGTATCTAATCCGATTGTAATCGTATCTAAGTTAGGGAAATTTTTCTTAGGGGGAGTCATGACCTTCTTAGGTAGATTTGTTTTGATAAAGGGGGAGAATTAATTTTGGTGGAGTATTTATTTTCATTGCATTAAATACTTTGATATTCCCTACGCGTTTGATAGTTTGCTTAAGTGTGTAGGAATTCTTCTAAAACGGAAACCTTCATGTGGCAAAGCGTTTAATTCTAAAGTGGTATTCGAGTCAAGCATTGTACTATTTATTTTGGGTGGGATGTGTTTGAGTCTAGTGAGCTTGACGGCCCTTTACGATTTTTGTAAGGAATAGCCAAAGGGGGAGATTTGTAAGGACACAAATTTCCAATTGAGTCCTTTGTAGCTTTGGCTCAATTCTGGACAAAAAAGTTTAAGTCATAGGATAGAGTATATTGATCATCCTTCAAGCCTATGACGTGTTTATTAAAGAGGTCGCAGCCAAGTGTATAAAGCATCATCAAAATACCAAGTTTAAGTGCTCGTTTCTACGTCATCAATAATGGTTCCATGCTCCCAAGGTATGAATGCATTAATATATATATAAGAGCTCGAAACATGTTTATATGGGTGTTAGGTTTTATTAAAACTGTGTTTTGTTTTCAGAAAGAATGAATTAAGACTTTAAATAACGTTTATAAAGTTTTCTGGGCTAAAAATGAGAATTTCTAAGCTTTTTGGAAGTTCGTTCGATATGTTGTTCGAACAAGATTTTCGTTCGAACCAGATGTCATTCGAACGAGTTCCCAGAATAGTCCACTGGAATGTCTTTCGATATGTCGTTCGAACGAACCTTATGTTCGAACGAGATTTCCAAACGAGATTCTAACGAGTTCACAGTGAAACTTCATTAGAAGCCTCGTTCGAATGAGATTTCATTCGAACGAAAATGTCGTTCGAACGAGATTTCAGGCGGGAAAATTTTATGGCAGTTTTTAGCAGTTTTTCCCATGTTTTCCACTTGTTTACCCCACTATCTTCTTGCTGAATATCTATGTGCGGGAAACCAACTTTTTTTTCCAACTTTTTCATACCATACTAACTCCTAGAGAGAGTTTTGAGAGTTTATCTTTTACAAGAAAAAGTTCATGTTTTGAGTGATAATTTTCAAAGACAAATTCATTTACCACTCTAGTTTTCACCCATTGTTTTGTTTATCCAAGTTCATATATAAACATCTTGCTTGGAGTTTGGCACCGGGTTTGTCTCTACAGCGAATTGAAGAGATCATTTGGGTTTTCTTCGAAATCCCTCAAAGAAGAAGAATTATTTAGCTGCGGCTTTCTCACGTGGTAAAAGGCACCATTTGTGGTTGACGGTATACCTATTGTCCGATCGGTGAGTCCGAGATTGCGGTGGAGCTCCGTGGTTATCCGCTAGGAAGAGGTGGTTACAAGAAGACGCGTCAAGGCTTGAGAGGGTTGGAGTTGAGGAAGTAAGTCATTTGTCTTGTAAATGTAAATTTCGTACTTAGTGGATTTGAGGCTGGGGCCGTCCGAGGTTGTTTTCCGTTGAGGGTTTCTCCTCGTACATCGCGGCGTAGTGTGACTGATTTTCTCTTATCTTGCATAATAACTTAGAACGCATGCTTAGGATAATACAAGATAAATTTTGTTTTAATTATCACACTTAATTTAATTTGGTGTTTAATTAAATTTGGGTAACGCTAATTTAATTCAAGTCATTTGTTAAAATTGGTTTGACCTAACTTGATAAAATTACAAAATATGACTTAGGCTAATTTTAGGACTTGGATTAATATGGTTTACATGAAATTAAAATAATTGTGTGTTTTAATCATATTTCACTTTGTTTAATTTTAATTTGTGAAATTAAAATTTGGTAATCCTTTTTTATTGAACCATCTTATGCTTTCGCATATCTATTTAACAGGAAATAGTTTTCAAAGTATAAGAATTTTAAAATTGGGGGCCTCCAGGCACGTTCATTACTGATCTGAAATATGTCGAATATTACTTAGTGAATAAAGTAATATGTGAGTATGAATATATTAAAATTGTCGTGAGTGAAAAATACGACAGTTATAGAAATTAGGTCGGGACGAGCATATGAGCCGTGTCGGGACTCAATTAAAGGAAATAAAAAAAGTAATTTATTTTTAAGTAATCCAAATGGTCATTTCGAGTGCACCAAAGTGTCCTAAAGGGTCGAGACAGTCAAAAGAGTCTACACGGGAGTTTAATTTGGGTCCTGGGTCAATTTTGGACCAAATCAGCATCCCCAAAGGGCAATTTGGTCATTTGTACTTTGGGGGGAATAGTACCTACGAATTTTCGAAGTTATTATATCTAATTAGAAAAGTGGGTTAGACAAACGAGGAGAAGCCACAGAAAGACCATAGGAGGAAGAGGAGTTCCAAAGGCTAGAACCACCTTTCCTACACCAATTGCACCACCAACACCAACACTGCGTAGATCGGGGGAAGAGGAACACCACCATATCCATCATATTCAACAGATCAGACCTTCATATCAAGGCAAGTGTTTATCTTGCCAACTTTTGAATTGATACATCATCCATGTTAATAGGAGTGATTTATTATGAGAATTATTGAAATTCGATTTCAATAATTGGAATATAATTCATGAACCTGATTAGGGATGATTAAATAATTGATACTTGATATGTGTATTTTAAAAAGCCACAATATCATGATGAATCTTGGTGAAGAAATCTGGGTTGTTCTATGTTTTTGAAGAAAAATTAAGAAACTAGGGTTTTGTGTATATTAAAGTTTTGATCGGTTCTTGAATGAATATCTATGGATTTAATGTATTATTAACTTGAAAAGTTGTCCCTAAACCTTTAATGAAAGATGGGTTAAGTTGGTTGGGAGTTTAGAGAAGTGTAGTGGAGTTTTGGTGAATAACTTTTATGGAAAAATTGCAAAAATGTAAGGAAGATGATGGACAGTACCATTTCAAATCGATTCGGCCCAAGGCGAATCAATTCGGTTGATTATCAAAAAATGAAATTTCTAGATTTTTTTGTTACGATTGTGTGGGCGCGACCACGTATTTTTCTTATTTTTTTAATTACTTATGATTTTTCTACGGACGGAAATCGATTGGGCTCCTCAATTTTAGCCAATTTTCTCCTCTTGTTTAAAATCTTTGGGAATTCATTTAATATATTTGGGATTATATTAGAATACCAGTGGGCCTAGGTTGTGTGTTGGGCTTAGTCTTATAATGGAGAATTTAGAGTTAAACGTAATTAGGCTAAAGTGAGAGAATTACCTAATTTGGATAATAATTCGAGTCACAAGAATTCGAGGAAAATGATGACTTAGACCAGTAGGATGTGAGTGAGTTACCTACAGATATTATATATAAAATAATGGATACACTTCGAGTGGTGAGAGATACTCGAGAGCGTACGATGAAAAGTAAAGTTGTAAGTTTATTAATGTGTAGAATATTCTGGATATAAAGATACTACGTATGGGACTTGTGATATGGGATGTGTGTATACCTATATCTGTGATATAAATATATAGGTGGTGTGAATACCTATTTCTTGATTTATTATATGTATGACATATCTACGCTGCTTACTATCGGGAGGAGGTTTCGCGTTGTGGGCGGTCATATCGTAAGGAGCCCATTGGGGGATTTTTGACTCGTACCCTGAACATAGGACCTTGGATATGTGCTATCTGAGAGTATGATAGTTTCAACATTTGAATGGGAGCATAGGTATGTGCATGACCCATTTGGTTGGGGAAAACGTTCGTCTCCTATATGTGTGATTTGTATTTATAGTTCATGGGAGATACTAAATCGATTGTCCTTAATTAGTACGAGATGTACCGCGAGTTGATAATAGAGTATACATGCACCGTAGCTGAGCCTCGGGGTGACGTATTAGTATTTATATATAAAAGTGTGATGAATATATAAATACTTGTGATTTAATCTACAGTGTGAATTTGTAGATGAGTAAGATAGTGAAATCTGAAGTAACCTATGTGTGTGAACACATAACTTTAATTAGGAAAGTTCTTATTTTAATTAAAAGTAATGGAACCATTTAATAACGGATGGTGTGGTAAATACGTGTGGTACTATGAGTTATAGTTTAGAAGGCTTGCAATTATAAACTAGTTAGGTGCGGTAACAGTAACTATAATGGGTTAGAGGTACGTTAAGCGTGCATAATATTTGAGAGGTGAGAATCTCAAGAGAGAGCCCGCAAAGCTAACATGTATGTAATATCAACTGGTAAGCATTTTAAATTCTTGCTAAATTGTTTTAAAATATTTTCACTCGAGCTCGGACCCATTTCTTGCAAATCTATTTTTCTTGTGCAAAATATTTTAGGTTCCAGCCACAGGGACGCCAAGCATAGACTTTTAGATGAGTTGACGTGTCGCCGCTGCAGTGGAAGTTGTAGGTCATCATTATTAGACGCCTTCACTCTTATTCATTCAGATTCTGGTGCAGTTATTTTTTGTCAGGGCAGGTCGCCGATTCTTAGTTTTCATTTATTTCAAAAACATTGTACTAATTTATTTTAGTTTGATTGGACTCAGTTTTATACTGAATCTTTGTAATTGAGACATTAAACTGGAACGTTTATTCCAATAATATTTATTCAGTCAGATGGTTTCTTGTTTATTATTATCCTATTCATGAGATTAGTGAATGTGTTTGATAATCTGAAAACGATTAAATGTTAATTAAATGGTTAAATGTTTTTTACAATAGCATAATTAATTATTAGGTGATTAATAAAATAAAAGTTTTCGATAGTGATGCTAAGAATGAACCAATTGGATATTCTGATTTAATTTAATAAAGGACTGATCACCTGGTATTTAATTGTGCAGGGTGTCAGAGGTGGTATCAGAGCATCCTATTCTAGAGTTTTTAGCATCTGTGCGGCTTTTGACGTTTTAATGTAGCGTTCTTTGATATAGTTCCCTATCACAGGATTGTTGTATTCCTCCACATTTGCGATTTACGTTCCCTGCTACTATGTAATTAATGTAATTTATATAAGAGTTTGGTTGGCTTCGTACATCGAACATTACTGGACGACCAACGAGGGCCGTTAGAAGGATTGCAGGAAGAGAGGCGCAGCAGAAAGATTAGAGTATTCTGTAAACAGTGATAGAAATATAAGTCACCAGGAATATCATTTAGGCGGGTAATAATAGAATAATCGCTCGCGGGTGGTGGATTCCCCAGACACCATTGTAGATAATAGTGGTACAAATTTCAGTCTCAACCAGCGTATATCGGCAAGGGGGAAGCCGGAGGGAATATTGTTGAGATCCATTTATTATGATGCGCGGAAGAGAGAAAGTGATATGGGATAATGGAAGTAGGGAATCAAAAGGCAATTGTGTAGGGTGGAGTGCAGTAACACCCAAGATTTAATTTCGGGCAAAAAATTTTAGCTCAGAGGAGCAGCATAAAGTGATTAGAATCAATCACTACATATAAAGAAGTATGGTTGAAATTTAGCGAGAAATATGGGTATGGATTGAATGTGAGGTCTTCCATTTACTATTCTAGCGGAGATGCGATGGAGTTTCGAAAGTTATCACAAGTGAGTAAGATAGGGACCAATTGTGAGAGAGTGATTGATTTTCTTAACAAACTTCGTACCAGACAAATGGGGTACATAGGAGGAAAAAGGGTCTATAGTTGATAAAGGACCCTTAAGTATAATATGAAAATTTGAATGGAAATTTTGCTAGGATGACTAGCGTCGACGTCGCCAAGGTTATAGGTTTGCAAGTTTATATTAGCGCTTCCCTGAGAAGGGAGCCAAGAGTGTTTGAGATTCTAGCCGAAGAGCAAGACTGGAGTAAACGGTGCTAGAAAAGAACCACATGAGGGTATACCAAGTAGGGGGCTCATTTAGATGATTTTTGATTGATAGAATTCCTAAAAAGTGACAAAGGAGTCAATCAGGGCCATAGAGACTAATAATAATTTCCATAGGGCCAACAGAGCCAAAGGAACAACGGGAGTAGAAATTTGGGGCCAAGATTATAAGTCTGAGGGAAGGACACCCCGAAAGGTCCAGTGAGGCCAAAGATGAGGGATTGCACATAAAGGTGTCCTATGGGTGGGGATTAGGGTCACCAGTGTTGAACTTGTTCACAATGAGATAGTGAGACTCAGAAAGGTGCCAGTATGGCACAACAACAGGAAGAGTAAGATTTTCAAAAAAGGGAGTGGGCTTAGAGATTTAGGCCCAGAGGTTACCAACCTGAGAAGGGTGGGTTCAGATAGGATCGAAAGGGTCCTTAAAAGTAATAGCATCATGTTTCCCCAGGCCGCTAGGGACAAGGTAACAACGGGGGAGGCGAGCAGTGCCGTGATTAGAGGCAGAGAGATTTTTGCGTCGATGTTTCGATTGTGAGTGTATAGGTCATACAAGAGGGGATTACACCAAAGAGATGTAGGGGTAACTAAAGGATGAGATCGTAGATGTGAAACTAACTGCATCAAATCTTAGGTCGGTTTCAATGTGATAGTTATGTTTGGGAATAGGTTGACCAGTGAAGATAGACAGTGAATGGAGGTAATACTTTTTGCTTCATCCTTATGAGTATGGTATTTGTTCGGGTGACATGAGTGCATCACAAGGTATGATTGTTAACACTTAAATTCGAAAGTGAATTGAATTTAGTAGGTGCATTGGTAGTGTTAACCCTATTATATATTTTTACCATTGAGTAGCGGGGATTATTTCGGTGTCATCTGTAGGTGAGCAGTTGTGGTCACTGAGAGAATTTGATGTTATGATTTTCTACTTTTGAGAGAGTTAATAAATTAGGACTTATTCTAGCCGTATGTAGTGACTAGATACCAAGAATTTTAGTGGTAGTAGGTTGTGCGATAAAACTATCGTGCTTGTTATTTTTGGGTGAAATTTATTATTATTTGAGGCATAGCCTGAAAGAGGGTAGAGCCTACTTACACATATTGTATGTTATATTAAGATCAAATATAAAGAGTTATATATTTGATATTATGTATATAGATATGAAAATTTTATGTACTTTGGTGAGTATGTTCTCCAGTTATATTTGATCCCGCTGCGTAGGGACTTTTTACTAATTTGATTTAAAATGATTTATGTTCTTTGTCGAGAGGAGATATATAGCTCGTTATTTATATAGCTCTAAGAACTTGTGATATGAAGAGAGAAGTGTTATATGTCGTCTTTAGTGACATGAGAGTGGACGAGTAGACTTTTTATGCCAGCAGACGAGGATTCAAGGGTACATATTATGGACTGAAGACCTAACGGATCTCGGCGACCAACAATGTTAGATAGTAGTGTATCGAGGGGGTTCCTTATTTGGATTTTTCTTTGTGAGACATCCCACGCATGAAAATTAGCGAACGTTGGAAGTCGGGAGAGGTTTGGCCTTTAGCACATGGGTTTAGTACCTTAGCTACTGTACACATACGTGAATATAATTGAGAGTCGATAGTTATATTATGATTTAAGGATGGAAGAGTCGTATAATCCTCATCTGAAAACTGGTGTAGAACGTTTTCACCACGAATAGATCGGTGGGGCAACTTAGAAAATAATTAAGTTATAATTAGTTGGTTTGTTGAGTATAACCTTACTTCATAGTCATGCCAAAGTATATTAAGTGTGATGCAAGTATATTACGTTCAGTTGATTTGTGCGAAATGCATAAAACATAGGGTGTATGGGCACCCTAGTTAGTTAAAAGTTTTAGTATCATTCACGAGGTGAGAACGTGGGAGCATATGAAATAATAAGGCAAATACATGGGTAAAAAAAAGGCAGGACTAAAATGAGACAAAGAGAATGTAGTTGCATTGAGGTAAAGACGTGTCACCAGAAACCAAATAGTGGATAGAATAGGGTATTTAGAGTTTTGAACAGTGCCAAGAATGTACATTTTCAATTTTGGGGATAATCAAGCTACTTTGTGCAAAGGAGTAATATGATGAGGATTACATCGTAAATAACTGAAGAGGTAAAAGCCTCACGTGGGTAGACGAGAGGTGATTAAGATGTAGGCGATTAGGATGTCATTTTCGTGTAATTCAGGATGGTAGCGAGAGTATACCATCATAAACCAAGTTTGGAGTTTGACATAAGTGGTCAGGATTTGTTACGAGGCTCTCCCAGGGAGAGAGTTACAAGATTTAGCATCGAGAAAGATTGGCACCTAAGAGATATGGCACTTTCCAAAATAAGGATAAAAGAGCCAGTAGAGTGTAGGCTCGTTGTTTCGAAGCATTATTAATGGGTGCACGATAATACGTTGTGTCATTTTATACATAATACTTAAATAAATGTATCAGCACATAAGTGTTGGAATGACTTGTAGCTAATCAGGGGGTAGTAAGGAGTGGCCTTTCAATCATAATTTTGACACTGACATAAGTATAGTGGAAGTACTAAAATATTATTACAACATTAACTTTGAGTACGTTCAGATACGTTGAGTGTTAAAATACGAAGTTTTAGCACCAAGACATATCCAAACTCTGAGGACGAATCAAAATGTTGGAAGATGTGCTGCAGGTGTGTGTCCTTGATTTTAGGGGAGGCTAGGAGTAGTACGTTCCACTGGTGGAGTTTCTGTACAATAACTCCTATCAGTTCACTATTGGTATGGCTCCATTCGAGGTGTTGAATGGCAGGCCTTGTTGTTCTCCTACTTATTGACTAGAGGTGGGAAACAACAAGCTACTCAGACCAGAATTGATTGAAAATACTTCGAACGGGATAGAGATGATTCGAACTCCTTATGGGAGTTTAGTGTGGAGGACTAGGTGTTACTGCGAGTATCTCCTATGAAGGGGATAATGAGGTTCGGGAAGAAAGGAAATTAGCACCGAGATTCATAAGGCCATTTCCTATCATCGACAGGATTAGATCAGTGCAATATAGGCTTGGACTGCTGGAACACTTGCATTGTATTTAGGATGTGTTCCATAATTATTCACTGAGACGGTATCTCCGAGATAAATTGGCTCACATTCACATTACGTTAGAGGATTTTGCCCTACATACTTATAGTTCATGTGAGGAGAGAACGGTGTATATCTTAGACTATAGCGAGAGGAAATTGAGGTCGAAGGTTGTTCCACTTGTACGAGTTAGTGGGAATATCATAATGTTGAGGAGTCTACTTTGGAGTGCAAGGATGAGATGCTCAAAAAATATTCAGAGTTGTTCGTACCAAGTATACTTTTCTTTTCTGAATTCTGAGATGAAATTCTGTTGTAAGGGGGGAAGTATGTAACACCCCATATTTTTAATGATTTTTAAATATGGGATTAATTAAATTAAATATGGTAAATTAATTGATAATTAATCCGGATTAAAATATATATTAACTAGCGAGACAAGGGCTAGTATTTGTTGATGTGAAATATGTTTAATATTACTTGGTGAATAAAGTAATATGTGAGTATGAATATATTAAAATTGTCGTGAGTGAAAAATACGACAATTATAGAAATTAAGTCAGAACGCGCATGTGTGCCGTGTTGGGACTCAATTAAAGGAAAATAAAAAGTATTTTATTTTTAAGTCATACAAATGGTCATTTTAAATGCGCCAAAGTGTGTGGAAGGGTCGAGATAATCATAAAATTCTTTTCGGGCGTTTAATCTGGGTTCTCGATCAATTTTGGACCAAACCAACATCCCGAGAGGGCAATTTGGTCATTTATACTTTGGGGGGAATAGTACCTACAAATTTTCTAAGTGATTATATCTGATTAGAAAAGGGGGGTTACGGTTAGTAGGGGTGTGCAAAAAAACTGAAAAAACAGACAAATCGACAAAATCGAGCTGAATCAAAAAATTTCGGGCCGGGTTTTTTTAAGGGTTAGGTCAGGTCGGTTTGATCAGGTATAAAATCGAAGGGGTCGGTTTGGTTTTTGGTTTTGGCATAAAAAACGATTTTGAACCGAACTGAATCGAATTAATTTTTATACTTTTAATTTTATATTTTAAATTGTATTTATATTAGTGTTGGCATATTAAATTATATTTTTTAATTTTATATTTATATTAGGTATTAAAAATATATTTTTTATTAAAATAAATGGAAAAATCGAACCGGCCCTATATAAAATCGACCCTGTCAAAAATCGATGGGCAAACCGAACCGGTCCTATCAAAAATCGACCTTGTTCGGTTCGGTTCGGTTCTTCTCCTCCAAAAATCGACATGGTCGGTTCAGCTCAAAAAACTCGGTAAAACCGAATCGACCAACTCGTGAACACCCCTAACGGTTAGTAATGTGACAAACGAGGAAAAGCCACAGAAAGTCCATAGGAGGAAGATGAGAGGAGTCTCAAAGGCTAGAACCAGCTTTCCTATACCAATTGCACCATCAACACCACCACCGCATATATCGGGGGAAGAGGAAGACTACCATACCCATCATCTTCAACGGATCAGACCTTCATATCAAGGCAAGTGTTTATCTTGCTAACTTTCGAATTGATATATCATCTATGCTAGAATAGGAGTGATTTATTATGAGAATTAATGGAATTGGATTTGAATAATTGGAATATAATTCATGACCTTGAGTAGGAATGATTAAATAATTGATCCCTGATATGTGTATTATAAAACCCACGAAATCATGATGACTCTTGGTGAAGAAATGCGGGTTGTTCTATGTTTTTGAAGTAACATTAGGGAACTAGGGTTTTGGGTAAATTAAAGTTTTCATCGGTTCTTGAATGAATTTGTATGTATTAATGTGTGATTTACTTTCAAAGTTGTCCCTATAACATTGATGAATGATGGGTTAAGTTGGTTGGAAGTTTAGATAAGTATAATGGAGTTTTGGAGAAAAAAATTTCTGGAAAAATCGCAAAAATGTAAGGAAGATGATGGACAATACCATTTCGAATCGATTCGGCCCAAGGTGAATTGATTCGGATGTTTATGAAAATGAAATTTCTAAATTTTTTCGTTACGATCACGTGGGCGCTCACCGCATATTTTTTTGATTTTTTTTAATTAGTTATGATTTTTCTACGGAAGGAAATCGATTCGACTGCCCAGTTTTAGCCAATTTGCTCCTCTTGTTTAAAAACTTTGGGAAATCATTTAGGATTAAATTGTGGGAATTATTTTAATATATTTGGGATTGTATTAGAATACCTGTAGGCCTAGGTTGGGGGTTGGGCTTAGTCTTATAATGGAGAATTTAAAGCTAAACATAATTAGGCTAAAGTGAGAGATTTACATAATTTGGAGAATAATTTGAGTCACGAGAATTTGAGGAAAATGATGACTTAGACCAGTATGATGTGAGTGAGTTACCTACAGATATTACGTATAAAATAAAGGACACATTTCGAGTGGTGAGAGATACTCGAGAGCGTACGATGAAAACTAAAGTTACAAATTTATTAATACGTATAATATTCGAGATATAAATATACTACGTATGGAACTTGTGACATGGGATGTGTGTATACCTTTATCTGTGATGTAAATATATAGGTTGTTTGAATACCTATTGCTTGATTTATTATTTGTATGGCATACCTACGCTGCTTGCTATGTGGAGGAGGTTTCGCATTGTGGACGGTCTTATCCTGAGGAGCCCATTGGGGGGATTTTAGACTCGTACCATGAACATAGGACCTTGGATACGTGATATCTGAGATTATGATAGTTTCAACGGTTGAATGGGAGCGTAAGTATGTGGATGACCCATTTGGCAGGGGCCTTGGTTCACCTCCTATATGTGTGATTTGTATTTATGGTTTGTGGGAGATACCAAACCGATTGTCCTTATTTAGTAAGAGATGTACCGGGACTTGATAGCAGAGTATGCATGCACCGTAGCTAAGCCTGGGGGTGCCGTATTAGTATTTATATATAATATTGTGATGAATATATAAATACTTGTGATTTAATCTACTGTGTGAATTTGTAGGTGAGTAAGATAGTGAAATTTGAAATGACCTAATTGTGCGAACACATAAGTTTAATCGGGAAAGTTCTTATTTGAATTAAAAGTAATGGAAACATTTAATAATGTAGGGTGTGGGAAATATGGGTAGTACTAAGAGTTATAGTTTAGCAGGCTTACGATTATAAACTACTTAGATGTGGTAACAGGAACTAGAATGGGTTAGAGGTACGTTAGGGGTGCAAAATAGCTGAGAGGTGAGAATCTCAAGAGAGAGCCCGCAAATCAAAAATCTATGTAATTTCAACTGGTAAGCATTTTAAATACATACTAAATTGTTTTAAAATGTTTTCACTCAGGATCTGACCCATTTCTTGCAAATCTATTTTTCTTGTGCAAAATATTTTAGGTGTCTAGCCACAGGGACGCCAAGAATAGATTATCAGATGTGTTGACGTGTTGCAGTTGTAGTGGGAGTGGGAGTTGTAGGTCCTCGTTATTAGACGCCTTCACTCTCATTCATTCAGATTCTGATGTAGTTATTCTCGGTCGGGGCAGGTTGCCTATTCTTAGTTTTCATTTATTTCAGAAACATTGTACTCATTTATTTCAGTTTCATTGGACTCAATTTTAGTTGAATCATTATAATTGAGACTTTAAACTGGAATGTTTACTCCAGTCTTATTTATTTAGTTAGATGGTTTCTTATTTATTATTATCCTATTCATGAGATTGGTGAATGTGTTTGATAATCTGAAAACCATTGAATGTTAATTAAATGGTTAAATGTTTTTTACACGAGCTTAATTAATTATTAGGTGATTAGTAAAATAAAAGTTTTTCGACACTGCTGCTAAGAATGAACCAATTGGATATTCTGATTTAATGTAATAAAGGACTAATCATCCAGTATTTAATTGAGCGGGGTGTCACAAATCTGTTATATTTTCCTTAGAGTGGTCTTTCGGGTTTTGAATTTTTTCTTATATTTTTTTGGCTGACGATAGGGGTGCAATTAGCATTTTCTTTTTATAGAGAGGTTTTTTTGGATAGGCTAGATTCTTAGTGTTAAGTTTCGGGATCATCCTCTATTTTTTGTCTTCGTACACTGGGCTGTTCCTTTTCTTTTTGTTTGGATGGACATGCTCCCTTATCTTTGTAATTTCCTTTAATTATTAAAGAAAATTTTATTTCTGAGCAAAAATTAATATTAAAATATCTAGTCTAACTATTCAAATTGTGATCCGGAGAGTTGCAACTAGTGAGCAATGGTGACACGTGTTCTCTTGGCGAGGTGTATTGAAACGTAAGTTTCACCTTAACAAATGGGGGGGATAATATAAAATATATTAAAAAAATAAAAAATATAACAAATATAACAAATTAAGTAATGCAAAAAGATCCATCATCATTAAAAGTAAGTAACCAACACAACAAAAAATGCATCATGACATCTAATAAGTCAGAGATCAACTTCACCGACATAATGTATCATCGTAAACACACAATATAAGAATTAATTGGACAATATGAAATTAAATTGCCAAAATATTTTATTTGTATGTAAAGAGAGAAAAAAATAAAACTTGTATTAAAAAAATCAATGACTTATATATATATACAAACTTACATACATAGATCCATGATAGAGCATACATGTATCCACATAGAAAAGTAGAACTGAGCAGAGAATATTTTACATTTATAAAAAAGAAAATGAATAAATATATATATATATATATATATATATATATATATATAATCTAACCCTCTTTAAAAATCTCTGAGAACAGCTTCTAAATAATTGATCTCACCTATTCAATATAAAAAAAATTTAAGAGAGAATATGTCACTTTAACAAAGCCCTCTCAAGAACCCATTGAACAAAAAATTATCCATGATAAAAAAAAAACAAATTATGAATAGAGAATTTGCTCTTACATACGAAAGCAATAGCAGAGAGAGATCGAGAGAGCTCACAACGCCATGAGGTGTAATGCCTCTACAAATTGAGGTGTAAGTGACGTAGAGAAAAGTGATGAAATAGAGTAATCAAACCCTAAACCCTTAAATCCACAAGGCAGAAGCCTCACAAAACCTTAAAAGAGTGAATAAACTCCAACTGATATTGATAATAAGAACGATGTGATTGGAAGATTACACCTCTTACCTATAAGAAGGTAAAAAGGAAACAAAATATTAAAATAAGACATACTTAACCCACTAGAGAAAGAAATGGAGAAGATAAATTAACACCTAAACCACCCATTTAAAGAAATATTTAAAAATTATAAAAGTGGTCTTTGGGGTTTATTATTTCACATAATGCATATTGAGGTATTCCACTTGGTATAGTGCAAGAGGCACTTGATTTATATTTATTCAATCCAAGGTAGAATCAAAGACATTATGTTATTTCTATTATTATGACTCAGATGAACAATAACCCCGATCACTATTCATATGAACATTGTTGTTGCTATTCCACATCAGTCCCCTCTACTTGGATAAACCTCGTCCTCGAGTAAGGGTAAAGTTGCATGTCTGGAGGATGATGCTCAAATAGGTAAGCAATGTTGAAGGTGGATGAAATATTCATATCATCAATTAGTTCCACCACATGCATTATCGTTAATCTTCCCGAAGATACAAAATGGCCCATACATCTTATTTTACAGTTTACTATAAGTACCTACTGAAAGTCTATTTCTATGAAAATAAACTATGAGTAAATCTCTAACCTCAAAAACTTTGATCCTCCGATGCTTGTTTGCAGCTTCCTTATACTTTGCATTAGCATGCTTCAAATTTTGCTTCACTTTCGCATGTATTTTCTAGATCCTCTCTACCATATTCTCTACTGCAATGCTAAATTTCCTGGAACCTTGGTGATGGGACCAGATTCAAAGCATGTCATGGGAGTTTATTATACACGATCTCAAAAGGAGATCTACCAGCCTATCGGTTCATCATGTTATTGTATGCATACTCCATCTAAGAAAGAACTGCATCCCATTGTTTAGGTCTATCTCCGCACATGCAATGAATCAAGTTACCTAAAGTGCATTTCATAACTTCTATTTTTTCCATCAATCTAGGTGAGTGCTGTGTTGCTATACTTCAAATTACTATCGAAATTCTCCTACAAAGTCTTCCAAAAGTGACTAATGAATTTCACATCACGATCAGACACAATGGATCTGGGCACGCCATGCAAATGAACTATCTCCCTGAAGAATATATTGGCAATATTAAAAGTGTCATCGGTCTTCTTGTAAGGAATGAAGTTTGCCATTTTTAAAAACATGTCAACCACCATAAATACGGAATCTACCATGTGTTGGATTCATAACAATCCCAACACAAAGTCCATAGACAGATGCTCCAAAATATGATCTCGCAACGATAGTGGCATATAAAGTCATGTATTTTGTAGTTGTCCTTTTGTAGCCTGGTATATAGGACATTTCTTCACGTATTGATCCACGTCTCGCTTTAACTATCAGAAATAGCGTTATTATACCAAGGTAATGGTCTTGTCCTTACCTAGGTGACCTCGCAATCCTCCGCTATGCATTTCTATGATGATCTTCTATCAAAAGCATGTCCTCGGAATGCACAAATGATTAGCCTGGAAGAGAAAAACATCGTGGATGTGAAAATCTCCCGCTTGCATTGACACTTCTCCCAAATGTTTTGGAAGACTTCATCGTCCACTTACTGCTCCCTTAAAAATTAAAAAACCATGACCTCAGTACTAAGAATAGTAAGTAAAGATGCTCCCGCTTAGGGCATCAACCACCTTGTTCATCTACCCTTATTTGTGTAACAAGCGAAAAAGTGAACTTCTGTAGGAAATTTATCCAACGAGCATGCATCTTGTTCATATTTTTCTGACTATTTAAAAACTTCAAGGTGTGGTAATCACTATAGAGTATAAACTCATGTTGGATAAGATAATATTCCCAACATTGTATGTTATGAAACACAACAAAGAATTCTAGCTCATAAGTGGTCCATTGCTTCCTCGCCTCGTTCATCTTCTCACTAAAATACTCTCTTTACCTTCCTTCTTAAGATTGAATAACACCAATCCCTATAATTGAGGCAAGTCATTCAACCTCAAATAGTTTATCAAAGTTTGGTAAGGCCAAAACTGGTGCAGAACAAAGCCTTGCCTTAAGCAATGCAAAGTTAGCCTCTTGTTCCACTTTCCATTGGAACTGTCCCTTTTTCATAGAGGAAGTAACCCTTGTAGCTATGATGCTAAAATTTTGGATAAACCTTCGATAAAATGTTTCAATTCCATGGAAACTACGTACGTCGATCGCTGTCTTAGGCGTGGGACAAATTCTTATGGCTTGTACCATTTTTTTGTCAACCTGAAAGCCATCTGACCCCATAACAAAGCCCCAAAACAATAATTGACTTTTCATAAAGCTGAACCTTTTCAAGTTTATATATAGGTCTGCACATCATATATACACACATAAATTTACCCACCGGAGGTCTGCATATGACATATACACACACAAATTCATTAGAAGATTGTAGTTTAAGTTTTCCTTTAATTGATAAGATTGAAGAGGGGAGAAATGGGATTTCACCCCTTCCTTTCTTATATTCTTTGCCTGTAAATGTCCTATCATGGGGTCAACCACAAGTGGGTGGTCCAAGAACCACCGTAACATCCCTCTCCCTCTCTCTTGATGTTTCAGTTGTGTTGAGTTATCGTTGATTGTAATATCTTCTTTCAATTTATAATAGTGTTGGGTTTTTTCTGGTACTGACGTGCTGGGCCGGTGATCAGCAGTCAATGTAACATTTATCTCTCTTTAATGGTGATGGGTATGTTTTGATGGTGACGGGTTGTGCCGATGTTGGGTTGAGAGATTAATATGGAGATAAGTGTTGATGATGTCATTTGGAGGTGTTAATGATGATGCAAGTGGTTGACAATAATGGGGTTGAATGAAAGTGGTGGTGGGATGAATGGTTTCAGTGTAGGTTCACAACCATGGAAGGAGGATCAATGTGTTTGCAAAGTGAGTGGTGTGTATTGTTTGTGTGAGCGATGGTAAATAATCATAAAATAAGGTTGGGGGTTAAGTCTAATTAGTAAATTACAGTTTTTTTAACATATCTGTAACGGTGTCAAAATTTTGGTGATAATATTTAAGAGATTATGAAACTGAGGTTAAGTCAAATATGATATTATAAAGTGGGGGTTAAGTTAAAAAAAACTCATTTTTTAATACTTATTATTCATTTTTACAAAAAAAATATAATTTTTTTTATTACATTTTTAATTTGTAATAATATATGATACATGATGTTTTGCACATTTAAGAACGTCTAAATATTAAAAGTTTAATTTTTTTAAAATTTATTCAACCTTTTCCATATCTCTATGTATAAAAAATGTTTCCAAATAATTTAAAGAATTTCTATCTCAATAACCTATGTATAAAAAGATAAAATTTTGTTTTCAAATCGAGCAAACTATTTCAGAAAAAAAAAAAGAAAAGAAAAACCACACTCTATTGTCTGAGTTTGAAATGGGAAAGGACGTGAATCAAAGTATCACAACCCAAATTAGCATCATATTCTTAGTGACACTAGTGACCCTTTTTGGCTACAGAAGTATGTCTCCTCTTTCCTATGGTTTCTAAATGAGGTTCATTTTATACAACTCTAGTGTCTGTATTTTTTGTTTTTTACAGAATCTATTTGTTGCCTATTTATATTGGTTGAACTTCTCCAAAAGAATGACAGTTGTAGATATGTTCATTTCTCTTTGGTATGTGTTGATTAGGAAGAAACAACATAGACAAATAAAAGGTCATATCCAAACCTCAGTGCACCTGACCTCCAAAACAAAATAGGAAAAATATGTTTAAAGATAAAATAATAGGAACCTGTGTTGATTTCTTTGTAGAGAGATGGAGTTTGGGCGTGTTACATGAACTGATATGTTTTTTTGTTACATGGATTTTTGAAATTGAATTTTCACCTTAGGTGGTGTTTGATTTTACTCTCAAGTATGAATCTCAACCATTTAAACTTAAGAGGGAACACATATTGTTTATTTTTTTAAGGATTAAGAGGCTTACGTCTATATTTGGCTCCGAATGATTACGATGTAGAGTTACATTTTAAGTCTAAAAACAAACATATTTTTCATATTCAGATTTCAAATTTAAATTGAGTCTTCAGATTCAGACTTCATATTCAGATGAAAAAATAAACTTAACCTTAAAACTAAGTTTATTTAGGTGTATAGGAATTTTTATACAATTTATATATGAGGGTGTAGCGTAAATTTTAAATTAATTACGGTGATTTATAGTGTTCTGTTGTAGATATATTATTGTTTGTATTTTGATAGTAGCAACCAATGCTGAAAATATGAAGAATTTGAATAATGAACACATGTTATCTTGTGTCGTACATCAAATGTTGGCATTCTTATCTTGTTTTCCCCTTATAGTGTTCAAGTGACAAGAGCATTGTTTGGAAGCTAAGAAAATGTATTAAGAAAAAGAGAATGAAAAGGGAAGATAATTTGTTATTAAATACAATTTACACCAAATGTCTCAGTTGCACCCACTATCACTAACATTTATTTTGCAATGACACATCACCCTTACTACAATTTGATGAGAATAAGAAGAGTATGGGGTTTAGGTGTAATATGTCAAATTTATTCTCTTTTTTCCTATATCCCTTTAGTGTATTTACTTTAATTAGGTTATCATTTTAAGCATATTAGTATGTGTGTAATATCCCTTTGGAATATTCTAGTTACCCCTTTCAGTCTTTTTACCTTTTTAGGTTTTGTTAATCAAGACTCTTTAGCCTATATATAATGACTTTGGCCTTTATTGTAATCACTTTTGACATTATATTGAGAGAGAAATAGTTTCATTATAATATCTAGCTTACCCTTTTTTGACATTTGTCGTTGCACTACGTCAAATTGTATCAGAGACTCAAGCTCTTATAGGTTGTTCTTGTAAAACACAAATCGTGATAACTTTGGAAGCCAAAACGGACTTGAATGATTCCTCTCCACTTATTAGCATATATTTCCACCTTCATGGATAAAATCAAAGAGTTGAGGTTATCACAATAGGCAACCAATAACCTCATGCTAACCAACATCAACTCCTCCATTTCACTCCCATGGCCTTCACCACCCACTTAACCCATTATTACACCACCAACACTATAAAACTTAACCTCGTCAAAGTCCATCCCCCTACTAAAAACCCATAAAAGGATAAAGAGATTAAAAAATCCAGCCCTAGGGTTGGGTTCAGGAGAGTGAAGAAAAAGAAAAAAATCGAGTGGCCCTAATAGTACAACTATCACGACCATCCTTGTGCTATGATAGATCGTGAAAAGTTAGATTTGGCCGTCGATTGCCATGCAAGGATGGGTCTAAGATTTTTAACCCCTATACTGGTTTTTGACCCCTGGGTTACCCCATCTCTTGGGTTAGAAATGGAAGAGGAAAATTGGAAAAAAATAGATGAAGAGAAGATGGAGAGGAGAGAACAAAGAACGAAAATGAAGAGAGAAAGAAAAAAAATGTGTTCGGAAGGAGGAAGAGGGTTGGCAATCACCAGAGGTTTGCATTGGAAATCGACTCCCGGAGAAACCCATTTCCTTCTCGTCGCCAACAAAACTTTCTTTCTTTTTTATCTAGATGCACACCTAGTGGCTAGGGGTTTGGTGATAAACTATTGTTGATGATGTCGGTATGTTTAGTTAAAGAGGGATGCACTAAAGTGGTATGTTTGTTTAGAAGAGAGAAAGGGATTCAAATTTTAAATTACTGGTTTTGGCCTAACATAGTATTCCTTTTTACTTAGGACTTTTTTGCAGCTCATCTCAGAATTGGATATAGGTTTATTAGAATTGGATAGAGTTTTGTTTGTCCATTCTTTAAAAGAAAGTTGTTGGTCCTTGAATGGATTTGTTTTTTGGGGCTAAAATTATAGAGTTTCATAATATATGTTTTAGATCAAAACTTGAGGAAATTTTTTTGGGCCATCCCCAATTTTGGCTAAATTATTTTTGGGAGCTCCCAATTTTTTTTTCTCTCTTTGACACATATTTTGAAATTTTATCCACTCAGCTCCAACTTTCAAAGCTTATGTATGAGCTTTTTCATAGAATGCGAGAGATGAGAATTATAATAATATGGTGGTTTAACTGTAATACATTAAAGTTTTATTCTTTTCCTTTGTTTCCTCTTATTGAATTTCTTCTAATTAGGTTAGTATTTTAGGTATGTTAGTTTATGAGTAATATTCCTTCGAAATACTCTAGGACACTGTTTGTTAGCAAGAATCCCTTAGCCTATAAATAAGTCTGTCCTTTAGTAATCACTTTTAGAATCATGTTTGAGATAGAAATACAGCTAAATTATAATATCATGATTGCTCTCATGTGCCACTTTTCATGTCATGTCAAAATTATAATATGGCGACTCTTACCCTCTAGCATATGACGTTATTGTTCTCACCACTAAAGCCTTGTCCTCAAGGCTGAAATTGAGGAACTTGAGATAGGATGAAGCTTGCATCTTCCAATGTATAAAACCTGGCATCACCTGGACCATCGGATCAACCCCGCCAAATTAAATTTGTTACAAATGTAACGAAAGGGGCGCACTTTGGAAGAATCCATTTGTTACTGAGCCATCTTATTAGTAATAACAAGAGCATTATTCTTCGGGGTCGTATCAATTAGTTGAAAGGCCTGAAAGAGAACATTATTCTCATTTTGATTATATTGAATAATCAGCCTTATTTGTAGTGCAATCACAACTTGAACTAGAAACTTCCCTTCATCCAAAACCAAAAGCCACTATGGATGCACAGTGTGATGATGTTCAATCTTGTTTTAAAGGAGGGAAACATGGAATACATGATGTATCTTAGCACCTTGGGGAAGCTGGAACTTGTGGGCCACCTTGCCAACTTTTTAAAAAACCTTGAAAGGACTACTGTTTATAGAAGCTATTTTGAAATTGTTTTTTATTGCCACTAAACACCGTCGATAAGGATGCAATTTTAAGATATACCCAATCACCAACATTTAATTTTCTACGGTCCTCTGCAAGTCTACAAAACATTTCTTACGATCCTCTCTTTAAAAATAAGGAACTTTTTGTCCTCTACTGTAATAATTCTTCAATTACAGGTACAATATAAGTAATGTCCATGCAAATAGTGTATTGAGGAGGTGAGTAACTATTCATGACTTTAAAAGGTGTGTATTTAAGACTATTTTGGTTGTTTGGTTTGTACCACAAACCAACTAAAGTAAGTCACTGAATCCACTTCCTTGGACTCTGAGTAGTCATGCATCTTATATATGATTCCAAGGAAATATTTATTTTATTAGTTTGGCCATTAGACCAAGGGTATTCCATACTTAACTATAAAAAAGTCCCTAATTATTTCTAAAAAGTCCTCAAGAAAAACATAATCCCTATCACGGACGATAAAAAGTGGAATGCTATGCAATTTATAGATGTGATTGATGGACAGTTGGGCTGCTTAGATCTCCTATTCTTCCTCAATCTTAGAAGAATGTGACGTTGTATTATTATAAGTTCTCTGGTCTTAACATTTCATGAGAATAAATGACATGTTTTAAATCTTAATGCAGGTAAGGCATATCTTGTTAAATCAGTCTTTTTTTCCACATCGTGTATAATGGGAATCAAGCCCCATCTTCTGATGGCGAACGGATGGAGAATTCCCTACTTCGATCCAACAACTTGTTAAAAGTCAGTTTTAGTTTTCCATTTTATTCTTAGGTTTTAGTGTTCCCCTTTCTTCTTATTAGTAAGATATGTTTGGATTTTTTCCCCTTGTCATAATAATAAGGTAAGCTTCCACCTTTTTTAAACTGGTGTAAAGGGGCTCACTTTCATTTTTTTTCTTAATATACAAGGGAGTTTAATGAATAGAGATCTCCCGCCAGTGGTCTTCTCTTTTTATCACTTCATTCGAGAAAATTGATATTATCGGGTTACGTGAAGGGGTTTGATGGGATGGGTAGTCTATGAACAACAACGGTAGAGGGCTCATAACCCCCTTCTCCATCTTCCCCATGCCTATTTGTTCCCCTATCCCCCGAGAGATGCAAAACTCTTTTTTTAAAGATTAATAGATAGAGACATCATAAATTACAAAATAATGTAAGGTTAAATGGACTCTTTTCATCCCTTGTTTGATGTTTGCCTGAGGATAATGGGGATGTTTGCTTTTTATAACAAGTAGACGCATGATACGAGCTAATAGATATTCCTACTCTTACCCGTAGGTAAGATCTATTCATAGTTGGTCAGTCCCCCTTTGCTTATTTGAGTTTGACCTGCCTTAAACTCTACTTGCTTCTAACTCCTATGAGTCGTCTTACGACCTGATGATATGGGAGCCTCAAGTCATGCATTAGTTGATCAAAATCACCTCCGTTATCCCATTTCCTTCTATTAACAACGCGATCATCTTTTTTGAGGCCATAAAGTGTGCATACTTGCTACTCTGTCCACTGCCACCTAAATAACTATAATGCCCAATTTGTTGGGGGCACCCTGCAGTAAACCACGACCCTTGGATATAATCGAGATAAATGGTAATAATGACAAACACATAGAGATGTAAACAAGATAGATAACAACGAGATATACGGGGTTCACCGAATTGGATACATACACGAAAAGACCTGATTCCACTATATTTGAATTACATGTACAATAGAGAATATATATGGATAAATTACATACCCTCTACTCTTCTACCCAAATCCTAAATAGCCATTGTACACCAACTCTCCACTCAAAAGAATGTGAATTCTAAATTGTCTACCCCAGATAATTTACATACCCTGGAAGTATTTTTCTTTTTATGTGTGAGAAACCTTTTGAAACTTTTAACAAAAAGAGCTAAATCGTGTAAATTAAAATCTTACTCAAAATGTGATGACACTTCATCTTTCTTTTTAGATTGGTATTTTAGTGAAATTCCCTTTTCCTTAGGCTTAACATTTGTAGGAAACATGTCTATCTCATACGTTTGAAGTTATCTTATAAGTTCTTCTAACCTAAGAGTATCTAGGATTCCTAACGAATTTAACACAATAAAGTTAGAAATAAATAGGGCAGGGAGCGATCTCAAAATTTTCTTAACGACACATATCTCAGGTTTTCTCTCACCAAAATTGAAACTTGAGTTTACTATATAGGACAATCGTGTGTAAAACTCGTCAAATGATTCAGATTCATGCATAATGATAGTTTCAAATTTTGTGTTGAGATTTTGCAGCTTAGAATCTTCAACAGTGTTGGTTCCCTCGTAAGTGAGCTGGAGAGTTTCCCAAGCTTTTTTAGATGTGGTGCACGTCATTATGCGGTAAAACTCGTCAGGGGTGATGACTCTCGAGATGCCACTCAAACTGCGCGAGTTAAAATTGATCCATTTAAAGTCATCCTCTGTCCATTAAGAGACAGCTTTAGGGACAACGACATTATCTACCATTACAATGGGTGGTGACCACCCTCTTTTACAAAGCAACCAAACACGTTCATCAATTGAATTTAGAGTATACCTCGTCTTACCTTTCCAGTAAGAATAATTGGAACCATAAAAAATGAGAATTCTATTATACAAATTATCAATTGAATTTCAACTTTCAAAAGATCAACAATTTTTTGAAAAAAAAAATTATATAAAAAATTTTGCGAAAAAAGGATCACATGATATTTTGGTGTAACTAGCTCTGATACCAATTTGAGAGTGCGCACGAACTAATGGACCATTTATTTAATTAAATGCCATAACATACAAATCCAAATTTTAATCTTCAATTAATTATTGTGTGCATGCGAGTTATGTTTAAATTCCAATTTGCAATTTCAGTTCGAACATGCAAAACACAGGGGATGGGAAAATTCCTTTGTAGGGAAAAACTTTTTAATCAGCAATATTGGAATTATAAATACAAATGACTTACGGGTCACTTAGCTACACTAACTTAGATGTTTCGATCTTTAGAAACTCCAATAGATCTTACCCAGCGCTAGAATCGTCCACATGCAGCGGTTTACACTCGATATCTATCGATTCAGCCTTATTTTTCTTTCTTCAGAAGTGAAACCTCATTTCAGAAAATCAGTCATCGAGAAAAGTCTCTACGAGAGTGTATCACAAGAAACCTTATCGACGTTTATAAAAGTGATCTTGAATATTTCCCGGGGATAAGGAATATGCGGTGTTTGATCACAAAAGGAGAACTCAAATATGTTATTGGCTTTTAAAAAGTGTTATGGGAATATTTGATCCCGTTTATCCTTTTTATAAGAAGTGAAGATAAAAAGGATTAACACAAAATATATTGGGAAGATATTCTTTAAAAAACAAAATCTTCTCCCATCGTTCAAACGAAGGAGCAGGTCATTCGAACTGTGACACCCCGCCTAATTAAATACCGGGCAATCACTCCTTTATTAAATTAAATCAAGGTAAACAGTTGGTTCATTCTCAGCATCACTGTCGATAAAAATAAATTTTCCAATTTAACACCCTAAATAATTAAGCTAAGTGTCAAAACCATTTTCATACATACTTTCCAAATTTTATTTAAAGAAAAACATTTATTTTTTAACAACATCAATAAATAACAATCACACCACAATAACCTGGAACATAATCCAATTAATTTAAAACATTCGTCATTCGAATGTCAACATGCGAAATCTAAAGTAACACAACTACTGAATAAATCCCATAGTAACAGTACTGGAAATAACTGAAATACAAATGTCCCAATAACAATGAAATAATGGAAAGGCTACACATGCCCGTCTAAATGAGAATACTAAGAGTGGATCTGAATGAACGAAGTCGTCTAATCAAGAGACCTGCAACTCCCACTTAAGCTACAGCACGTTCCTTCCAAGAGATCCTAAGCAAGACGCCCCTGTGGCTGGGCACCTGTAATACATACATATATATACAAGAGAGAGAGAGAGAGAGAAAAAAAAGGGTCAGAGCCCGAAAGTGTGTTTGATTTAAAATACGTTTAGCAAGTATTTAAACTGATACAGGCCAATGCAACAACATATTAGTGCGACACTCTCTTGAGAAAATTCTCACCTCTCTTCTAATGTGCACACCTATCGCACTAACCTTCCCAACGGTTTATCTTAGCATTTTATCATACTAACCTTCCCAAAAATTTAGCTTATCTTAACTTACTCATAAGATTTCAAAACCGAACAATAACATTGTTTAAAAGAATACTTCCAATTAGCAACACAACTCTCGTTTTAGCTTTTATTAACTTATAAAGTTTCCCAGTGTCATATTATACTTTTCAATCAAGTATATCCGATTTATAATTCAGAATTATTTCTCACTTACTATATCACAGCAACATTTTAATTTTCCCAAATTCAGATATATATATTAAGCACTCGTATAATATATATATTCTAACAGCACCAACATGCAATCTATGGTGTAGGCATACTCTGCTATCCAATCCTCGTATCGCTCACTCTAAGGGATATACAAGTTCTGAATCACTCTCGAACTGTATCAACATATATACAAAACAAGATTGAGGCGAAGTATAGATTCCAAGTCTCTAAGAGGTCAGTACATACCCCACGCCTTTTAGGACCGTCTGAACTATCGATTCGATAGCATGTACCAAGGATATCTATCTTCTAGGGTACAAGTCAATATCCCCCATAAAGGTCCCATCGAGATAAGACTGTCCCAGCGCGGTAACCTCAGGGATAGCAAGTAGCGCGGGTACGTTTTTCACACGTATATAATATATGCATACACAACCATATAAATATACCGCTTATCATGATATTAATATAGGCTCCTCTCGTCACCCCTAATTACAACATTTATCCTTAATTTCACATCAATAGTATTATATATAAGGTTTCATCTATAACCTTAACTCGAAGGGTTTTCTCACTTATTACGTGACACTCGTGGACTCTATCCTTCCAAGTAGAAAATTCAGTAGGTGTTCTTATTACGTTTCAACGTAACTCTCTTACGCGCCTCACCCTTTAATATAACAATGTACTAACCCTAAAGTAAATATCCCATAAATACCATTCTCGTCGAATATTAATGATCCCAACATTTTCATACGCCCTACTGGTCCTCCATGTCTCCCAAAACATTATACTAAGAATGCCCAAGAATTATATCACGAAAATTCGATTTTAAATCATTTACAGATGGAAATAGGAGTCTGCCAGGAGGGGTAGATCGATCGAGGTTTGGGGCTTGATCGATCGAACCTTCGATCGATCGAAGCTCTGGGCTCGATCGATCGATCAAGCAGGTCTGCGAAATCTGCAGAATTGCAGTTACGGGTTTCATCTCCAAATTTACACCAAATCCATATTTTCAAGTTCCAATCGTCCCAAAATTTCTACTACTAACATTATAACATTATACCAGATGTTTTCAACGTAAAGCATGTGTATTTCTAACATTAAACATGGATAATCAACCCAAAATCTTATCTAATCATCAAGAACCCTAGAGTTTTCTTAATCAATGGTTCTAATCTGTTTTTACCAGAATTTCCTTCTAATACATCATCAAAATTTCGTGGGTTATCTTTCTACATCACAAGAGACTTCCAGAATAAGGTTTAAGTTTTTACTACATGCAAATTCCTATCACAACTTGGGTTTTCTTCCATATTTTTCATCCCTAGTCATTCCTAAACTAATATGGAAATTGCACCAACGAAAAATAGAAAGATAAACACTTGCCTGGGATTTTCAGAAGTTTGGATTGCGGCTGATTTTGGTGTGGTTGCGTTCCCCTTCTCGCGATCTACGCGTCGGTGGTGGCGGCGGTGCAAACCGGTGACTTTTTGGCCTTGAATTGCCTTGAGAGCTCTCTCCTCTCTTCTCCAATGGCCGTTCTAGGGTTCTGAATATTCTAACCCTAAAAGACTAACCTATATGGCTGATATAGGTTGCTGAATTTCGTGGGTTTAATTACCCAAGAATGTAAAATGACCAAAATGCCCTCCCGGGTTACTAATTAGGCCTAAAAACGCCCCGAGACCCAAACTACACCCCCGGGTACACTTTTCTGACTATCTCAACCCTTCCGGACGCGTTGCCGCACTCAAAACGACCATATGGGCAACTCATAAAATATTCACTTTTTAATTATCAAAATTTAGTCCCGACTCGACACGGGCGCGTCCCGATTCAAATTTCCAAAACTATCATTTTATTCACTCGTGACATTCAATATAATCAATATCATATATACTTTGCTCATTAGTAATATTCAACAAATTTTCCATAATTACTAACTCTCGTCACGTTAATAAGTATAACATAATTAATTTTCGGAATTTTATCAAATAATTCATTCACATTAAATTTAATAAATCCCCAAATTAATATAGCATAAAAATACAGGGTATTACATACTTCCCCCCTAATAACGGAATTTTGTCCCGAAATTCGGAAAATAAGGCATACCTGGTAAAAACAACTCTATATATCTCTCGCGTATATCTGCCTCACGCTCCCAAGTGGATTCCTCCACATTATGATGCTCCCACTGGACCCGCACAAGTGGAACTATCTTCGACCTCAATCTCCTCTCACTATAGTCTAGGATAGCCATCGGTCTCTCCTCGTAAGATCTATCAGGCTGTAAGTCGATCTCATCTATCGCGATGTGAGTATGGGCCATATCATCCCGAAGATACCGTCTGAACGACGAGATGTGGAATACATCGTGAATGCGATGTAAATACTCTGGCAGTCCCAACCTGTATGCAACCGGCACAATCCTCTCGATGATGGGAAATGGTCCCACGTACCTCGGAGCCAACTTCCCCTTCTTCCCGAACCTCATCACTCCCTTCATATGAGATACACGCAATAACACTTGGTCCCCCACATTAAACTCTCGGAAGAACCGTTTTGCATCGGCGTAGCTCTTCTGCCTGTCCTGGGCTACCCGAATGCGACTCCTGATCATCTCAATCCTCGCGGAGGTCTCCTGAATTACCTCCGGTCCTAGCAACTTGTTGTCCCCCACTTCGAGCCAACAAGTGGGAGAGCGACAAGGCCTGCCATACAAAGCCTCAAATGGAGCCATACCAATCGTAAACTGATACGAGTTATTATAAGTGAACTCTACCAGTGGAAGGTGTGGCTCCCAACCTCCTCCAAAATCAAGGACACACATGCGTAGCATATCCTCGAACATCTGATTAGTATGCTCTGTCTGTCCGTCTGTCTGGGGGTGATAAGCTGAACTCAACCTCAACTCAGTACCCATAGCCTCCTGAAAGCTTTCCCAGAAACGTAACACAAAGATCTTGTCTCTATCTGACACAATATTCAGGGGCACCCCATGTAATCTGACAATTTCAGAAATAAACAACTGAGCATACTGACCCGTGGTATAATCTGTCCGCACCGGCAGAAAATGAGCCACCTTGGTCAAACGGTCTACAATCACCCAGATAGAATCGTGGCCCCGCTGTGATGTAGGCAACCCTGTGATAAAATCCATGGAAATACTCTCCCAATTCCACGCGGGTACTTCCAATGGCTGAAGCAAACCTGACGGTTTCTGATGGACCACTTTCACCAGCTGTCAGGTAGAACACTTGGACACAAACTCAGCAATGTCCTTTTTCATCCCACTCCACCAGTATTGTCTCCTCATATCCTGGTACATCTTATCCCCTCCAGGATGCACCACAAACCGGGACCCGTGAGATTGGATCATCACTGCATGACGTAATTCTGCTCCATCTGGGACCACCAATCTCCCATTAAATCGCAAACCTCCATCAGAACTAACAGAATAGGACTCAGCACCCTCGGCTAGAAGTCGCACAATCTGCTCTTGGAAAAACGGGTCTGTGGTCTGTGCCTGTATCACCCTCGTAACAATCTCGGGTGTGACTGACATCACGGATATGAAAGAACGTGCTACTGCGTCCTGGTGACCCAACTCCTTCCACTTTGCTTTCCAGACGTCCGCTACCTCGTCTACCGGTCTACGACTCAACGCATCAGCAACTACGTTGGCCTTTCCCAGATGATACTGTATATCGAACTGGTAGTCCTTCACAAACTCTAGCCATCTGCGCTGATGCATATTCAGCTCTCGCTGAGTGAACAGGTATTGCAATGACTTGTGGTCTGTGAACAAACTGAATTTCTCCCCCAATAAATAGTGCCTCCATATCCTCAATGCAAAGACGACCGCTGCTAACTCCAGGTCGTGGGTGGGGTAATTCTCCTCATGCGGCTTAAGCTAGCGGGAGGCAAAAGCTATAGCCTTCTCCTCCAGCTGAAGTACTCCCCCAAGTCCCCGTAAAGAGGCATCGGTGTAAACCAGGTACTCCACACCCGGCTTTGGTAACGCAAGGACTGGCGCTGAAGTAAGCTTGTCTTTCAGCTCGTCGAAAGCCAACTGACAAGAGTCATCCCAAACATATGGTACCCCCTTGCGAGTTAGATTGGTCAATGGACCCGCTATTTTGGAGAATCCCCGAATGAATCTCCTGTAGTAACCAGCTAACCCCAAGAAACTACGCACTTCCGTCGGTGTCGTGGGCTGTCCCCACTCCCTCACCGCTGACACTTTACTCGGGTCAACTGCTATCCCCTGCTCAGAAACAACATGTCCCAAGAACTGTATTTATCGCAACCAGAATCTACACTTCTCGTACTTAGCATACAACTGATGCTCACGTAGAGTCTGAAGAACCTGCCTCAAGTGCTCGGCATGCTCCTCCTCGGAGTGTGAATATATCAAGATGTCATCTATGAAGACGATGACAAACTGATCCAAGAACTCTCTGAATACTCGGTTCATCAAGTCCATGAAAACGGCTGGGGCATTTGTGAGTCCGAACGGCATTACCCTGAACTCATAAGACCCATATCTCGACAAGAAGGCAGTCTTTGAAACATCCTGCTCTCTAATACGTAACTGATGGTACCCCGACCTCAGATCTATCTTCGAAAATAAAGTTGCTCCCCTTAACTGGTCGAACAGATCATCAATTCGAGGCAACGGATACTTATTCCGTATCGTTACCTTGTTCAGCTCCCGGTAGTCCACACACAATCTCAGTGAACCATCTCTCTTCTTCACAAACAAGACTGGAGCGCCCCAAGGTGAGGTACTCCTACGAATGAAGCCCTGACCTAACAGCTGCTCTATCTGATCTCGTAGCTCTCGCATCTCTGCCGGAGCCATACGGTACGGTGCGCGTGCTATAGGTCTCGTATCTGGCAATAAATCTATAACAAAGTCTATCTCTCGACTGGGGGATAGGCCTGGTATCTCCTGAAACAAATCGGAATACTCCCTGACAACTGGGATCGAATCTAAGGGAATCACAGCCTCCTTACAGGTATCCTCCTCTATGTAATATAAATGAGCGGTCGAACCTACCTCTGGGCGAGGCATCGCCACTACAAACATCTCTTGCCCCGGAATGGCAAAAACAATGCTCCCACCGAAGCAATCAATCGTGGCTCTATAAGCTGTGAGCCAATCCATACCAATAATCACATCATGCTCGTGCATGTCTAAAACTAACATGTCTGCAGGTAATACCAAGCTACCAATCTCTACCCCCACTCCCCGGCATATAAAGAAAATAAGGGACCCACTCCCCAGTGGTGAGTCTACACACGTCACGGTTCTCTCTGCTGTGGCTAACAACCCTAAGGACTTCGCAAAATGCGTAGCTATAAAACAGTGTGTTGCCCCCATATCAAACAAAACCCATCCCATAGTACCATGGATGGGAAACATACCCTCAATCGCGGGTGGTGCTTGTGGGGCTGCTGCCTGGTGGACGTTATAGACACATCCATACTGTAATTGCCCCTGCTGCACTGGAGCTGCTGGAATGGCTGGTAGGGCTGGCACCTGGGCTGGAGCTGGGAGGGCAGGTGGAGAAAGTGGTCGTTGTGGCTCATTACGGGCTCCCTGCTGCTGTGGGGCCCTATCGCCCTCTGGGAAATCCTGATGCCTATGGACATTTTTACCGCACCCAAAACATCGGCCTTTGAAGTTACCTCCCCTCTGACCCTGCTGTCCACGGCCCTGTTGGCCGTTACCTCCACGCCACTGGCCCTGTTGGCCCTGATTAGCACGCTGCTGGCCCTGCTGTCGGTGTTGGCCCTACTGGCCCTGCTGATTAGGCTGGCCCTGATGGCCCTGCCTAAAACCCCAGAATCCCTGCCTAGAATCACCTGAATGGAATCTCTTAGCAGGGTCCTCCTGATGGGAACTCTGCTCGTGCTGACGAGTCTGTCCATGAGATGGTGCCCCACTAGCACTATTACCCCCGGTCCTGCCCTGCTGGCTGGACTCTCCTACTCTCTTGCTTCCCTGCAGATGGAAGCGGTGATCCTGGCAATGTAGCAACCCGACATTGAGTACGTCAGTGAACGTACTCAGGGATAGATTCCCAATAAGGTGCTGACGGATCCTCCAAGCTAACCCGTCGACAAACAACATAATCTTCTTGCTCTCAGTAGGTGCCTCATCTGGCACAATGGTGAGAAGTCTCGTGAACTCCTCCTCATACTTTGCTACGATAAGACTCTCCTGCTTCAGATTCAGTAATCTCCGCCTCATCTCAGTCTGCACTGCGGGTGGAAAATACTTGCGGTCAAACCGCTCCCAGAATAACTGAATAGGGATCATGTCCCTCTCCTCCAAAGTGGTAGTGGACTCCCACCACTGTAATGCGGCTCCCACCAGCTTAAAGGAAGCCAATAACTGCTTTTGCACGTCAGTGCACTCATACATACGGAGATGCCGCTGGATGTCTTTCTTCCATTGGCTAACTGTGACAATATCAGAGCTACCAGAAAACTCAGGGGGATGCGCTTTCTGAAAAGCATCTCGAACCCTCTCCCATGCAGATGGAAGTTGTACTGGTACTGGCGCCACTGCCTGAACCTGGGGTGGAGCCTGCTGAATCACCGCTATCGCGGCATTCACCGCCTGAGCAACAATGGCGGCTACTTCATTTGCATTCATAGTGCCTGGTGCCGGAGTTGCTGGTTGCTCGGCCTGGGCACGCCTATCTTTCGGAGCACGTCTCGGAGGCATCTGAAACGTGAACAAGTTTATTAGTCTACAATTATTATCAAATCTCAAATAGCTGAAGACTTAAACGTAAAAGCAAGAATACAACAATCCTAAAAGTAGGGCTCTATAGCAATAACGTTAAGCTGAAAGCGAAATAAGCCGTACAGATCCTATGGACACTAGAACCTGATGCTCTGATACCACCTGTGACACCCCGCCTAATTAAATACCGGGCGATCACTCCTTTATTGAATTATATCAAGGTAAACAGTTGGTTCATTCTCAGCATCACTGTCGATAAAAATAAATTTTCCAATTTAACACCCTAAATAATTAAGCTAAGTGTCAAAACCATTTTCATACATACTTTCCAAATTTTATTTAAAGAAAAACATTTATTTTTTTAACAACATCAATAAATAACAATCACACCACAATAACCTGGAACATAATCCAATTAATTTAAAACATTCGTCAATCGAATGTCAACATGCGAAATCTAAAGTAACACAACTACTGAATAAATCCCATAGTAACAGTACTGGAAATAACTGAAATACAAATGTCCCAATAACAATGAAATAATGGAAAGGCTACACATGCCCGTCTAAATAAGAATACTAAGAGTGGATCTGAATGAACGAAGTCGTCTAATCAAGAGACCTGCAACTCCCACTTAAGCTGCAGCACGTTCCTTCCAAGAGATCCTAAGCAAGACGCCCCTGTGGCTGGGCACCTGTAATACATATATATATATACAAGAGAGAGAGAGAGAGAGAGAGAGAGAGAGAGAGAAACGGGTCAGAGCCCGAAAGTGTGTTTGATTTAAAATACGTTTAGCAAGTATTTAAATTGATACAGGCCAATGCAACAACATATTAGTGCGACACTCTCTTGAGAAAATTCTCACCTCTCTTCTAATGTGCACACCTATCGCACTAACCTTCCCAACGATTTATCTTAGCATTTTATCATACTAACCTTCCCAAAAATTTATCTTATCTTAACTTACTCATAAGATTTCAAAACCGAACAATAAAATTATTTAAAAGAATACTTCCAATTGGAAACACAACTCTCATTTTAGCTTTTATTAATTTATAAAGTTTCCCAGTGTCATATTATACTTTTCAATCAAGTATATCCGATTTATAATTCAGAATTATTTCTCACTTACTATATCACAGCAACATTTTAATTTTCCCAAATTCAGATATATATATTAAGCACTCGTATAATATATATATTATAACTGCACCAACATGCAATCTATGGTGTAGGCATACTCTGCTATCCAATCCCCGTATCGCTCACTCTAAGGGATATACAAGTTCGGAATCACTCTTGAACTGTATCAACATATATACAAAACAAGATTGAGGCGAAGTATAGATTACAAGTCTCTAAGAGGTCAGTACATACCCCACGCCTCTTAGGACCGTCTGAACTATCGATTCGATAGCCTGTACCAAGGATATCTATCTTCTAGGGTACAAGTCAATATCCCCCACAAAGGTCCCATCGAGATAAGACTGTCCCAGCGCGGTAACCTCGGGGATAGCAAGTAGCGCGGGTACATTTTTCACACGTATATAATATATGCATACACAACCATATAAATATACCGCTTATCATGATATTAATATAGGTTCCTCTCGTCACCCCTAATTACAACATTTATCCTTAATTTCACATCAATAGTATTACATATAAGGTTTCATCTATAAACTTAACTCGAAGGGTTTTCTCACTTATTACGTGACACTCGTGGACTCTATCCTTCCAAGTAGAAAATTCAGTAGGTCTTCTTATTACGTTTCAACGTAACTCTCTTACGCGCCTCACCCTTTAATATAACAATTTACTAACCCTAAAGTAAATATCTCATAAATACCATTCTCGTCGAATATTAATGATCCCAACATTTTCATACGCCCTACTGGTCCTCCATGTCTCCCAAAACATTATACTAAGAATGCCCAAGAATTATATCACGAAAATTCGATTTTTAAATCATTTACAAAGGGAAATAGGAGTCTGCCAGGAGGGGTCGATCGATCGAGGTTTGGGGCTCGATCGATCGAAGCTCTGGGCTCGATTGATCGATCAAGCAGGTCTACGAAATCTGCAGAATTGCAGTTACGGGTTTCATCTCCAAATTTACACCAAATCCATATTTTCAAGTTCCAATCGTCCCAAAATTTCTACTACTAACATTATAACATTATACCAGATGTTTTCAACGTAAAGCATGTGTATTTCTAACATTAAACATGGATAATCAACCCAAAATCTTATCTAATCATCAAAAACCCTAGAGTTTTCTTAATCAATGGTTCTAATATGTTTTTACCCGAATTTCCTTCTAATACATCATCAAAATTTCGTGGGTTATCTTTCTACATCACAAGAGACTTCCAGAATAAGGTTTAAGTTTTTACTACATGCAAATTCCTATCATAATTTGGGTTTTCTTCCATATTTTTCATCCCTAATCATTCCTAAACTAATATGGAAATTGCACCAACGAAAATAAAAAGATAAACACTTGCCTGGGATTTTCAGAAGTCTAGATTGCGGCTGATTTTGGTGTGGTTGCGTTCTCCTTCTCGCGATCTACGCGTCGGTGGTGGCGGCGATGCAAACCGGTGACTTTTTGGCCTTGAATTGCCTTGAGAGCTCTCTCCTCTCTTCACCAATGGCCGTTCTAGGGTTCTGAATATTCTAACCCTAAAAGATTAACCTAGATGGCTGATATAGGTTGCTGAATTTCGTGGGTTTAATTACCCAAGAATGTAAAATGACCAAAATGTCCTCCCGGGTTACTAATTAGGCCTAAAAACGCCCCGAGACCCAAACTACACCCCCGGATACACTTTTCTGACTATCTCGACCCTTCCGAACGCGTTGGCGCACTCAAAACGACCATACGGGCAACTCATAAAATATTGACTTTTTAATTATCAAAATTTAGTCCCGACGCGACACGGGCGCGTCCCGATTCAAATTTCCAAAACCGTCATTTTATTCACTCGTGACATTCCATATAATCAATATCATATATTACTTTTCTCATTAGTAATATTAAACAAATTTCCCATAATTACTAACTCTCGTCACGTTAATAATTATAACATAATTAATTTCTGGAGTTTTATTAAATAATTCATTCACATTAAATTTAATAAATCCCCAAATTAATATAGCATAAAAATACGGGGTATTCCACGAACGACATTGCATCTCGTTCGAATGACACTTCGAACGAATGATCTAACGAGATACAGCGGAACCAAAAAGGATCTCGTTTAAAACTACGTTAAACTTGTTTGAACATGGACTTCAAATGAGATATCATTAGACATAATAGGAAATCTCGTTCGAATGAGGATTGCTATGTTCGATCATAGTGTCGAATTTTTGAAATATTTTCTTATAAAAATTTTGAGTTCCCTTAAGAGAATTATCGTCTCATAAAAAATAAATGAATCCAGAAAAATAATTAGAACCTTTTTACCATACCAAATGCATACTTCTTCCATGATTGTTAAGAAGATCAAGCCTTGCATTCTTTGACAGTCTTAAACATAGTCTTCAAGTACTGAGAAGTATTAACAGTGACGTGTTTAGGTGTCGTGTTTGTGTAACGGGATATGCCAAACCAAAAACAAAGTGAATAATTTTAAATTTTGCTCTTACATTACTATACGTGTCTTAGGAATTCTTTCACCCAAAACATAATCAAGTTACTTAGTCATTCTGGTTTCCATAGGATTATTTATTCACAATCCATACAACTTACTCACCTAATCACGTAGATGAAACTACAAGAATACCATCTAAGATGAAACTAAAATCATTAAGACCTTCTAATCATCAAACTTACACATGATACATCTTGCACAAGCATAGGGGGCCACCACCTAACAACCTACACCAAATTTGATAGTTGCTAGCTAACACTACCACAACAAATGCAGCGGAATAAGAATGGCTACTAACTTAGCCAATCACTAGCTCAAAGAGCGGCACTACACTAAAATGGCCAAATTATCACCTTTTAGTTGGCCACCCTTGTCACGGTCATTGACCGTGACAACAAACACGCGTTTTTTGTCACGGTCATTGACCGTGACATGCCCGTGACAAAGTATTTTCATGGTCATTAACCGTGACAAGTCCGTGACAAATGTTCTTGTCACGGACTTATCATGGTCAATGACTGTGACAATACATAAAATAATTGTCACGGTCAAGGATCGTGACACGTCCGTTACAATTTACACAGCAAAAAGCCCTAACCTTTCTTTTTTTCCCACCGATTTTGGTTTTTCCCTCTCTTTCTCTCTCTAAGCGATTTCGAGGTCTCTCTCTCTCTAAGGTATGATTTTTCCTCTCTTTCTCTTTCATTTATATATATGTGTGTATGTGTGTGTATATATGTGTGTGGTGGCGTGTGGTGGGGGAGGGGGCAGGGGGTGGTGGAGGTGGGGTGGGGTGTGTGTGTACGTGTGTGTGTGTACGTGTGTGTGTGTGTGTGTGTGTGTAGGTGTGGTGGGGGTGGGGTGAGGGGGGCAGGGGGTGGGGGTGGGGTGGCTGATTTGGGTAGTGCGGGGCACAACGTGCTCAAGAGCTCGACTTTACCAACAAGGTACCAACCAAAACCGTCATCAGGAAAGCGTGAACGGATCTAACTAACAACGACACCGAAAGATCCACTACCGACCTCACCACGTCACACCCGAAAGGAACAATAAACCTAAATCTCTCATACCAAGTTGTAATGCCCCGACCCATATTTAAAGGTTATTAAAGGACTAACCTGATCCGGTTCGTACGTTAATTGTGAAGTGCAATGAAACACCCTATATAATGTTTCTAATCCAATTTTAATAGTATTTAATGTTACATTTATTAGAATGTGAGTCAAATTTATAATTACTACGTGATGTGACCCAAGGGGAGTGCCCCTAAGGTCAAGTAAACAGAGCTACTAATCGTAAAGCAAGTAACTACTTACCTGTACAGCACTCTCAAAATATGGAATGACATGCAACCTGCAGTAATAAAGGAGGGATGTGAGTCTAATGCTCAGTGAGAACATATACAAATGCAGTATAGAAACGAATGACATAAAGGAATACTCACACGCTACACTACATGCATGTAAAAATACGTATATATCTACATATATACCTTTAAAAAATACATGTGCCAATGCATTTAATTATTTTTATTACAAAAACGTTATTTGGTTCAATTTTACCATCCCCGCCTTAAAAAATAGACATTTTGTATTATCATGCTTCGAAAACTAGAACTTATTCCCATTAACTCAAGCATAATGAACAAATATTCTTTGTTTGGGAAACCTTTCATTTTCATTAAGACCATTTATTTCTCTACATCCAATTAACTCACACCTGAGTTATTTAACCATATCATAAGACTTTCGTAAACACACGCACACATCGTGTTAGAAAACTACTGTTATTTTCCTATTGAAAACCTCATATAACACACGCTTGTGTTCATTATGGTTTGAGCCTCATTAGGTAGCTTAAGTATCAAATTATGTTACCTTATTTAACCATCCCATGTTACCATGTGAACCTTAAACAATTAATGCGTTATTATCGCATTAATAAATTATTGGATCAATACCATCCATTTATGCCTCTTTCATGAATGTTCGATTCATTACTTAGCATTATCTTTAGGGAATCCGCCAACACACACCCATCACAACGCAAGTATACCCACGGTTTCACGGAATTTCACCGTCTGGCACCGAGCGCCAAGTAAACTGTAGATGGTTTGTGGTCTTTCACCACTAGGGACAGCATAGCCCTGCTTAATTATTTATCCCAACATCATCCAATATCATTATCTTGCCAATGTATTCAATATTTTCATAATGTTCGCATTAATTTTCCTTTTCAGGGTAGAAGCCAAAACCTTGGGCTTCACCGTCCATTTTTCCATTATTCATTTAGGAAAAATCATTATATTCCACTAAAGTCCTTTTTCTCACGTACGCATTGATTTTTATCCCGAAAATCATTTTCTCTTTAAGGACTTAACTTATTATTTTCATATTAGTGCCAAAACACTCTTTAGTATTTTATTTCATTAAAATGTCACACTTTAAGTAAATTATCAATTTACCATTTTTCTTTACCAAAACTTGCAACCTTATCCTTTTTGAAGTGTTATTCACAAAAATATCCCTTGAAATTGTAAGCTCAACACTTAGGCATTTTAGTCATTAACACACTCGTTCAACTTCTCACTTTGCCAAAATAATGCATTTTGCATTTTAACCCTTTTTAATATATAAACTCACGTTTTTTCATATTTAAGCCTACACACTTTAATTATGTCTTTTAACAACTTAAAACTCATTTCGTCAATATTCAAACATTTAACATATTTACACTTTCAATCTTAGTGTTACACACTTTAATTTTGAGTTTTAACACTAAAAACCCATTTTAGTCTACATTTACACATTTGACACTCTACATTTCGAACTTAGTGTCACATACTTTAATTATGACTTTTTGCATAAGGCCCCATACTTAGCCATTTATTTTACACTTAGTCTTCTTTACTTTCATTATTTACATGAAGACTTTAGTTTCACATGTTTACTCATTAAACCCATATTATTTACTTATGACGAGTTCACACACTTTAAAATATCCTTTTAAAATGAAAGCATTCCTTCACATATAAAATTCTTTATTTAATATAGGAAAATGCATATTCAAGTTACCAAATGCCATGAACAAGCTCAAACATCACTTATCATAGAAATCAAATTCTCTTTATTTAAAACAGACTTTTAACCCATTTTATTTCATAAAATGTCTATGTATAGTATTCTGAAAATTTAACACTTTTAGAACTAATTTAAAACCCTCTTTTAAATGCCTCTTTTTACTCAAAACATTAAGGGTGCAAATAATAAACCCATAAATACATTATACCCACTTTGTTACACCCAAAATGTGTGGAAAAATAGTCCGAATTTTTATCAATTTCAAAACCCATTTGAAATATATCTTTAAAACCCATTTGCAAATAAAATCATAGATTTCAACTAGTAAACCCCATAGATGCGAACTAACTAACATCACACATATAATAAGTCTAATACATGTAATTAAAGTAGCTAAAATTATACTCAACTTCAAACATAAACCAAGGTTAGTATTCCCACCAAGTATCTCCAAAATGGTGGTGGAAATGGTGGTGTAGGAGGAGCAACCCCCACCTCCAAAGGTTGTCTCAAGGGGTTACCAAAAGCTCTCCAAAGCAAGCTCCAAGAGTATTCCATTTCCAAGCTCAAAACCCCCTTCTATAACTCCCAAACCTCATCAAAAGCTTCTCAAAAACTCTCCCTACAAGTTGTTCCAAAACTCTAAGGTGTTTTAATGGTGTTTGTGACCTCTAAAATGGTGTATTCATGATGTAAAGATGGTGGGCGAAGAAGAGCTACGAATTTGGGGTGAAGGAAGAGCTCTTGTTTGACCATGGCGATGAAGAAAATCTTATGAAAAGAGTGAGATATTCATCGCCAACTCACTTTCCCTCCCATTTATTTTATAAGGTATTTGTGGTAGTCTTCCTCTCTTGACCAACCACCCAAGAGTTTGTGTGGCCCAAATGGTGCAAAAGGATTCCCAATGTCTGCAATTTAAGTGAGAAAGGGACAATACAATGCAACCAACCTTGGCACATGTGACACTCAAGACCCACCCAAAATCAGCCCCAAAAGGATGATTTGCATCATTTTCTCTCTAAAAAATAATTTTTTTTCTTTTGCAATTATTAACTTGAGATTCATATTCCATGCTTTTTTTGGCTAAAAAATCATATTTACAATTGTCGTTTGGCTTCCCGAATTGTCTTGTACAAGGCGCGCAAGAATCGAGACCTTCGTACAAAAGTTTTTTTTTTCGATTTCTCTCTTCATAATAATATTCCTTATATTTTTTTTAGTCCAAAAACATATTCCAAATATTTTTTTACCTTTCGAAACATCCTAAACAATTTGCGCAAGACTGGATTTTCACTGTGTCGCGCGTCGTAAGATAATTAGTACATTTGCTTGCGTAGCATTCGTTGCTTGTCCGAATCGCACGAAACTTAGCCAAAGTGCTTAAAATAATTATATAAACTCAAAATAAAACTTGTGCTAACCATGCAACATAAAACTTTCTCGTTTCATCCGTACTGCGATATTTTAGTTGTCGTGCCATTTAAATGTCGCGTTGTATTAACCTTGGCCGTGTCACATCCGTTCCATGATATTTTTTCTTCAAACTTAATGGACATCCTAGACAATGTTATTAGATATTAAATACACATTAATGCGACACATTCATCGTTGGATTTTTTTTTAGTTTAAACCATTTACGTAACACACCACCTTACATAGTACTTGACGTGTTACACTTGGATTATTTATTCCTCGAATTTTTGTTTGGACAAAACACTTCAAATAACGTTAAATACCTATTTTGTGGAGCGGGGTATTACATTCTTCCCTCCTTAGGAAATTTCGTCCTCGAAATTTATGATCATCAAGCTCACAAATCATTCATCCAACAATTAGATTCTAATCCTATATGTCTTTAACACTATAGTCTAACCAAAAGATTTAAAACCATTAATCGGTTACAACTACGGTGGATCCTAAGATATTATTGTTAACTCCCAAGCATGCTTAACATGTCCATATAAACAATACCTTAAAGTAAGTGATAGTGAGCAAATAACATGCTAACACGCAAAGTACACATTATCATGAATTATTCAGAACATTGGGATTTACAAGCCTACGTTTCATCAAACGATTTGAGTCTTGCCTAGCTTAGGCAGATACATCCTCAACATCAATAACTATTCACATCAAAAATTTCGAGACAGTAAATTAATCCCAATGGTCTAGCCGACCGATATCTCCTACGAGACTAAGCATTAGCCTAGAGTCATCCTAGTTATGACAATCTAAATACACATGAGAGACTACATTCTCAATCCGTAATTTCTATATGGAGTGCAACCCTAGCATTTTATGTTCAATCAAGTTCTAATATTTATACTGTAGAGTCGTGACCACAAGTCCATGATATACGTCATAACTAGTTATACTGGTTAACTAACGACTATATTAACCTAAAGCTATTAAGTACACATGCAAACTACATGTAACAAACCGTGAGACCACGCGTACACACCAGTCGATGTAAAATAAAGGTGCTTCTGAAGAAGAGCGTACTCATGTACCGTGACACAACAGCCTCTACCTGGCCTATTCTACATCACTATCGAGCTATGCAATGCTACACCTAAATACCAACCCATAATTGAAGCAACTTCCTATTACTGAGATCAAAGAGGACAAAAGAAGGTGAAATGAATCAGGCGACTGTCACGCTAGAATGAAACGATAGAATTCGGATAGTGAACTATGCCACGTGAAGTACGAACCACAACGTACACTTAAAGTCTAAAATTTTCACTGACCACCATGTAAGATAAAGTATTAGCCTATCCACGTGCCCTGGATTGAATCATCAATCATGATTGTCCTTCTCCACGAATAACGACTTGGGAATCGATTCACTTGGGAAGCTAAAATGCTAGGATTCCCTCCTTAAGACTGAGGTTATTTGTTATCCTTCATACCAAAGAGAAGATACATTTCTCATTGCTTAACGTTAGTTACTGGCCTAACGTACTCAAGTCTCCACAATTTTAACATACAAGTGCTAACTTTCAAACCTCGAGATCCTTCTCATTTAGTGAAACACAATAATTACATAAATTCTTCCTTAGGGACCATCGCTACAATTCTTGGCAACGTCTTACGTAATCCCAAATCATAACTATCAGACTAGTTACAATGCACCTCGATTTTTCAAGAATTACTCATGCCTAATAGCCAATGATTCTCCTCACTAGAGTCATACTAAGCCATACGGGTAGCACACACAGGTGCTATAATTAAGCCTAACACTCAATTCCGACTGCTTTTTCTAAAACCATGATGAACATCATCGCGTCCTTAGTCTCCTAAGTGTAAAATATAGCATGTATCAACCTATTCTCGATATTCTCCCCAAGTCATACCATAATGCAAGCTTATAAACAAAACTATGTCACTTACTCTAAGGTACCGCCACAAATTAGTTGACTAAATTGTATTATAATCACCGATAGCCTATGCATTCCTCAATACGATAAGTTTCCTAATGCTTCATGGGAGAGTCACCACGTCAATCGACTACAATTGAACATACATATCTTAGCCTAGGAGTTATCATGAAAATAAATCCTTTCAAGCATAACACTCGAGCATGGCCGCTAAATTATTTTCTCAAAGGCCAAACATTATTCCCAATCACTATGTGTCATACCAATCATAACTCTATATTCCTGAAGTCATAAAGGATCCCATAATATCAACGAGAGACATCGACAGTACCATACTACGTCGTACAACCTTAATTTCACCATTACTAGGGAAAGCCTATTACTTGCACTGAAACTTCATTAGATAAACCTTAGTACATATATCCAAGGAGAAATCATGAGTTCACCTTCTTATCCATAATGCTGACCCAAGATCAAACTCATAATAACCTATCATATAACCTCAGTGATTATTCATCCATGACAACTAACGTGCCTCACTTCAAAGCCATCTCACCCATTTGCTAGATCACAAGTTATCACCACTATAAAACTTTTAGTAGGATACGGGGCATCAGGTACTACCTATAAAATTTTTAGGCCATTACCTTTTATGACACAAGAGATCCTACTCCCCAATACCACCTCATTTTTCTAAAATCATAATTTAACACCACCATTTCTAACACTAAGTCCCAAGGACTATATGGATTTGTTCTTAAATCAGTTGAAATCGTCAAGGTTATCTAAACCCAAAACATAATCAAGTTACTTAGTCATTCTGGTTTCCAAAGAATTATTTATTCACAAGCCATACTACTAAGTCACCTAATCCCGTAGATGAAACCACAAGCATACCAGCTAAGATGCAACTAAAATCATTAAGACCTTCTAATCATCAAACTTACACATGATACATCTCACACAAGCGTAGGGTGCCACCACCTAACAATCTACACCAAAATCTGATAGTTGTTAGCTAACACTACCAGAACAAATGTAGTGGAATAAGAATGGCTACTAACTTAATCGATCACCAGCACAAAAAGCAGGGCACAACATGCTCAAGAGCTCGACTTTACCATCAAGGTACAAATCAAAATCATCATCAGGAAATAGTGAACGGATCTAACTAACAACGACACCGAAAGATCCTCTAACGACCTCACCACATCACACCCGAATGGAACATTGAACCTAAAGCTCTAACACCAAGTTGTAACGCCCTGACCGTATTTAAAGGTTATTAAAGGACTAACCTGATCCGGTTCATACATTAATTGTGAAGTGCAATGAAACACCATATTTAATGTTTCTAATCGAATTTTAATAGTATTTAATGTTACACTTATTAGCATGCGAGTCAAATTTATAATTACTACGTGATGTGACTGTAATACCCCGTATTTTTATGGCTTTTAAATTATGGGATTTATTAAATTTAATTGAGGTAAATTAATTTTATTTTAATCCGGAATGTTGTTTTAAATATTTACTAGCGTGACGAGAGTTTGTAATTATTGGAAACTTGTTATTTGTGGAATTTTACTCGATGAGTATAGTAATATATGAGATTTATTTTTATAAAATTGTCACGTGTGAATAAAATGGCAATTATGGAAATTTAAGTCGGGACGCGCTTGTGTCGTGTCGGGACTAACTGTTGATTAATAAAAGTGAAGGAATTATAAGTTGCTCGTATGATTTTTTTGAGTGCGCCAAAGTGTCCGGAATGGTCGAGATAGTCAGAAAAGTGTACCCGGGGGTTTAGTTTGGGTCTCGGGGCATTTTTAGACTTAATTAGCACCCAGGGAGGGCGTTTTGGACATTTCGTAATTTTTGGTAATTAAACCCACGAATTTTATAGGGTTATATCAGATGGGAAATGTTATCTTCTAGGGTTAAAACAAACTAAAACTAATGACGGCCATTGGAGAGGAAGAGGAGAAGCTCTCCAAGGAGTTCTAGCCCAAGAACACATCCGATTGCACCGCCGTCACCACCAACGCGTAGATCGCGTGACGGGGAATGCAACCACACCAAAATCGTCCATAAATCAGAACTAAAATTTTCCAGGCAAGTATCTATCTTGCTTTTATCAAGTTAATGCATCCTTTTATATTAGTCTTAGGTTGATTAGATTAGTATTCTTGAAGAAAAACATTAATTGGAGACACAAATTGCATGTTATAATGATAGAGATCATGTTTTTGGAAATCTATTTCACATGTAGAGGTTGAGCCACGAAATTCCATGATATTAGAGATAGAAAATCTGGAAAAAGAATGAAAGAAATTAAGTTAAAGGAAATATTAGGGTTCATAAGAATTATGTAGAGTTTGGCCCTTTTTAACCCATGATTCTTGAGGAAAATCCGCATGTGTTACGTAAGAAATTATTTATATGGGTATACAACACTTATATTATAATTGATTGGGAGTTTGGGACTATAACATGATGATTTGGAGGAGTTTGGGGTGAGAATCCCGTAACTGGGTTGGCTGCAGAATCTGCATAACTGCTTGATCGATCGATTGAGCCCAGAGCATCGATCGATCGAAGGTTCGAACGATCGACCACCTTTCTTCGATCGATCGACCCTCCTGGGAAAACTGCATTTTTGCTTGTGTTAGCTTAATCCGATTTTATGCGTAGTACCTAATTGGAACTTTAATGTGAATGGAACATAAAGAGTTGCTAGAATATAATGTAACATAAAGAGGACCAGTAGGGTCAAGAGAAATCCCATAAAGTGGAACTTTAATGTGAATGGAAATAAAGGGTAAACGGGGAGACTTTCAGACTTAAGAAATCATACGTGTGGTAATTAAATAATCGAAACATCTAATAAGTTAGATTAGAAGGCGAGAGAGGACCTACTGAAATTTGTATATAGATAAAGAAAACACTTCGAGGGACAAGAAGTGAGTTTAGAATAAATTAATTACGAGGGTAAAGAAGATTGAGGCCGTTATACGATATAATTGAGTAAAACGTGTAATAACGGATAATGATAACTTTGGGCATGAGAGTACCTAATTTAATAACGTGGATGTGAATACATATTTATATATGACGGTGTGATTGTGCATACATTATTTCTGTGTAAAAATTGTACCCGCGCTACTTGCTATCCCTGAGGTTACCGCGCTAGGATAGTCTTATCTCGATGTGACCTTTATGGGGTATATTGACTCCTACCCTAGAAGATAGATATCCTTGGTACAGGCTATCGAATCGATAGTTCAGACGGTCCTAAGAGGCGTGGGGTATGTACTGACCTCTTAGAGACTTGGAATCTATGCTTCGCCTCAATATTGTTTGTGTATGTGTTAATACAGTTCGAGAGTGATTCCGAACTAGTATTTCCCTTAGTTTGTGTGATACGGGGACTTGATAGCAGAGTATGCCAGCACCATAGATTTTAAGTGGGGTGTCGTTAGTATATATATAATTTATGAGTGATTGGTATATATATACTTATATATGGAAGTCTAGCACCATAGATTTTATGTGGGGTGTTGTTTGTATATATATTATACGAGTGATTAATATGTATACATGTAAATATATGAGAACTTTCTACTGAGTAAAATAGTAGTTAAGTAAAGTATGAAATTTATCAACTTCACTGTAAGTATTCGGATACGTTATAACAATACGGAATTATTCTAAAAACAACGTAAGAAATTTTGAAGAGATAGACTTCTCTAAAGTGAATATCATAACCTTAATTCCACGTGTTAAAAACTTATGGAGAATAAGTTAGAGAGATAGATTGGGTTCATTAGTACGATAGATGTGCACACTAGATGAGAGGTGAGAATTCTCAAGAGAGTGTCGCATACTAATATGACTGTTGCATTAGCCGGTAGCATTTTAAATACTTGCTAAACTATTTTTAAAACTTCTTTACATTCGGGCTCTGACCCGTTTATTGTCACCTCTTCTCTCTTGTGTATATATATATATGTATTACAGGTGCCCAGCCACAGGGGCGTCTTACTTAGGATTCTTTGGATGGAACGCGCTGTAGCTTTTGTGGGAGTTGCAGGCCATTGCTTAGACGACCTCATTGTTGACTCTACTCATAGTTCAGTTTTATCCAGTGGGGCATGTGTCGCCCTTTTTCCATTATTTAAGTTGGTATTGTCAGAGACTATAATTTTTCTTACTTTCAGCATCTTTATTTCGGGATTATTACTGTTAGGATGTTTTCCTTTAGTGTTTTAAATATTGGGATTATTTATTGATGGTTAAATTCTTGTATGTTCATTTCTATTCTCATTCTTAATGTGTGACTCTTAAAATGTTAATGGTTTAAGGTTTTATAATCGGATTTAATAAAATGGGAATAAAGGTTTAAATGGTTTTGACACTTAGCTTAATTAATTAGGGTGTTTAAATTGGAAAAGATTTTTTTTTTATTTGCGATAGCGATGCTAAGAATGAACCCACTGTTCACCTTGATTTTAATTTAATAAAGGAGTGATCGCCCGGTATTTAATTAGGCGGGGTGTCACAGTGACCTAAGGGGAGTTCCCCCAAGGTCAAATACACAGAGCTACTAATCGTAAAGCAAGTAACTACTTACATGTACAATGCTCTCAAAATACGGAATGACATGCAACCTATCGTAACAAAGAATGGATTTGAGCCGAATGGTCAGTGGGAACATATACAATTGCAGTATAGAAACGAACTGCAGAAAAGAATACTCACACGCTACACTACATGCATGTGAAAATATATATATATCTACATATATACCTTCAAAAAATACATGTGCCAATGTGTTTAATCATTTTTATTACAAAAACGTTATTTGGTTCCATTTGGCCTTCCTGGCCTTACAAAATAGTTATTTTGTATTATCATGCTTCGAAAACTAACACTTATTCCCATTAACTCATGCATAATCAACAAATATCCTTTTTTGGGAAACCTTTCAATTTCATTAAGACCATTTATTTCTCTACATTCAATTAACTCACGTCTGAGTTATTAACCATATCATAAGACTTTCATCAACACATGCACACATCGTGTTAGAAAACTACTCCTTTTTTCCTATTGAAAGCCTCATATAACATACGCTTATGTTCATTACAGTTTGAGCCTCATTAGGTAGCTTAAGTATCATTAAGTTACCTTATTTAACCATCCCATGTTACCACGTGAACCTTAACAATTAGTGCGTTATTATTGCATTAATAAATTATTAGATCAATACCATCCATTTATGCCTCTTTCATGAATGTTCAATTCATTACTTAGCATTATATTTAGGGAATCCGCCAACACACACCCATCACAACGTACGTACACCCACGGTTTCACGTAATTTCACCATCTGTCACCGAGCGCCAAGTAAACTGCAGTTAGTTTGTGGTCTTTCACCACTAGGGACAGCATAGCCTTGCTTAATTATTTATCCAGACATCATCCAATATCATTATCTTGCCAATGTATTCAACATTTTGATAATGTTCGCATTAATTTTCCTTTTTGGGGTAGAAGCTAAAACCTTGGGCTTCACCATCCATTTTTCCATTATTCATTTAGGAAAAATCATTATATTCCACTAAAGTCCTTTTTCTCACGCACGCATTGATTTTTATCCCGAAAATCATTTCCACTTTAAGGACTTAAATTATTCTTTTCATATTAGTGCCAAAACACTCTTTACTATTTTATTTCATTAAAATGTCACGGGTAATTTGTCCCTATTTTGGGGATTAGAAACGTTAGTATAATATCTTAATTGGTTAAGAAAATGATAGTAGGACTAGTGTATAGTAGGACTGTCACCCCCAAACCCCATTAGGATATAATTAACTCAATAGTTCAGAAACCACACTTATTATTTATTTATTTGGTAATACACATTAAAACAACTTCAAGGTTAACATGCGGAATACTAAAAATACAATCGTTTTAAGGAGACATAATTTAAACAAAACTCCCATACCATTTAACTTAATTACAACTAGTACAATGTACAAAACAAACTGACGAGACAATACTACTATTTACTCAACATCTTAGACTTGGCAGTGGCAGCTTCAAAACCTGAAAATGTAAACATATAAACCATGAGTTTAAAAACTCAGTGAATGTACTACATCTCTATATAGTAAAAGTATTATATTAACATCTCAATATATTTATATATATGCATCTTTGGGCCAAATTAGGCCATATACATATCCGGAGTTAATAAACCCCACATCTCGTGCCCGTAGGCAATAATCATATCCATAGGTCTTAATAGCCTAACATCTCCTGAATTGCATAGCAACTCAACATATCCTGACTTTTATAAAGCCATAACATCTCAACATCTCTTGGATTTTAAATAAGCCATAACATCTCAACATCTATTGGCTTTTAAATAAGCCATAACATATCAACATCTCATGACTTGTAAATAATTCATGTCATCTCAACATATAATACATATACATCATATCCAAAATCAACTCAGTAAGTACACTCACATTGGGTTGTCAACTATGTATTCACATTTCCCTCAGGTGGAGCTGAACTTGGTTGATTTGCCCTTAGACCAATTAATCCAACTAAATCAGTACTGAATCTCAATCATAAGTATTATCTTAATATAATTATGTACTTTCAATGACTAAACAACCACAATATGATTCCACTTAAGTAGAATCCCAAGAAACATGAGTAAAGTCGAAACAATGGTATATATGTTGATAAAGTTATGGACATTCAACCATAGAAAATACCTCATAAGGAATTTATAACTAAACCCAAGTAAATATCAATGCATACTTCTCAATTTATATACACATGAAACATGTACGCAAAATACTCTTTGAAAAGAGCAGATAAAAACATTATTTCATGGGGTATCCAATATGGCCTCAAATTATTGTCCTCCATACTTAACCATCCCATATTCATAAATAGTACCCATACAGGTGTCCAACCTTATTAATATAAAAACATATATGAATATACTTTCCAGCACAAGTGACGGTGTAATTTTTCAAGCTCCCTAGGGCAAGTTATGACTATTTCCTTACAGCACAAGAAATCTGCCCTATAAGCTCCTCTATTGTTTCTTCAACTTCCAAGAATTTTCATAATTTTTCTCCAATATAAATTTACATGATTTTCAACACACTTTCATTAAACATACTTAATAGTACATTATTAAAGTTTCATAATATTTGGACTTCATTTGCTATCTGAAAAGCTTGACCAAACTCAGGGCATACTGAAATAAAATATACAAATAGCAACTATATACCAATTTTCAACCATCACTAAGGCCTAACCATAAGGAGTTGAATTATAATTTTCGGATATGATATGAAATAATGAGTCTATTTTCATATCCAATTGGAATTTCTGAATGCCAGTAAGCACACAAACAGATATGCAAGTTTGAATACAAAAGGTTTCAATACAAAGCAATATGACCTATAACACCACTTATCTCACATATGAACCAATACATATTATCACAAAGGAGGATGGAATTTTAATCAGTAATTCACGATTTATATACATTGAAATAAGTATAATAGAAGATTAAAACAATATTAACACATAATTTTACCTTGGAAACACCTTAAGAATTTTCTTGGAATTCTTTTCCTAGCTTTTAATGAAACCCTTTCTTCCTTAACTTCTACTTTCCCTTTCCTCAAGCCAAAAACCCTTAAAACTGAACTTAGGCTTAAATTGGCTGAACAAATATGTTAGAGGAAGAGTTTTAAGTCGTCCAAGGATGCCTCCCAATCCATCCAATCAAATTAAAACATTTGGTTTAATAAAAGACAATTTACCAGTTAAGGGAATTGACAGATTTGCCCCTTGTTCATAATTTTGGCCTAACTTCTTACTCGAACATCCGTTTGATGCAAAGTTTGTTGTGTTACAACCCTAACTCACATGTCTACAACTATTTAGTTTTCACCTCAAGTCAATTGTAATGTTATAAGGGTCAAAACTAGTCTTAAACAGGAACATTTCTATCGAAATAACCAAATCTTTTGTTCGTAAATAATTCGACATTTCATGATTTATGAAAGTAGAATTATACTAACCATAATCGATTAACATTAGATATACTAATAACACATTATTCATATCACATAAGATAAGTATGATTTAAATATAATTTATCATAATTATATAGGGGTTGTCACAATGACTTTGTTGTTTTAGCTTTCGAGGGCTAGTATTGCAGTGTTTATAAATTGTAGCCTTAATTTATTATACATATATGATTTTGGGTATAAGAATTTTCGTTTTAATTCATTAGACATACAATTTGTGATTTTGGCATATATGCACATACCTCTCTAAATGCTATCATAAGGGAAGTTATGCGAAAAAGGTGAATCCCCCTGGATAATGAATGCAAGGAGAGTATAGTCCTCAGGCGATAGCACCGGTTGTTTCATTGTGTGATTGTTTATTCGAAGTGATATAATTTCGGCTATGGTTACGCCTCAATGTCGAAGGTCCATGGCCGCTTCCCATGCGTTGTGATTTAGGGTACCTAGATGGTCATGAAACTAGGCACTTGATAGATATAGGGAACACATTCAGTGGGGTAATTCTCGGAAGCCTTGTCTTAGAAATGTTATTGTATGAATATAACTGTTCTCATTCAAATTTTGTTTTAACGCAAATGATTAAATGGAATTATGATTCAACTCTGATCATATGTGATCATTAATGATTAATTGGCTTGTGAGAATAAATGATAAATTGGTAAACCAGGCATATTGGATAGAGTTAGGTTATTTCAACTAAGTAGTCGGGTAGCTTAACTTAAAAATGAATTGTACGCGTTAGGATGTGCACTTTAGAAGAGAGGTGTGTATAATTCTTCAAGTGAAGAGATAATCCAACCTGTTTATGAAACTTGGCATTCATAACTGTTATGCATTCCATTCACTACTAAATCATATCAAACCGGGCCCTGACCCGTTTATATTTTATCTCTTGGTGTGGTTATTGTTTATGTTCAGGTGTTTCGTCGCAAGGGCGCCCGTTCGGACCTTGCCTTCCAGTGTTAAGGAGCTACGACATATTGCGGATGTTATAGGATTTTTGTATTAGACGCATCAAACTCTTTTTGGATATTCTACTTACGATTTGTCAGTGGTATTCGAGCATGTTGCCCATGTTTATATCTTATAGCTACTATTATATTTGGTGTGACCTTTTTGTATCAGTCTGTTAATCGACATCTTATTCGGTTATGTTTTTCTAATGCTATCAAATTGTTAGTTGTATATTAACCCTTTTTTAGGGAAGTAGATGACTGAAATAGTTCATTTGAAATTGGAAAATATTTTGACATGTGTTTTTAAAATATTGGGTGGTCATATCATATTATCTTCTATGCGACAGTGATGCTAAGAATGGACCATTTAAGATTCCTATTTTATTGGAGTAGGGGGCTGGCCACCTCTTATTTTAATAACCAGGGTGTTACAGGTCATATCAGAGCATCATGTTCTAGTGTCTTTAGCATCTGTACGGACTTGTCACGTTCTTCTGTAGCATTTTTTGATATAGAGCCCTATTACTAGGACTGTTTTATTTATGCGTGTTTGCGATCTTCCACAAAGATAGATCATTTTAAATGTATATTGACTCAGCCGCTTTTTATCTCAGATGCCGCCTAGATCAGGTCGCACGACAAGGGTAAATCGAGTTGCAAATGATATAGAGCCCCCACCACCGCAGGGAACTATGAATGCGACGGAGGTAGATAATAATGTTGCCCAGGCGATCAATGCTGCAATGACCACTATGGCACAACAGCTTCCACAAGCTCAACAACCGGAAGCACCAGTGGATCAAGCCCATACGAGACCCTCCGCATGGGAAATAGTTAGAAAATCCTTCCAGAAAGGCCACCCTCTAGAATTTCAGGGTGGCACTGATGTGGTCTTAGCAAATCAATAGAGGAAGGATATTCAACGCCATCTTCGAATAGTGGAATGTAGTGAGCAGAGGAAACAGATTCTCGCCACTTTTAAATTAGTGGGAGCGTCTCCAATGGTGGCAGTTGGTGATAACTCCGGATCATAGGGATACTAAGACTATATCGAAGTTTTGGATTCTGTTTGAACGAAAGTATTTTCCTCCAGCAGTCCAGAAGGAGATGAGGAGGAAGCTTGAGGATGTTACTCAAGGGGAGGGAATAGTGGCGAAGTTTGAAGAGGAATTTACCCGTTTGGCAAATTTTGTGCCGGACGAGTTAAGTGCGAAAGATAAGAGAATCTCTAAATTTGTCGAGGGTTTGAATTTGAGGATAATGTAGCACCTGCTGGGGAACCCTGCCCTATAAAATTTTGGCGACGTGATGAATGCATCTTTACTTCATTGCCAGGATCTCAGCCTTCATTTGAAGGGGAGTAAGAAAATAAAGGATTATGGACAATCTAGTAAACCAGGAGGAAATGGTGCCTGTGCAGCACTATCACCACCACAACAGTCGGGGACAAAACAGAAAGAGTGAGACCTTTAGCAGGGGGATCCGTCTAAGAAACAACACTTTGGGGGTTTCAGTTTTGGCGGGGGTGGTTTTAGGTAAAATCAGGGATCTCAACAGCAGTAAATGGTCCCACATGGCCAAGCTGATCGAGGGAATAATGGAGGTCGAGTCTAGTAGGGCCAAGGTGCGAGGCAGTTTCAGAATAACAATCGGGGTAGACATTTGGAGAATTATGAGGGCCGTTGTTTTCAATGCGGTGAGAAGGGTCACATGAAGAGAGTCTGTCCACAATTGAACATGGGGCAATTGCTTTGAGGCCCTCAGAATTAGCGGGCACATTTACAACCTCCAGCACCTATTCTAGCAGTCCCACTACAACAGGGACAACTTTAGTTTGGGCGTATGTATAATGTCCAAAATTCTTTATTGCCTCCATCACCGCGAGCACCGCCAACTATCGAGGGTAAGTTTCCCATCCATAAGGTTATGGGTCGAGTGTTATTTGACACGGGTGAAACACACTCATTTATAGCTATGAACTTTGATCATTCGGTGGGATTGTTAGAGTCTGTCGATAGTACTCTTATGAGTGTCGATTCTCCTATGGGCGATGGCTTACTTATATTCTTTATTTGTAAAGGGGTGGGAATAGACCTTGGTAGTTTATGCTTTGAAGCCGACTTACTTGTCCTAGATATGGTCGGTTATGATGTTATTCCGGGCATGGATTGGTTAGTGAAGTACCGGGCCACGGTGAATTATTATGGGAGGAGTATAGTCTTTACCATTCTGGGTTAGGAAATGTTTTTAGTAGCCATGCCTCTTTCGAAAGGAGGTTTGAGCACTCACTTATACTGTATTGAGGAGGAGACTATTCAAGGTATAGTTATTTCCATATACTTGATTCCTGTTGTTAGAGAATTTGAGGATGTCTTTCAAGAAATTCCTGACGTACCTCCAAGTCGTGAGATTGAGTTTGTAATTGACTTAGCGTCGGGGACTAGGCCAATTGCGCGGAATCCATACCGCATGGCTCCTTTAGAAATGCAGGAGTTATGAGATCAAATTCAGTAGCACTACACCAAAAACAACAATTTGGCACACCCTGATATTAAACATCTGGCACAATTTAAAACAGTGTCGGATTTTGGCACGGTTTAATAGCAATTTGGCACACTTTAAAACAGTGCCAAAATTTGGCACTGTTTTAAAGCGTGCCCAAAATTGAGTACACTTACTAAAATATAAATAGTCTATACAAATAATATGCTTCCTTCCAAATTTTTGTCTCCCTCTCTCAATTAGATCTCCCTCTCATCTCTCCTCCCTCTCGTCTCTATCCCTCACTCACATGACCTATTTTTTTGGTCTCCTCTCTCTCTCTCTCAAGGTAAACCTCAACTGCCAAATTTCTGATTTTTTTGATCAAACATATTTGATTTGGTGTCTTTTGGGGTTTGAAGGAGATCTTAGTTTCAAAGTGTTGGAAGTTTTTTTTTAGTTTTTTCGGTGTGGCTTTTTTGTTTCAACGATTTTTTGTCCGGCGCATTTTCTTTTTCGATGATGGTTTCGGTCCCGGTGGTCCCCATTTTCATGCGTCACATTATTTTCGGTGGTTATAGCTTTTTCAGTCCGGTGTGGTTTTTTCGATGTGGTGACTGGGTTTCTGGTGTTGAGATTCCGGTGTGGAGGTTTTTATTCAAGCGGGTTTTTCCGGTGGTACAAGTTTCTCCGGCGGTGATTTCGGTGGCCGATATTTGGGTAAGTTTTTTTTTAATTTATATAGATATTTACATATCTACACATATATAGTTACGGTACCTATATATATATATAATTTGTTGTTGCTGTGTAAGATTGAAACTTTTGGGGCTGGTGTGTTTTAAACGTCAAACTGATCTGATAACAAAGACTTTTAAGTTTGAATCTATGTTGATTTTTTTTTTTTTTGTTTGAGTTTCTTTTTGGGTTTAATTTATTAACAATCTGTTTAATTAATTTAGATATTAAATTTTGGACTGATTTTTGTTGTTGGTTTGTTGAAAATTTTGGTACTCATTTATTGTTTTTTTTGAAAAATATTAATTTGTTGGGTTTAATTTATTAACAATCTGTTTGATTTGATTTTTGAGCAGAGGGTTTCATCTTTCGATTTGGGCTTGGTGTTCATTTAGTGCGATTTATGGTTAGCTGTTTGTAGAGAGGTTGAGAGCATTGTGGTGGTGGAGGCTAGGGCCGACAAAATTTAATCCGTAGTCAAGTAAAACTTCCCTCCAAACACTTGAGATAGGCATGCACATAACATTTTTCCACCGAGCCAAATGGCCTCCACCTCCGCCTCTCGCAATAGTAACGTTGCCGGAAGAAGCAAATCCACCGCTTCAGCTATTTACTCGGACATCAATCTAAATTTCCTCTTCCTTAAACCCTCAAACTACATTTTTATGCCGATTGAGTTTTGATTGTGTGTTTCAAGAAATTCGAAAAGCTCTAATCGCGATGAAGGAATTTGGGATTGATTTGGAGAGAGACAATCAATCTCAAATGGTAACCATTAATTCATAACCTTTGGAACTTAGGAAACTTATTCTATTTTAGTTTTTTTCTCAAGGTAATGCCTCTACTTCATTACTAATATAAAAGGGTATACTTAGAATGTATGTAACTATAATATATATGCTCTATTAATAAGATGAGTAATTCTAGAGCGATAATTGATTACCACACATTCTGGGCTTTACGTGTCGCGTCCCTATTAGTTATGTAACTATAAATTTTTATGTATCGTAATCATGCGCCACTCTAGAGTTACTTTAACTAATTATATATATACATTATTCTTATATATATATATATATATATATGTACATACCCATTTTTAAAAAATACTAAAAAAAATATACCATTGGTTTTAGCAATTTCATTTCAGTTCTGTGTTTAATAGTTAAGATTTAATTTATTCCATTTGTGTTTCCACTTCTGCAATCAATAATACATTGTTGATGTTAAAATTTGTAATATGATTTTTGGATCATGCAGGAAGACAAACAAAATTATTTGATCGACTGAGCTAATCTAGTTTCGGACATTCAAGTTATATTATCGTCAAATTGATACGGATAAAGGTAATTTTAATTCTTGGTCAATGATTAATAATATTATTAGTTTTTGTACTCGATTGGTTTGTAGTGGTGATAGGAGGTTGAGGGTGAGCCAATTAAAACCCGGATTGTCAACTAGTTGTTGTAGTATAGTTTTAAGATTAACTTATGAAAATATTTGATAATTATGGATTAAGCTTAAAAACAAGCACTTAAAGGGTGAAATCCCAAACCAACCCCCAAACGGCCCCGTAAAAGGCCCAAACACCTTGCAGGGGACCAATGTAACTTGTACGAACTGACCACGTAGTCTCGAGTCTCCCGGTTTGAGAATATGACAATAATTTCAAAATATGTAGATTAGGCTTAAAAACAAGTCGTTTGAGGGTGAAAACCCAAACTAGCCCACAAATGGCCTCGTAAGAGGCACGAACATCTCGCACGGGACCAATGTAACTTGTACGAACTGACCGCGTAGTCACGGGTCTCCCGGTTTATGAATATGATGATAATTTCAAAATATATCGATTAAGCTTAAAAACAAGCCCTTAAAGGGTGAAAACCCAAACCAGCGCCCAAACGGCCCAATAAGAGGCCCGAACACCTCGCACAGGACTAATGTAACTTGTACAAACTGACCGCGTAGTCACGGGTCTCCCGGTTTCAGAATATGATGATAATTTCAAAATATATAGATTAGGCTTAAAAATAAGCCGTTAGAGGGTGAAAACCCAAATCAGCCCCAAACGGCCTCATAAGAGGCACGACACCTCTCACGAGACCAATGTAACTTGTACAAACTGACAGCATAGTCATGGGCCTATCGGTTTGAGAATATGATGGTAATTTGATAATATATAGATCAGGCTTAAAAACAAGTCCTTAAAGGGTGAAAACCCAAAGCAGCCCCCAAATGGCCCCGTAAGAGGCCCGAACACCTCGCACGGGACCAATGTAACTCCTACGAACTGACTGCGTAGTCGTGGCTCTCCCAGTTTAAGAATATGATGATAATTTTTAAATATGTAGATTAAGCTTAAAAATAAGCCGTTTGAGGGTGAAAACCCAAACCGGACCCCAAACGGCCCCATAAGAGGCCAGAACACCTCGCACGGGACCAATGTAACTTGTATGAACTGATCGCGTAGTCGCAAGTCTCCCTGTTTGATAATATGATGATAATTTCAAAAGATGTAGATTAGGCTTAAAAACTAGCCGTTTGAGGGTGAAAACCCAAACCAGCCCCCAAATGGCCCCGTAAGAGGCACGAACACCTCGCACGGGACCAATGTAACTTGTACGAACTGATCGTGTAGTGCGGGTCTCTCGGTTTGAGAATATGATGATAATTTCAAAATATATCGATTAAGCTTCAAAACAAGCCCTTAAAGGATGAAAACCCAAACCAGCCCCGTAAGAGGCTCGAACACCTCGCACGAGACTAATGTAAACTTGTACAAACTGATCGCGTAGTCGTGGGTCTCCCAATTTGAGAATATGAAGATAATTTCAAAATATGTAGATTATGTTTAAAAACATGTCGCTTTAAGGGTGAAAACCCAAACCAGCCCCCCAAACGGCCTCGTTAAAGGCACGAACACCTCGAACAGGACCAATGTAACTTGTACGAACTAACTCTGTAGTCGCAGGTCTCCCGGTTTGAGAATATGATGATAATTTAAAAATACATCGATTAAGCTTAAAAACAAACCCTTAAAGGAGGAAAACCCAAACCAGCCCCCAAACGGCCTCGTAAGAGTCCCGAACACCTCGCACGGGACCAATGTAACTTGTACGAGCTGACCGCATATTCACGGGTCTCCCGATTTGAGAATATGATGATAAATTCAAAATATGTAGATTAGTCTTAAAAACAACCCGTTTGAGGGTAAAAACCTAAATTATCCCCCAAATGGCCCCGTAAGAGACACGAACACCTCACACGAGACCATGTAACTTGTACGAACTGACAGCATAGTCACGGGCCTCTCGGTTTAAGAATATGATGATAATTTGATAATATATCGATTAAGGTTAAAAACAAGACCTTAAAGGGTGAAAACCCAAACTAGCCCCTAAATGGCCCCATAAAAGGCCTCAACACCTCGCACGGGACTAATGTAACTTGTACGAACTGACCGCGTAGTCGCGGGTCTCCCGATTTGAGAATATGATGATAATTTCAAAATATGTCAATTAGGCTTAAAAACAAGTCGTTTGAGGGTGAAAACCCAAACCAGCCCCCAAATGGCCCAGTAAAAGGCACGAACACCTCGCACGGGAGCAATGTAACTTGTATGAACTGACCGCGTAGTCGCGGGTCTCCCGGTTTTAGAATATCATGATAATTTCAAAATATATCGATTAAGGTTAAAAATAAGCCCTTAAAGGGTGAAAACCCAAACCAGCCCCCCACACGGGCCCGTAAGAGTCTCGAACACCTCGCACGGGACCAATGTAACTTGTAAGAACTGACCGCGTAGTCATGGGTCTCCCGGTTTGAGAATATGATGATAATTTTAGATAATGTGGATTAGGCATAAAAACAAGCCGTTTGAGGGTGAAAACCCAAACCAGCCCCCAAACGGCCCCGTAAGAGGCACAAACACCTCGCACGAGACTAATGTAACTTGTACGAACTGACTGTGTAGTCACGGGTCTCCCGATTTATGAATATGATGATAATTTCAAAATATATCGATTAAGCTTAAAAGCAAGCCCTTAAAGGGTGAAAAACCAAACCAGCCCCCAAACGGCCCAGTAAGAGGCCTGAACACCTCGCATGGACTAATGTAACTTGTACAAACTGATCAGGTAGTCATAATTTGCGTAATATTTTCAATATAAGAATATAATAATAATTGCAACTCCTATATGTAATTTTTTTAGCTTGAGTAATCTTTTTATTTATAAATTACTTGGTTACTAATATCATATCTTTTTTGTATCCTATTTTTTTCCTAGGATGACATTTTATCGTTACCATTTATTCACGTGGAACACACGGAGAAATCAATGGTTTACAATAAGGGGTTTATTCATGATTCTATTTTTTTGTGTTATGGTCGTGAGGGCTTTTGTATGTTTATTGTTATATTTTGTGGTTGTGCGGGCATTATTTTACACAGCTTTTATATTAACAGGTTTTAGAATGTCCAGAAAATAGAGAAAACTCTGCCAAATTTTTTTTGGTCTGTTAACTACTAAAGACTTGTAATATTTTGAAGTTTGTATTTATATTAGTTTATCAACAACGTGCAAGATTTGCAATTTTTGAATTTTCTTGTTTTTAAATAATTATTTTTTTTCTTTTATCCAAAAATTTGGCACAGTTCAAAACCGTGCCAAAAGTGCATCAAAATTTGGCACGATTTTGAACTGTGCCAAAATTTTATCAAAATGTGTTCAATCTGGCACAGTTCAAAACTGAGCCAGAAGTGTGCCAGAAATATCAAATTCTAGAACGGTTTAAAAGTTTGCCAGAAGTGTTCCTGTTTAGTCAAATCTGGCACACTTTTGAGCCGTGATAGAAAAAATGGCCATTTTGGAACACCTGATTCTGGCACAGTTCAAAACCGTGCCAGATTTGATCTGGCACAGTTTTAAACCATGCCAGATTCTAATTTTTGGTGTAGTGTAGCTGTTGGGGCAAAGGTTCATTCAGCATTATACATCGGCATGGGGTGCCCCTGTATTATTTGTGAGGAAAAGAGATGGTGCCCTGCGATTATGTATTGACTATCGCGAATTGAATAAGGTAACCACCCGAAATAAATACTTGTTACGTCGAATCGATGATTTGTTTGATCAATTGAGAGGAGCTTTATAATTCTCTAAAATAGATCTAAGGTCTCGGTATCACCAGCTATGAATTCGGGAGCAGGACGTGTCCAAAACTGCGTTGTTGACCAGGTACTGGTCCTATGAGTTTTTGGTTATGCCCGTTGGGCTAACCAATGCTCCTTCGATATTTCTGGACCTTATGAATCGAGTATTTTGAGACTTTTAAACTAGTTTGTGGTAGTGTTCATCGATGATATTCTAGTCTATTCTCGAACTGATGTTGATCATGCTGAACACTTGAGATTTGTCATGTAGACACTACGGGATCATTAACTATATGCAAAGTTTGAGAAGTGCGGTTTCTGGTTACAGGAAGTGCAATTTTTGGGGCATATTGTGACGGCTGAGGGTATTCTGCAGACCTAAACAAGGTTGCAGTGGTGAGGGAATGGGGTCATCCCACGACGCCGACTGAGATCCGTAGCTTTCTATGTTTGGCGAGATATTATCGTCGTTTCATTAAGGGTTTTTCAAAGAATGCTAGCCCTTTAATGAACTTGACCTGGAAGGGGGTGAGATTTATTTGGTACAACTCCTGTCAGCTAGCTTTTGAGGAGCTAAAAGACAAATTGACTTCTTCCCTTGTATTCGCGTTGCCAAGATTGGGAGTAGATTATTTAGTCTTTACGGACGCACCTCTATAGGTATTAGGGGGTGTGTTACAACAGGAGCATAGGGCTATTGCATACGCGTCTCACAAGCTTAAAACCCATGAGAAGAATTATCTCGTACATGATTTAGATCTTTCCCGAGTAGTGTTTGCCTTAAAGATATGGAGGCATTACCTTCTGGATGAGAAATTTTTCCTCTTTACGGACCATAAGTCATTGCAATATTTGTTCACACATAAAGACCTAAATACGAGGCAACGTCGATGGTTAGAGATTGTGAAGGACTACCAATTTGATATTCACTACCAGCCATGCAAGGAAAATGTGGTAGCTGACGCGCTGAGTCGAAGACCCATTAGGCAATTAGCAAAAGTGTGGAAAGCTAAGTGGAAGAAACTTGGCCAGGATGATGTTCTAGCTAGAGCGTGCATATCGGTGTTAACCATTACGCCCGATATAATTATATGAGTAGTAAAAGCAAAAGTAGGGCATAAAGACTGTCAAGATCGGGTACGACAACTATTGACTGAGGGAGCGGAGTCCTACTCTATTAGTTCTGAGGGTGGGTACATTTCCATGGAAGACTTATTGTCCTAGACAATGGAGACTTGAGACATGATGGCATGATAGAATCTCATGATTCGATATTTTCAGTACATCATGGCGTGGACAAAATGTACGAAGATATGCGACATCAATATTGGTGGGCAGGAATGAAAAGGGACATTTCTGAGTTTGTTTCCAATACACCACTTATCAGTTAGTGAATGTGGACCACCATTGACCGACTAGAATGTTGCAAATGTTGGAAATACCGGTGTGGAAATGGGAGAGAATCTCAATGGATTTTATCACAGGATTGCTGACGACACAAAGTGGGCATGATTCTATTTGGGTCATTATCGACCGCATGACTAAATTGGCACACTTCCTACCAGTGCAAATGGATTACAATACGACACGTTATGCTTAGCTTTTCATAGCTGAGATTGTGAGACTTTATGGGATGCCGATCAATATAGTATTCGACCGAGATAAATTTTCTATATCCCATTTTTGGCGAAGCTTCCAAGGGGCAATGGGAACCAAATTACAGTTGAGTACATCATACCATCTGCAAATCGACGGGCAAACAAAGAGAGACAACCAAATATTGGAGGATATGATTCGAATGTGCATACTTCATTTTAAAGGAGGATGGGATAAATACCTTCCATTGGTCTAATTTGCATATAATAATTCATACCAATTCACGATAGCTATGGTACCGCATAAGGCATTGTATGGTCGACCGTGTCGATCGCCTGCTTATTGGTTGGCAGTAGGAGATAATAAGCTCCTTGGACCTGAAATGATCCAAGATACATCTTCAAAGATTAATCTTATTCAAAATCGCATACGAATTGCATAGTATCGCCATAAAAACTATGCCGATGCAAATCGGAGGCATGTGGATTTTAAAGTGGGGGATCAAGTTTTATTGTTGGTGTCTCTAATGAAAGGTGTTATGTGATTCGGGAAGAAAGGAAAACTTGCGCCAAGATATGTAGGCCCTTTCCCCATTATTGAAAGGATAGGCCCCGTGGCATATCGACTTGCTTTGCCGGAACACCTACAACGAATTCGTGATGTATTCCATGTTTCATCTTTGAAGAAGTATAAAAGATGCGAGGGAGCTCATTGTCATGTTCCATTGGATGATATTGAGTTGCAACCCCACATTTCATATGAGGAACAACCAAATTTCATCTTAGACCACAGTGAGCGTAGACTAAGGTCGAAAGTGGTGACCTTGGTTTGAGTCCAATGCGGACACCACAATGCCAATGAATCAACTTGGGAACGAGAGGATGAGATTCAAGAAAAGTACCCACACCTCTTTTTACCAGGTACGTCTAAATTTTGAGGACAAAATTTCCTTGTAAGGGGGGAGTATGTAATACCCCTTGCTTTTGAGTAATTATTTTAATATAAGATTCCATATGGGTTAGTCATTTAAAATAAATGAAAATCGAATTAAATATTAATTTTATGATTTAAGAGTTAATATTTATGAGTATTGCATATTTACTATTACATGAATGTAAATTGTGTAATATTATGTTATGTTGCATCGTTGCGCTTTAAAGCGACGGTTATGGCTTATATACTAATCGGACTATTTAAGAAATGTAATATGACGTTGGGATAGGAAATTATAAACGATATCCCGGATGTTAGTTTGGAGGTCACGGTTAGTCCGAGAACGATCGAGATAGTCAAAATAAGTGTCGGGTGTGTTTTGGGGTTCCGGGGCACTTTTGCCTAATTACGACTTAAATATGATGTTACGAGTCAGTTTAAGTATGTAGTAGAATTTAATGTTAGACTTAAATGTATTTAAGATATTTTGGGTATTTAGTCTAGAAAGAGAAATTAGAGCTCATTTGTGTTTAACCTAGAAAGAAAGAGAGAGGAGAAGAGATTGAGAGAAAGAAGAGAAAAATAGAGGAATTGGTGATTTGACCTTGGAATTGTATCAACGAGGAGAAATACGAGACTTCAATCTTGAGGGAAGTTTTATAACTTGAATAAATGTATGGTTGTGTGTGAATAAATTGTATATATTGTTAGTGTCCTTGAGTTTAAACCATTTGGGGATTTTGGGGATTTTGTTGTTTAAACTCTTATGTATATGATAAGAAAGACGTGAAAATGAATGTGTAGAATATATGCCTGAAGGGACGCTATAAACAAGGTTAAAGTGGTATGACGGATTGAATGTCGTGTGAGAAAGACGATAATTCAAGGATATATGTTCAACGAGAGCTAGCCCACCCGAGATGGGTTGAAAGGCTTTGGAAACCCATTTAAAAGATACCTCTTGATAAAAAGGATACCAAATTATTGTGAGAAAGTATAGCGGAGTCTTACTCGAACGAGTGTTGAAGAGTGGCTTGCGCATGACTATAAGTTAGCATACTCCAAGGAAAGAAGGGGTGTATGCAGTACCAAATTCCGGAAGAGTATATGAGAATTAATACTTTAATTATTCGGTATAGAGAATGTACGTTGGAGATAACGAGAGAGATAGTAATCTAAATATTTATATTATACGTAGCGATGAGAATAAAATACGTATGAGAAGTGTATGATTAGGTTGGGAATATCCCTATGAATCTTAATAGGATGTGTGTATGCCTATTATGTGATATTATTATTAATAGCACTAATGGGTGATAACCTGGGGGTGTAAGAATCTTATTGTTAAGCGCACTAATGAGTGATAACTCGGGGGTGGAGGAACTCTATTGTTAAGTGTACTAATGGGTGATAACCCGGGGGTACAAGGATATTATTGTTCAGTGTACTAATGGGTGATAACCCGTGGGTACAAGGATATTATTGTTAAGTGTACTAATGGGTGATAACCCGAGGGTGTAAGGATATTATTGTTAAGTCTACTAATGGATGATAACCCGGGGGTACAAGGATGTTATTGTTAGGTGCGCTAATGGGTGATAACCTGTGGGTGTAAGAACAGTATTGATTAAGTGCGCTAATGGGTGTTAACCCGGGGGTGCATGATTATTATGATTACGTGCGCTAATGGGTCTTAGCCCGGGGGTGCAGGATTAGTATATATATATATATGGATTTGTGAATATTTCTACTGTCCGAAACTTGAAGATATGGTATTAATAATAAATGCTTTGCGCCAAGTTGTCTTAACATAAGGGTGCAGGATTAGTGTAAATATATAGGACTGATGAGACTATACATATATGAGCATACTTGGGGAACTTTCTACTTTGTGATCTTAAAAATCCTAAGTTTTAGTACAGGCATTGTCCTAATTTCGGGGACGAAATTCCTTTGTAAAGGGGGAAGTATGTAATACCCCGTATTTCTACGTATTTATGATTTAAGTAATTCAAAAAATTAATTGGATAAATATGTTTTAGTTAAATTACATGTGTGATGTAATTTAATGTGCTTAAATAATAAAAGTGATTCTTAAATATTAATCGAGAGATAGAGACTGATTAATATTTAGTTATGAGATTTACTATATGCATGGATAGTAAATAATGGTGGATTTTTTATATACGGCATAGCGAGTGATATGTGCATATTTTATTTTATCTCACCGGGAGCCGCGTGTAGACCATTTTGAGGTGAGAAATGAGAAATATATTTTAAGTGACTCGTAATATAATTTAGAGCTCACGAATGATTTAGGATGGGTCGAAATAATCATAATAGTGTACCCGGGGGTATAGTTTGGGTCTCGGGTCAATTTTAGACCAAATCGACACCTTTTAAGGGTAATTTGGTCATTTTAAAAATAAGGGTTAAAAGACCTACGAAAATTAGCACCCTATATCTGGTAATTAGAATTTATGGTTAGGTTTAATAACTCACAAAACTTAGTGAGGCCATTAGAGAGAAGGGGAAAACAATTACAAAGCTTAAGAAGGGATTCTTGAAGAATTGGACTTGAGTCTTGCACCCAAATCATCCAAGGAAGAAGGATCGAGGGATAAGAACATCAATCCACCATCAAAAAAATAAAATCATACCCTAAAAACTATGAGGCAAGTGTTTATTGCAAATCAAATTCAAGTTATAATACCCGTGTGTAGGGAGTTTTAAGAATTGGTTGATTCTATTGAAAAACCTTGAATTAAATGGATGAATTGGTCATATGTTTGGGTAGGATTTCATGTAGAATGAATCCCTAAGTAAAGATGCAATGAAATTTGAATATATTTGATGATTAACATAGAATCTTTATGAGTTCTTGGTTGAAGAACATGAATCTTGAATGACTTAGGGTTTAATTGATAAACACAAGATGTCAATCTGTCAGAATTTTTTACATACCTTTAAATGTATGCCATTTGAATTTATTTCTAATTAGAGTGTTAACCATAAATTTCTGGAAAGGTATATCTCTTAGATATCCAATGAACTTGGAATCAGTTCAATCGGAGTTCTGTAGAGGGAGTAATCGACATTTTACTACAAGGTGTTTGATCTGCCAGTATAGTAATCTGCCAAAATTTTGATGTGACTTTAAACGAGTACAATTTGAGCTGTACTTTGAATTAGAGCGTGAATCATAGATTCATGGAAAGGTATATCTCTTATGTTTCCAATGAACTTGGAATTAGGTCAATCGGAGTTTTGTAGAGGGAGAAATCGAAATTTTACTAGAGGATATTTAATCTGCCAGAAAATTTATGATTCATTTCGGTTGCGAGAAAATGTAAGATCTTTCTTTTTAAGACTCAAATGCCTAAACTTTTATCGGGGAAGTGTTTGGGACCTTGATGAAATATATTTTTGGAATAATGATATGGAAGTAGGTCTATGATTGAGTGTTGGACTTTAATTTTGTGAGAGAATTAAAGTGGAGATTCATAGGCTTGATTGTGACGTATTCTAATTCGAGATGATAATAGTATAATTACGGAAAAGTGTGAGCGAGCTTAAATTTGTTGAGTTAGTAGGTTAACAAGGGTAACTACTGAATTGATATAAGAAGGGGTAACTAGGACCCTTACAGTTGTGTGAATACTTGAATTAATACGAAACTGAAATAAATTTGTAAAGCAAACAAGTATGGTAAATATTAGAGAGAAATATATTACGTCCAAGTATGAATAATTTGGTTGTGTGAATACCTATTATATTGATTATTAGGTTGGGTGAATACCTAAAGTATGCTTACTCCTGTATTGGGGTCGATGATTTTCCGGACCAATAAATGAAAGCTCGATTTGGGGTCGATAATTATCCGGACCAAATCGAAGATGAATAATATTGGGGTCGATGATAATGTCGGACCAATATATATATGTATGACCTTTACATTGGGGTCAATGGATTTTCGGACCAATGTAAATGGTAGGGATATTGGGGTTGATGATAATGCAGGACCAATATACATACGTATGACCTTTACATTGGGGTCGTGGGATTTCTAAACCAATGTAAATGGTAGGATTATTGGGATCAATGATTTTCCGGACCAATAAATCCTTTTAGTAAATATTGTATGTGAAATATATACCTTATGATTTTATACTTATGTTTGATAGTATACTTGTAGATGATATATAAGAGATGTACATCTAAATGGTAAATTAAGTAGAGAGAAACTTAATCACGAAATTTAAAATAGACTGGGAATAGGCTATAGTAATTAAGTAGTGAAACTTAATTATGGAGGTTAAACGATGATAGGATAATTGGGGTCGATGATTATCCGAACTAATGATACTTATGGTATATGTTGTGAGTGAAATATATACCGTATAAATAATCTGCTTGTGTGGAATAGTAGATAGTTAGATGACGTGTAGACATCTAAAAGTAAGTTGAGTAGAGAAACTTAATTTTAAAGATTTGATGTTAGATAGTGGATATCTAAAGGATAAAATTAAGTGGTGAGACTTAATCATAGTTATGGAAAGATAGCATGTGAAGAATGTTACTATTTTGTTAATTAACAAAGAGGGATGTTAATAAATTCATGTACTCTATGGGCGGTACGGGAACTTAGTGTTGTAGATAAGTTCAGTTGAATACTCTAGTCTAATTAGCTTGGGTAGTATAGCTAGGTGGGCTAAGTATAGAACGTGAAGCGTGCACTATAGATGAGAGGTGAGGAGAACTTAAGAGAGAGTGTACTGAATTTTATTGTGATAAATGCTTGCTAAATATTTTCAAAATGTTTTGAGCACTAACTCTTGCTATAAAATATTTTCAAAACCTTTTAGGTGTCCAGCCACTCGGACGCCAAACTTGAGGATTTCATTTCAGGGACTCGGAGCTGTAGCACTGTGGATGCTGACAGGATCTTGATTAGACGATTATACCTTTCTGATCTAGTGTAGGATCTTATTTTGTATTCCTTGTTTGAACATGGTGTCCGTTGACGGTTTACAGTTATTGAGTTCTTTTGAGCATTATGGATTGTGGTTTTGAACTTTTAGTCGATGGTTTATCAGCAAGTCTTTCATTCACATGTATTGTGTTGGATTGAACTCTAGTATACTGTGAATGTTTTATTTATCTTTCGCATGGTACATTTTCTTGTGTTAAGAAAAGATAAAATTTGGCACCGATCTAATTTCACTTAGGTGGTTAGTAATTAAAAAGTTTTCGATAGTGATGCTAAGAATGAACCATTTGAGAAACCTGTTTTAATTTATTAAAGGCTTGATCACCCGACACGCATCATACGAGTGTCCCGACTAAATTTATCATAACTGCCGTATTTATCACTCACGACATTTAGTAAATGTGGCGAGTATTCATTGTATATCTTGCACCATCTGATCACACGTTGGACAGTTTGATGCATTTTTTTCACCCATCGATCTTGAACCTGCGTGATTGTCCAAAATGTCTGCACTCCTCGATTGTCATCATCAGAGTAGTTGGTTATGATTTCATTGTTCTCCATCAAACCAGGCAAAATCAAGGCTCTGATACCAACTGACGCAACATAAAGTGATGAAATAAAGGGATCAAACCCTAAACCGTTCAATCCACAAGGTAGAATCCTCACAATATCTCAAAAAAATGAATAAACTCCAATTTATATTTATAGTAAGAGTAATGTGATTATAAGGTTACACCAGTTTCCATTATATAGGCAAATAAAAAAGGAAATAAAACATTAAAATAATATGTACTTAACCCACTAGAGAAAGCAATGGAGGAGATGAATTAATACATAAACAAACGATTTTAAAAAAATCTTTAAAAATGATAGAAATGGTCTCCGTGGTTTATCACTTCACATAGTGCATAGTGAGGTTTATCACTTATTGTAGTGCAAGAGACACTTGAATTATGTTTATTCAATCCAAGGCAGAATCATAGATAGACTGTTATTGCTATTGTTGTTGTTTGTGAACAATACCCCCGATCACGGTTCATGTGAAGATTTTTGCTGCTATTCCACATCAGTAAGACTACATGAGGCTTAAGCCTCGATATGTTTCTCGATCATTTCACCTCCAGGCTTACACCACGAGTGATTTTCTAAACATTGTCGGGGAGTGGTCTCGCGTTCATGCCTCATTGTTGAGAATTACTAGAATACCTTATTGAAATGTTTTGAAAACATGTCTATAATGAAAACTGAAGTACTAAATGTCACAATACTCAAACTAGTTCTGATTTTGGCTACTGATTACAATAAAGTCCATTTATAAAAAAAAAAAATTGACTTTGTAATAAGGAGCCTGTGATAACATGGCATGGAAAAATTTGACATGGAAGATTTGCCATCGTTTTGGTATTTTTGATAGTCTCTTGGGGTGGGGGTGGGAAAATTTTTCCAATCACAAAATTTTTTATCCATGCTATCAAACAAGCGCAAAGATTATAATTTTTGAATGACGGGATTAGTAATCATATCTAGTTGAAAGTAATTGGTGAGTTTCGACTTTCCCTTCTCTCTATTTAGTAGCAGTAGAGTCAGTTTTGGCTCTTGATTGAACAACCCTATATTCCTCTTCATTGATCTCATTTCTACCATGTAGTGCTGGAATAGTGTTTCTTTATAGCTTAATTGTTGCACTCCCATTCCGCATCTTAGGTCCTTTTGCTTGTTTATTGCGTATTTTACTACTCCATGCTCCTCGTACCACCTCATTTATCCCATTTCCACCGTTAAGTGTTGGTATAATGTTTCTTTACAGCCAGGGACGGAGCTATTCAGGGCCCAGTGGGGGCTTGAGCCCCTACTGTTTTTTTTTTTTTAAATAATAGAAATGCAGGTACATAAAAATGTTTGGTGCTGCATGATCTTCAGTAGCTAAATCGGAACTGGTTCTTGGGTATTGTGGATTTAATGTTTGGTTTGTTGGATGGTTATGGGAGTGGTTGTTTAGAGGTGTTTTGTTGGTGGCTTTACTGTTTTGAGCTATGTTTGGCTATGGAGGTTGAAGATGTTGTAGAGACTCTCTCTCCCCCCTCATAGCGGCAGATGTTGTCTTGAAAATAAATGGGTACGTTTTGTTTAATGTTGTTGTTTGAACTGAGATGATTCTCATTGGCTAAAGTTGCGGTGGCTCAAGTGTTCGAGAATGCTCTAGGGTAGGAAATGGGTTAGCGGGCTAGTCTATTTCGAGAATGCAGTGTAGTTTTTTTTATATAAAATATTAAATTTGAGTTTTGTTTGTTGTGTTTATTTAGTATATATGTTAAATTTGTTTGATTGGTTGGGTTTGCATTGATGTTTTGCTATTAATTTTATGAACCTAATTTAATGAATCTAATTTTATGTTATGCTATTAATTTTGGAGGATATTTTTGTTAAATAATTAAAAATATCCTTAAAAAATTCGACTTGGGAGCTCCTGCCCTTGAACTCTTGGAAATCATCGTTAAATTAGCCCCCACTAATGAGAATTTCTGGCTCCGCCCCTGTTTACAGCTAAACTATTGCACTCCCATTCCGAATCTTTGGTCCTTTCAATGTTTGGGATGTCCCCATACTGTATATGGCAAAAGGTCAAGCTGCTAGGACAACATAACATCCCAAATTTGCCTTTTTACTAAGTAAACAACACCCAGAGGCCAGAAGGCTCTGCAGAGGACTTAAAGTCTGTTCTGACATAATAATTCGTGAGCTTATGCATGATGTCACTGATACTGTTCATCCATCTGTGATCAACTTGGCGTCCTTCAAGTTTATTCTGCCTTAATTTGAGATTGTGGGAGTACTTAATTACCAGTTCTTTAATGTTAAGACATTTTGCCTGTCTTGGCAGTGAGAGATGGGAACCAGAGGAGTTATTATCGATAAATGGTCCATGAGGGTTCTCAGTTTTTTCGCACTTGGAAGTGTAGTTGGTATACAATTCCTATTTCTCATTAATAAATCCATTCAGTTTTGTGAATCCACAAACGACTGCTTCTTTTACATCCCACCCCTTTTCTTTTACTGTTTTGGTGATCATATCTTGTTTAGGCCTTTATATGGTTGTTGTAGAAAGACAAACACAAAATAGGGAACGAATAATGGCTGAAGCTTTGGTGCAAATGGTAGTGAGGAAGTATGAGCTCAGATTTCTGTAATATCTAAGTTCTTTCCTACCCGCCTCTTTTGTTTAGAAACAAGTCATCTTTTTGGTTTTACCACTCTTAAATGTGACCTTGATTTTTTATCCATATTAGTGACATGTCTGATTTATTGAGCACTAAAGTATTAAAAGAGAAGCTACCGGTTGGACTAAAAACTGTCAATTTAAGAGAAGATGAGATAAAGAAACATGTTAATTTAATTCATATCTCATTATTTTTTAATATAGCATATCATCTGTTATGCAAGCAGGCAGGCCTGTAGCATATTTTTAGAAAAAAATGTATTCTTTTTTTTCCTTGTAGGAAAATGTTTTGTGGAAACAAAATTAAGCGATGCATCAAAATGGTGTAGTGCTTGCCCTACTGCTCAGTTGCAATGTTGTTTTATTACAAATACAAACAAAAGCAAGAACCAAGAACCCAAATCTTATATAAATAAAATGGGTTCTTGGGGTTTTGGTGGCTAGAAGTGGATTTGAAACCACTTCATTATTTATTTCGAATCCGTTTGTTTAATGAGCATATACATTCGATCCAAATTCTTTCAGAATAAAGATGCATGGATTTCTTCAACTTTTCTACGAAGTTAGATTTTTCATAATGTGCCCCCCCTCTATCCAAAAAAGATAAAACAAAACCTCCTTTTGGGGAATTGACCCTTGATTTTTTTGGAATCCATTAGTCGATTGAATTTTGACCTTTAAATCATAAGTTACTAAACTACCTTTAGAGTTAATTTTTTTTGTTTACTCTATGTGAGATAAAGAGAGGGAGATAGAGAGGGAATATATTTTTGACTATTTTTATAAATTTAACAACAATCTAAATTAGTAAAGGAAATTTAAAAAATGTAGAAAACTCATCAAAATTTGTTATAATCAATCTTATAATATTATTATAAAAGATTTGGATTACAATATGGATCAATCAAGTCGGCCTAAATTATGTTAACCAGTTAGTTTTCTTGATGTTTTTGAAAATTACAAAAACAAGAAATAAAAATTGGAAAATAGATAGAAAACTTTGAAGATTATTTTTTTGCCTATTTTCTAATTTTTATCCCCAAACTGATTGGAAAGTCATAAATCCAATGCTCCAAATATTGCGAAGACTACTCTTGGTAACACTTTCAATGCCATTGTTGTTGATGAGAATGATGATATTGATGACCGGTAAATACTTTATACCTTTAAAGATAACCTCTCATAAGCACAAACATCATACCAATATGATTGCATCAAGATCCAATGTTCCAAAAAATGTAACTCCAAGTGTGATAACCTCCCACATGTCACACCCCTCAAAATTCGACAGACGGGGTGGCCAGCCACCACCGGCGAACTAAGCCGGGCGTGAACTAAATAAATACCATTTTTAGCATGAGACAAATATGAGACATAAATAAATCAGTCCATAAGATAATTAATTGAATCAATCTCCCATGATCACAAACAACTAAGCGATAAAATAACCATCACATGCTAACTCCGAATAAATCCAATTTCCAATAATTATAAAACTAAATAAAGATCCAACTCTGAATAACTGAAATAAAACCCATAAACAACGTTGGAACCGAATGTCCCAATAACTCTCTTAACTAAGTCTCATAATGAAATACGACTGAAACAAAAGTCTAAACTAAAACAAAGCAATAAAGTAATTTAGCTCCCGTCTATTTAGGGACATGATAAAAAAGGGGGAGAAGAATTATCATATTATGGGGGAGTTTTGAGATGTTGAGATTTGTTTTAAGCTAGAATCTATGTCTCATTTCAAACTTCATCCATCACTTGGTATTTTCTTTATCTCATATGTGTAGGTACTACATTGATGATCATACATTACACACCCTGATGAGAAAAGATTTGAGATTCCTCAAGATTTGAAGAACAAACGATAAAGTCTTATTCATTTGTATCTTTCCAGTTTTGGGTTCATGGGAGGGTAGATTTGTATAGGCAATTTTGTATTTGATAATTCAGATTTTTTTATGTATGTACCGGCATAGACATAGGGGGAGATTTGTAAGGACATTTTTGTCATGTCCGATATCTTACATTTATGTATGTCGTACGCCGCTACATTTGGCACGTCTCTACACGATCTCATACGACGGCCTCAATCCAAATTTTAGGAATCAAGCATTCAACATCTCCATTATGTGTCGCACATCCGCCTCAACGACTTCACGTTCCACGATTTTAGGGACTTTATGCAAGTGGTACGCAAGAAAAGTTTAAATAGTGAAATAAGGCAATATAGGAAAGTTCAAGGGAATTTTGGTATTTTATAGCCACCGTTTGGAGGTCCAGCCAACTGGAAAGTTGAAGAGCTCGCGACATCGAAGATACTAGATGAAACGGCACCTCAATCCGAGCTACGGTGAAGAAGTTATGGCGGCCCTTTGAAAATGGAGAAAAATCCAAGAAAAACCCTTGAAAAAATGCTAAGTGTTTAAGCCCCAAGTTCCAGCAAATTTTTGCAAACCGAAGGCCAAACCTATTCGGGGGGCGAACCGTTCGCGGTACACCCGAACCGGTTCGGGGTACCTGATGCTGGCAAGAGTCCCAAAGTTTTAAAAATCATTTTGGATTCCTATAAAGCCAACTTAGGGGGAGTTATTTCATAAGACTTGGAGAGAGGATTTTGAGAGTTCTAATTACTACAGTCTTCATATTTTTGACTCCCAAGACTCATGTTTTGATTCACACATCCTTGCCAAACCTTTGTGAATCCTTTTGTAACCCAAGAACACAACCTTGTGTTTGTTCAAACCTTGTGGAGAAGCCATCTTCCTTCTTCATTGCTACCTAACCGGAGTTCCTGAGGGAGATTCCAGTCGACGATATCAGAACTGACGCATGCGAGTATTTCTGTGTCACACTGTATTTTTCATTGTAATCCGTGTAATCGTATATTACAAAGTTATAGTGAAAAATAACAGGTTTTACCCCTTTGGGGGATTTTTCCTCACATGTGTGTGTTTGAATGTTCATGCTTGATTTTATCATCTTCAATCAAACCTAGATGCATGTTTAGGACTTAATTGATAAAAACTGAGTTTAATTAAATAATTTCTTTATTTGAATGCAAGCGCACTCCTTTCAGTTATAATTTTAGGTTGTGGGTATACCTATACGGATTGTATTTATAGGTTGCGTGTATACCTTTATGGATTATATATCGGTTGGGCATATACCTATACGGATTATATTTATATGTTGTGTGTGTGCCTATATTCGACATATGGATAGATTGTGTGTATGCCTATTATGTGCTTTCTTATGTCTGTGAGCATACTTACGAGGTAATCTACTTAGTGTGATGATAGTAGGGTTAGATAATGTATATCTAAAGAAGATTTAAGTATAGAAACTTAATGAAATGGTTTAATGATAACATGCACAAAATGTTAATTCTTGTTTAATAATAACATACGAGGAATGTAAATTATTAGTGTTACTATAGTGTATTGTATGGGTGGTACGGGGTAAGTTAAAGAGATAATTTAACTAAGAACTTGAAGAGTAAAGATTATAATACTATGGCATACTGTATGGGCAGTACGGGGGAGCTAAACCTGTTAGTGGTTAATTAGTTATTGATGAGACCTAGTTGGGCTACGTAGCATAGATAAGTAGGAGACGTTACGCGTGCACATTAGTTGAGAGGTGAGGAACTCAAGGGAGTGTTCGTGGAACTAACATATGTAATCAATAACTGCTTTTAAACTGTGATAAATACTTGCTAAATGTTTTCAAATTTTTTTGGCTCTGACCCGTTTGTAAAATATTTTCAAAACCTTTTAGCTGTCAAGCCACAGGGATGCCAAGCTTGATGATCTGTTCAAAGGATGCATAGCTGTTGCACTTGTGGATACTTTCAGGATTTGGATTAGACGCTTCATTCACTTCATTCCTAGAGTAGGATTCAGTTTCAGTTATTTTAGTTATGCATGTCGCCCCTTTAGTTAGATCATTTAATAAAGTTTTATCTGACTATGTATTTTGGATTCAGTTTTTATTTCATTAGATTTTTAGTTGGACTTTTGTATTGGGAACCGATGGTTTATTCAGTATTATTTTTATTCCGTTTAGTTATCCCGTGATTGGTTCATATTATTATTACTCCATGGATGGTTTGGTTATTGTATTTATTTTCTCATAATGTTGGTTAATGAAAGATAATTCATCGAATTTTTGAATACTAGGTGGTTAGTAAACTTTAAAACGTTTCGACACTGTGCAAGGACATATTTTTATAAATGTCCGTGACAATTAATTATGTCGTATACCGCTTCAAGTCATCGAAGAATTGAGAAGATTGTATCTACAAAAGACGGATCCGAATTTTAAGTTGTCTTCAACATTCAAGCCCAACAATATGACATTTGTTAAGATAATGTTTAAAGTTTCATCTACATTTCATATTAAGAGTGTTGGGATTAGACCTGACAAAATGAGGCACGACACGATAACACGACACGACACGACACGAAATTATAAGTTAATGGGTTTAGTCTTATCGGGTTTGGGTCATTAACGGGTCAACACGGTAGAACCCTTATCATAACGGGTCGTGTTTGGGTTTGTACTCTTACACGATTAAACTCGTTTATACCCATTATCACCCGTTAGTGGTACCGGGTTTTATTGAGTCGTGTGACCCGAACCAATATTATACGGGTAGTAACGGGTATTAACGGGTACTATCGAGTACTAACGGGTATTAACGGGTACTAACGGGTAATATAGGGTCACCCAACCCGTTACCCGTTTAGACCCGTTAATATTAACGGGTGTTAACGGTTCGGGTCGTGTACCCGTTAATATTAACGGGTCGTGTTTGGGTATCATCATTTGACCCGTTAGTCTTAACGGGTCATGTATGGGTTAAGGGTGTTTTCACCCGTTAACCCGTTAACACGACCCGTTAACCCGTTAACACGACCCGTTGACAGCTCTAGTTGGGATATTTTTTAAAGAGTTTTAAAAAGCTTTTATATAAAATTGTTTTTATAAATGTTTTTGTTCAAAAAGGTTATTAACTGTTTTAGAAAAAATGTGTTTTGAAAAGTTTTGAGGAAATTTTCTAACGCAATAAGCGAACCTCGGTTTCGACGCCAAGGTCGTTCAAACGAGATCACCATCTCATTCGAACGACATTGAGATGTCGCGCATAGTCTTTCAAGTGACACCCGTATCTCGTTCCAGCTAAATGGGCTTCTCGTTCGAGCAATGTGTCTTTTTCTCTGACATGCTAGTTTACTTCTGTACGTTAACCGCCTCAAAATTCTTTAAAAATGGTCATCCAACCTTGGTTTTTGTGTGGAGAAAAAGTTTTCTAACTTTAAGAGTTTTAAATTCTTTGAAAGTATGTTTTGTTTATCTGCCCAGATTTTAAATTCGGTACCTTTGGCAGTATGTTTATTTCTCCAACAATTTAAGGGTTCAAATATTTGTTTTGTTTACAATTCACAAAAATCCCAATTACTTTTATGTGAGTTGTTTTGTGGAACCCAACAACGTATTTTGCTTTTATTTACCTTTGTGGGGAGAACTCTACAACCGAAGAGCAACATGCTATTGCGGAGGGAGTCCTTATAAAGTTCACACTTGTGGAGAAGCTGTTTTCTTCTTCATTACTAACCACCTGGAGTTCTTGAGGGAGATTCCAGTCGACGACATTTCTAGCCGTTTCCTTGAAGGTTTGATGAAGACACGGTGCGTTACACTTGTTGGAGATTATCATGTTGTATCTAAATCAATGGTCTTGTGAATTCTTCAAAGTTCTAGAAATAAAAGGTTTTACCCGAAAGGGGTTTTTTCCTGAATCGATCGTCTTTATTTTTTCATGCATGGGTTGAATGATTTATAGATGCATGTTTAGGGATGAATTAATTTTTTTAAAAATATACTCTAATTAAATAAGGTTTACTTGGAAACTGGTGAATTAACTTAAATCGATATCACACACCGCGTTCCTTCGACTTTTCAAATTGGTATCAGAGTAGGTTACACTAATTTATCGCGTGATCCGAATTTTTCAAGGATTTATTTTTTTTATGCAATTTGACTTCGCACGTCGTCAAATTGGTATCAGAGCGGATTGCGCTAATTTATTGCATATTCCTATGTTTCACAAAATCTGTGTGATATTGAATTTTTGAAAACATCTGTTTTGTAAAAAATCGCAATTTTTCCGATGGATCACTTTTGTAATCGGATGCCCCCCTTTGATGATACAAGTCAAAGTTTTGATGAAATACACCGTTTGAATTTGATCTTTTCTAAAAGAATTGATTTTTTGGAAAAAGAAAATTCTCGTTTTAAATCTGCGTTGGATCATTTGCAAACGGTTCAAAATCAAAGAGATTTTTATCGTGAGAAATTTATTTCCTTGGACCATGACTTTGTTGCTTTAAAATTGTCCAAGAAAGAGAGTGATGATAGGGTTCTAATTTTAGAAAAAGAATTATAGGACCTTAAAAATTCGATGGTTTGTGTTTGTGCCAAAGAGGATAAAAATATTTTAGTCAATGAGTTTGTGGCACGTGAAGAGACTCTTAGGAAAAAGTTTGCTTTAATTGAGGGGGAGAGAGATAACTTTCTAGGTTTGATTGATAATTTGAAGAAGGAGTCCCTCAAATTGGAAGAGTCTGATTCTTTGCTTGAGTCAAAAATTTTGAAGTTAAAAATGATTTGACAGACTCAAGTAGGTTTGATAGTGATGGTAATGGCTCATCTTGTTCTCATGTTTCTAGTACTAAAGCCAAAACCATTATTTGTTTTACAGGGTCAACCGTTCCCATGGACTTTAGAAAAGGTCAACCCATAGGTGTCTTTCCACCCGTTTACACATGTTCATATTGTGGTAGGAAAGGTCACTTTAGGCATTTTTATTTTGATATTGGAAAAAATCCTAGAAAGTTTATGTCTAGTGTTCCCGTGGTTCCCAAATCCCCCACACGACGTTTGACATCTATTTGGGTTAAGAAATCACTTTTAGAGACACTATATTTTAGACAAGTTGATTCCCGTTTGCTTACACATGATTATTCTCTTGCCATATCATATAGATGATTGTGTTTGCATATTTTTCATACGTTAGTTATGCTTTTTTGATATATTTTTGCTAGCGTTGTGATATGTACTTTTTGTATAAATTTTTGTTTTTGAAAAATACAAAAAGATTTTATTTTGATAAAAAAATTTCAAAAATCTTGCACCTTTTATGGATGGACACTTAGGATGACCGAGTCACAACATCATTCCATTTTTCATATGACTATTTTATAGTGTTTTGAGACAATAGGTCAATTATTCCATGTGCTTTATAATTTTTGGAGTCATTAAGATGTAATTAAGTGTTACTTCCTACATGTTTTGCTCATGATTTCCTTTATTCCACACATGTACAGATTTGTTTGATCACATGTTGGTTGAGTGTTTTCACTTCAATCCTGTCTTTAAAAACGAACCAAGCGCGATAAAACTTGATAAGAAAGTTGTGCAGGTAAGAGCCGTTTGAGAGTTTGTGTGCTTTATTTAAAAACCATGAAGGGATACGAAAGTTTATCATTTATCCTTTGTGATTAAGCCGCCGTTTAAATTGACCTAAAAACTTGAGGAATTTTATTATCCGGGGTCTAAAGAGGTTTAAAAGAGCCCAAAAAAATTTGAAGGCAATAAAAAAAATTCATGCCAATTATGGCCCATTTAGGTTTTTGCACCAATTCTCCAAACTTTGAGAATTTAGTTTATACACCTCTAAAAGAAAAAAAAATGAGGGAGTTTGGTTGGAGAATTAAAATGGGCTTGCACGTCCTAGAAAGTCTTGAAAAAGTGCTAAATAGTTTTGGACACTATTGGTGTGGAAATCACTTTGACTTTGATTTGTTGATTTGTATAAGACGGTGTCATCTAAATTCAACCATTTTTACACCTAAGGATACTTTTGATGTTCATTCGTTAGGGGTACACATATGCATCGTGCACATATGATTGATTGAGCTGATTTACCTATCGAATGTGTTCACACCCATACATTCCATTTCCACGACTTGTTTGTCTTAGTTTAAATCCATGGTGTGATTTTTGGTATCTTATTTTTGTATTAAAATTTTGAAAAATCAAAAATTGGTTCTGAATGTTTTTGGGACGTACCTTTTCATGCGCGTAGTTTGATCCATATTTTCTATGCATTTTATTGTGACACTCCATGTTTTGATTTTTTTTTCTTCTTATCTGTCTATTTGGGGACATAATAAAAAGGGGGAGAAAGAATTATCATATTATGGGGGAGATTTGATTTATTACGAATTTATTCTTATTTCATTTCAAACTTGATGTGTCATGAAGATTTTTGCTTTATCTCATGTGTGTAGGTACAAAGATTGAAGATCATGATGTTACACACCCTGATGAGAAAAAGCTTTGAGAGTTTTGATGTTGAAGACAAAATTTGAGAACTTGCAAATTTTACCTTTTCAGTTTTGGGATTCATGGGAGGGTATATTTGTATAGGTAATTTAGTATTTGATAATTAGGATGTTTTTATGTGTGTACCGGCATAAACATAGGGGGAGATTTGTAAGGACATATTTTTATAAATTTCCATGACAATTAATTATGTCGAATACCACTACAAGTTGTCGAAGAATTGAGAAGATTGTATCTACGAAAGATGGATCCGAATTTCAAGTTGTCTTTAACATTCAAGCCCAACAATATGACATTTGGTAATATAATGTTTAAAGTTTCATCTACATTTCATATTAAGAGTGTCGAGATATTTTTTAAAGAGTTTTAAAAATATTTTATATAAAATGTTTTTATAAATGTTTTTGTTCAAAAAGGTTATTAACTGTTTTAGAAAAAATGTGTTTTGAAAAGTTTTGAGGAAATTTTCTAAGGCAGTAAGCGGACCTCGGTTTCGACGCCAAGGTCGTTCAAACGAGATCACCATCTCGTTCGAACGACATTGAGATATCATGCGTAGTCGTTCGAGCGACATGCGTATCTTGTTCGAGCGAGATGGGCTTCTCGTTCGAGCGACATGTCTTTTTGTCTGACATGCTGGTTTACTTCTGTACGTTAACTGCCTTAAAATTCTTTAAAAGGGGCGTCCAGCCTTGGTTTTTGTGTGGAGAGAAAGTTTTCAAACCTTAAGAGTTTTAAATTCTTTGAAAGTATCTTTTGTTTATCTGCCCAGATTTTAAATTCGATACCTTTGGCAGTATGTTTATTTCTCCAACAATTTAAGGGTTCAATTTGTTTTGTTTACAATTCACAAAAATTCCAATTACTTTTGTGTGAGTTATTTTGTGGAACTTAAGAACGTATTTTTCTTTTGTTTACCTTTGTGGGGAGAACTCTACAATCGAAGATATGCATTCTATTCTATAGGGAGTCCTTATAAAGTTCACACTTGTTGAGAAGCCATTTTCTTCGTCATTACTGACCACCTGGAGTTCTTGCGGGAGATTCCAGCCAACGATATTTCTAGCCGTTGCTTTAAAGGTTTGACGAAGACATCGTGCGTTACACTTGTGGTCGATTATTAGGTTGTATGTAAGTCAATGGTCTTGTGAATTATTCAAATTTCTAGAAATAAAAGGTTTTACCCGAAAGGGGTCTTTTCCGGAATCGATCGTCTTTATTTTTTCATGCATGGGTTGAATGATTTATAGATGCATGTTTAGGGGCTGAATTAATTTGTTTAAAAATAGACTCTAATTAAATAATCTTTACTTGAAAACTTGAAAATTAATTTAAATCGATATCACACACAACGTTCCTTCATCTTTTCACAGTGATGTTAAGAACGAAGCAAATGAGATATCTCTTTTAACTTTATAAATAATTGATCAGCAGATATTCAAATAGGTGGGATGTCACAGATAGTATCAGGGTATCAGGTTTTAGTGTCCTCAAGATTTGTGTGGCTTTTCACATTTAACCTTAGTGATTTTTGATAGAGAGACTTATTGTAGAATTATTGTATTCTCCCTTTCATATGCGCATTTACATTCTTCTTCCGATTACTTTTTATTTGATGATGAACTAAGACAATTCGATTTGATTTCAGATGCCACCCTGGAGAGCGACGACCAGCTAGAGTAGCAATAAGGACTGGTGGAAAGAGGGAGGCCTAACAGGAGCCACAGGTAGGCCAGGTGGCAGAGATAGTGGCACAGGTAGTCAACATATCTATGACTGCAGTGGAGGTTCACTTTCTGCAGGTCCAGCCACATCCGTCAGTGGCTACAATTATACAGGCTCAGTCGGGGCCGTCGGATTGGCAGAGGGTTAGGGAGGCTTTTCAGAAGGGCCACCTACCGGAGTTTCACGGGGGCTCAAATGTGATTTTAGGTTACCAATGGAAGAAGGACCTATAACGCCATCTTTGGATGATTGAGTGATGTGATACATAAAAATAAATGTTGACTGAATTCAAGCTCGTGGGAGCAGTGCTACAGTGGTGGGAGTTAGTTACCACTACTGAGGAGAGAGATATGATGTCGATTGTAGATTTTTGGGAGAGGTTCGACCATAAATACTTCCCATTAGTGGTCCAAAGAGAGATGAGGAAGAACTCATTGATGTGGTGAATAGAGATTGCACAATGGTAGAGTACGAGGAAGAGTTCACTCGTTTGGCTCATTTTGTACCAGTTGAGGTAAACAACGAAGGGAAGAAAAAGATGAAGTTCATGGATGGACTTACTTGGAGGATCAGGAAACATTGATTAAAAACCTAACACTACACCAAATCTGCCTAATTTTCACGGTCATTGACCTTGACAAGTTGTACTTGTCAAGGTCAATGACCATAACAATTCGGGGCGAGACAACTTTTTTTGTCACGGACGTGTCACGGTCATTGACCGTGACAAGTTCATTAGAAATGTCACGGTCATGTCACGGTCATGGACCGTGACAAGTTTATTCACGGTTTATAACCGTGACAAAGCCTTGAACCTTTTTTAAAAAAATGTCACGGTCATTAACCGTGACAAGTCCGTGACAAAGATATTTGTCAAGGACTTGTCATGGTCAATGGCCGTGACAATTCTGGGAAGAATTTTAAAAAAATTTGTTCGGCAGTATGGCCACTGCCACTGCCCAACAGTATATTTGTACATGTTATAGCAACGTTGTACCTATTTAAACATCATATATCCAAACAAACTAAAGATTAGGCCACACGATATATGAATTGACACACCCACTAATAGACATCGTGCCGCATTGTTCGCGCAACCACAATAGGGAGTTCTTCTTCCCGGGTATCAAATGCGTGACGAGCACTTTGGACTCGATCTCTTGAAGCGCACGTCCATGAACTATTCCACCCTGGACGATATTCGGGTCCCTCAACCCCTGCCCTATCCGCTAGCCATTAAATACATCCAATATGAACATGCTCGGCCAACCAATTATCGACATCGGTCTGGGGAAGGGAGCCAAATAAGGAAGTGGATCATCGAAGTACGCACGTGTCGGTGATGAAGTAGCGAGGTCCACATCCTTGTCATCCTGCGCCTCGTTCTCCCGCACCTCCTCCTCCTCCTACTACACCGCCTTCTCCTTAACTTTCCCCTTACGATCTCTGCCCAACGTACGCTTAATGAATGAGTACATATCTTGGACCGTCGCCTCCAAACGGGACAGCTTCGCGTCATGTGAATCCACCATTTGAGCCAACCCGGTGTCGCTCGTCTTCAATCCGATGATCCTAGATTTGGCCACCTGCGAGCTCACCCCCTTGTCCTCCCGATGCGATCAGAACCAAGAACTTGGCTGAGTGCGTCTGTTGACAAAGACGCCTTGTCGGCATCAGACTACGACTCATGAACTTCCTTAAGCTTTACCTGAAACGACAAAAAAGCACATGATTAGTAAAATAAGTAAACTAAAAAATTATAACGTAATTAACAAAAATTAAACTGTCGGATTACTTACAATCGTGGCCGCGACGCTCGGGGACACCTCCTTGTCCTTCCCCTTCTTCGTCCGAAGAGTCACATAAGTATCGAGCCTATGTGGCTTACCCCCTGGGCCACTCCCTACCCCCAAAAATAAAATAAAGTAAAATAATGAAGAATAATATATTTCTGTAGTTATAGAAAAATTAAATATTACCTTCATCCTATGCTCCACCTCGGCGTAAGACGTCCGTCCGGAGTAGTGCACGTCCATCTTTTTTGCCCGATTTTCCCTCCCCGATTAGCGAGATGCCAATTGTCGATCCTCGATCTCATTGTCAATGAACTTTTTGGCATTGTACCAATGAGATCGGCTCCTTGGGCGGGACGAATCCACGCCATTGGATAATGGACTCTCGTGTTTTCCCAAAGTACCGTGTCCGCCTATTTTTCTTCCACGTCTTGTGTTGCTCCCTCAACTGCTCCAAGACGGAATCGCGTAGCTTTAGATCCAAGTTGAATTGTTCGTATCCAACAAATACAATGTTAGTTGCGAATAAATATAAATATAAATATAAATATAAAATGAAATTGAAATTGAAATTGAAATATTCATATAAATATAAATATATTACCTGTAGTGCACCCAAACAGCTAACTTGAGCTCATATGGTACCTCCTTCCAACTTATAAACCCCGGGCTGATGACCATCTTTAGCAGCTCGAGGGATCTCGCTAATAGCTCCGATTTTTTCTCGATGGTAATCCCAAATTTTCCAATTTTGGGGAGCCTAGGGGCTGAGGAGCCCTCGTCGCCTCCGCTACCACCGAGCCCATACGACATCATCATAAACAACATCATCATCTTCGCCTTAATACCTGAAGAGGCATTTACTGTAAAAAAAAATGTTATTAGTACAGATAAAAAAAATGTTATAAGTACACATAAACACACACCCCTACCCCACCCCCCATCCCCGCCCCCACCACCTCCCCCCCTCACCCCACCCCCACCACACACACGCACACGTACACATACACCCCCCCACCACCCCACCCCCTCACCCACCACACCCCCTTCCCCCTAACCTACCACACACCACCACACACATATATACACACACATATACGCATACACACATAAATATGTCTAAATTAGTTGAAAACATCTAACGTGGATACATGTATCGAGATTTTATGTCATCTATTGGAACTATTAAAAAAAATTCTTCTTTATTTAAGGTAATAGACACTTAATAAGTCTTATTTCAAGTGAAAACATTTTTTGGACAAAAAAAATCATTGAAGTCATTTTGTTGGAGGTCATATGCTTCAAGATCGCAGGTTTACTTCGGTGATATCATTTTATGTTAGGAGTAGATGGGTTTTTATGTATTTTTTCTATTGGGATGAGTGAAATATTTAAAAAACTTAATATTACCATTAATGTTTTGATTGAAGTAACTTTGATTTAGGTTGGTGGATATGATGTTATGATTGTTGATTGTGTAAAGAGATTTTACTTATATTTGAAAAACTTATTATTTCCATTATTGTATGTTATATATGTTACAATGGGATGATGTTATATATTATTTTTAAGAGGTTTTGTTTATTATTATATATATTATATATGCCGGAATAGATGTAAAGCATGGAATAGATGTTATATATTATGTCCGTTCGAATGCCTCAAAATAAAAAATTCCAAAATTATTTTTAAAACTTGTTCATAGATCCCAATACTTCAAAAGGTAAATACACAACTCAGAAAAATTCTTCAATACTTGAAAAGGTTTTTAAAACACATTTTATAAAAAAATTCTCTCAATTTAAAAAACATCTTAGTGTGTTCAATTAGCCAATATTATATCAAACTTCTCGAAAGGATATAGTCCTCACAATCAATCATGGAAGGCTCCAATGAGAGATAGTGCATGATCTTCAATCTTTAGTCCTTAAGGTTCATCTGACCTAAACTAGATTGTGTCTCACTCATAACGAACCAAGTTTATTTAACTTGATAGACTCAAACATTTTGATACATGAGAGAGCCAATGCATATATAATACAAATGTTTACATTTTCAGTAAGACTTTTTCCAAGATTTAGTGGACAATAATGGTTCTTTCGCTTTTGTTTGTTAAATACTAATCTACTAAAAATTTGGTGACATCCACGATGAAAATAATTGGTAGGAGAAAAATGCTACCAATTTAATGTTTTAATGGTGAAAGAAAGTTCAAAATAACCTGCATTATTAAAAAATAAATATCTTTCAACAGAAAGAATGCATTGATTTCTTTAACTCCAAGAATAAAAATTCTAGAATCACTTAGAAATAAAATCACAACGAATTATTTTTTATCTTTAACCATAGTCAAAATATCGTAATCTTCCCTTTGAAATTAAAATTAGACACAAATATACAAGTACAAATATCATCAATGTGGAAATAAGTCGATAACACTAATATTCTAAAGTTCATGAACGATATCTAACCTAAGACAAAAGTATAGGTTAAGCAACAACATATTAACATGTGAATTGTCTAATTCGAATGAAAATGAGTTAATCTTTATATACATAATCATCAATATTAATCTAAATTAGCTTATACCCATACAAGGCTAATTTTATATACATAATCATTAATGTTTTGCCTCTAATATAACAACCCCCTTTTTTCCACATACTCACCCACCATACACACACACACACACACACACACACACACACACACATATATATATATATATACACATACAAAAATATATATAAATGGAAGAGAGAGAGAGAGAGAGAGAGAGAAATTAACCTAAAACTAGAGAGAGAGAGAGAGCAGCGTAGAGAGAGAGAGTTGTAAAAAGGAGGGAACGAGGGGGGGGGAGGGGGAAGAAGGGGAAAGGGTTTTTGCTGAAGAAGTTGTCACGGTCGTGTCAAGGTCGTTGACCATGATAAATATTTAAAGAATTATCAGGGTCATTGACCGTGACAAGTAAATTTGTCACGGACTTGTCACGGTCAATGACCGTGATAATTTTTTATCACGGTCGTGTCAAGGTCAATGACCGTGACACAAAACGCATGTTTTTTGTCACGGTCAATGACCTTGAGAAGGGTGGCCGGCTGAAAGGTGATAATTTTGTCATTTTGGTGTAGTGTAATATTGGAGACTCATACTGACATCACCAATGTTGTACTACTTCACTGTTAAGATCAATTCTTATATTTGAAGGGCAGTAAGAGAGTGGGAGAATCTAGTCATCCAGGTGGATCAGGAAGAAGAGCTGTTAGTGAGGCATCGCAGCAGCAGGTGTCTATACACCAGAGGCAGGATTCCCGGCACGGGGATGATGCCAAGAGGTTTAGGCCAGGAGGATACTAACCTGAGAGTCAGGGTTTCAGACAGGTCCAACAAGGTCCCCTGAAACAACAACAACACATTCCTCAGGGCCATCAGTGCCAAGGGAACAATGGGGGAGGCTAGTAGGGTCGTGACCATAGGTAGAGGGATATTTTGGATCGATGTTTCACTTGTGGGTGTGTAGGCCACAAAAGAAGGGATTACTAAAAGCGAGGAAGGGGGCAAACACAGGATGAGGTCCTAAATGTATAACCATTGTAGTTGATCTTGGGTCAGTTTTGATGTGAGAATTACATTCCGGAACCGATCGAGAAGGCGAGGCAGATAGTGAATGGAGGTAATATTTCCTTTTTTCCTTACGAGTATAGTATTTGGTCGGGTGACATGGGTGCATCAAAATATATGAATTTTAGCACTAAAATTCGAGTGTGAATAGGGTTTAGTGGGTGTGTGGTGGTATTAGCCTTATTATGAATATATTTACCGTTGGGTGACGGAACTCTTAGGTGTCACCTGTATGGGAGAGGGTGTGGGAACTAAGAGGATTTTTAATTTATGATTTTCTACTTTTGAGAGTCAGGAAGTAGAGTTTATTATGATTATGTGTAGTAACAAGATAACGAGGGTTTTAGTAGTAGTAGATGTGTGATAAGACTATCGTGCTTATTTTTCCAAGATTGGAGATATTGTTTTGCGAGGCATCACCTGAAAGAGGGTTAAGCCCGAATATATATATATATATATATATATATATATATATATATATATATATAGAGAGAGAGAGAGAGAGAGAGAGAGTATGATAACATAGACTTCGTTAAGTATGTTGTCTTGTTATGTTTGATCCCTGTGCATAGGGACTTTTTACTGATGTGATTCAGGGTGCATTGTGTTTATTGTTGAGCAGGGAGATATAGCTCATCATTTACATAGCTCTGAGAACTTAGTGATAGTGAGAGTGTCATGTTGTATGTTGTCTTGAGTTACATGAGGGTGGACTAGTAGACTTTTAAAGTTCAAAGATGGAAAAATTGGGGGTACATGTTATGGACTGATGACCTAACGGATCTCAACGACCGACAATATTGGATAGTAGTATATCAGGGGGGGTTGTTTAAATTTTGCTTTGCAAGACATTTCAAGAATTAAACTTTGCAAACGTTGGAAGTTGGGAGAGGTTTGGTCATTAGGACATGCATTTAGTACCGTAGTTATTATACGAGTATGTAATTATAACTGAGAGTTGACAGTTATAATATGATTTAAGGTGAGTAGAATCAGGTAGCATTCGTGCAGTTATGCAATGATATAAGGTGTTTGGGCGCCCTAGTTAGATGGGTTTTTTGTATCATCCGCAGTCAAAAGAAGTGGAAATGTGTGTGCAACAAGAACAAATGAATAAGGTAGTTGACACATGGAGATGTTGGAGTTTTCCCCAGTAGAGGAAATACTTCAGTCATGAGTAGATAGGATCATAGTAGTGACAAAAGAGAATGAAATTGCAAAGTGTTTAGTAAGCACCAATATGAAATGGTAGATTAATAGTGGAGTTTGTTTGTTTGTGATGATGAAGCGAATTAGTCACTAGATTGAACGGTAGGTGGGGTCGTTAGACGGAAGGGTATCGTTAATAAATATAAAGTGGGAATAGCATAATAATTTAGATTTTTAAAGGGATGGATGTTGTGCAAGAATATATATCCAAAGTTTTTAAGTACCAGACTTATCCAAATTTTGAGGACGAAATTCCTTTGTGAGGGGGGAAGTATGTAGAACCTCATTTTTTGGAGTAATTGTGATTTAATTAATTTGGTTATTTTTAAATTTCACATGTGAAGCGATTTCATGGAATTTAATATTTTTGGGAGATGAGGATTATTGTTGATGGAATAATTTGTGCGATAATTAGTACACGTCGTAGTGAGTGATATCGACGGGATTGTGTTGGATCTCAATTGGAGGTCGCGTGTAGACTTTATGAGGTCGAGATAGGAAATTATTGTAGTGTGACTCGGATGTGGATTTTGAGCTAATTATTGATTCTGAAAGGGTTAAAATAGTCATAATAGTATACCCGAGCATATAGATTGGGTCCGGGGAGATTTTAGACCAAACCGGCACCACGTGAGGGAATTTCAGTCATTCGAGAGTTTGTGGTAGGGAGAACTCCAAAAATTAAAAAAGTATATCAGCCCATGGGAGTATAGGGCTAGGGTTAGAACTAAGTTTAGAGAGAAGAGGCCATGGGAGAGGAAGAGGAGAAGAAAACCTAGGTTTTCCACAAAACATCTCACCACCAACGTGCCGGAATCCAAATCGGAGCAGGGACAGATCAACTCCGTCATCAAAAAATGAATTTCAGACCTTCAATCAAAAGGAAAATGTTTATCTTGCATGTTTATAAAAGGTTATAATACCCATGTAGTGTAAGGTTTTATATTTGATGATAAATTGGTGTTCTTGGGGTTTTTAATAATTAAAAACATAAATCTTAGGTAGGATTTGCATGTAGGTTTAATCCCTATGTAAATGGAAAACAAAATAACTATATATGTGATTATTAGAATGAGAAATATCTGGATTTAATGATGTATATCTATGAAGAACAATAAAACTAGGGGTTTATGGACATTAAGAGATAATCGATTCTTGAATTTAATTCTGGATGATTTAATGTGATATTTACGTTTAAAATAATCCTTATACTTATAATATATGATTAGTTTTGTTGGTTAAGAATTTTGTGAAGTTTCATGAAGAGTGAGGGAAGCCTTCATGATGAAAATCACAATAAAATGAGAGAAAGTAGAGACCACTACAGTTTCGAATAGATTCGGCTCCTTGGTCGAATTGATTCGGTTAGCGAATTGATTTGGGTCAAGGCCGAATCAATTCGGTTTCCCAAGTTTTGACAATTTTCCTTATTTAAGCCTATAACTTTTGAATGATGATCGGGTGAACTTTTGTGGTAAATTTAAAATATAGTGAGGGATATTATGATTACTTGTAGGCTAATGGTAAGGTTGGGGTCTAGACATTTATGATAAGAATTAAGGCTAAGGCTAATCGGGCATAATTTGTAATGTAATTAAATTCGGGAGAATAAGATCGTGTTACGGGGATTTCGAGCGAACCTATGATGTACACCAGTAATGTGCGAGTGAATTAAATACTGCAAGAAATTAAGGGATAACCAGGGCCCTTCGATATTCAAGAGATGTGTGTGAGTGAATTATATGCGGCAGAGAGTTATAATTGTATATCGATAGTACGTTGAGTATTCAATAGATGTATACTGCTTACGGGTTATAATTTTAGGTTATGGGTATGCCAATACGGATTATATTTATAGGCTTTGTGTATAACTATATGGATTATATTATGGGTTGGGTGTATACCTATACGGATTATATATATAGGTTTTGTGTGTGCCTATATTCGACATATGGATAGGTTGTGTATATGCCTATTATGTGCTTTCTTATGTGTGTCAACATACCTACATTGCCTGCTATCACGGAGGTCCCACCTTGACGATTCCAATGAGGTCTGGATTGGCGCCCCAGAATATAGAATCTAGGTACGATGGCAATCTTACTGTAGGATAGTATTAACGGTCAATTAAGTACGTTAGGGGTGTGCATGACCAATAAGATTGGAACTATGTTCGCCTCCAATATGTGTTGATTATATTTTTGGGTTCGAGCAGACTTACCGAACCATTAGTCTCCAATTTGATACGAGAGGTACGTGGACTTGTTAGCAGAGTACGCGAGTGTGCATCACGGGAGCCATTCTAAAAGATGATGTGTATATATATATATGGGAGATTTATCCTACTTGTGTGTAATGTAGGAAGGATAGATAGTGTATATTTAAAAGTGAGTTAATTATGAGGAAATTTACTTAGTGTGATGATAGAAAAGTTAGATAGTGTATATCTAAAGATGATTTAAGTAGATTGTGACACCCTGCCTAATAAAATACCGGGTGATCAGTCATATACCAAATTAAAACAGGAATCTCAGCTGGATCATCCTTAGCATCACAGTCGAAAACTTTTTAAGACTTACTAACCACTTAGTATTTCAAAAACTGGTGTCAATTTTAAATTTTTAATTAAACAAAACATTACATGCGGAAATAAATATAAACCATTCACACAACTGAATAAAACTCAACTGAAATAATTAATTACACAACTTGCCGAATAAACCATCGGCCACCCATGTGAAATAATCCAATACAATATTCAACATCGGAATAAAACAAATCTGAAAAACTGAACTGAGTTTGGGAGACATGCCCTAAATAAAACTGGAACTGATGAGTGATTCCTACTCTAGGAATGAATGAATGATACGTCTAATCCAAACTCCTGTTAGTATCTACATATGCCGCAGCTCCGTATCCCTATAATAGAATATCAATCCTGGCGTCCCTGTGGCTGGACACCTAAAAGGTTTTGAAAATAGTTTTATAGCAAGGGTTAGAACCCAAAACATTTTGAAAATATTTACCAAGTGAATTAACGGCAGTAATTTAAAATGCATGAATGCGCTTCATAATAAAAGTTAGTGTCGCACTCCCTTGTGGACATTCTCACCCCTCCACTATTGTGCACACCTATCGGTTACCTTAACCCCACCTAGTTGTGCTACCCTATCCAACTAGTCCTGGTATAACCTTCCCTTGCCATACTACTCTAACCCGAGTATAATGATTCTTGAATTATAAGTTATATCACAATTAACTTAATTAATTCCTCTTAAATAGTAGCATATAACCGTGTCACAAGTTATATAAATTAAATACATCACTCATTGTATTATTACCCGTATATAATATTTACTATCATTATATACGTACCTTTACCACAATATCCACACATATAACATACGTATATCCATCCCTTCGAGTATACCCTCACCGGATGACTCCGTCTAAAATGCTATCTCATTAGGTGTGCTCACAAAACCTAGTTTTCCCGAGTTAGAATCGCTCACCAACTTGGCCCAAAATATAAACGTAGTGGAGGCGATCATATTCCTTCCCTGAACGTGAGATAAATCCCTCACCCATATATACCGGACACTATGACCTGGGGATATACTCGCCCTACTCCTCGAGCTAGGGGATTCACCCACATCGCACAACCTCCCTTAATAGCCTTAGAGTATAAAGATTGAATAAATATCTAGTCACTAATATCTAATATCACAGACAATATATACACGTATATATAAACTATCACTACACCGTATATATATAATATAAACCCCGGCTTTACCGTGTACTCAAAATCCCGTACACTGCCTGTAATTTAATATCACACACAATATATACACGTGTATATATATATATATATATATATATATATATATATATATATATATATATATATATATACTATCACTACACCATATACATATATTATAAACCCCGGCTTTACCGTGTATTAAAAATCCCGTACACTGCATGTAATTTCCTGAGTCTGTGGCCCGAATCAATGTAATTAATTTCCTCACTTAATAATTTATCGTCTTCCCTAGTCTATGGTCCGACTCTAATATATTTAACTCACACTTCAATGTATATAATACTTTCCCTGAGTCTATGGTCCGACTCTAATTAAATTAATTAATACACCTATTAATTTAATATCTCTTCGAGTCTATCACCGAACTCTAATTAAATTAATTAACACACCTATTAATTTAATATCTCCCCGAGTCTATCACCCAACTCTAATTAAATTAACTAACACACTTATTAACTTAATACCACCCCGAGTCTCTCGTCCGACTCTAATTAAATTAATTAACACACCCATTAATTTAATACCACCCCGAGTCTATCGTTGGACTCTAATTAAATTAATTAATACATCCATTAATTTGATACCTACCCGAGTCTACAATCCGACTCTTTATTTAATTAATTTACATATTAATTAATCAACACAAATCCGAGTCTGCGGTCCAACTCTGATATAATTAATTTACACCTTAATTAATTTACATCAATCCGAGTCTGTGGTCTGACTCTAATAAAATTAGTTAACACACTTATTAATTCAATACATTCCCGAGTCTATAATCCGACTCTGATTAAATTAATTATCACACTTATTAATTTAATAACCTGGTGTCACCCAACCATTATTCCCGGACTCGCTCACTGGGCCCATACCTTAATATTTTCCGAGTCTATATTCCGACTCCAAATTAATTACTCTCTCTCAATAATTAATTAAATACTTTGGTGTCACTTAACCAACATATCCGGACTCGCTCATTTGGTTCGTTTTACCTCTCATACTTTCATTCCCACATCTTCGCCCACAATGTGTCACACATGCATCTCTATAAACTCCCCAATTATATTTACCTATAATTATCAACGTACCCGGACTCGCCCACTTGGTCCATAATTAAATATTTCTCCTCAATTCCTTTAATAATGTAGCGTCACCCAACTACAATATCCGAATATTATTCATCGGCCTAATATCAATAATTATGAATTATTTCTCCAAATTCGTTCATCTCATGACATACCGTTCACACCCTCCTAAACCCAATTATATCACCATATAATTGTTAAGAAAATATGTGTCCCATATAAATTTATCACCAATTAAAAGTAAGGGATTAAAATTTAAATAAAATCCTCATTATAAGCAAACTGGCCGAACTGTCAAGTTCCTGGGATCGTCGATCGATCGATGGCCCCCGATCGATCGATCGATCCTTCCTGGGCAGCTCTTCTTCCCCACTGCATTACACCATTAACAGAAATTCAAGGTTTTTAAACCTTAATTTCAACCCCTGATCAGGTAATCCCATCACATAAACATATGAACTTTGATCCTACGCATCATATACACCCTCTAGTATATAAATTTCTCAACTTATCTCACAATTTCTGAAATGGGTTTTCCATTAAAATTCATCAATCTTGTTCTACAAACAAAGTTCCAAATCCAGATTTTCCCCTATTTATATTCCGAATTATTATTCCAATTAAACATCTATACTCAGATATGTTCAACACAACAATTTCTACTATGAATCTCATTCAATAGTTTCATGAACAAACCCCATTTTGTACCCATTTATCCCCAAAACGAATTTTGGTTTACACATCACTATGATATGAATTGATTATCATAAATTTAGACATCACAACAGTTAACCACTTGCGTGTAAGTGTTCGTAGTGTCTGATCCGTTGGCGTAGTCCCTCAATTTGGCTCCAAAATCCCCAAATTGGCTTTTGCTAAGCTTTCCCCCAATTTCCCTCTCAAGCCCTAGGCTTAGAATTGTGTTGGCTGCTCATTTTCCTAATCCCTCACTTAGGTTAAAACCCTCAATCCCGTTTTTCACCAAATGGGCTTAATTAAAGTGGCCTATCTCACCCTGTGTGGGCCCGGCTATGCCCAAAAATACCCCGAGACCCAATTACTACCCCTGGGTACTCTTTTCTGACTATCTCGACCCATCTGGACTCAACCGCGCACTCAAAATTGGCATCCGAATTAATTTATAAAAATCCTTATCTCACACCCAATTTAGTCTATACCGACTCCCGGCTGGGATAAGTGTATACCTTGTCATTAATACTCGAAATGACGTAATTAAATTATTACTATTCACTTAGTAAATAAATTTCCCTAAACATTAACCATTCACTCCCCGATTAATATTTAAATATATATATTGCCATAATTAATTCAATTAAATTTACAACACACAAGTAATTTAAAATTCCCGAATTAATTAAATATTAAATGTACAAAAATACGGGGTGTTACATACTTCCCCCCTTACAAAGGAATTTCGTCCCCAAAATTAAGATAAACCTAGTGTTCCAATATTCACATATTACTCACTAGTCATGTGCCTCCAAGCTCGCTATATCTATCCCATCCGCTTCTAATCATACGTTACACAAGTATGCATTTAAAATTTGCCATGGCGCCTGTAACAACCCAGGTTTTCGAGCGACTATTTTATACTATTTTGCCTAATGGGCTAATTTTTATAAAATAGGAATGTTGGAGTAAATATTATTTCCCGTGAGACTTAGGGATAATATTTATTATGCTTTGTCTACTTACCGTTATGAGAAGGTAAATAGTGTTATATTGTGTATTTTGCGTCGTTATATGTAAAACGACGGTTATGACCTATATTTAAATTTGGGTATCATTAATGAATTAAAAATGGAATTGGAACGTAAAAATAGTTCACACTTTCCCGAATGCCAAATAGGGGGTGCGGTCGTTTTTAGAACAGTCGAGTTAGTCGTTATAAGTGCCACGTGATATTTTTGGGTTTCGGGCATTTTTAAAGGGTTATGACTCAATTAAGTGGTTACGAGTCATTTTAGTGGTGTAGTGACAATTAAAAGTGGGGATTCATGTTTTGAGACCCGTATAAGTCCCCCACCCCTTTTTCTTTCTTCATTTGTGTTAGAAGCCAAAGGAGAGAGAGAGAGAAGAAAGAGTTGGGAGAAGTAGAGAGAAAGAGAGAAATGGAGGATTTGGGCCGGAATCCGTCGCTACCGGAGGTGTTCAGAGACTACGAACCTCGAGGCAAGTTTCTTACTTGCTAGATATTGATTTAATGTGATAAATTGCATGTGTAGTTAAGTTTTGGGAGGTTTAAACCATAAATGGATTTTGGGTGATTTTGGGTGTTTAATCCTTAAATCTTAGTTTTAATTTGATTTGAGGATAAATTATTAGTTGTAAATGGTGTAGGAATGTTTTGGTAGAATTAGATGTTGTTGATGTTAGGAGAAATCAAGTTTTGGGGTTTTTGGGATTTTAGGGTTCTTACACCCCGTAGCCCAAATTGGGCAAAATCTCAGGACCGAATCGATTCGGATAAGGAGAGGGTTACAGGTCTTGTAGACCGAATCGATTCGGATCAAAACCGAATCGATTCGGCCATTGCAGAAGGTCAGTTTTTGCTCACCGAATCGATTCGGCTATTGTAGCGAATCGATTCGCAAGGGCGAATCGATTCGGCCCAAGGGGCGAATCGATTCGGTTCCCCTGTTTTTGTGAGATTTTCTTATTTTGATTTTAGCCCTTCTTCTTTTAGTTCCAAGGTTTAGGAACCTTCCTTTGGGAAGTAATTATGAGTCCTAGAGGGTGGTTTTGGGTAGACTAATGCCCTAGGATGATAATGGGATATTGAGGCTTACCCGAGGGCTAATTTGCGTAGGTTGATATCCGAATGATTTAGGAGATTAACCTAGAAATGAAATTGGAAGTTAAAATATTAATGTTGAGATTTTGAGAGACACTCCATTATGGAGGCTCACTTTGAGGGCTTATGAATTATATAAACTAATCGAGGCTATTTTGGAGTTAGTGGCACTTTGGGGTCTTAGGTCATTAAATATATATATGACTTAATAAGAAAATATTGCACCTTCTAAAACTTGGTGCTTAAAGGCTAAGTGAATGATTTTTGGAAAAATAAAATATGAGTTTTCAAAAATGGAAAAAAAGTAATGTTTTTTCATAAATGTTAATTTATGGTTACACACCTCTCTAAATCGCTATCATAAGGGAAGTTGCGTTCTTATGGTGAAGCCCCCTGGCTAATGAATGCAGGGTGGATATAGTCCTAGGCCATGGGAGCGCTTATGGTTGTATATTTTTTCTGCGGGGGTAGGGAGATTCCAGGTGTGGTCTTGGCTACCACGCAGGCTCATGGCCGCTTCCCGACGTTTCGATAGGATCCCAGGTTGTCTTGGAGGCCCTGGAAGATGATAGCCATTTAGGGGCGCGCACAGTGGGGAAACCCGGACGGGCGGTCTTAGAATCGTTATATATATATATATATATATATATATATATATATATATATATATATGAATATAACTATTCTAAATCAAGTTGAACTTGATGTATGTAAATTCCATATAGAGCATGATGTAGTGCCATGAAGAGCACGATGTAAGGCCATAAAGAGCCTATTATGATGATCATATTCCTGATAAGGAAGATACTTTTATAAAGTGAACAATTGAAATAAATGCCTTGAGCATGAAAAGTATGATTATATTTCCTAATAAGGAACAATTCATGAAATGAATTAGTATATGATGAAATTAATTTGGTAAACACTTGATAAAGTGTTGTACCATTTATATGTATATTCCTAAAGATAGAATTAGGAATTGTGCCAATAGACGATGGATGGGTTTTACTTTTATATTTTTCTTTATGTAGCTGTAGATGTGACCTCCCACACTTATGCACACACATGTATTTATTTATTATTTTCGTGCTTAGGGTCTGATGGATCTCAAGGATCAACCTTGCCTAAGTAGTAGTGTATCGGGGGGGTTCCTTGTTTGGATTTCGCTTTGCGAGACACCCCACGCACGAATAGGGCATAGTGTTGAGACTGGGGAGAAGTTAACATTTAGTGCTTAAATTAATTAGGACAGGGCCTAATGTATCTCGACGATCAACCTTGCCTAAGTAGTAGTGTATCGGGGGGGTTCCTTGTTTGGATTTCGCTTTGCGAGACACCCCACGCACGAATAGGGCATAGCGTTGAGACTGGAGAGATGTTAGCCTTCTGTTCTTTCTATTAACCTGAGCATCATTTATATTGCGCTAGGTTGCTGCTAGATTGAGAGGTGAGGAATGTTATTGTTATCTGCGAGAGATTTACGCACACCTGCCATGCATTTTAGTCACATGGTAATCATATCAAACCTGGCCCTGACCGGTTTCTATATTTCTTTGTGCTGCACTTTCCTTGCCGTTACAGGTGCTCCTCCGCATGGACACCCGTATTTACATATTCCATTCCAGTTGTCATGGAGCTACAGCATGTTGCGGATGTTGTAGGTTAATTGTAGTAGACGCTCCTTTCTTCTACACTCTAGTTATGTTCAATATAGTTATTCGGGCGTGTTTGCCCAAGGTTTTGCACTCATTTATTATATTGTAAATATTGGATTGTAATATTTAATATATCATTTGTATTGGTCTGTGCGCCGACAGCTTATTCGGTGAGTATTTACGGTGTTGTCATACTATATTCATCGATTTTTGATACCCACCGTTTTCACAAATGGGATTGTCTAAGTGTTTCTCTTTACTTTTAATTTTTTTTTTGTTTATGACAATCCGTTTTCTAAAATGATTGGTGGTTATCTCATACTATTATGTTAATCGACAGTGATGCTGAGAATGGACCATCTATGATTCCTGTAATTATTGGAGTATTGGGCTGGCCACCTATTATTTTAGTAGACGGGTTGTCACAGATGGTATCAGAGCATTAGGTTCTAGAGTCCTTAGGAGCCTGTGCGGATGTTTTACGTCTTCTGCGTTTCTCTCTATTTTGATGTAGAGCCTTAGGAATAAGGTCATTAAATTCTCTTGTGAGATTTCGTTCTCCTGCTATGGAATGAGAACCCCGAAGATCTTCTGCGCGATCGTGTGAGGCTTGTAAACCGTTAGATGAAGGGCATTGAGGAAGGCCGTGGTGAAGGCGTCATTGGATGGGATTATTATAAGCTGTGGGCTGTGGTCGGGAATAAGGATCGCTTTAGAGGTCCTTCCCTTTGTAGCATTATTTTATAATGCTGCCGGGACTACTAAGTGCGGTGAAAATAGTTTTCCCAAGTACCGCTGCCGGTAGAGAGTGGTACTATGCTTGGGACTCCGAGCAATGTCAATTCGGAGTTGAGAGGTTCTTTATTAGGACCACATGTTGAAGTTCGGTTGATTAGAGGAAGTGTAACCTCGTTCGGTGAGAACGTAAGGCCCGAGAGTTTTGGCCTAGAGATGGGTATAGTCGCCTCGTTTTGGTGGGGCAGAATGTTTTTGCCCATAGAGAGAGCCTCTCAGTGGAAATGCTAGGCTCGTAAGTAAGTGTTGGAAACACTTTTAGAGAGTAGTGTTCATGAGACCCCACTGGTGGACATCCACCTGGGGAAGGCTCGTGGAGCTAAGGTCGGGGAGGCTGGTAGGATGTTCTCCTTGCTGAAGAAGTCAAGGGAACTATGCGTTCTGATCTTGTCAATTAAAGATAACCGACAAGAATAGGACTCCTAGTTGAGTCTTTGATGGAAGTAGTTTGGTTCGGGTAAGACTAGAATGTCGTGTCTTGGAACCATTGGTGGTAGCCAAGGAGGTTGGCTAGTATGGTGGTGGAATTTCTAACTAGGGTGCGAGTAGTACATTCCTTAGGTAAGATGGAGTAGTATGGTGATAGCCCTAGATTCGGGTGTGTATATCGAGCTTGTGATAGTATCGGTACATATTTTTATATATGGTAAGTATATTTAGATGGCTTCCATGATAGGGGAGTTCTGTATTTTTTTCCTTCTCACTCGTTATGGGGCGAGTGGTGATATATGTGGTACGTGCTACTTGTATTATATATTATACGAGTAGAGATATTTTTAGATTGGTTGGGGTGATAGCAAGCGAATATATCGCGAGGCTATCCTAGTTCTCGTTCTAGGAGGAGGACTAGTTGTTCTATAATATCTCTCCTGGATACGGGTCGAGACTTTATAGAGGTGGTTTACGATATGTAGATAGTTTCCTTTATTTTTATTTTTATTTTATTTTCTTTGCTTGCTTTGTTTGCCTAGCTTGTGTATGCTATTGCCTTATCTCCATGACCGGCTAGTTAAGGTGACTGTGTGGAGGGGTTCCTTGTTTGGATTTTGCTTCGGCGAGACGCTCCACTCATGAACCTTAACGACGTTGGGAGTGGAGAGATGTGCATTTTCTTTTCTGCTCTTTCTTCTTTCTTTTCTTTTCTATTGGTTAAGTGCCGGGTTGGAAGGTTTAGCCAAGAATCACGTATATGAGTGATTAAGGGCTTAGTTCATGTGCGATACATGAGCACTATGATCGTTTTCCTCTGACTAACGTGGGGGAGGACTAAGATTTTGGATGTCCGATAGGGACTTATGGTTGTGCCTTAATGAGAAGGCCATTAGTATAGGGGTATATGTGTATTGTGGGATAAGGTATTGGTGGCATCTTACTGAAAGTAAATGCCTCAGTCGATTGTTAGGGTAAGACGTAGAAGTATAGGTAGTAGTAGAGTTTCGAGTTAGGATTCCGTCGATCCCGATTATGTGTCTTCGACCGTTACTTCTCGACGACTGACAATGCGAGGTAGTAGTGTAACGGGAGGGTTCCTTGTTTGGATTTCGCTTCGGCGAGACGTCCCACGCATGAAACCGAGCTAATGTCGGAAGTCAGGAAAGGTCTTGGACACTAGGGATATTTAGTATTATACTTATACGACTAGGTTAGGATAGATAAATTGACCTTAGGATTCTTAGGATGCTAGGCCCTTAGGGCATGCGGCGTTAGTTAGGATGATGGTTGGGAGTTGACCATAATAAGTTGTGGGTTAACTCTAAGTAGGACTTGATCCCTAGACGAGAAGTATGGGATTTCGAGCTCGTTAGAATGTTAGGCCATTAGTAGTGGGACCTCTCGTAGTTAGAGGGTTACATGGGTAACCTACCTTTGGAGGAATTGGAGTATAAGCTGACTTTTCTCCTGCACTCGTGTTGTTATAATCAAGAGTGGATTTAACGAAATGAGTCTTTGCCAGGAACGGGATGTGCTAATATGGGAACATGGACCTATTGTTCGTGTGTCTCGCATTTTTAAGAAGTGTCATCCCACGCTTGATTTAGAGTTCATGGCGGTAGTATTTGCCTTAAAGATTTAGAGGCATTTCTCCTGGGCAGGAATTTGGAGTCGTTCACGGATAACAAGTTTGTGACCGTAGAGGACTATCGATAGGATATTCCCTTTCGCTAAGGCAATGCAGATGGGAGTAGTAAAGGCGCCGAGTAGATACCGTTTTAGAGTTTATTCGTGGCATGGAATGCCAAGTGGAGTGAGCTCACCGAGACGAGATATTCGTGTCAAGGTACAAGCAAAGTCTCCAGGGAGAAATGGGGAGCCGTTGGGATATGGGGTATATCCTACCACCCGTAAGTGGAAGGGTGGATTTGATTTAAGGTGAGATTGGAGTAGAAATTCTATGGATCGAATTTTTGTGTAATAGTTCGTATCGTTTTCGATAAACGTTAGGCCGTGCGTAGCCTAGTATAGATGGCAATATGCCTTGTCTGCTCGTTGGAATGGAAACAGCGAATAGTATATTCCTGGGACCGGGAGTGGTCCGGGAACCTTCCTTTAGATTGGGTTCAGTAAGCAAGTAGACCTCTGAGGGGTACACCAACGCGAATAGAAGTTAGTAGTGTTGGGGTTAGCGATTGTAAGTTAGTGTAGTTATTCCCTAGTAGAGGTATAACGCGATTCGGAAAGTAAGGCAATTAGTGCCGAGCTTGTGTGGGTATCTCCTCCCGTAGTAGAAGGGTAGGATTGATAGTTTCTGAGATCGATAGCGATGACCTTAGTCTGAGTCCTATGGGGACATTTCTATCCGGGGGTTTGCTAGTATTATAGCACGGTTTTATTTTATAAGTATACCCTTTATATGGTTATGGGTTACGCCTGAATTTTGAGGGCAAAATTCCCCTTTAAGGGGGGGAGTATGTAACAACCCAGGTTTTCGAGCGACTATTTTATACTATTTTGCCTAATGGGCTAATTTTTATAAAATAGGAATGTTGGAGTAAATATTATTTCCCGTGAGACTTAGGGATAATATTTATTATGCTTTGTCTACTTACCGTTATGAGAAGGTAAATAGTGTTATATTGTGTATTTTGCGTCGTTATATGTAAAACGACGGTTATGACCTATATTTAAATTTGGGTATCATTAATGAATTAAAAATGGAATTGGAACGTAAAAATAGTTCACACTTTCCCGAATGCCAAATAGGGGGTGCGGTCGTTTTTAGAACAGTCGAGTTAGTCCTTATAAGTGCCACGTGATATTTTTGGGTTTCGGGCATTTTTAAAGGGTTATGACTCAATTAAGTGGTTACGAGTCATTTTAGTGGTGTAGTAACAATTAAAAGTGGGGATTCATGTTTTGAGACCCGTATAAGTCCCCCACCCCTTTTTCTTTCTTCATTTGTGTTAGAAGCCAAAGGAGAGAGAGAGAGAAGAGAGAGTTGGGAGAAGTAGAGAGAAAGAGAGAAATGGAGGATTTGGGCCGGAATCCGTCGCTACCGGAGGTGTTCATAGACTACGAACCTCGAGGCAAGTTTCTTACTTGCTAGATATTGATTTAATGTGATAAATTGCATGTGTAGTTAAGTTTTGGGAGGTTTAAACCATAAATGGATTTTGGGTGATTTTGGGTGTTTAATCCTTAAATCTTAGTTTTAATTTGATTTGAGGATAAATTATTAGTTGTAAATGCTGTAGGAATGTTTTGGTAGAATTAGATGTTGTTGATGTTGGGAGAAATCAAGTTTTGGGGTTTTTGGGATTTTAGGGTTCTTACACCCCGTAGCCCAAATTGGGCAAAATCTCAGGACCGAATCGATTCGGATAAGGAGAGGGTTACAGGTCTTGTAGACCGAATCGATTCGGATCAAAACCGAATCGATTCGGCCATTGCAGAAGGTCAGTTTTTGCTCACCGAATCGATTCGGCTATTGTAGCGAATCGATTCGCAAGGGCGAATCGATTCGGCCCAAGGGGCGAATCGATTCGGTTCCCCTGTTTTTGTGAGATTTTCTTATTTTGATTTTAACCCTTCTTCTTTTAGGTCCAAGGTTTAGGAACCTTCCTTGGAAATTAATTATGAGTCCTAGAGGGTGGTTTTGGGTAGACTAATGCCCTAGGATGATAATGGGATATTGAGGCTTACCCGAGGGCTAAGTTGCGTAGGTTGATATCCGAATGATTTAGGAGATTAACCTAGAAATGAAATTGGAAGTTAAAATATTAATGTTGAGATTTTGAGAGACACTCCATTATGGAGGCTCACTTTGAGGGCTTATGAATTATATAAACTAATCGAGGCTATTTTGGGGTTAGTGGCACTTTGGGGTCTTAGGTCATTAAATATATATATGACTTAATAAGAAAATATTGCACCTTCTAAAACTTGGTGCTTAAAGGCTAAGTGAATGGTTTTTGGAAAAATAAAATATGAGTTTTCAAAAATGGAAAAAAAGTAATGTTTTTTCATAAATGTTAATTTATGGTTACACACCTCTCTAAATCGCTATCATAAGGGAAGTTGCGTTCGTATGGTGAAGCCCCCTGTCTAATGAATGCAGGGTGGATATAGTCTTAGGCCATGGGAGCGCTTATGGTTGTATATTTTTTCTGCGGGGGTAGGGAGATTCCAGGTGTGGTCTTGGCTACCACGCAGGCTCATGGCCGCTTCCCGACGTTTCGATAGGATCCCAGGTTGTCTTGGAGGCCCTGGAAGATGATAGCCATTTAGGGGCGCGCACAGTGGGGAAACCCGGACGGGCGGTCTTAGAATCGTTATATATATATATATATATATATATATATATATATATATATATATATATGAATATAACTATTCTAAATCAAGTTGGACTTGATGTATGTAAATGCCATATAGAGCATGATGTAGTGCCATGAAGAGCACGATGTAAGGCCATAAAGAGCCTATTATGATGATCATATTCCTGATAAGGAAGATACTTTTATAAAGTGAACAATTGAAATAAATGCCTTGAGCATGAAAAGTATGATTATATTTCCTAATAAGGAACAATTCATGAAATGAATTAGTATATGATGAAATTAATTTGGTAAACACTTGATAAAGTGTTGTACCATTTATATGTATATTCCTAAAGATAGAATTAGGAATTGTGCCAATAGACGATGGATGGGTTTTACTTTTATATTTTTCTTTATGTAGCTGTAGATGTGACCTCCCACACTTATGCACACACATGTATTTATTTATTATTTTCGTGCTTAGGGTCTGATGGATCTCAAGGATCAACCTTGACTAAGTAGTAGTGTATCGAGGGGGTTCCTTGTTTGGATTTCGCTTTGCGAGACACCCCACGCACGAATAGGGCATAGTGTTGAGACTGGGGAGAAGTTAACCTTTAGTGCTTAAATTAATTAGGACAGGGCCTAATGTATCTCGACGATCAACCTTGCCTAAGTAGTAGTGTATCGGGGGGGTTCCTTGTTTGGATTTCGCTTTGCGAGACACCCCACGCACGAATAGGGCATAGCGTTGAGACTGGAGAGATGTTAGCCTTCTGTTCTTTCTATTAACCTGAGCATCATTTATATTGCGCTAGGTTGCTGCTAGATTGAGAGGTGAGGAATATTATTGTTATCTGCGAGAGATTTACGCACACCTGCCATGCATTTTAGTCACATGGTAATCATATCAAACCCGGCCCTGACCGGTTTCTATATTTCTTTGTGCTGCACTTTCCTTGCCGTTACAGGTGCTCCTCCGCATGGACACCCGTATTTACATATTCCATTCCAGTTGTCATGGAGCTACAGCATGTTGTGGATGTTGTAGGTTAATTGTAGTAGACGCTCCTTTCTTCTACACTCTAGTTATGTTCAATATAGTTATTCGGGCGTGTTTGCCCAAGGTTTTGCACTCATTTATTATATTGTAAATATTGGATTGTAATATTTAATATATCATTTGTATTGGTCTGTGCGCCGACAGCTTATTCGGTGAGTATTTACGGTGTTGTCATACTATATTCATCGATTTTTGATACCCACCGTTTTCACAAATGGGATTGTCTAAGTGTTTCTCTTTATTTTAAATTTTTTTTTTTTGTTTATGACAATCCGTTTTCTAAAATGATTGGTGGTTATCTCATACTATTATGTTAATCGACAGTGATGCTGAGAATGGACCATCTATGATTCATGTAATTATTGGAGTATTGGGCTGGCCACCTATTATTTTAGTAGGCGGGTTGTCATAGCGCCCATACACCATATACCCGCGCTTAACCGCATAAAATTTGCCTTAATTAACCCGGGTTCCCATACACCCTATTCCCGCGCTCTACCGCACGAAAGTTACCCGACTATGCTAGTCGTAATCCGTAATATAACTTTGAACCCGTAGTCATATCACACACACACACACACACACACACACACATATATATATATATATATATATATATATATATATATATATATATATATATATATATATATATATATATATATATATATACTGCCCGGGTACTCAACCAATGCGTTAACGTCCAAACATCTTCCCACAAGATACTTGTCTCTCAACACAAAAGTATATACGCTTACCCTTGTGCTACCAAAGACAACTTAATACTGCGACCTTACTACCACTAGTCCATGTGCAAAATAAACCCCAAGCTATCTCTCTTTGCTCGAAAATAAATCTAACCACCCTGATTTACTTCAGTAAACAGCCCCACTTTCCGGTATAAAATGTGAGAACACAAAACCTCACTATGTGCTATTGAACCACGCAATATAACATATATACACACATATATATGGGCTATATGCCCTCTCAGGTGATACCAGTACCAACCATACCATGGTGTCGCGGACAAGAAAATTTTATTCCACTATCCACAATAGTTAAATTCCATCGCTATCCCGCCGATATTTAGGAAATATTATCAACCCTACTCCCATAATTTTTGAAAGTAGTAACTCTTCGCATAATTCAAATAATTACTCAGTGTACACCTCCACTCTCCCTTGAAGAACACCAAGGAACTCCGCTACCCTACAAAAAGTTTATCCACATACTATGGCTGCTACCGCCAACGCACCTACTAAGTTCGACTCACCTGCAAACTCTAGTGAAAAATAAGTCTTATACTGTGACATCCTCTTTGTCACATAAAAATATACCCCATGCCCCTAGGGTAAAAATAATTACCTCTATACTCCAGCTGCAACAGCTGGTTCTTGGGCTCCGAAGCATCTTCTCCCTGCCCGAATGCGCCCATGACTTGCTTTAGTGGCTGTACATCTAGGACCTCATCCTGTAGTTTCCCCTGCCTCGCTTAAGGCAATATATCTTCTTGTGTCTCGCTTTCCCCACAAACGAAACACCTTCTAATACATTCACCCTTCCACTGGTCCCTTCCATACCGACCTTGTTGAAATTCCTGGCCATCCTGCCGATAGCCTCCGGTTCTAAATCGTTTGGCATGATTTCCCTGCTGGAAATCCTGCCCCTGATCTCCCCCATTCTGCTGCTGGGGTACCCCAATGGTATTATTCCATCCTGCCTTATCCGACTGGCTAGTTCCCATTCCCCTTCCGCTTTCTTTCGCGTGAAAGCGATATTCCCGACAGTGCCGGAGTGTTGCGTTAACGACATCAGTATAATTTACTAATGCAAAATTATCAATTAAATGTTTTCTGATTCTCCAGACTAATCCATCCATAAACTTTACTTTCATTCTCTTTTCCTTGCTTACCTCATCCGGTACAAAATTTTGCCAACGAGTGAATTCTTCCTCGTAATCGGCCACTTAACGGTCCCCTTGAGTCACCTTACAAAATCTTCTCCTCGTTTCGATCTCAACCGCTGGAGGAAAAATACTTGCGGTCGAACCCCACCCAAAACTCTGCAATAACTAGTGTGTCCCTTTCCTCACTGTGGTGATCAACTCCCACCAATGTAGTGCTTCTCCCACTAAACTAAAAGTGGTTAGCATTTTCTCCCGTGCCTCATCGCAATCTCCCATGCGTAGGTGACGCTGGATATCTCTCTTCCTTGACACGCTAGAACTACATCCGAACCCTCTCGCAACTCTGGTGGGTTCCCACAAAAATAACCTCTCTTTCTTGTTTCCACCCCGACGACCCCACGTGAGTCTGATCCCGTGGAAAGTACACTGCCTTTGCGACCACCGTCGTTTCAACCGCCTACGCCACTAGTTCCGTTACTTGTGCTGCCAAAATCATCTCTGGTAGTTGCATCGGTAACCCTTGCCCCTAATGAGCCTCCCTCGTGTCATCTCCCCCTACCGCCCTAGATGCTCTCTCTCTCCTGGGCATCATCTGGAATGAGAATCGAATTTTGTATGAGCTCACTCTCAAATATAAATTTCACAGAAGAACGTATATACGCATACGTATGAGAATACAACAATCCTATAATAGGGCCCTATATAAAAGATTGCTAAGCCGAAACGTGAAAATCTGTACAGATCCTAAGGACACTAGAACATGATGCTCTGATACCATCTGTGACACCCCGTCTAATAAAATATCGGGTGATCAGTCCTATACCAAATTAAAATAAGAATCTCAGCTGGATCATCCTTAGCATCACTGTCAAAAACTTTTTAAGACTTACTAACCACCTAGTATTCCAAAAACTGGTGCCAATTTTAACTTTTTAATTAAACAAAACAGTACATGCGGAAATAAATATAAACCATTCACACAACTGAATAAAACTCAACTGAAATAAATAATTACCCAACTTGCGGAATAAACCATCGGCCACCCAAGTGAAATAATCCAATACAATATTCAACATCGGAATAAAACAAATCTGAAAAACTGAACTGAGTTTAGGCGACATGCCCAAAATAAAACTGGAACTGATGAGTGATTCCTACTATAGGAATGAATGAATGATACGTCGAATCCAAACTCCTGCTAGCATCTACATATGCCGCAGCTCTGTATTCCTGGAATAGAATATCAATCCTGGCATCCCTGTGGCTGGACACCTACAAAGTTTTGAAAATAGTTTTATAGCAAGGGTTAGAGCCCAAAACATTTTGAAAATATTTAGCAAGTGAATTAACTGCAGTAATTTAAAATACATGAATGCGCTTCATAATTTAAGTTAGTGTCGCACTCCCTTGTGGACATTCTCACCCCTCCACTATTGTGCACACCTACTGGTTACCTTAACTCCACCTAGTTGTGCTACCCCATCCAACTAGTCCTGGTATAACCTTCCCTTGCCATACTACTCTAACCCGAGTATAATGATTCTTGAATTATAAGTTATATCACAATTAACTTAATTAATTCCTCTTAAATAGTAGCATATAACCATGTCACAAGTTATATAAATTAAATACATCACTCATTGTATTATTACCCATATATACTATTTACTATCATTATAAACGTACCTTCACCACAATATCCACACATATAACATACATATATCCATCCCTTCGAGTATACCCTCACCGGATGACTCCGTCTAAAATGCTATCTCACTAGGTGTGCTCACAAAACCTAGTTTTCCCGAGTTGCAATCGCTCACCAACTTGGCCCAAAATATAAACGTAGTGGAGGCGGTCATATTCCTTCCCTGAAAGTGAGATAAATCCCTCACCCATATATACCGGACGCTATGACCTGGGGATATACTCGAGCTAAGGGATTCACCCACATCGCGCAACCTCCCTTGATAGCCTTAGAGTATAAAGATTGAATAAATATCTAGTCACCGATATCTAATATCACACACAATATATACACGTATATATATACTATCACTACACCGTATATATATAATATAAACCCCGGCTTTATCGTGTACTCAAAATCCCGTACACTGCCTGTAATTTAATATCACACACAATATATACACGTATATATATATATATATATATACAATCACTACACTGTATATATATATATTATAAATCCCGACTTTACCGTGTATTAAAAATCCCGTACACTGCCTGTAATTTCCTGAGTCTGTGGCCCGACTCAATGTAATTAATTTCCTCACTTAATAATTTATCGTCTTCCCGAGTCTATGGACCGACTCTAATATATTTAACTCACACTTCAATGTATATAATAATTTCCCTGAGTCTATGGTCCGACTCTAATTAAATTAATTAACACACCTATTAATTTAATATCTCCCTGAGTCTATCACCCAACTCTAATTAAATTAACTAGCACACTTATTAACTTAATACCACCCCGAGTCTCTCATCCGACTCTAATTAAATTAATTAACACACCCATTAATTTAATACCACCTCGAGTCTATCGTCCGACTGTAATTTAATTAATTAACACATCCATTAATTTGATACCTACCCGAGTCTAAAATCCGACTCTTTATTTAATTAATTTACATATTAATAAATCAACACAAATCCGAGTCCGCGGTCCGACTCTGATATAATTAATTTACACCTTAAATAATTTACATCAATCCGAGTCTGTGGTCCGACTCTAATAAAATTAGTTAACACACTTATTAATTCAATACATTCCCGAGTCTATAATCCGACTCTGATTAAATTAATTATCACACTAATTAATTTTATAACCTGGTGTCACCCAACCATTGTTCCCGGACTCGCTCACTGGGCCCATACCTTAATATTTTCCGAGTCTATATTCCGACTCCAAATTAATTACTACCTCTCAATAATTAATTAAATACTTTGGTGTCACTTAACCAACATATCCAGACTCGCTCATTTGGTCCGTTTTACCTCTCATAATTTCATTCCCACATCTTCGCCCATAATTTGTCACACATGCATCTCTAGAAACTCCCCAATTATATTTACCTATAGTTATCAACGTTCCCGGTCTCGTCCACTTGGTCCATAATTAAATATTTTTCCTCAATTCCTTTAATAATGTAGCGTCACCCAACTACAATACCCGAATATTATTCCTCGGCCTAATATCAATAATTATGAATTATTTCTCCAAATTCGTTCATCTAATGACATACCGTTCACACCCTCCTAAACCCAATTATATCACCCTATAATTGTTAAGGAAATATGTGCCCCATATAAATTTATCACCAATTAAAAGTAAGGGATTAAAATTTAAATAAAATCCTCATTATAAGCAAACTGGCCGAACTGTCAAGTTCCTGGGACCGTCGATCGATCGATGGCCCCCGATCGATCGATCGATCCTTCCTGGGCAGCTCTTCTTCCCCACTGCATTACACCATTAACGGAAATTCAAGGTTTGTAAACCTTAATTTCAACCCCAGATCAAGTCATCCCAACACATAAACATATGAACTTTGATCCTATGCATCATATACACCCTCTAGTATATAAATTCCTCAACTTATCTCACAATTTCCAAAATGGATTTTCCATTAAAATTCATCAATCTTGTTCTACAAACCAAATTCCAAATCCAGATTTTCCCCTATTTATATTCCGAATTCTTATTCCAATTAAACATCTATACTCAGATATGTTCATCACAACAATTTCTACTATGAATCTCATTCAATAGTTTCATGACCAAAAACACCATTTTGTACCCATTTATCCCCAAAACGAATTTTGGTTTACACATCACTATGATATGAATTGATTATCATAAATTTAGACATCGCAACAGTTAACCACTTGCCTGTAAGTGTTCGTAGTGTCTGATCCGTTGGCGTAGTCCCTCAATTTGGCTCCAAAATCCCCAAATTGGCTTTTGCTAAGCTTTCCCCCAATTTCCCTCTCAAGCCCTAGGCTTAGAATTGTGTTGGCTGCTGATTTTCCTAATCCCTCACTTAGGTTAAAACCCTCAATCCCGTTTTTCACCAAATGGGCTTAATTAAAGTGGCCTATCTCACCCTGTGTGGGCCCGGCTATGCCCAAAAATACCCCGAGACCCAATTACTACCCCTGGGTACTCTTTTCTAACTATCTCGACCCATCTGGACTCAACCGCGCACTCAAAATTGGCATCCGAATTAATTTATAAAAATCCTTATCTCACACCCAATTTAGTCTATACCGACTCCCGGCTGAGATAAGTGTATACCTCGTCATTAATACTCGAAATGACGTAATTAAATTATTACTATTCACTTAGTAAATAAATTTCCCTAAACATTAACCATTCACTCCCTGATTAATATTTAAATATATATATATTGCCATAATTAATTTAATTAAATTTACAACACACAAGTAATTTAAAATTCCTGAATTAATTAAATATTAAATGTACAAAAATACGGGGTGTTACCTAGATCTACATAATGAAATAATTTAATGATAACATACATAAAATGTTAATTCTAGTTTAGTAATAACATACGAGGAATGTAAATTATTAGTGTTACTATAGCATACTGCATGGGCGGTACATGGCAAATTAAAGAGATAATTTAACTAAGGACTTGATGAGTAAAGATTAGAATACTTTGGCGTACTATATGGGCGATACGGGAGAGCTAAAATTGTTAGTGGTTAGTTAGTTAATGATGAGACCTAGATGGGTTGGGAAGCATAGCTAGGTAGGAGACATTAAGCATGCACATTAGTTGAGAGGTGAGGAACTCAATGGATTGTACGTGGAACTAACATGTGTAATCAACAACTGCTTTTAAACTGTGATAAATACTTGCTAAATGTTTTCAAAATTTTTGGGCTCTGACCTATTTGAAAAATATTTTCAAAACGTTTGAGGTGACCAGCCAGGTATGCCAAGTTTGATGATATGTTCTAGGGATGCGTGATTGCAGCACTTGTGGATGCTTGTAGGATTTGGATTAGGCGCTTCAGTCACTTCATTCCTAGAGTAGGATGCAGTTTCAGTTGTTTCAGTTGGGAATGCCGCCCCTTCAAAGAGTTCATTTATTCAGTTTTATCAGACTATGTATTTTGGATTTAGTTTTTAATTTATTAGATGTTTAGTTGGACTTTTGTAATGGGAACCGATGGTGTATTTGGTATTATTTTTTTCAGTTTATTTAGCATGTGATTGGTTCAGATTATTATTATTACTGCATTGATGGTTTGGTTATTGCATTTATTTTCGCATAATGTTGTTTAATGAATGATAAAATTTGATACCGGATTTTTAAATACTAGGTGGTTAGTAAACTTTAAAACATTTTCGACCGTGATGCTAAGAATGAACCAAATGGAATTCCTATTTTTACTTTTATAAAGGATTGATCACCCGGTATTTAAATAGGCGGGGTGTCACATTTAGTTCATTTTTTACTTTTTTTGTGCTTATGCCAAATACTTATTTTTACCTTTTTTGGGTGAGTATTCTAAGAGAAAATACTTATTTTACTTTTAATTCATTTTTTACCTTTATTGGTGCTTGAGTATCGAAAATACTTATTTTAGTTCATTTTTTCTATAAAAATACATATAATACATTCTATAAAAAGCGATGGTTATGAGTATGGAAAAGTGTTCCATAGTTTTTATTATTTTTTATGAAAACATTTCATACCTACCCACGAAGAATTCCACAGAAAACATCAAAAGTAAGACCAAACAATTCTTATATTTTTTTCACTCATTTTCAAACTTCTCATAGAAAACTACTTTTTAATCATTTCCCCAAATTCGTAATCAAAGACACCCCAAGTGCTATTCTTAAAGAAACTTATAACATGTAGATAATATGAGAACATAAATTATAATGAAAAACATATATATAACCAAAGGCCTTATCATTGCTATGAACACAAAATATACCATTAGTTTCAAGGCTAAACGGACCATCCCATATAAATTAATGAACTTTGTTTTATAGATTGGATATAATATTAATCTATTTTAGTGTCATTAAGGAATAAATAATTAAGGTTAAAGATAGAATCGAGAGAATTAAGGAATAAATAATTAAGGTTAAAGATAGAATCGAGAGAATTACTACATAATAATAATAAAAATAATAATAATAATAATAAAAATAATAATAATAATAATAATAATAATAATAATAATAATAATAATAATAATAATAATAATAATAATAATAACAAAATACAATAAAATAGATCAAAACAACAAAATACATTTCATTTCATATCAAGAAACCAATGTGATCTTCAAATACCTCAATGACGGACAAACAACAAATTCGAACTTTTAATTGGAAAACTGAACGTATATGGGAACTGGGACTTAATGAATTTGAACTTTGATTCTAATAAACACATATATAAATTTAACTAGTATAACACTATAAGGTAAGAACCATATTTACGCTAAAAAAACCTACAAAAATAAGAAATGAAATGAACAAAAGCATAATACTTTACAAATATGATCGAATACTAGCCAAGAGGTACAAAGAGTCTAGCATTTTAATTTTTGGCATTATTATGGGCTAGTCCCGTTTATTGGATCAAAGATGCATAAAATTCCATTGACTTTTTTTATTGTAGCAATTCCTTATTCATTATAGAGCACATATATTTAAACAAATGTTTCCTTCATTCATAAATATTTTAAACCCACTTACTCTCTCTTAAAACACACACGTTACCACTCTCTCTAGCAACCCACCCCTACCGGAGACTCGTCGAAATAGTCCATTGGAGAAGCTCATTGGAGGTTGATGGATGTCCTCGTCCGAGTGTTTCTCTCTCCTTGTTTCTATATCTTGCTTCATCTATTTATTTCCATGGTTCGTGCCAGTAGCACCATTGTCAGAGCTGGAGAAGAAGGTTTTTCGTCGAAAAAAATAAAATTTTTGCATTTTAGATTTTGTTGTGAAAAAAAATATTGAATATGAGGGTTGTTTGATAGATCTTGATGTGTACATTCCAAATATATAACTTTTGTGAATTATGGATTTGTAAATTTGAAGTTATGGACTTTCAAAGATTTGATTATTTTTTTAAACGAGGTAGTTAGCTGTCAAAGATATTTGGGGGTATGTTGGTCATTTTAATGCGTTGAGTTGGCAAAATAGGACCTTTGACACCATTGATCCAGTCAAAGAATCTCTTGCGTCAATGACCTAGTCAAATATCTATTTGTACTATTGACAAACTCAATGGGACTTGTACCGATTACCCTTATTTTTTTTCAAGATTACCTAGAAAATGGGATACAACTACTAAGCCGAGTCAGCAAAATATGTCCACCATGAAATTACATCAAAAACCAGATCAAGTGAAAGTTACCATTTTCCTTATTGTAAAAAACATTTTCTACACACCATTCTAGTGCCTATGAACATGGTTTTCGATTTTTGTCTTGGCATAAGTAAACACTAAACAGCCAGAAACAACTGAAAGATGCTTCTCCATGGGGGTTCACATCTGCTTGGATTCAAACTCATGACCTATGCTTTAGCATCAACCCCATAAACATAAAACATAAGAACCATTCAAACTTAATGCAAGACTAGTTTGCATTGATGTGTAGCCCACCTTATCTCATAAGAGAAATTAATATGACTAAGCACAATCGAGCATTCAATAAAATGTTAATGCTGTTATGATTTTAGAGCCTCAAACCACGTGATGAACTAATATGAAAAGGAAACATTAAACAAATCCTTTAGATTTGAGCTCAAAAGCGCATGCACACAAAATTGAGATATATTTTAAAATTAACTTTTAATCACACAAGTACGATGTCAACACACACACACACACACACACTGTGTGTTTGTGTGTGTTAAAGTGCATTGGCCATTATTTCCAGCCTAGGAACTCAGTTACATCACAAATAGGGATGTTAAGTACCCTATTGAAGAACGGATACTTCGTTAGGGTCCCGGTACACGTATCGAACACATATTAGATGCTCGAATACACAAATATCTTTCGAATACATATCATAGGAGTATCACAGTCATATCGAAAAAAATACAAAATACCCTCGTGAGCGAGCTAGAGGTTATCCTAAGCTTCTTTAGACGTGGTGCACGTCATAATGCGGCGGAAGTCGTCAAAGGTAACGGCTCCCGAGATGGCACTCAAATCGCGCGAGTTAAAGTTGCTCCATTTAAAGTCGTCCTATGTCCATTAAGAGACATGTTTAGGGATAATGACATCCTTTACAGTTACAGTGAGTGGTGTCCACCCTCTTTCACAAACCAACCAGACACATTCATCAATTGATTTTATAGTAGACCTCGTCCTAGCTTTTCAGTAAGAATAATTGGAACCATACAAAATGGGAATTAAATTATAAAAATTATCCATTAAATTAGGTCTTTTTAAAGATCAACAAATTTTTCAAAAAAAATTGATGTAAAAAATTTTGAGAAAAAAGGATCACACGATATTTTGGTGTAACCATCTTTGATTCCAATTTGAGAGTGTGGACCAACTAATGGACCAATTTATTTAATTAAATTCACCAACACACAAATCAAAATTTTAATCTTCAATTAATTATGGTGTGCATGCGAGTTACGTTCAAATTCCAATTCGCAATTTTAGTCCGAACATGCAAAAACACACGGGAATTGAGAATTCCTTTGCAGAGTAAAACCTTTTATTCAGCACTATTAGAAGTTTATGAATGCAAACGACTTACAAGACACTTAGCTATACTAACTTAGATGCATATATCTTCAGAAACTCCAATAGATACGAGTCAACTCTAGAGTCATCCACATGCAGCAGTTTACCCTCGATATCCACCGATCTAGCCTTCTTCTTCTTCTTCTTCTTCTTCTTCTTCTTCTTCTTCTTCTTCTTCTTCTTCTTCTTCTTCTTCTTCTTCTTCTTCTTCTTCTTCTCCTTCTTCTTCTTTCTTCAGTAGTGAAACCTCATTTCACAAAATCAGTCGTAGTGAAAAGTCTCTACCAGAGTGTATCACAAGAAACCTTCGTGACATTTATAAAAGTGATCTTGAATATATCTCGGGGGTGAGGAATATGAGATGTTTGATCACAAAAATAGAACTCAAATATGTTCTTGGCTTTTAAAAAGTGTTCTAGGAATATCTAATCCCTTTTAACCTTTACATAAGAACAGAAGATAAAAAGGATTAACAGAAAATATATTTGGAACATAATCTTTAAAAAAAATCTTCTTCAATCGTTCAAACGAAGGGAGGGTCATTCGAATGACACTACATCCCGTTCGAACGACGCTTCGAATGAATGATATAACAACATTACATCGAAACCAAAAAGGATCTCGTTTGAAACTACGTTAAACTCGTTCGAACACGGACATCAAACAAGATATCAGTAGATATAATAATAAATCTTGTTCGAATGAGGGATTGCTTCGTTCGAACGAAGCGTCGAAATTTTGAAATATTTTCTGATAAAAAATTTGAGTTCCTTTAAGAAAATTATTAAATCATAAAAAACAAGTAAACCCCAAAAAATACTTGGAACCTTTTACCATACCAAATGCACACTTCTTCCATGATTGTTGAGACGACCAAATCTTGCATTATTTGACAGTCTTAAACATAGTTTTCAAGTACGGAGAAGTAATGACGGTGAGGTGTTTAGGTGTTGTGTTAGTGTAACATGATACGCCAAACCAAAAGAAATAAAAATGTGAACAATCATAAATTTTTCTCTTGCATTACTATGCATGTCCTAGGAATTCATTCACCCAAATTATAATTAGAGTTAAGGAGATTAGAAAATCGTGCATAAAACTCATCAAATGATTCAGACTTTAGCATGGTAATAGTCTCAAATTACTTGTATTGATTATACAACTTGAATTTTTTTCATAGAATTGGTACTCTCGTGAGCGTGCTGGATTTTATCCCAATCTTCCTTAGATGTGGTGCACGTCATGATGCGACGGAACTCGTTAGGAGTTATGGCTCCATAAATGTCATTAAACCGCAGGAGTAAAAATTACTCCATTTTAGTTCATCCTCCGTCCAAGTGATGACGGGTTTAGGACTTATGACCTCACCATTAGTCATTATAGGTTGTGTCCATCTGCTTTCACAAATAACCCATACATTCTCGTTAATTGCATTCAAATCTGAACTCATTCGAGTTATCTAATACGAATAATTAAACCCATCGAAAACAGACAGCCTATTATACAAATTATCCATAAAATCCAAATTGTAAAAAATCACAAAAAAATTAGTGTAACTAGATGTGATACCAATTTGGGAAAGCGGGTTCGTATGGATACTCCATATATTAGATTACGCACACATAAATTCCAGTTTTAGCCAAATTTTATCTTGCTTAGTTATTAGGTGTGCATGCAAGATAAAATCCAAATTAAATTATGTCCAATCACACAATCAAACCCAACCAAGAAGCAAAAGAAACTAGGAAAAAATCCCTTGCGAGCAATTTAGCAATGTACCAGAAATAGACAGACTCGGTGACTAAGAGACTACTTATATATCCACTAAGTATAATGCACAAGTCTTCAATTCTTCTACAGATACGAAAAAGTCCAGCACCGTCCATAGGAAGCAGTCTTCCCTCGATATCCACCGATTAGCATAAAGATACACGATTTTTCTTCTTCAGCAGTAAAGCCTTGGCTCCAAAAATAAGTAGTAGAGTAAACTCTACAAGGGTTTGATGTACCGAGTATGGTACTTGTATTCGAACAAAGTCAACAAATCATATGAGGGATGTATGATTTAGAAAAGAAAATTATTTTTCTAAAACATAAGGATAAACAGTTTTGGAACAGATATTGGGAATTCGTTTTCGCCAAAAGTATTTAGAAAAACTAATCAAAACACGTCTTTATAGAAACAAAAACATGAATTTCAAGGCGACGGTATGGTTTTAATGAAAATGGCATCTCAGTTGAAGGAAAATCCTAGTTTCGTTCTAACAAGATCCACTCTCATTTAAACGACATTATTTCTCGTTCGATCATCCTTCCAATGACCTTCCAACAAGTTTGGTTCTGTTACATGGAGTTCATTCGTTTAATGTTTGTTCGTAGCCTATTCTAAAGAAAAAGGTATTTCGTTCTAACAAGATCTATATCTCGTTCAATTGAGAAAAAATATAAAATAAAATAAATATTCGTTTTACATAAAATTCCTTGATTTAAAAAATAAATATTCTAGAATATAACTTGAATAAAAGATAAAAACCACAAGTCGTATATCTACATAAAGTGTTGATGACAAATCCAATGCCTTCAAATTCAAAAATAATGCTCGGTCACTAACATGTCTTCAAATGATGATGGAGGCAAAGTAGATATAGTGTTTGGTTTGGAACTCTGATTTGTAACGGCATACGCAAAAAAATCTAAGCTATGAGCAATTATAAAACTTTCTCATACAAAATAGAATCACTATTTTAATTTTTTGGATACATAGTTGACTTATCCATATTTGACAGAAGAGTGGAAAAACTTAGTATTCAAATCCCCATATTTAAACCATTTCAAATTGGATTTTTGGTTCCATTAAGTTTCTTCATTCTTCGTGGCGAGATTGCGCTATGTTTGAGTTTCTGGAAGATCACATATGTTCTCTTCACTAGGATCTTAAGTTAATTCTTTTCATATCAACTCATCCTCAAGGTCTATAACATTTTAAAGGACATTTTTAAACGTGGAGGTTACAATCTCTCAAAGTGTTTTTTTAAATCTTTGAAGCTTTTTCGTAAAATTTTCATAGGAGCAACATTAATAGGTTCATCTTTTAATGATGGTTTGAATATATTTATATTACACCACATTTGTGGAATTTAAAAGGTCTAGGTAAATTGACCACATTAGATTTAATATATAAAAGGAGATGAGAATGATTAGAGCAATTCCTATTGAGGTGCTTAACTAAAGAGGGTGGGAAAACATCCAACCAACTTTGATTAGGTAGGCTCCTGTCGATCCTAGATAGAATAAGGCCTTCTTTAACTCTAATATTGTACTAGGTAAACTTACAGCCAGAAAATTCAATATCATTCAAACCATTTAAGGAAATTATATCATTGAAATCCTGCACAACATGAAATTCAATGGCATTGACACCAAATTTATCAACTTGATCAGTAACAATGTTAAAAGTCCCAGTGATCAGATGAGGTAGACTATCATATTGATTGCAGATGTTGCCAATTTGATTCCATAAGGCATTCTCTCCAGTCCAGTACATTGAGCATATACTAAAGAGAGGATAATATGTTCCTGAAGCCCTTGATGCTAAATTAAAAAGCCCTTGATGCTTAAAATTATCAAAAAGAGTAGACACATTCAATCCATTCTTCCATAAAAACAAAATCTTGCCAGATTAATTGGACAAACTACCTTCAAAGTTCTATCAGAGCTGATAGTTATAGATAAAAGCCATACTCACTTTGGATTCAAATAAAGCAATAGCATGTAAATTATGTAGCCTTATCAACTTCTTGATTCTTCTTTTGGACGGGAAGTTTGTGACTTCTCTAACATTCTAGCAAGTGAGGTCAATCATTGAGAAATATGGGATTTATTGTTTGACATTGAAACTGATCTAGTGATCCTTAAAGAAGGGGGTCACGTTGTTGAGGTAGTTTTGAGCTATTGAGCCTTAGAAACTTGGACAGTATTGGAATCTCTCCAGTCCAGTAACACTCACCTCTTTTGTTGGCTTTTAGTTTATTTGCTTTAATTTGAAACCATATTCTATCAAAACAGTTTGCAAAGATTTTCAATTTTTCATATGTGGAGATGGAGGTTTCTTCTTTGGATTCAAAATCTGATAGGTACAATTTATCACAAGTTATATACTTATGTTCTGGAGGACAGTCACTCTTAGGGGATAATTTGCAATTATCTAAAATTATCTCCTCCTCATTTTCAATATCACTGACTTGCTTCTATCAATGCGGTGTAACACCCTGTGTTTTTATTAATTAATTTAATTAATTAATTGGAATATTCGAGAAAAATAAATTTTTGGACTTAATAATTTTTATTGGTTAAATATGTTGGTTATGATTTTAGAAGAATAAAACTTCTAGCGGAATTAAAATCAGAGTTAAAACGGATTTTATATGAATTTTTGAAATATTTGTCCCTTATAATTTTTAAGGCAAACTGTCAGATTTCCTGACGATCGATCGATCGATCGACCGATCGACGCCAGGGGTCGATCGATTGACCCTAGAAGAAATCGTGCGCCACAAGTACTTTTTAATTGAGTTTGTTTAGTATTGAGGCTCCTAATCACTATATAACCTTAATAATCCGTAGGGGGACTTCTCATAATCATTTTTTCTCAAGTTTTTCACCAGAGAACACCTCCAAATATTTTTCCTCTCAACCATAATCATCAACCTCCAACATAATCAAGTTTTTTCTAACAAGTTTTGGGAGGTTTAATTGGGGCTTAATCAAGATTGATTCAAGAATACTTCTTTGTTAATGTTTCGAGAGGAATCTAGATTTCTAATCAGATTTTCAACACGATCTTCACAGGCATGAATACTCTATTCATTTCCTTTATTATTATGCGTTTTAAGTGTCTCCTAAACCCTTAATCATGTGTTTTTTATTAACAATTAATTAGTAACTTAATTAGAGAAAGTTGACACTAATTATGGGACTGTTTTTATCAAATCTTTTAATCTGATTAATATTCATAACCCTTGGGTACGTAGGATTGATGAGTAGATTTTGGGTTTTATTTGTATAGGATGCATGTAGAAATACCCTAGTTTTGAATTAAATGAATTTTGGGGCGTATAACTCATGTAAATTGTGTAGAGATAATGAAATTAGAAATATGATGTATTAATGATGAAATCTCAGTGTATTGTATTTAAAATAATTAAATGGGATTAATTGGGTGTTTATGAAGATGTGATAATAAAATTAAGATTTAATTGAATTGGACTATAGTGCATAGTTTTATACGTTGATTTATTATGATTGGTTGTGTGACTTGTTGGTATTATTTAATTGCCTTTTGTGACGACGGGTTGTTGGATATTTTTTCTCTCCCTATATTTTAGGATGCCTTCTAGGTATGGGACTAGTGGGTAGGCCTTTTGATGATTTACGCCTTCTAGGTATGGGACTAGTGAGGGTAGATTATTACGACTTTATTATGTCGGGGGTGGGCTAATTTTTGTTACTTTAACGTCGTTACGCTAGCCTAGGCATGAGACTAGGTCGAGATTTAAGTTAGAAATTCATCCTATACATAAGGTAGGACGTATTGATAACTTGGGGACCCTTAGGTATGGGACTAAGGGGTATTTTAAGGATATCACATTGATTAAAAGGGTGGGGTAATTTATAAATTGTGGAATTGAGAATTAGTGCCTAAGATAAAACTGGGTATTAAAATTTGTGGTGACATAATGTGTCGGGGCCGACAGTTTAAACGGGTCAGAGGGCGATTTATGTCGTGTCATGTGTGGAACCTTGTCATGTGTCGGGCCCGACAGTTTAAATGGGTCAGAGGGCGATTGACAAGGGGAAGTGTGACACTTTAATAAAAAGTGAGAACTATAATAAAAGTTGGTTAATTTAATTAAATGAACATCGTGGGACCTTGGAATTTAAAATCATATTGGTGTGCCTTTATAAATGGGGATTCTTGTGGGTAGTTAGTGATTTATATTTATCGCGTGTAATTACCCCGTTTAATTTAAAATATTCTATTGTGATATTTATTGCGTAAAATTCTACTGTTTGGATTTAAGGATCCTATTTGAGGGGAGTAGTGTGTATTCTTGCTCGGGGTTTTGGCTCTGACCCATGCGTTGACTAATCCTTTTCAGGATTAGAATTAGAAAAGCTATAAAAGTTTATTGGAGTTATCGTTTGGAGGTGCAGCAGGAGCTGAATTACTTTATTACTTTGTTTTAGTTTAGACTTTCCTTTCAGTCGTATTTCATGATGAGACTCAATTAAGAGAGTTATTGGGCCATTCGGTTCTAAAATTGTTTAGGGTTTTATTTCAGTTATTAAGAGTTGGATCTTTATTCAGTTTTATAATTATTGGAAATTGGATTTATTCGGAGTTAGCATGTGATGGTTATTTTATTGCTTAGTTGTTTATGACCATTAGAGATTGATTCAATTATTTATCTTATGGACTAATTTATTTATGTCTCATATTTGTCTCATGCTAAGAATGGTATTTATTTAGTTCACGCCTGGCTTAGTTCAGCGACAATGGATGGCCACCCCGTCTGTCGAATTTTGCGGGGTGTGACAGATCGTATCAAAGCATGGTCTTAGGTCTCGTAGGTTATGAGTCCGTGTTATCTTCGGCGTTGCTTATCTTTGATTTCGTTTTGATGATTTGTACTCTTAGTCATTCTGAATCTGATACTATTTTGTTCATATCTTTTCAGATGGCGAACACGAGGAGAGCTGGGAATAGGATAGAGGAGTTTTTTTCTGGCCCCACGGTTTAGGAGAGGCGGCGTCAGATTACTTTGGAGGCTGAGGAGTTAGCGGCTATCATTCATGAGGACATAGTGGCCGGTTTGGAGATGGGGAGACAGAGAGGGGTGACTTTAGAGGCACAACAACGGGGTACACCCGTCTCATCTTGGGATAGGGTGAGAACCAATTTCTTTAAGGGAAATCCTCCCACCTTTGGAGGGCAATCTGACCCAACGGTTTCTCACCAGTGGAGGAGAGATATGGAGAGGCATTTGAGGATGGTGGACTGCACGAATTTGCCGAAGAAGATGTTAGCAACATTTAAGTTGATAGGAGATGTGCTGCAATGGTGGGAGAGTGCAACCACATCAGAGGAGAGAGATCAGTTGGGTTATGCAGAGTTTTTGGTAAAGTTTAACAATAAGTACTTTCCGTATACAATTAGGAACACAAAGAAGAGAGAATTCATGGGCTTAGAGCAAGGTTCGAAATCAATTGTCGAGTATGAACAGGAGTTCACCAATTTATCTATGTTTGTACTAGAGGAGGTTAGCACTGAAATGAAGAAGATGGAATGTTTCATTAAGGGGTTGTCTTGTTCGATTAGGCAAATGGTGTTGGGGAACCCGATATACATTACTTATGCTCAGGTGGTGGATATCGCAATGTTGCTATGGCAAGAGAAGGCCAGTTATCAAAAGAAGTTCGGAAAGAGACAAGAGTCTAATGGAAAGGGAAGTGAGAATAAAGGTCGCAATGATCAAGCATGAAAGAGGTAGAGGACCAACCAGGACCAACAAGGTCAAGGAGAGGAACAAGACAATACTAGATGTTTCAGACATTTTAGGGGTGAATGCTTTGTATGTGGAAACATAGGGCATCCAGTGACAACGTGTTACAAGAGAGCGGGCCAACAAAACCAAAGAGAACCAGCCCAACATGGTCAAGTTACGCAAGGACAACAAGGGTAAGTAGTTCAAGTGCAGATAGGAGTGAGGCCTCCAGTCTTAGCAGCAGCTAGCGTTCAGGGAGCGCCAATAGCACCGGCAGCATCAAGTGCACAGGGTGTGGTCACTGCACCAACCAATCTCAGTTATGGGAGGTGTTATGTACCTCATGTTCAGTTAGATCATGATAGATTGCGTGGTTAGTAGAGTAACGCGGTACGTAATACCTTTTTAGATACTTACATATGTAAGCTTTATATATATTGTATGGGCACCTAATTATGTTATTCTACGGGAAAAAAGAATATACAACAAAAATGGAGAAAAGTAATGTCTACAACAAAGGGGGAAAACTATTGTTTCCAAATGAAGTCTCAAAGAAAGGGAAGACTTTAAAATATTTTCTCAAACTATATCAATTGTATTTTCATCATCACAAAGGGGGAGGCTGTGAAACAAAATGTAAGTAATGTAATAGGATTTTGTATGATGACAACACAATTAATTTATGATCACACTTAACTATGTTCTCTCTAATGTACTTGAGATGAAAACAAACACTCAATAAATAAATAGATATGTTACAACGAACATATCATCCATAAAACTATGAAAACATGCCCAATCATTTCAACGAAGATTTGAAGAAATACAATGAAGATTCACCCCGTTCAAAAAACCTAAGTAAGTTCATCTCTCAAGAATAAGAAGCTCAATACACAATGATTTTTTTTAACAAATCCCCTTGGATTTATTGAAAATAAGTAGAAAAAGCCTCTCTTAGGTGGCGTTTAAAACAACAAGATATAATTTAAGAAGCAAAAGAAGAGATAAATTTCGAGCCATAGATAATACTATAAGTGGACTTGGATTGTACATTATCATCATTTATATCATCCCAAAAGTTTATGTTTGATGTCGTTGCCTTCATATGCATGCATGATATGCGCAATCAATACACAATCATCAAACAACATCATCAAGTGAAGTTCAAGTTTATACAAACATGTTTATGATGATCTCAACATCACATGACCTATGAAGTTCAACTTCAAACAATCATGATCCCAAAACATATCACAAAGCAACATATCATGTCTTAAGCAATTAAGAAGAATGTTCAAAACCAAATGACCTTGTTCAGTTTCTAGATGATCTTTAGGAACTATTATACAAAAGTAAAGAAACTTGTTTCATCTTGTATATGCTCAAAACCAATTTCCCTAAACCTACCTAAAACCATCCCAAACCTACCCAAATGATGGATCTAAAACCTAACTTTCAAGTTCCTTAAGCAAGGAGGTTTTAGGCGACTAAAACTCAAGATTTAGTTGACTAAATTGTTAGCTAAAACCAACTAAAATGAGGCAACTCAATCTTCTTTGAAGAAAGGAGGTTTTAAATTGACTAAATTACTTTAAAACTAAAATTTCAAATGGCTAGGTTTCAAAATTTGAATTCCCAAAAGCCCAATTATTAACCATACTACCCTTTAACGGGTATTTACTTCTTAAGCCTATAAATAAACCTTCATTACAACTTACCAATCCTAATTCCAAGATTGTTTCATCCTACTTGAGCCTTCCAGAAAGAGAAACTAAGTTCCTAAACCCATTTTCATATATATGAGATTCAAACCCAAATCTCCATTAAAGCAAAAACTCCATTGAAGCAAAGCTTTAAACCCAAAACCTGTGTGAAAAATTCTTCAAGGTCCAAACTATCTTTAGCCTAATTAAAAAACCAATACCCATTTTAGATAAAGATTCAAATCCAATATCACTTGTGACCAGAAATAAAACCTAACATCAAACCATTGAGATTTTCAAAAAGATAAGTCAAAAGCCATTTCAAAAGAGAAAAGTTGCAAACCCAAAAACCTACTTATCCTTCAAAGTGATTTAAACACAAAATCACATTTGAACCAAGATACCAAAAACAAAATGTGTGCTTAGAGATTAAAGTACCAATCTCATAAGACAATTATCCAAACCCAAATACCCCTTGAGCAACATACTTGTGATTCGTGGTTTGTTTACTTTTCCAGAGAAAGGAAGTTAACTCAATTCACCATTATTTGTAGTAAAGCTATTTTCTTTACATTTTGGTTACGAAACTCATTATTATGACTTACGATAAACTTTAATGTATCTTCTCGATCGATAGTTCCATTGTTTCGGGGTGTCAAGGCATTTAAAGACCTCAGGAACTTGCGTGGGTATCTCTTGAGCAAGGACGAGTTCAAAATCTTGTTGATTTTGGTTGGCATGGTGTTGTTCCTTGTGAGGATTTTGATTCCACTTTAAGTGAACCAAAGATAGAGAAATTTCTCAAGTACCGTCTTGAGCGTGGATGCAGGCAAGGTTAAGCCACCTTAAAACCCCGATTAGTAAAGATCATTTAAACCCTCTCTCCTACCTTAATATACTTAAGGTCATGCTTTACTTTAATATTCTTAATAAGTTTATTGCTTGAATGTGAATGTAATTGAAAGTTATGAAAAAATGAAAATTATGATCATGTTTAAAATTGGTCTGTGTGTTGCAGTAGGTCCAACATGTTTTTTTTGCAATAGGTCATTATTTTTTCATTTTTATGCAAGCACACCTGCCAGGGTAAAATTATTTATTTATTGAAATTTTAAATACCGATGTTTTGTGAATGGTTAATGTGGTGGATGATCTTGGAAATATAATACTCCATATTTTTTTAATTGTAAGTTATATAATTTTTCCATCCCTAGTATAATTTCTAATGATTTATTTATAATTTTGAAAGTATGGTGGTCTGGTTGGTGGAAATTGTACGAATTAGCAGTAAATAGTTAGTGGGTGGAGGTGATGCTACATGATGGTGATGGTATGTGATATTTAATAATGTTCAGAGAAAAAATTCCGAACAACCTCAAACTTTTGGGTCTAGTGAGTTTATTAAAAAACAAATGATAATTTGTTTTCTTGACATATATGATCATTTAATCAAATAAATTGCAGGGGCGAATCCATTTTGGGCAGGGGCTGAAATTTTTGGAAAAAAATAAGTATATTAAAAAAGTTGCTACTAAAACTAGTCACAAACTATGTCCGTTTCTAAAGTCAAGTGAAATTCGTCATTATCAGTCACTGTCACCATTTAGTTATGCACATCAAATCGTGGAAATTTACTAACAAAAAATATAGGTTAGTCGAAATGGTGACAATTAAAATATGTTAGTAATAGTTTTTTCTTTGCAAAAAAAATTTATAGGAAGCAAATTTCTTTTAAAAAATTTGTTTCACCCTTTGAAAAAAAACTTCTATTCACCACTAATAATTTGGAAGATTCTACTGAATCATAAGCCAGGTCGGTTTTCTATCAAAGTTCCCAAATGGAGTTAGCTTCAAGGCTTTAACTAAATCACTAAATTTACTCCAAGTTTCAAGTTACAATATTAAAAGATTGAGTAATGGTTGCTATTGACTCTAAAATTTAGATTTCTTTTGTCATTTTTCCTAATTATTTTAACAAATTTGAGCATAATTTAAGTTCTAACTATTGTAATGCAACTTGAGTTAGGTTAGGTCATAATTATAATATTTATTCTTTAATTTATAACAAAAATTAAATTTAACTAAATCTATATTATACCTCTAATGAGATAGTATTATAGGAGTTAATACCCTTTAATATAATAGAGAAGATTGTAATTGAGTATTCTCAATGTTAAGAGTGTCCACGTTGGATTCTCATTTCATTAGACCTTTCAATGTAGTTTGTACTATCTTGTTGGCGACTCGTTGCATGGTCATTTGAGCAAAAAAAATTATTTGTGTGCCACGAAGAGTACAACTATATTTGTTAGTAATGAACAATACCTTAACAAATGATTCCCGTTGCAAAATTTAAAAATAAAATTAAACCGTATAATAGAATTTCATATGGACATATAGACGAATATTCTTTTTTTAATTTACTCAATTAATATGAAGTTAATAATCGAGTTACATTCATTATCGATAAGTTCGAATGATTGAAGAATCAACATGCAATTAATATCCAAGTCATATTTAAAAATTACAATCTACTACAAACTTTAATTCATAATGGTTGAATAGGTTAGAACCATACATGTAAGATATTCCTTAAAAGTTGGATTAGGGAACAAATAACTTCAACAAATTCAAAGATGTAAATGAGACTCCTTTAGCATATAAAAATATCTTACTTAAATTCGTCATAATTGATTGACTATAATTTGATTGATGAAACAAATAAGTTGAATATATATATATATATATATTAATTTGGGACGGTGGAGTATGATTGGACCAAAAAGAAAAAAAACTATATATAGCATTCTTATACGTAAGCCAAAATAAATAAATAAATGAATAATGTTAAATATACTTGACGCGACTCAGAAAGTGTCTCTAATGTGCGTTCTCTTCTAGGCTCAAGTGCAAGACTATCGCGTTAGTAATGAACCCGGTAAGTCGGGATCGTTTCCACAGGGAAATAGGACAACAAAGTTGTGACGACGTTGGATAAATAAGGAAATCCTAACTCTGACTCTAAAGGACATGGAAAAATGATTTGGTTTGTGAATGACTACATTAGATGCAATTATGAAATTATAAAAAGATGCAATTATACTATATTACCTAAAATACTGATGAAGAATGATTTGAAACTTTAAACTATCTGATGAGAAAAATAGGACGGGAATACAATCCCCCAAACCTAGTGTATTGCAGGTATAATACTAATCGTAAATTTAACTGATTAATTAGACCCAGAATTTAGTACTCCCAAGCATTATGTATATGAGTTTTAATCCCACACCATACTTAATTAGAGGACGAGTAAATCGGTATCGCGATAGTTACACTCTAATAGCATTCTAAAACATCCCGATTACCCGGAAGCAAACGAGATCCAAAGATCTACAACTGTCGTGTTCCTACGCTATACGGTCGTAATAAATCACTAAATTCAGAGGATTAATGTTATACACATGCAACTATCACATCAGGTTGGGTTCATGCATCCCGACCTTAGAAAATCTAGCCTAGCATGCTGAAGCTAATGAAAACAATTTTTGAATTGCAGAAAACCATGCTTAAACTACGGACGAATTGTAGAATGACGTAGAAAGGAATTTGACTGAAGAAAATTACTTCCTAATCTTACCAAAGCAGTAAAAACAACGATTAAAAACACTTGTAATCACAGAAATCTGAATAATCTTCACTCTTGGAATTAAAATTGTAATTTACCTTCAAACTAGGGTTTTACAGAAAGAAATTGGAAAATTATATTAATTCTCCCGTATAAAGAATGATAATAAAACGGGTTTTTATACCCTATAAAACTTCAGGAGTTTTAGCTGCACTAGGACTCTCCATTAGAGAAAGATAAAAATTTAAAACTCGACAGTCGGACCGGTCCGGTCCTCCTACGGATCGGTCTGCCTGGAATTCGGATCGGTTCTTTTTATTCTTGGGCGGACCGATCTGCTGCGGATCGGTTTTTTTATTTTCTTCCATCTTCGATTTGTCTTCGGTCCGTGGTTCTCTGGAAATGGGCAATGCGGACTGGTCCAGCCCGGATCGGTTCGGTCTTCCTTTGACTTTTTCCTTTAGATTTTGACTGCTCATAACTTTCACATCGGGACTCCGATTGAGGTGCTGTTTCTTCCTATGTGCTCATGAACTTGATATCTTCAACTTCTCTTTAGGTGCCTCATTCGAATTCCAGGTAGAAATTACCATTTTTCCCTTTGGACTGTCCTTCTTTTCTTTTCTCGATTCTTCGAGTTTGTTTATTTCTTTCTTGACATCAAATACCTGTAAAATCAACCCGAAATACCAGAAACTCGGTGTACTCGTTAGGATAAGTCAGTAGCAAGATTATGAGATAAAGTCAAATCGATTACGTTGTTCGAGGTGCTAAAAGTAACTAAATTAAGGGATAAATTGGGAAGAATTTATGCATAATCAATACTAATGCAAAAATATGAGGATGTGGATTCAATAAAAAAATCATAATTTCATAAGAAGACAATATATACCAGCAAACCACACTCTTACAACCAATCATCAACCCATTTATTGATGAATAACAAAGGTAAGAGTGTTCAAATTATAGGGATAACATATAGTTTCATGAAAGAAAGTTTCATATTTTCTTTGTTGTTATTTGAGTTCTTTAATATACGTCCAACAATCAACCCACAAAATCAAGAACTTATTACACCCTTACCTTATCAAACATACAAAACCATGGATGAGCATTATTTCAAAAACTTTATAGAGTCTATCATATTTTCTACCCGAAGCATTGTTTTTCACAAAAGCTCATTAGACTATTTCATTAGATCGTGGATTTTTTGTTTCAAAAATTCCCACTATCAAAAAACAAAACCCAGACGCAAAAACCATAATAACATTCCTCAATAGTCCACAAACACTACATAACACTCACTAAGATCACAATCCAGATTAAAAAAATGTTATACTATCAAATATCTCACATAGAAATTACCTCTTTCCAAGTAGGCGATGAAGGTGGAGAATGAGATCCTCCTCATCAAGGGTAAGGTGGATGGTTTTGGGTGGGAAGATGTTTATAGAGAAAATGAAAGGGAAGTATAAAGAAAGAGGGATGAGAAAACACGGAATGGGAAAGGGTGAGAGCATTGAATGGACGAGAGAAGGTTTTTCTTTTCAAATGGTTAATGGTTTGATGTCATATAATTAATGAATGGCACATATGTAGCTTTTAAGACACTTTCAAGTTCGATACAACATTTTATATATATATATATATATATATATATATATATATATACATAGATTTTGGGTGTTTCAAAGGTTTTATAAGGGTATATTATCCACATTTTTTAAGAGAAGAATACTAGACAAAAGGGTATTCATAATTATCTCTCTCTATCATTGTACCATTATAGATGAAACATCAAAGACATTCCAACCTTGCCTCCTCTTCTTCTAAAACACCAATTTAAAAGAGACACCTCTACTTATTTTAGTAAAAGAGAAGGTTAAAATATTTTCCAAATCACCCCGTTTATAAAGTCTAGAATATATAAGTTTAGGATTTGCTTATTGTAAAAAATATCCGTTAGCAAGAATTGTAAAACAACCCTCAAACCCATTTTTCCTCTAAATTTTGCATAAGGTCCAACAAATAAATGGAGGAAGAATCAAACTGATATTAACAATACCATAATTGTTTTTGACATGCCGCCAGCTACTAAGACGGATCGAACGCATGAAGGAGAATGATCAAAACTAAATTATCTTTCAAAATATCTCCAAACATCAGCAACTAAAACACGAGTTGAAAAAAGATGTTCTTTATTTTCAGCTTGTGAGGGTACACAACAATGGGATTTGGATGGGGCTTTGAAATGTAAAAACATGCAATACATCATCAAGAGGATGAAGATTATGCCAAAACTTCCATATAAAAACTGTAGATGTAATGGGGATATATTTATACCAAATCAATTTATTAGAGTAATATAAAACCTTTGCATCCCTGGAAATATCAGATGTCTAGGACACTAAGAAAGAGAGAAATTATTGGGGGATCGAAACCATCTCGTCAGCCTCACCAAGGTAAAGTAATTGACCTTTGATAATACGAAAGCAAATGTAAGAGGGAAAATTACATTTAATTTTGAAAAGTTTCATTCATCCACCTTCCAATCTATATATATATAACTGTAGCCTTAAATCCTTAATAAAATGCCATGTGTCAACCATATTTAATACATTAACACCTAAAAATTATGCTTCACTAGGTTTTAGTCACACGCGATGCGCGGACACTTTATAATTTATTTATTACAATATTAGCAAAAAATTCGATTCTAAAATTTGATTATTGCGAAGTAATGGTTTCTTTATATTGTTATATCTTTATTTACTGTTAAAAGTGTGAGTGGAAATTTGAAATAATTGATGATACCAAAAATGGTATCACCAAGTCAATGTATGTGCAAGCTCAAAACCAGACAACAATGGAGTATGACAGATATGCAAGTAAATAGAAAGAGATGAGGCAAAGAAGAAGATGATACTAGTTATAAGTGGTTCAGCCTTTGACAAGCCCACGTCCACTGCGTGGGTGTGTGAAATCCACTAAAAATAGGCTATAATGGCCCTGGGATACAAGCACTCAAGATTTCTCTCTCTAAGTAATGAGTTTAGCAGAGTTTCGGTAGGGTTTACAATTTGTGTCCCCTTATAATGATTTAGATGACAAGTATTTATATAGTTAGGGTGGTGTCATATGCACCCCAGGCATGCAGGAGTCATGCACATTATCCAGTACACAATGCTATGTTGCCATTTGTCCTTTATGCATGTATGTAATGAGTAAGAGATATTCTATGCATGTGAGGATGATGTCGTTGTAACAGTTTGGTCCATGTGGGGCTTGCAGTCCCATTACATGCACTCTATGAGATGTCAAACGTGCCCTACTGGGTTGAGTTGTCGGCCTGGCCAAGTATGAGACTGTTGATGTACCACTGGATTGCACATTGGTAATTTTAAGTGTAGTCTTGGCTCACCAGCGTCAGTCCAAGATGAGTGTACAAGTTATCTTAAGAGGTCTCGACCTTATGATATAGATGAGGTGAGGCGTTAGACTAGTTAAGGTTGCTTGTTGTCTCGGCTTAAAACTGAGATGAGATGCACTGGCCGAGACAGGTCGAGCCAATTATACAAGATGGTCAGTATTGAGGATGCTTTGTGGATTTGGCTTGAGCCGAGCCTGGCCTGAGCTGAGACTAGGTCTCATAATGGCATATCAATCATCCCCTATCCATTAGTATTCTGTGTAAAGAGGAGACTGAGGGATGAATGTATGAAGTCTGATGTTGATGTGATGCCTCTAAAATGGAATTGGTAGAGTGACAATTGGCATCCGATCTGTGGTTTTAGCGTAATACCCCAGAAGCAGTAGTGACATGTGTTCACTGGGAACTGTTCCCTCATGATGGGATTTGGAATTCGTTCTTCATCATTAAAAGGTTTAAAGAAATTCAAAACCCTCATTTGTCCTGCCTGTTCACCTACGCGCCAACTCTTTCTCTGTCAAAAACCTAGATTTTTCAAAGACTCTGTCTCTCTTCTGCTCAAGCATTTTTCTATCATCCCTAGGATCTTTCAGCAACAGAGCTCCCCAGGTAATCCACATTCCTTTTCTTTATCATCTTTTCCATTGATTTGTGGTGGTTTTTTGCATTTTACTTTTTCGATGATTGTTTAGACTTTTTTGGCAACCCACACCGGTGGATTTTAGATCCATTTTGGCGTCAATTGTGGACGTTTTTGTTAGATAAAGGTTGTTGTTGGACTTTTCTCATCCCTTTCTTGGTTCTTTCAGTGAACGTAAAGTTTTCGGTTTAGCATCGGCCATCTTCTTCGACAATATTCATTAGGTGTTCTTGGCTGTTCTTGAGTTAGAGAATATAATTTATTTGCCTTCCCCATTTGATCTCTTTCTCAATAAGTCAAATTATTTTAATTTTCTTTCCCTCTTAGGTACTATTTTTAGATAAAGTTAGGGGTCGTCCTTCTGAATTTTAAGGAGACTCTATGAGCTAGCTGACCAATTTCCAAACCTTAGGGAGAAGATCATGAGAGAGATCTGCCAGTAGAAGACTGAAGTTGAGGCTAGGTTCCAAACCGAGGCCTTTCCTTTGCATCCCATATTTCCACCTCCTTTGGCTGTCATCCATCCCTCAATTATTGAGAGATAAGAGGATCCTCCAGCATCCTGTCCTCCTACATTAGAGATATGGGAAGAATCTCCTATCACTCATGCCCCAACAATCATTATAAGTGGAGATAGTATGAGTGTCGGCTCATCTTTATATTATGATGCGATTGACATCTCATCCTCAAAAGGTTATAGTCCTTCCACATCTAGGGTCTCGGTTACTACCGACTCTTATGAGCATGCCATGAGGGTGAATGACCCTCAAATGACCGATATGAGGGACACTAGGTCAGGTTGACTTGTCTTTCTATTATTTTCAGATAGCCGAGGCTACACAAACTCAATCTAGTGAGGTAGATTTGTCACAGGATGAATCGACTTCTGATGGGCCAAGAGTTACTATTGCCAACCTCCCAATATAGATATCTATACCCATCTCGGCTATGTTCGGGGTTAAATTTCAAGGTAAATTCCCAAGTGGAGGGCCGGACTGTGATGTCCACTCAGGAGACGAGGTCGAGGAACCACTAAATACTTAATTTGCTTAGAGATTCGAGAGTATTGTGATTGAAGTTGACCTCTTATACTAGAGCCATATGTATGGCATCCTCCCTGACATCACGAAGAGAGTGCCCAGTGAGTCTGAGAGGGTTTTTAATTACCATTCACGTGAGGTTGTGGTATATGAGAAAATTTTCAAACTCATCTTCCGCCTCCCCATACATCTTATAGTACGAGCAATCCTTGCCAACTTTGAGTTAGCCCCTACACAACTCTCTGAATGCCTGGAGAATTCTTCTCGACTTTATCTTGTTATGGAAGTTTCACCATAGTACTGAGCTTCTAGTTAGAGAGTTTAAAGCATGCTAAAAAATTTCATGTACCAAGGCTCGGCCTGGTTATTATCACTTTGTGTCTAGGAAGCCAACAAAGAAAGTGGTTTTCGTCAATCAAACTTCCAATCACCATTGGAAGACGTGATATTTCTTTGTATCCGACATATGGTAGTTTCCTTCTGATTTCTTCTGTCAATCTACCGAGCTGAGAGTCCCTTAATGATGGGCTAAAGTGTCAACGGCTGCCAAGCTTGATCCCAGTCTCAACCTAGATAACCAGGAGAAGATACAAACGATAAGGGTCCAAAGTGAGGGAGGCGATCTCACAAAATACGAGGATCTCCTGATGCCTCGTAACCTTATTGAGGTGGGACTAGATGTTGGTCCCCTCACCGTGCTTCGTAAGTTCAACACTTAACCTATAACCTCGTCTTTAACTACTTCATCGACTTTACCATTTCTGATATTATGTTAATCCCATTTTTTTGGATCGTCATATAAATACTCCAAAGGTTATTTGGAATATGGTGGCTCCTAATCTTCTCAATTTGGTTGGCAAGCTACGTAAGAAGGTTGATACCCCAAGCAGTTAGACAAAGAAATCCACATTTGGTGGCCCTAGCTGAGGTGACGATTCAAGAAAAAAGAAAGAATGGGTGGATAACACTACAACAACTCACCATGCAAAGAAGGGCCGACCGACTCAAGGGTTGTGGAGAGATATTCTTATCTCTACCTATGAAGCCCTAGTCACTCATTTCTCTCAACTAAAGCTTGATGATGAGAGTTTTATCGAGAGTGCCAAAAAATCCATAGGCTGTGTCAGCTCCTTAATATCTGATGGTGATAAACGGTTTCTCAAATCCATGGATGTGTCACTCCTTACTGAATTTGGTCTTCACAAGGCCACTCAGGTGATTTCCTGAACTCTCCTTACTTATATTTTATGACGTGGTACCTTATACTAATTTGATTCACCATGCTCTGATAATCTTTGCTTTCTTTCTATCGGCTGGGAGACAAGATCAATAAGAAACTCCCTTTGATCTAAGAGGGAAAATACACTGAGAAAATTGAAAGAAACATGAGGGAGGATCTCTGAAAGGTAGTGTCGATGGAGAAGTTGGTGAATCGATCGCTAGACAATTTGAAAATTGAGCATGAAGAGGCTCTGAAGAAACTGGTCGATAACAAGCAGGCAGAGATGGATGTTATTGTCAAGGTTGCATTGGATGAGGAAAAGGCGTAGTCTGTGGCCGAGTTCAAAGATTCTGAAGAGTTTGGGTGTTACGCTTTTAAGTACCTTGAAAGAGGGATAAAGACTTCCGATCAGTGGGCGACGCTCAGACACGCAGAGGTTCGGATTCTAACTGTAAAGAACTTTGAAGGTCTGGACTTCAGCAACCCTCTTCTTGAGACCACTCTTTCTGGGGTGGAGAATCCGCCCGACACTCTTGAGATTAGCCCTGTAGAGTTTACTGAAAATGTCGAGGATGCGACTAGAGATGGTGTCAATGATGATGGAGCCGATACTCAAATTTTAACCGACTCTCATACCAAGGCCGTTGATAACGTCACTATCCCAAATCAGACCGATGCTTAGAATACCCAATGAAACTTTATCTTTTGTTTGGGCGGCCATCTGTGGCCATGTATGCCCTTTTCCCTGGTGTAATTTATTAAAGTAAGGCTCACAAACACTTGGTGATTTTATTTTTTGATGATGTAGTCTCATGTTTGATCATTCTGATGTTAAGTTTTGCTTAGGACACTAAAATGACAAGTATTGGCCTTTTCTATTTATGTCGTCTCTTCTTGTTTTATGATGTCTTCTTATTTTATGATGTCTTCTTGTCTTTGGCCAATGTTACTGATGTCTTAACAAGTGATTATACTTGAATGTCTTGTAAAATGTTTTCACCAGTCCCTCCATCTCTTTGGAACATCGTCTCATCCTTAATTGAGATGAATATGACTAAAGTAGTGGTTTTTCAAATTTGACTTCATAAAATTAACAAGTCCCCTCTCGTTATTTTGAGAGTGTATGGACGGGAGAAATTTTTCTCGTACACCATCGTCTCGATCGAGAGGCTTTTCCACCAAGTTAATGATGTGTAGATGAACCACAATTAGGTGATTTTGAATTTTAATTCACTAAATTATGGTGTTATATTCACAAGTCTCCCCTCATCGTTTTGGGAGTGTATGGATGAGAGTAATCTTTCCAACACACTGGCGTCTCGACTGAGAGAGTTTTTACACCAAGTTAACGATATTTAGATGAACCATAATTAGTTGATTTTGAATTTGAATTCACCAAATTATGGTGTTATATTCACAAGTCCCCTCTAGTCATTTTGAGAATGTATGGACGAGATCAATCTTGCCCATACATTCTCGTCTCGACCGAGAGAGTTTTTCCACCAAGTTAATGATGTTTAGATGAACCAAAATTAAGTGATTTTGAATTTGAATTCACAAAATTATAGTGTTATATTCATAAGTCCCCTCTCGTCATTTTAAGAGTGGATGGACGAGAGCAATCTTGCCCATACACTGTCGTCTTGGTCGAGAGATCTTTTCTACCAAATTATCTTGTTATAGTCACAAGTCCCCTCTCGTCGTTTTGAGAGTGTATGGACGAGAGAAATCTTGCACATTCACTGTCGTCTCCTCCGAGAGAGTTTTTCCACCAAGTTAATGATGTTTAAGGTATTACCCCACCTTTTCGATGTTATTAAGGTCCATATACGAGGTTAGCTCTGTTCGGACTTTTGTGTCACTGAGAGAAAGGTAAAGCTACTTCACCACGAATGATTTTCCATAGCTTAGGGTGACCTGATACATATAATCTTAACTACTCATACAACAAAATAGGATAGAACACTTGGTAATTTTTCATTCATAACTTTTCCTCTTGTACAATTGTTGCATTGATAAAAGAAATTTATATAAGGTCCTACTGATAATACTTTCTTAGATTGTCGACATTCCAAGGGTTGGAAAATGGCTCCCCTTCCAAGTTCTCAAGTCGATATGTTCTCGTAACCACTTCTTCAATCACCCGGTAGGAACCAGACTAGTTAGGATGGAGCTTATTTGGCTTTTGGCAAGTCTTCTTTAGAACTACGTCTCCTACTGCCAGTCGTTAGTCCTTCACCGTCTTATTATAAAACTTTATCGTTCTTTGCTGATAGGCAGCTTGCCTAACCTCGGCATCTTCCATTCTCTCTTCCACTAGGTCAAGCTCCAGTCTCTCTTTTGTAAGATTCTGCTCCAGGTCATATGTCTGAACCCTATGGGTTAGGAGAATATCTCTGTCAGCACCACAGCCTCTGATCCATAGGCTAACATGAATGGGGTTCTCCCGTTGGTGTCCTCTTCGTCATCCTATAGGCCCATAGGATGGCGTTCACATCTTCTATCCATCTTCCCTTAGCATCTTCTAACTTTTTCTTAATTCCATCAAGAATTGTTATGTTCGTTACATACATATTCCCATTGGCCTAGGGTCGACCTGGAATTGAAAAGAAATTTTTTATGCTAACCCGCTCACAGTATTTTTTGAGGGAGATGTTCTTAAACTACTTCCCATTATAAAAAATCAGAGTGTTCGGCAGGCCGTATCTGTAAATAATTTTCTTCCAAATAAATTGGAAGGCTTTATTCTTTGTATCATAATCATAGCCTTGGCCTCCGCCCATTTTAAACAATAATCGATAACTACAATCAGATATCGATAATTGTTCACACACCTTGGCAATGTTCCTACCAAATCAATCCCCCCAACTGTAAATGGCCAAGGGGAAGTGATAGAAGTCAGAGGTTAGTGAGGCTGATGGGGAATAGTGGCAAACCGTTGGCACTTGTCGCATTTTGCCACATATGAAGTTGCATTCTTGGCTAGTGTTGGCCACCAATATCCTTGAGTGATGATTCTCTTCGCTAATGGTCTTCCTCGTATGTGGCTAGAGTAAGACCCCTCATGCACATCCTTCAAAATATGCTCTACCTTATACGGATGGACACATCTGAGTAGAGGGAGTAGGAATCATTTCTTGTACATGATGTCTCCTTTGATGGATAACTTTGTCACTTTATACCTCAGTTTCTTCTTCTAGACTTTAAAATTGGGTAACTCCCCATCTCTAATGTATCGGGGGATAGGGTCCATCCAAGAAGCTCATATGTTCAAATTCATACAAAATTCCACCGTGCTATATTCCTCTTTAATGGTTGGTCGATATAAGATCTCTATGGGCACCAACCTTCGGATTTCTGTTCTTGTGATGAAAGCTAATCTTGTTAGGGCATCAGCTCGGCTATTGTCTTACCGAGGTATCCTCTTCATCTTCACTTCTTTAAAATTCTTTAATGTTGTCTTCACCCTTCCAATGTATTTGGTCATTCTATCATCCTTGGCCTTATATGCTCCCAAAATTTGATTCACAACTAACCTGGAGTCACTATGGACTAAAAGTTAGCCGACGTTCAGTGTTCTGGAAAGGGAGAGAACTCCTAGAAGGGCATCATATTTTGACTCGTTGTTGGAGACTTTGAAATTGAACCTCTGAGCATATTCAATATTATTCCCATCTAGAGCCGACACAATCAAACTTGTTCCACTTTCGACCTCGCACGAAGAGCCATCAACAAACAAGTTCCACATACTACCATCTTTGAAAAACTACTCTCTTTCAGAGTCCTTCTTTTGAAGAGATATATCTCTTACTCATTTCTAGACACCTTTGTCCTTGTTGTACTCATCTCGGCCTCGGCTGGGGGAAGACATATTCCTATTTCAGTCTCACAAGCTGGAGTTTCAATCTCTTCAATGACGGCCCCATCCCAAGTGAAATTAGATACAAAATCAGATAGGGCCTACCCTTTGATTTCCATTCTTGGCTGGTAGATGATGTCAAACTCCCCTAACTCTATTGCCCAAGCCATCAACCTACCTAATTTCTCATGTTTATGGATGACCTGTCTGAGAGGAGAGTCGATGAGGATGATCATAATATGTGCCTGAAAGTACATCTTCATCTTTCTTGAAGCATGGATTAAAGCTTAGGCCGGCTTCTCCATTTTGGTATATCTCTACTCATCCCCTTGGAGGGCCTTAATGTTGAAGTACACTAGATTCTGCCCAGCATCCTCATCTCTGACAATGGCAGTACTAATTATTGACTCCGACACTGCTAGATAGAAATTCAACCTTTCTCCCTGAACTGATCTTGACAGCGGGAGTGGAGAGCCGAGGTAGGTCTTCAACTCTTAAAAATCCTTATCGCACTCCTTATTCCATTCAAACGAACTTCTGAGCATTCTGAAGAAAGTAAGACACTTATAGTAGCTCTGGATACAAACATGTTTAAGTTACCCACCCTTCTAGTTAGTCTCTGCACATATTTTATTGTTATTGGAGTCTTCATCTCCATTAAATCTTTGATCTTCTTGGGGTTTTCCTCAATCCCCCTTTGATTAACAATGAAATATAAAAACTTACCGGCCCCTAATCTGAAGACACACTTAGAGGGGTTGAGTTTTATTTTGTACTCATCCATAGTATCAAAAGTTCTCTCAAGGTCGGCCACATGATTGTCGGCCTTGAGACTCTTTGCCAACATGTCGTCGACATATACCTCCATTGTCTTCCCGATCTGCTCTTCGATCATCTTGTTTACCAATCTCTGATATGTTTCCCTAGCATTATTCAGGATGAAAGGCATGACCTTATAATATCAAGTCCCCTTATCAGTTATGAAAGATATCCTCTCAGTATCGACCAGATCCATGAATATCTGATTATAGCCTGAATAGGCATCCAAAAAACTCATTAATTCATGACCAGCCATGGCATTAACCATCTGGTCTATCCTCGATAGGGGAAAGTTGTCCTTGGGGAAGGCTTTGTTCAAGTCAATAAAATCAATGCACATCCTCCACTTGTCATTGGCCTTGGGGACGATGATGGCATTTGCAAGCCATTCAGGGTAAATGACTTCCTGTGATACCGCGGCCAATTAAATACCGGGTGATCAGTCCTTTATTAAATTAAATCAAAGTATCCAATTGGTTCATTCTTAGCATCACTGTCGAAAAACATTTACCTTACTAATCACCTAATAATTAATTAAGCTAGCGCAAAAAACTTTTAATCCTTTTATACCAACATGCAATAATTTAAATTAAATGATAAACCACATGAATATCTGAATAACAACCCGAGACTGGATAAAACACACCATCCTAAAATCCAAAACCATAGTCTCTGAATAAAACTAAATCCAATAATTGTAATAAAAGAGTACAATCTCTTAGATATGCAAATAACTAGAAATGGGCGACATGCCCTGACTGAAAGTTCTACGCATCAGAATCAGAAGGAATAGATAGTGGAGACATTTAATAACGAGGACTTGTAACTCCCACAATCGCTACAACAGGTTGATCTTCAAAGAACTCCTAACCTGGACTTCCCTGTGGCTGGACACCTACAATAATGTACATATGAAAATAGATTTGCACGAGACGGTTCATAGCCCAAGTATAAAATGGTTTGAAAACATTTAATAAATATTTAAAATGTCGAAAAGAAAATACCATATACATGTTAGCTTTTCGGCTCTCACTTGAGATTCTCACATGTCAATTATTGTGCACGCCTAACGTACTTGAAACTCATACTAGTTAATGTGGACACACCTAACTAGTTTGTAAACATATGCCTTCTAAGCTATCCCGCAATGTACTCATCCTTATATCCCATATTATGCCTTATTATTATAATTCTATAACTTCCCAACTCAAGTGATAATTCCTCATTTAATCGATTAAGTGTTCACAACTTAAATTAATTCCGGTTCATATATCCTTATCATCTACTAAGTCTGCACAGTAGAATATAACACAAGGGTATATATATATTTAACACACTATCATATATATACTAATACTACACCCATAGACTCAGGTCTTAGTGCATGCATACTCTGCTATCAAGTCCCGATACATCTCGTACTAAAGAAGGACAATAGGCTTGATATCTTTCTCGAACCATAAATACAAATCACAAAAACTTTGGAGGCGAACATAATCCCCATCCAAATGGGTCACGCACATACCTATGTTCCCATTCCATCACCGACCTATCATACACTCGGATAGTATGTTTCCAATGTCCTATGTTCTGGGTACAAGTCTAAAATCCTCCCCCCCCCCCCCCCCCCAATTGGCTCATCTGGATAAGACCGTACACGACGCGAAAACTTCCCACGATAGCAAGCAGCGTACATATGTCTTACAAATAATAAAAACAAGCAATAGGTATTCACACAGCCTATTAACATTAGTAGGTATACACACAACCCGGATATAAATTCGTGCATAGTATACTTCACTATAATACTCACGGTATTCTTTAACTTACGATTATTCCCTCTATCGTATCTTACAAAGTATAGTTCACAACCTAAGGATCTTTTATAGTAGTTAACCCAAGTCTTCCACTACTATTTTATAATAATAATAATCGTATGAAATTCTTTCTCTCTAGAAGTAACTAGTTCGCAAAATTTGAAACTCAGTCGGACAAAATTGTCTATTTCTGAAATCTCGTTAGAAGTGCCCAAAATGTCGTTCGAACGAAAATTTGAACGAACTAGACTTTTGAAATCTTATTAGAATTGTTGTGCAGACAAGTTCGTTCGAACCAAATTTGAACGAACTTAACTCTGAATTCTCGTTCGATATCTCATTGGCAATATCGTTAGTAATCTTGTTCGAACGAGGTCATTCGAACGACTTCCCCAGGTCATTCGAATGAGTTCTTCTTAGTTCATCCACAACCTTTAGAAACTCCGTTTTTACTCCATTTAAATTCTCCCAAGACACATAGTTCATCTCCAAACTTAAATCTAAGGTCCCCAAACATTAAACACACCTATAGGGATAATTCCTAATATAAGAATATCATCAAAAATGTCAAAGATTTCTCCCAAGAACCAATTATTCCCTAATTATCAATAAAACCCTAATTTTATGTTCTTCCATGTTTATACACCAACAATCCATATTTATTACACTATTATGATTTCATATATTTTGATTTCGTTTCCCAACATATAAAAATCAAGTCTACATGCAAGACCTATCGAAGAACATAATTTTATCATCTCCAAATTAATCCAAAACATGGTGTTCGTATAAAAACATCCTAATCTAACATGGATATGTTATATGCTAATAGATTTGCAAGTTTAAACACTTGCCTCCTATTGAAGGTTTGATCCATTGTAGAAGAAAGGTATGGATGTTCTTCTCTCCTCCCGATCTATGCAACGATGGTTGTTTTGGTGCAAGAATGGTACGGTTTGGCCTTGGGGTCTCCTCTCTTCTTTCTCTTATGGACTCTCTACAGTTTCTCACTTTCTAAACCTAACTCGCTTTTCTTATTAGATATATTAACTCTCCAATTTTCGTAGGTTTAATTATCCCAAAATTAGAAATGACCAAAATACCCCTCTGGGGTGCCGGTTTGACCTAAAAGTGCCTCGAGACCCAGACTAAACTCTCGAGTAGACTTTTCTGACTATATCGAACCTTCCGGACTCAATGGTGCACTCAAAATGACCATATGAATAAATTAAAAATTAATTAATTATTATATCAAGAAATAGAGTCCCGACACAACTGACACGTGCGTCTCGACTTAATTATCATAATTGTCGTATTTCTTACTAGCGATAATTTTAATAAATTCATAATCATATATCACTTTATTCACTAAGTAATATTCAATAGAATTCACATCAACAAATATTAATCCTTGTCTTGATAATTAATATTTATTTTTATTTCGAATTAATTCCCATTAAATTAAATTAATCCCATAATTAAAAATCATTAAAAATATGGGGTGTTACATACTCCCCCCTTATAACGGAATTTCATCCCGAAATTCAAAAATTAAACTATACCTGGAGTAAACAAATCTGGATATTTCTCACGCATCTCATCCTCGTGCTCCCAAGTAGACTCATCGTCATTATGATGCCCCCTTGAACATGTACTAGCGGGACAACCTTCGATCTCAATCTCCTCTCACTATGATCTAAGATAGGGATTGGCCTCTCCTCGTAGGAAGAAACCGGATGAAAATCGATCTCATCTATCGCAATATGAGTGTAAGCTAAGTCATCATGGCCCTCAACGAAGAAATATGAAACACATTATGAATCCTATGTAAGCGCTCTGGTAACCCAAGTCTATAAGCAATTGGCCCAATCCGCTCGATGATAGGAAACGACCCAACGTACCTTGGAACCAATTTCCCTTTCTTCCCGAATCTTATTATCACCTACATAGGAGATAGATGTAGTAACACCTGGTCCCCCACACTAAACTCTTGGAAGAACCACTTGGCATTGGCGTAACTCCTTTGTCTATCCTAAGCTAACCATATTCGAATTCGAATCATCTCAATCCTGGACAAAGTATCCTGAATCAATTCCGGTCTGAGTAGCTTGTTATCCCCCACCTCTAGCCATAAGCAGGAGAAAGACAAGGTCTACCGTATAACGCCTCGAATGGAGCCATGACAATAGTAAACTTATAGGAGTTATTGTACACGAACTCCACTAGTGGGAGGTAATTCTTCCAACCTACTCCAAAATCAAGGATACACATTCACAACATATCCTCTAACATCTGATTAGTCCTCTCCATATGCCCATCCGTTTGCGAGTAATACGATGTACTCAACCGTAACTCAGTACCCATAGCCTCTTGTAAACTCTCCCAAAATCGAGACATGAAAACCTTATCCCGATTGAACACGATATCTAAAGGTACTATACGTAATCTCATCAATAAATATCTAGGTATACTGTCCCGAAGTATAATCAGTCCGAACAAGCAAAAAGTGAGCTACCTTTGTCAACCGATCCACTATAACCCGCAAGGAATCGTGACTCCTCTGCGAAGTAGGCAACCCAGTAATGAAATTCATGGAAATGCTCTTCCATTTTCACATAGATATCTCTAACTACTGTAGCAACCCTGCTGGCCTCTGGTGGTCCACCTTTCCTAGCTTGCAGGTGGTACACTTCGAGACAAACTCGGTAATGTCTCTCTTCAGCCCACTCCAACAGTACTGTCGCCTTATATAATGGTACATATTATCCCCGCCAGGATGTACCACAAATCAGTACCCATGTGACTCCGACATTACTGCATGTCGCAAGTTCTCCCCCTCTGGAACAATCTGCCTTCCGTTGAAGTGCAAGACTCCCTCTGAACTCACTGAGTAAGACTCTACTCCCCCGGCTAAGATTTTTTTGATCTTCTCCTGACAAACGGATCTACTATCTGTGCATGTACTACCCTCGTGATAATCTCGGGTGTAATGGTCATAACAAATATGAACGATTAGGCAACTGAATCCTGATGTCCTAACTTTTTTCAATTCGCCTTCCACGCCTCGGCCACCTCACCAGTTGGCCTATGACTCAACGCGTCTGCTACCACGTTAGCCTTCCCTGGGTGGTATTGGATATCAAGCTGATAATCCTTCACAAATTCAAGCCACCTGCATTGACGCATATTCATCTCTCTCTGAGTGAACAAATACTACGGTGACTTGTGATCTGTGAATAGGTGAAATCTCGCACCCAACAAGTAGTGTCTCCACGTTCAAAGAACAAACAAGACTGCTGTTAAGTTGAAGTCGTGGGTGGGGTAATTCCTATCATGAGGCTTAAGCTTTTAGGAAGCGTCAGCTATATCCTGATCCTCCTACTGAAGTACACCTCCCAGTCCTTGTAAGGATGCGTCAAGTATAAATGAGACACTCCACTCCCCGTCTGGGCAGTGAGAGAACGGGTGTCGACATCAGCTTATACATCAGTTCATCAAACGCCAATTGATAAGAATCATCCAAAATGAACGGTACTCATTTGTGAGTCAAGTTAGTCAACGAACCCGCAATCTTTGAGAATCCCCGAATAAATCGTCTATAGTACCCAGCTAACACTAAGAAGTTACGTATCTCTATCGATGTCTTGGGCTATCCCCAGACCCTCACTGCTGACACCTTACTAGGATAAACATATATCCCCATGTCAGATAAGATATGCCCTAAAAACTGTACCTCCTTCAGCCAGAATCCACATTTCTCATACTTACCATAAAACTGATGTTCACGTAGCATCTGGAAAATCTAACACAGATGCTCGGCATGCTCCTCCTCAGTTTGGGAATAACTCAGGATGTCATCTATGAATACAATGAAAAACTGATCTAAGAACTCTCTGAACACCTTATTCATCAAGTCCATGAACATAGCTAGAGCATTGGTTAGCCCGAAAGGCATAACCCAAAACTCGTAAGATCCGTACCTCGTCAGAAATGCATTCTTAGCACATCCTTCTCTCTGATCCTTAACTGATGGTACCCTGACCTCAAGTCTATCTTTCGAGAAGTAGGCAGAACCTCTCAACTGGTTAAATAAATTATCGATTTGGGGCAAAAAATATTTATTATGTATCGTGACTTTATTTAACTCTCGGTAGTCAACACGTAGTCTCAAAGATCCATATCTCTTATTCACAAACAACACTGGAGAAACCCAAGGCAAGGTACTCCTATGGATAAATCCCTAACCCAACAGCTACTCGATCTGATCAGGCAACTCCCTCATATCTATAGGATCCATGTGCTATGGCGCGCAAGCTATCGTTCATATTCCCGACGTCAAATCTATCACAAACTTTATCTCCCTGCTAGACGGTAAACTCGGTATCACCTAGAACTCGTCAGCGAAGTTACATACAATGGGAATGAAATCTAAAGGAATCACCACCTCCTTAGAGGTCTCCTCCTTTATATAATATAAGTCGGTGGACGATCCTCCCTTGGGACAAGGCATCACCACCAAAAACATCTCGTGACCCGGTAGAGCTAACACAATGCTCCTACTATAAGTGACACCCCGACTAATTAACTACCAGGTAGCTACTCCTTTATTAAACTAATAGAGAATATCAAGTTGGTTCAGTCTTATCATCACTGTCAAAAACATTTAGTTACTTACTAGCCACCTAATAATTAAAAAGAGAGATGCCAAATTTTATTAATTAAATTAACAATAACTAAGTAATTAAATCACCATCCATCAATCTCATAAACAATCTCATGTAAATAACCAACGAAATGAAATAAACTGAGTCTGGAGTAAACACTCCAATGATAATAATACCAGAGTAAATAAAATCCCTATACAAGAGTCTGAATAATCCAACATCTGAAATCATGAAAGTCAGTATCTACAATCTCTAGATAAGAATGGGCACCATAACCTAACTGATATGAATGACTTTGAAGGAACCAAGGATACATGTGGAGGCGTCTAATACCAAGATCATGTAGCTTCCACAGCAGCTACAGCCTGTCATTAGAATAAAACTCCTATGCTTAGCGTCCCTGCGGCTGGGAACCTAAAAATGTTTTTACAAACAAAATAGATTTGGAGGAAAACGGGTCAGGGCCCGATGTGAAAACAGTTTAAAAATATATCAAGTGTTTAAATTACAATTAAACAACACATATTATAAACATGTTAGTTGCGTACTCTCACATGGGTTTCTCACCTCTAAACTATTGTGCACGCCTAACGTATACCCTTAATCCATCCTAGTTATGCCGCTAACAAACTAGCCTGTACCACTCCTACTTTCGCATTCTAACATAGGGTATCTACTCCAAATAATTCATATTCATAATACATATTCCCATTCATTAAATTACTTAACTCAAGTGTTAATTAAATTCTCATTCTTAGCCCATCCAAATATCTTAGTTATTCACATCTACTAAGCAACGGTGAACCAGTCACAAGTACATATATAAATCACTCTCGGTATATATATACATAAAAGGTACCCCTAGGCTAAGCTATTGTGCACGCATACTCTGCTATCAAATCCATGTACATCATGTACATAAGGATCATGTGTTATGAATCACTCAGGAACCGTCTCAATACAAATCACACATATTGGAGGCGAACATAGTTCACATACCCACGGGTCATGCATATACCTACGCTCCCATATGGTCAGCTGACTTATCCACTCACAAAGAATTCATTCACGGTCCTATGTCCTTAAGGTACCAGTCTAAATCCCCCCAAAGGCACACAAAGATAAGACGGTCCTTTCTCGAAAATCAACCTCCCATGATAGCAAGTATGGTAGATATGGCATACACATAATCATCCATATACGAAGTATTCACACAACTTAGGTAATCATATTTCAATATAGGTATTCATACATTCCATCTAGTAATTCTTGTACGTAGCATGTTTATCCCGAACATCATACGTAACATATATTTAGCTTGATAACTCTCTTGTCGTATCAATTTGAGTACTTAAACCTATCCCAAAAGGTTACTGGGTCTCCTATTAGTTTCTAATGTTATCTCAGTAACTTAAAGTCCCTTCATTACTGTTCTTATCCTTTCATCATCATTCATTCCAATTATAGTTTCAATTCGAACGATTTTTAACCGTACCTCACTCGGTGGACCCTCATAAGCAATAGAATTCAATACCATAAGGTAAAACATTTTTACGGGCATCAACTAAGACCCTACCAACCTTAACTAAGTCCCACAATATTAAATTAATCACCCCAAGTTTATCCCGAACATCATACGTAATATATATTTAACTTGATAACTCTCTTGTCGTATCAATTTGAGTACTTAAACCTATCCCAAAAGGTTACTAGGTCTCCTATTAGTTTCTAATGTTATTTCAGTAACTTAAAGTCCCTCCGTTACTGTTCTTATCCTTTCATCATCATTCATTCCCATTATAGTTTCAATTCGAACGATTTTTAACTGTACCTCACTCGGTAAACCCTGATAAGCAATAGCATTCAATACCATAAGGTAAACTATTTTTTCGGGTATCAACTAAGACCCTACTGACCTTAACTAAGTCCCACAATATTAAATTATTTACCCTAAGAATGATTATAGGCTTTGGGATTTTTATTAAACCTTAAGGGAAAAAAATTACCAAAAATCAGAAGAGGTCGATCGATCGAAGAAAATGATCGATCGATCGATCGATCGACATTCTTGGGTCGATCGATCAATCAAGCAGGTATTTTCCTAGAATTCTCTTAAACAGTTACGGGTTTCTTATTTTTACACCTCTAATTCTTCATTACAACGTCCCAAACTACCAACCAAGTACACTAATCATCATACAAACATGTTTACATAATTTCTAACGATATTAGAATTATTAAATCATGCTCAATTAACAATTTGTTAGACCAAAAGTCATAATTATTCCTCTAAACCTAGTTCTTCCAAATTTATTCAAGAATATCATAAATCTTGATTAAATTTTGTACATCCCTACAAATGAAGCGTGATTTCATATCTAAGATACGGACATAAGTTTTAACTACATGCAACCCTACCCAGATTCAATGTTTAATTCTCCCATTTTACAATTTATTTCATTGTTCATGGTAAATCTTAAAATCTACACTATCATGTAAAATATATCTTTGAATCTTTGCAAGATAAATCACTTGCCTCTGATTAGAAGTTCTGATCCGTTGATAACGGTATTGGTTGGTTCTCCCTCTCTCTCCAGTCACAAATTCGGTGATGGTGGTGGTGTGTAGTGGTTGTGGCCATGGAAACCCTTGGAACTTCTCCTTTCTATTCACGTTGCCCACTCTTTGGTTTTGACAAATAATGGCCCTAGTGGCCCTAAAGTTTTCTGATAAATATCACCTAATTTTCATGGGTCACTATTCATTAAAAATTACAATGACTAAAATACCCTCTCGGGTTACCGATTAGGCCTAAAAATGCCACGGGACCCAAACTAAACCCCCGGCAAGTAGTTTCTGACTATTTCGATCCTTTCGGACACGTTGGCGCACTCAAAATGATCATATGAATGAAATAAAAATAAAATACTTTTAAATCCATTAAATTGGGTCCTGACACGACTGACACGCGCGCCCCAACTTAATTACCGAGACTGTTGTATTTTCAACTCACGATAAATTTTAATAAATTCAATAATCACATATTACCATAATCACTCAGTAATATTCATCATTATCACCCTATTTAAATATTAACTCTCGTCTCGCTAGTTATTTAAATCCGAATTAATTTCTAATTAATTATCCAAAATTAATTTAATTAATCCCACAATTAAAAGAGATTTCATTTAATTAATCTCATAATTAAAAGCCATAAAATTACGGGGTATTACACTATAGCAATCAATCATGGACTTATACGCGGCTAGCCAATCAATGTCAATAATGGCATCATACTCTGACATATCTAACACAAGCATATCGACAGGTAAAATAAGTCTCCTAATCTCTATGCTAGCACCCCGACAGATAAAGAAAATAAGTGTGTCATTTTCGAACGGTGAGTCTACACATGTAACGGTACTATCGGTTGTGTCTAATAGCGCTTCGGCTCATGCAAATCTAGTGGCAATAAAAGAGTGTGAAGCCCCTCTGTAAACAAAATACGCCCTATAGTCCCCTGGATAGAAAACACACCCTCAAATGTGGGTGACGTCTAGGGAACTGCTTCCTGGTGGACGTTATAAACATGACCATACTGTAACTATCCCGGATGAGGTGGAACTGCGATAATGGAAGGTAACGCTGGCATATGAGGTGGCACTGGAAGGGCTACGAAAAATATAGGCCTCTGGGGCTCCTGGTGAGAACCCTGCTGCTGTGGGAACTTGCCTTTTTCAGGCCAATCATGTTTCCTGTGGCCAGTCTTGCCATAAGAGAAACAACGACTAGTAAAATTCCCTCCCCTCTGTCCCTGTTGACCTCGGCCCTACTGGTCGTTACCACCCCTCCCTTGGCCCTGATGGCCATGCTGTCACTGTTGGTCGTGTTCGTCCTTATGGCCATGTTACTAATTGTTAACGCAAAAATTCTCCATCTACGAGGACCAATCAGAAAAGGACACATGTCATCCTACGTGGCAATATTCGACATCCGAGGAGAGTTGGTCGGCACCCGAGGAGTGTTAGTCGGCATCCGAGGAGAGTTGGTCGGCACCCGAGGAGTGTTGGTCGGCATACCAACCAGGAAGATCAAGGGATAACTATGCATTTAATGTGCATTAATGAAGATGACTATGCATTTAATGAGCATTAATGTACATTTATACTGTAGATGATAACACATAGCATACCAAGCAATTCAACTATTAGATTCGTTGAATGTAGACATAATGTATAAATGTCTACATACAATGAATCTCTTTATCTCCCATCACTATAAATACATGTATTCCCTTAGCCAAAAATAGGGAGAGAAGGGAACCAGAGAGATCCGATAACGATGAGAGACACCATACACAAGATCCACACCTTTTTCTCTCTCTACCATATTGTGCCATTGTAAACCCCTGGGAATAAAATAACAGTGGACGTAGGCTTTTCCTGATAGCCGAACCACTTTAAAAATCTTTGTCTCTTATATGTTTGATGTGAATGTTTATCTTCATCTTCAATCTCATCCTCATCATTTATCTGCTGTTGACGCCAATAAAATGGCAGTGGCCATTTTGTGTCTTCAACAGATTGGCGCCGTCTGTGGGAACGTGTTACAAGCATTGTTCTCCATCAAAAGCTAAGTTTTTATTTTCTATATGTATAATAAATTATATATTGTGCATACATCTTTTAATTCAATCATGATTTTATATTCACAAATTGTTGAATCTAATTTTACAAATCTGGATAAATGTACATTTCATAATCACAAAGTTTGAAAATTTTGTGTACATATTATATTATTTCTTCTTTAAGGAGATAAAATAATTTTTCTATATTTATAAATCTCTTTTATATGAGTATATACAAATTTGATTCATTTGGAAATCTTTTAATTTAGTCATAATTTTTATATGCACTAACTGTAGTTGATCGACGAGGAAAAAATATTCCAAATTGTACCAACGTAATTGGTCGACGAGGAAAAAATATTCCAAACTGTACCAACGTAATTGGTCGACGAGGAAAAAATACTCCAAAGTGTACCAACGTAATTGGTCGACGAGGAAAAAATATTCCAAATTGTACCAATGTAGTTGGTGGACGAGGAGAAAATATTCCAAACTGTACCAATGTAGTTGGTCGACGAGGAAAAAATATTCCAAACTGTACCAATGTAGTTGGTCGACGAGGAGAAAATTTTCCAAACTGTACCAATTATGGTTGGTCGGGGATAAAAACCCACTAACTGTAGTTGGTCGACGAGAAGAATTTATCGACCTTGGTTGGTCGGACACATTTTATGAAAAAGACAAAAATTTACCAAATATGGTTAGTTGGGGATAAACTCTCACTAACTATAATTGGTCGACGAGCACAATTTAACAACCTTGGTTGGTTGGAAAAATTTTAAACATTTTTATACTCATTACTTTATTATTAAGTGATCGAGCAATATTACTAATACTTGTAACTTTTTATTACTAAGTTGGTCGATGAACAACACAATATTGTTATCTTTTTAACTTATACACATGCACATATGTAAAGTATTTTACAAGACAGTTGCAATTAAGATTGCGAACAAAAATGAAAGTCTTTCATTAAATCCAAAAAACAAAATGAAAATGTATACTAACTATTACATTGAGATTCCTACTCTATTGGTTTCTTTCCCTCTGCTTTTGAAACAAGTTCCTCGCCAGCAGGAGGATCATCCAAAGCATAAGGGGAGTTTTATGAAGTTAAGATCTTTCAGCATTCTGATGTTCATCACAGATGGTCTGTCCGAGCAGCTCTTGCTCGTCCCAGAGAACCTCTTGCTCGTCCCCGAGCAGAGGTAGAAGTCAAAATCAGCATTCACAGCACTGAGATCTTTGCTACTACTGTCTCGACCAATAATGAAGAAGACGTTGTGTGAAAATGTTTCGAAGTCCACCACTAGCTTGGTACTAACAAGATTGAAGAGTTGGGCTCAAAAGCTAGTATGTTACACGACAAAGTATTCAGAGGATAATAAATCAGAAAAATCAAGCACGTAAAGTTAGCATTCAGTTGCTCGACACAGTAAGCAGTTGGTCGGCTGACAAACCAATTAACATACTTGAAGATTATGACAAGCTACAAGCTGCATACTATGGCATGGCTGCATCCAAATTCCCAGGGGTGATACATAGCACACAGAGTTCCTCAAAATAAAGATTAGCAACCATCGATCAGCCTGCATCATATGTCGTCCAGGAGATAATGCACTTTATGTTGAACAAATCAAGAAAGTAGATCAAGAATTTCACGAGCACCGAGCAACACTGCAGAATAAATACTCCATCCTTTCAAGTAAACCATCAAGCATGGAGCATTGGGGGCTTTTGTTAACGCAAAAATTCTCCATCTACGATGACCAATCAGAAAAGGACACATGTCATCCTACGTGGCAATATTCGACATCCGAGGAGAGTTGGTCGGCACCCGAGGAGAGTTGGTCGACATCCGAGGAGAGTTGGTCGGCACCCGAGGAGTGTTAGTCGGCATCCGAGGAGAGTTGGTCGGCACCCGAGGAGTATTAGTCGGCACCCGAGGAGATTTGTTTGGCATCCGAGGAGAGTTGGTCGGCACCCGAGGAGTGTTGGTCGGCATACCAACAAGGAAGATCAAGGGATAACTATGCATTTAATGTGAATTAATGAAGATGACTATGCATTTAATGAGCATTAATGTACATTTATACTGTAGATGACAACACATAGCATACCAAGCAATTCAACTATTAGATTCGTTGAATGTAGACATAATGTATAAATGTCTACATACAATGAATCTCTTTATCTCCCATCACTATAAATACATGTATTCCCTTAGCCAAAAAGAGGGAGAGAAGGGAACCAGAGAGATCCGATAACGATGAGAGACACCATACACAAGATCCACACCTTTTTCTCTCTCTACCATATTGTGCTATTGTAAACCCCTGGGAATAAAATAACAGTGGACGTAGGCTTTTCCTTATAGCCGAACCACTTTAAAAATCTTTGTCTCTTATATGTTTGATGTGAATGTTTATCTTCTTCTTCAATCTCATCCTCATCATTTATCTGCGTGCCATTTTAGTGGCGTCAACACTAATGCTGACCCTGATGGATATGTCTATATCCACCCTAGCCCTATCTGAAACCTCCATATTTAAAATGCTTCACAGAATCTCCCTACTGGGAACTCTGATCAACCTGCCTGGACTGCCCCTGAGCTGATTTTGCCCCATTTTCACTACCTCCCCTGATCCTGCCATATTGGTTGGCATTTCCTGCTCGCTTGCTCCCCTTCGTATGGAAACGGTGGTCCTGGCAATAAAGAATTGCAGCATTTAGCACATTTGTGTAACTCTTTAGGGAACCCAGAAGATGCTGCTTAATCCTCTAAATAAGCCCATCGGTGAACAACTGAATCCTCTTCTCTTCAGTAAGTACCTCTTTTGGCACCATATTCGTTAACCTAGTAAAATCCTCCTCATACTCAGCAACGGTCCCCCCCTTCTGAGTGAAGTCTAACAATTTCTGCCTCATCTCTGCCTGAACAGCGAAAGGGAAGTATTTGCGGCAAACCGCACCCAAAAGTCCTGTACGGTCATGTTATCTTGCTCTTCCACTACGGTAGTGGACTCTCACCACTCTAATGCTGCTCTTACTAGCTTAAATGTAGCTAGTATATGCCTCTGTACCTTTGAGCACTCGTACATCCTCAGGTGCCTCTGGATATCCTTCTTCTATTGGATGACTATCATAACATCAGAACTTCCCGAAAAATCTGGAGGATGTGCCTTTTAAAAGGCATCCCTAACTCGCTCCCAAGCATAAAGGAACATGTGTGACTGGGCCGGTGCCACTGCCTGCGCCTGGGGTGGGCCATGTTGTACTACTGCTAGTGCTGCATCAACTTTCTGTGCAACTATAACCGCTACTTCGATAGCATTCATCATACCCTAGGCCGGAGTTGGCTGAAGCTCAGACTGGGCATTCCTAAGGGGCTGTGGTGTACATCTGGGAGGCATCTGAAAAAATAGCTGAAGACGTAAACATATAATCATGAATGCAACAATCCTAATAATAGGGCTCTATATCAAAGAACGTTACGCTGAAAGCATAATAAGTCGCACAGATCCTAAAGACTCTAGAACCTGATGCTCTGATACCACCTGTGACACCCCGCCCAATTAAATATCGGGTGATCAGTCATTTATTAAATAAAATCAAAGTATCCAGTTAGTTCATTCTTAACATCACTATCAAAAAATATTTACCTTATTGATCACCTAATAATTAATTAAGCTAGTGCCAAAAACTTTTAATCCTTTTATATCAACATCCAATAAGTTAAATTAAATGATAAACCACATTCAATTCATATGAAGAATAATGAATATCTGAATAATAACCCGAGACCGGATGAAACACACCAGCCTAAAATCCAAAACCATAATGTATAAATAAAACTAAATCCAACCAATGTAATAAAAGAGTACAATCTTTGAGACATGCCATGACTGAAATCTCTACGCACCAGAAGGAATAGATAGTGGAGGTGTCTAATACCGAGGACCTGCAACTCCCACAATAACTTCAGCACGTCGATCGTCAAAGAACTCCTAAGTTGGAGGTCCCTATGGATGGACACCTACAATAATATACTTATGAAAAATAGATTTGCAAGAGGTGGGTCAGAGCTCGAGTGTAAAATGGTTTGAAAATATTTAGCAAGTATTTAAAATGTTGAAAACCAAATACCATATATATGTTAACTTTTCGGCTCACTTGAGATTATCACCTCTCAACTATTGTTCACGCCTAATGTACTTCTAACTCATACTAGTTAATGTGGACACACCTAACTAGTTTGTAAACATAGGCCTTCTAAGCTATTCCATAATGTACTCATCCTGATATCCCATATCATGCGTTATTATTATAATTCTATAACTTCCCAACTCAAGTGATAATTACTCATTTAATAGATTAAGTGTTAACACAACTTAAACTAATTTCGGTTCATATATATTTATCATGTACTAAGTCTGCACGGTAGAATATAACACAAGGGTGTATATATATTCAGCACACTATCATATATATACTAATATTTCACCCCTAGACTCAGCTCTTGATGCATGCATACTCTGCTATCAATTAACCGTATATCTCGTACTAAAGATGGACATTAGGCTCGGTATATCTCTCGAACCATAACTACAAATCACAGGGCAAACATAATCCCTAGCCAAATGGGTCACGGACATACATATGTTCCCATTCGATCGTCGAACAATCATAGACTCGGATAGTACGTTTCCAAGGTCCTATGTTCTGGGTACAAGTCTAAAATCCCCCCCTCCCAATGGGCTCATCAGGATAAGACCGTCCACAATGCAAAAAAAATCCCACGATAGCAAGCAGCGTAGGTATGTCATACAAATAATAAAACAAGCAATAACTATTCACACGGAGTATTAACATCAATGAGTATACACACAACCCAAATATGAATTCGTACATGTGACACCCCGCCTAATTAAATACCGGGCGATCACTCATTTATTAAATTATAATCAAGGTGAACAGTTGGTTCATTCTTAGCATCACTGTCGCAAAAATAACTTTTCTAATTAAACACCCTAAATAATTAAGCTAAGTGTCAAAACCATTTAAAACCTTATTTTCATTTTATTAAATCCGATTATAAAACCTTTAACCATCAACATTTTTAGAGTCACACATTAAGTATGAGAATAAAAATGAACATTTAAGAGTTTAACCATCAATCATAAATCCCAACATTAAAACACTAAAGGAAAACATCCTGACAGTAATAAATCCTGAAATAAAAATACTGAAATTAAAAGAATTACAATCCCTGACAATACCAACTAAATAATGGAAAAGGGCGACACATGCCCCCACTGGATAAAGCTGAACTAGAAGTAGAGTCAACAATGAGGTCGTCAAAGCAATGGCCTGCAACTCCCACAAAAGTTACAGCGCGTTCCATCCGAAGAATCCTAAGTAAGACACCCCTGTAGCTGGGCACCTGCAATACATATATATATATATACACACAAGAGAGAAGAGATAACAGCAAACAGGTCAGAACCCGAATGTAAAATAGTTTTAAAATAGTTTAGCAAGTATTTAAATGCTTACCGGCTAATGCAACAGTCATATTAGTATGCGACACTCTCTTGAGAATTATCACCTCTCATCTAGTGTGCACGTCTACCGTACTAATGAATCCCATATACCTTTCTAACTTATTCTCCATAAGACTTAACACGGGACATTTAAGTTATGATATTCACTTTAGGAAAATCTATCTCTTCAAAATTTCTTACGTTATTTAGAATAATTCCGTATTGTTATAACGCTTCCGAATACGTACAGTGAAGTTGATGAATTTCATACTTTACTTAACTACTATTTCACTCAGTAGAAAGTTCTCAAATAGATATACGTATATATATTAATTACTCGAATAATATATATACAAACAGCACCCCATATAAAAACTATGGTGCTAGACTTCCATATGTAAGTATATATATACCAATCACTCATAAATTATATATATACTAACGGCACCCCACATAAAAACTATGGTGTTAGCATACTCTGCTATCCAATCCCCGTCTCACTCGTACTAAGGGAAATACAAGTTCGGAATCACTCTCGAACTGTATTAACACATACACAAACAAAATTGAGGCGAAGCATAGATTCCAAGTCTCTAAGAGGATAGCACATGCCCCCGCGTCTCTTAGAACCGTCTGAACTATCGATTCGATAACTTGTACCAAGGATTTCTATCTTCTAGGGTATGAGTCAATATCCCCCATAAAGGTCCCATCGAGATAAGGCTGTCCCAGCGCGGTAACCTCAGGGATAGCAAGTAGCACGGGCACGATTTTCACACAGATATAATATATGCATAATCACACAGTCATATATATACATGTATTCACATCCACATTATTAAATTTTGGTGCGCTCATGACCCATAATTATAATTATCCGTTATTACACATTTTACTCCATTATATCGTATAACGGACTCATTCCTTTTATTCTCATAATAATTTATTCTAAACTCATTTCTCGTCACTCGAAGTATTCTCTTTATCTAAGTACAATTTCAGTAGGCCCTCTCTCGCCTTCTAATCCAACTTATTAGATGTTTCGATTATTTAATCAATGCATGTATGATTTCTTAAGTATGAAAGTGTCCCCGTTTACCCTTTATTTCCCTTCACATTAAAGTTCCGCTTTATGGGATTTCTCTTAACCCTATTGGTCCTTTTTATGTTCTAATATGTTCTAACAATCCTAATCAAGGTTTACTATGCATAAAATCGAATTAAGTTAACACGAGAAAAAAAATGCAGTTTTCCCAGGAGGGGTCGATCGATCGATGAAAGGGGGTCGATCGATCGAACCATCGATCGATCGATGCTCTGGGCTCGATCGATCGATCAAACAGGTATGGAAAAATATGAAAAATACCAGTTACGGGTTCTATCATCCAAACTCCTCAAATTCCAAACTTTAAACTCCCAAACTCCCAGAAATTGATACCCCAACCATAATAAACCCAAGTGAGTAATAATCTACGTAAGGCATGCGAGTTTTCATCAAGAATCATGGGTTAAAAGGGCCAAACTCCATATAATTCTCATGAACCCTAATATTTTCCTTATCTTAGTTTCTTTCATTATTTTTCCAGATTTTCTATCACTAATACCATGGAAATTCATGGCTCAACCTCTACATGTGAAATGGATTTCCAGAAATATGATCTCTATCAGTATAACATGCAATTTGTGTCTCCAATTAACATTTTTCTTCAAGAACACTAATTCTAATCAACCTAAGACTAATATAAAAGGATGCATTAACTTGATAAAAGCAAGATAGATACTTGCCTGGAAATTTAGTCTCTGATTTGTGGAAGAATTTGGTGTGGTCAAGATCCTCGTTGCGCGATCTACCATTTGGCGGTGACGGCGGTGCAATCGGAGGTGTTCTTGGCCTAGAACTCCTTGGAGAGCTTCTCCTCTTCCTCTCCAATGGCCGTCATTAGTTTTTGATTGTGTTAACCCTAGAAGATAACACTTTCCATTTGATATAACCCTTGCAAATTCGTGGGTTTAATTACCCATAATTACCAAATGTCCAAAACGCCCTCTCAGGGTGCTAATTAAGCCTAAAAACGCCCCGAGACCCAAACTAAACCCCCGGGTACACTTTTCTGACTAACTCGACCCTTCCGGACACTTTGGCGGACTCAAAACGACCATACGAGCAACTTACAATTTATTCTCTTTTATTAATCAACATTTAGTCCCGACACGACACAGGCGCATCCCGACTTAAATTTCCATAATTGTCATTTTATTCACACGTGACAATATTATAAAAATAAATCTCATATATTACTATACTCATCCAGTAACATTAAAAAAATAACAAATTTCCAATAATTACTAACTCTCGTCACGCTAGTAAATATTTAAAACAACATTCCGGATTAAAATTAAATTAATTTATCTCAATTAAATTTAATAAATCCCTAAATTTAAAAGCCATGAAAATACGGGGTATTACAGTACATAGTATACTTCTCTCTAATACTCACGGTATTCTTTAACTTACGATTATTCCATCTATCGTATCTTACAAAGTATAGTTCACAACCCAAGGATCTTTTATAGTAGTTAACCCAAGACTTCCACTACTAATTGATAATAATAATCATCATATGAAATTTCGTCTCTCGAATAACTAGGTTGCAAAATTTGAATCTCAATCGGATAAAATTCTCCATTTCTAAAATTTCGTTAGAAGTGCCCAAAATGTCGTTCCAACGAAAATTCAAACAAACTAGACTTCTAAAATCGTTAGAATTGTTGTTCAAATGAACTTAACCCCGAATTCTCATTCGATGTCTCGTTGGTAATCTCATTAGTAATCTCGTTCGAACAAGATCATTTGAACGACTTCCCTAGGTCATTCGAACGAGTCCTTCCCAGTTCGTCCTCAACCATTAGAAACTGCATTTTTAAACCATTTTAATTCTCCCAAAACACATAGTTCTTCTCCAAACTTAAATCTAAGGTCCCGAAACATTAAACATGCCTATAGGGATGTTTTCTAACATAATAATATCATCAAAAACATCAAAGATTTCTCCTAAGAACCAATTATTCCCTAATTATCAATAAACCCTAGTTTTATGTTCTTCCATGTTTATACACCAACAGTCTAGATTTATTACACCATTATGATTTCCTATAACTTGATTTCGTTTCCCAACATATAAAAATCAAGTCTACATGCAAGACCAATCCAAAAATATAATTTTATCATCTCCAAATTAATCCAAAACATGGTGTTCATATAAAAACCATCCTAATCTAACATGGATATGTTATATCATCATAGATTTGCAAGTTAAACACTTGCCTCTTATTGAAGGTCTGATCCGTTGTAAAAGAAAGGTATGGATGTTCTTCTATCCTCCCGATCTAAGCAACGATGGTTATTTTGGTGCAACAATGGTATGGTTTGGCCTTGGGGTCTCCTCTCTTCTTCCTCTGATGACCTCCCTATAGTTTCTCACGTTCTAACCCTAACTCCCTTTTCTTATCAAATATATTAACTCTCCAATTTTTGTAGGTTTATTTACCCCAAAATTACAAATGACCAAAATACCCCTCTGGGGTGCCGATTTGGCCCACAAGTGCCCCGGGATCCAAACTAAACTCCTAGGTAGACTTTTCTGACTATCTCGAACTTTCCAGACTCAATGGCGCACTCAAAATGACTATATGAATAACTTACAAATTAATTACTTATTATCTCAATAAATAGAGTCCCGACACGACTGACACACACACCCCGACTTAATTATCATAACTGTCATATTTCTTACTTGCAAATTTTTTAATAAATTCATAATCATCCTAATCAAATATCACTTTATTCACTAAGTAATATTCAATAGAATTCACATCAACAAATATTAATCCTTGTCTCGCTAATTAATTTTTATTTTTTTCCGAATTAATTCCCATTAAATTAAATTAATCTCAGCATCAATGTCGAAAAACATTTTATTTTATTAATCACCTAATAATTAATTAAGCTAGTGTCAAAATATTTAACCAACTAATTAATGTCATTTAATTTTAAACCAATTAAAACATTCACCATTCTCATGAATCAATAGCTAATGAAGAAAACATCATCCAACTGAATATAATAGAATTGGAATACTCGTCCCAATAAAAATAAATCCCAAACCATCAAACATAATAAGGAAAAATCCAACGGAATACTGAAATACTGAAATAAAAGAGTACAATGTCTCTCTGATATAAATATAATGAGAATGGGAGACACATGCCCTAACTGAGAAGCCTAAATCAAGAAACTGGAATCATAAATGTGGAGGAACCGAAATACGAGGACCTGCAAATCACACAATAGCCGAAGCACGTCAAAAGATCCCATAGTCTAAGTTTGCCGTCCCTGTGGCTGGACTCCTAAAATAATTTCACAAGAAAAGAGATTTTGCAAGAAACGGATTAGAGCCCGAATGTAAAATATTTTAAAATAGTTTAGTAAGTATTTAAAATGCGATAAAGCAAATATAATACGCATGTTAGCTTTTTGAACCCTCACGTGATATTCTCGCCTCTCAACTATGGTGCACGCCTAACATACTTCTAAACCATTCTAGTCATCGGCATCACCTAACTATAATGTAGACGTAAACCTTATAACTATCACTCGTAGTAACAACTCGTATTATCCACATATTATTAGCATTAAAAGTTCTTACATTTAATCTCACAAATAAGAATTTCACAATAAGGTTAAGTGTTCACCTACTTAATTTATTTAAGAATTCATTATCTTCTTTATCTACAACTTTTTCACAGTAGATAGTATCACAAGTATATATACATAATCACCGATATATATATATATATATATATATATATATATATATATATATATATATATATATATATATATATACACACACACACACACACACACACACACACTAATACGGCACCCCTAGACTCAACTACGGTGCATGCATACTCTGCTATCATGTCCCGGTACATCTCGTACTAAGTAAGGACTGATGATTCGGAATCATTCACGAACCATAGAAATACAAATCACACATATTGGAGGCGAACATAGTTCTAAGCCTTTGGGCTACGCACATACCTACGCAACCAAATGATCGTTCAATCCATTGTTCTCACAAATAGTATCAAACCTAAGTTATATGTTCTGAGGTAATAATAAAAAATCCCCCCAGTGGGCTCATCAGGATGAGAATGTCCTCTTTTACAACTTCCCGAGATAGCAAGCAGCGTAGGTATGTCATATACATAATAAATCAATCATATAATAGGTATTCATCTCACCTATGTATATTCACAACATCGATATATGTATACTCACATCGCATAACATAAATATCATACGTAGTATATTATTATCCGAAATATCCTACATTTAATTAAATTAAAACTTCACTTTTTATCGTACGTTCTCAAGTATTTCTCACCACTTAAAGTGTACACATTATTCTACTCATAATATCAGTAGGTAACTCACTATATCCTATTGGTCAAAACCATCATTATCCCCAAATTCTTGTAACCCGAATTAATCTCATGAATTAGGTAATTCTCTCACTTTAATCTAATTACGTTTATTCCTAAATACACCAGTATGAGATTGGGCCGAATACCCAACTTAGGCCTACTGGACCTCTAACACGCGTCCACGTATTTTAAAACGATCCATAAGAATAAGTCCTAAATGATTTGCTAACCATAATAAACAAAAGAAGAAAATTAGCCAAAACTGGCAACCGAATCGATTCGACCTAGTACGAATCGATCCGCTCGTACAGGTATGGAGATTCTACATAATTGTTCTTACGGATTTTCTCAATTTTCAAGCCCAAATCCTTATTTTAATCATCCCAAACATCAGTTCAAACATACCAAATGTTATACTAACATAATTAAACAAGTTCTAATGTTCAAGAACTACAATTTCATTAAAGGGCGTTAATTAAATGGGTTTAATCAAGTATGGGCACTAAGAACCCTAGTTTGTCATATTTTCAAGAACTTCCATAAAAACTCAGAATTGTTCATCAATATAGATCCAATTTCATGGGTAATCATTTACATATCATGGAGAATCAAACCTATACTATAATCAATCACATATTATGATTTAAATCCTTCAATTTCATCAATTTCATACTCAATTCATATTCAATTTCAAACTACACTAACATGGGTGTTATTATTGCTCTATTGTTGCAAGATTAAACACTTGCTTTTTGTATGTAGGCCTGATCCATTGGGGAAGATGATGAATTGGTGTTCCTCCTCCTCCGATCTATAATTCGGTGGTGGTGGTGGTGCTAGGTGGTGGTTCTAGCCTTAGAATCTCCCTCCTCTTCTTCCTATGGCCTCTCTATGGATTTGTTCTAATTCTCCCATAATATGACCTAATCACCTTTTTCCTAATCAGATATAACCCTTTGGAATTTCGTAGGTACTATTCAGCCAAAAATACAAATTAACAAAATGCCCTTTCGGGATGTTAGTTTGGCCTAAAATTTCCCCGGGACCCAAACTAAACCCCCAGGTAGACATTTATGATTATATCGACCCTTTCAAATACATTGGCGTACTCAAAACCAAAACGCCCTCCCGGGATACCGATTTGGCCTAGAACTGCCCCAGGACCCAAACTAAACCCCCGGATAGACTTTTATGATTATCTCGACCCTTATGGATATATTAGCGTACTCGAAATGACCATATAGTTGACTTATAAATACTTAAATTTTTATTCCATTAGATTAATCCCGACATGACTGACATGCGCGTCCCGACTTAATTACCTTAATTGTCGTATTTCTCACTCATGATAATTTTTCATAAATTCACAATCATATATTACTTTATTCGCTCAGTAATATTCAATATAATTCTCATAAATAAATACTACCCTTATCTCGCTAGTTAATATTTATTTTAATCTAGATTAATTATCAATTAATTTCACATATTTAATTTAATTAGTCCTATATTTAATAATCATTAAAAATATGGGGTGTTACATAAAATTCATTAAAAATACGGGGTGTTACACTTCCCTAATGAAGTCGGCATTTTCTAACTTTTTTACCTCTTCTCTTATGACATCATACTTCTCTCGAGAGTATACTCTCCTTCTTTGTCTGATCGGCTTTACATCCTCGGTCACATTGAGCTTATAGGAGAGGACCTTCGGATCGATGCCGAGCATATCTTCATGGCTCCAAGCAAAAATTCTCTGCCTCATCGTCGGTAATTTAAGCAATTCCTCTTTAATCTCTTTTTTCGGGACCTTACTGATTTGGACGAATTTTTTCGACTCGTCCGCATTAAGGAGGATGGATTCTACCTCCTCGGTGTCTTCACCCCTTTTTAGATTGGTCTCATCTCTGGGGTCAAGAGTATCAATGTTATAAGTCATTGTGGCCCTTTTGTACGCCTTTCTTTATTCAGCTGAGCTGAAGTAGCATTCACATGCCTCAACTTGGTCAACCTGAACTTCCCCTACTCCATACGGAGTCGAGAATTTAATCATCTGGTGAACTGTTGAGGGCACGGCCTCAAACTCCTTGAGGGATACTCGTCCCAGGATTATATTATAGGTTGAGTAGACGTTCTCATCCATAACGAAGAAGTTAATCTTCTTTATGAGGCATCTCAACTAACTTTTCCCCATTCTGACGTCCATTTCATAAATTCCCAAATGATGTACTTTCTCACCGCTAAGGCCAATTAGAGGTTGGTGATACGGGAAAAGCCTTTTATTTCTCAATCCTAGGCCCTAATAATAGTCCCAAAACATCACATCGACCGATCTTCCACCATTGACCAATATTCTTGGGACCTCATACCCATGTACTAAAGTGGTGATCACTAGAGGGTCATCATGTGGGGCTAGAAGACCCTTAAAATCTAACCTTAAGAAACAAACAACTAGGGTATTCATATCAACATTAGATCTCTTCACCTTTTTCGGCTCAATAGATGTCGAGCATACCACCTTAGGCTTTGGAGGGAGAGCCTTAGCCTTTGTAACGTGAGCTTTCCTATCAGCAACTTCTTTTCCACCACCTAATAATCCTCCACATATCATTTTCACTTCACGAGAGATACAATGCAACCAATCTTTAGGTCAATAATTGGAGGTGGCAAGTCTGGGTCGGCTTCATCATCATTATCATCTGAAGCATCATCGTTTGGGCCAACTGTAGCATTAGGCTTGCATTTATCATTTCTACTCTTTTGGGTCACATCTCGGCCAACCTTTGAACTGTTCTTGTCAACATACTTCTATAGCTTAATAGCTTTAAGCATTTTCTCAATCTCATCATTGAGAGAAAAACATCTGTTAGTCATATGACCATGGTCTTAGTGAAACTCACACCACAGATTCTTATTTCTCTTATGAGGATGAGCCTTCAACCTCTCAAGCCTATCTCAGAGATCGATAATTCTTTATCTCATTCAGGATGTGCTCACAAGTGATGCTCAGATGAGTGTAGTTAGCGAACTTAGCGTTCGTCGACCTCTTCTTCCTATCCTTGTTCTTTTTTCTGGAACTTACCACTACTGCTATTTATTCCCTTCTCGTCCTCATACTTGGAAGCCATTGCCTCCTTTACATTCATAACCTTCCCCATCGTTGCTAGGAGTTTGGCCATGAATTTTAGACGATCTTCGACTAGATTCTAAAGGAGAATCCCTTTCTATAAACCTCCCAACAGGGTGGTCATAATAATTCTCTCTTCATAGTCTTTAACCTCTAATTTCTCCTTCTTTAACCTCACTATGTACTCCATCAGACTTTCATTCTTTCCCTGCTTCACGTACAACATGTGTGTCGTCTTCTTTTGGGGTCTCACTGACACGACTGAAAATGTGTCTCTAGTGCGTGCTTATATTGGTTCAAGTACAAATCGGTCACGTAAGTAATAAACTCGATAACATGGGGTCGAATCCTCAGGGAAATAGGATGAATGCTCATGGCGACGATAGGTATGGTGGTTAACCCTAAACTGACTCTATAAAAAGAACGAAAATATGATTACTTTGGAGTTTGGTTTCTACTAACTAAATGAAATTTAAATTAAACTACTAATTAAACCACGTATGCAAGAGTAAACTATTGTGATTAACTATATAAGAATGAGAAAAAATAGGTTGGACTACAATCCCCAGAACCCTAGTATATTTACCAGATATAAAACTAGTTGTGAATTAGATAACTGATTAAACCAAGTATTTATTAATCGCAAGCATTACCTATATGAGGGTACTAGCCCGCATCATACATAATGAAGAGTAAGAATAAAGTAGTGTCAAAATAGCTAACACACGCGTCGCACTTTTAAACACCCCGGTTACCTAGGGCAAATGAGGTTAAAACTCTTACGACGGTTGTGATAACTACACAACACGATTCAATCATTTATTTAATTCGGGGAAATAATTTTATATTCATGCAAACCACATCGGGTTGGGTTCATGCATCCCAACCCTTATAAATCTAGCCTAACATGGTGCAACTAACTAAAATTCTATTTTCTACTGTGCATGTAGTCAAAATCATGATGAAATTATACCTAGGTAAGCAAGAGAATCAAAGAATTTCTAGAAATAAACAAATCATTCATGAATTATAAACCTCAAATAATGAAGGAGAAGAAACAAACTCTATTGTATAAATATTGAATTACAAATTATGAAATTGTAAACTTAAGTTCCTAGGGTTCTTGGCTACTTTATCTCTCTTAAATTATGCTAAAAGGAACTCCTTTAAGTCTGGGAATACGTTGAAATAAAAAGACTACATTTTTACAAGAGTTTTATCCATGCAAAACTCTAATTTTGGAAGAAGATAATTCAAAAATTCGACAGCCGAACCGATCCGGGTCAGGGCTATCGATTTGGTTCGCTCTTTACAGAAAATTTGGCCATCATCGAATCGGTTCTTTTTTCACCCTATCAGTTTGGTTCCACATTAATAGAAAGTTTAGCCAGTAGCGGATCAGTTCTTTTTCTCCTCCATGGGTTTGGTTTGGCTTATACAAAACATTCTGCTTCCTTGTGATTCTCTCTCATCTTCAAAGCTTCGTAACTTATGATCCGGGACTCGGATTTGGATGCCCTTTTTTCCTATGAACTCGTAGACTTGAGGTATTCATCTTTTCTTTGGGCTTCTTATCCAAATTATAAATACAATTTACTCTTTTGCCCTTTGACTCTTCTTATTTTCTCTTATTTCTTTCTTTTGGTTTCTTGGTTTCTTCACATGCACTAAATACCTAAAAAATCAATGAGAAATACACGAAACTCGGCGTACTCGTTAGAAAATGTCATTATCAATTATATGAGATAAATCAACTCGAATTACATTGCATGGAATGTTAAATGACTCTAAATTATGGGGATAAATACGAAGAATTTAGGCCTAATCACTCGCCCCGAAGCAAAAGTTGTGTATGAACCTCTCTGCTATCTGTTTGAAATTCTCTATTGAGTTTTTAGGGAGAGAAGTAAACCATACATGAGAAGCTTCGATAAGTGAGCTTGAAAAGGCACGACACCTCATCTTATCTGAGACCGGGTAGATATCAGCAGCTGATTGGTACATCTCCCCATAGTGGACGGGATTAGTGCTCCCATTATACTTATGCATGACAACCGACAACTTAAACTTAGTTGGGGTTGGGTAATTCACAATCTTTGCCACAAAGGGGGAGCCTTCAGTGTAACCCCTTTGCAAGGGGTCTCGGTTCTTCAGTATGTCCCCTATCTTATCCTCTAGTCGCTGTATGGCATCATTCTAGGGCCTCTCGGTTTCAATTGTAACTTTGGCTTGAGCATCATTATCTCTAGCCCTTTCCCTGTCGGTCGAGTGAACTAAGGGCTCTCTGGCGTTCATTATCTGTCTGTTGTTTACCTCTTTTTATTCCCCATCTCGACCTCGTGGGGGTCGATGGTCGTCACATCTGTAATTCCTTCTGGAACCAACCGTGCTTTGAGATCTGGAGAGGTGATTACTCAAATCACCCTATAGACCGAGCCTATCAAAGGTCGACACTCTGCTTAGCCCGTCTAAAGCTGATGCCCGTGGCATATAGTCTCGGCTCGGCCTCCTATTGTTCGTCCTATCAGGCAATATAGGATGGACGGTATTTCTAGATATCTATAAGAAGTTTCCTATTAGTACCTTGCATCCTCGTCCTCATCCTCGTCCCCGTCCTCCTCTTTTTAGGATTATCGTCCTTACCTCCACAGGCATAAACGCCTGGGGTCGGCAACATCCCTTTATCTTTGCTGAGGAGGTAGATCCTTGTGTGGGGCCTGGGGTGATACCCTGGCAGCCAGATCTGGGAGGTCTTCCCGGGCTATCGGATTTATCATATTGTCTCTGGCTTCAGTAGGTCTGATCATGTATTTGCTAAACGTGGCAAGCTACTATTGCATCAACTATTGGCTAGCCACTTGAGAGCGGAAAGTATCTGCCACCTCAGCCATTTCTGACTAAGGGTCTTGACTATTACTGGGGCCACCCCCGGAGGTGGTGGTGGTGGTGGTGGTGGTGGAAGATTTGATTCCATAGGACTACAGTGAACGAAGAAATCAAGTATGACACTAGAAGTGAACTGGATGAACTGTAAGATCTTGAACTCAAACCAGAGCTCTTTCAATGGTGGTTCAAGCTGAACCAAGTGTGAGGTTGAACCACCACCAGAGAATCCGGTGGAGTAGTGATATATGAGAGGAAGAAGATAATAATTTGCTTCCCACATACGGCACCAGTTTGATGATACTAGAAATGGTATCACCAAGTCAATGTATGTGTATGCTCAAAACCAGACAATAATGGAGTATGACATAAATGCAAGTAAATAGAAAGAGATGAGGCAAAGAAGAGGATGATACCGAATATAAGTGGTTAAGCCTTTGAAGGGCATACGTCCACTGTATGAGTTTGTGAAATTAACTAAAGAATGGGCTCTAATGGCCCTGGGATACAAGAACTCAAACTTTCTCTCTCTAAGTAATGAGTTTAGTAGAGTTTCAATAGGGTTTACAATTTGTGTCCCCTTACAATAATGTATAAGACAAGTATTTATATGGATGGGGTGGTGTCATATGTACCCTAGGCATGTAGGAGTCATGAACATTATCGAGTACCCAATGCTATGTTGCCATCTGTCCTTTGTGCATGCAAGCAATGATTAAGAGATATTCTCTACATGTGAGGATGATGTTGTTATAATGGTTTGGTCCACGTGGGGCTTATAACCCACGCGCATTCTCCCATGCGTCTTCCATTACATGCGCTCTAAGAGATGTCGAGCGTGCCCTTCTGGGTTATGGTGTTGGACTAGTCGAGTATGAGACTGCTGATGTACCGCTGGATTGCACATAGGTAATTGCCAAGTGTAGTCTCGGCTGACCAGCGTTAGACCGAGATGAGTGTACAGGTTGGCCTAAGAGGTCTCGGGCTTATGATATATAAGAGGAGAGGCATTAGACTATTGAATGTTGCTTGTTGTCTCGGCTTGAGACCAAGACAAGATGCACTGTCCGAGATGAGTCGAGCCAGTTGTACAAGATAACCAGTATTGACCAAGCTTTATGGAGTCGGCTTGAGCAGAGACGAGGTCTCATAATGGCATATCAATAATCAACCTCACAATCTAATATATAACAAATATATTAAAGAGTGAACAAAAAATCAATACTTTTCTCATGTTTTAGTTCAAGTAGTTCAAAATTTGTTTTAACCTCGTTAACAACAATCACAACTTTGGGACCAACATCATATTTTAAATGGAAGGATTCAACCCAATAAAAATAATCAAGATATTATAACAAAACTAAATATAAATAATGAAAGACAAACAATATACTTACCTTAGGTACTATAAAATCTCTACCAGATGGTGAGGTCTTTAGCATCTTCAAAATAGGCTCATTCAATCAACAAAATTGGTGTAAAATATTCTAACACATTTATAGGAAAAAGAGAAGACTAAGTGGGAATAAAGAAACATGAGAAGTAGAGGATGTAAAATTCATACCCACCAATAGAGAGATAAATTCCTCCATACATAAGGGAAAAAAAGTGAGAAGACATGATTCTGAACCTTTAGTAGTACACATTGTACCAAAAGGTAAGAAGTTCCCAATTTTAACCAAATCAAATCTTTTACTAAAGACCCCAGAAAACTGCAATATCATCAAATGGGGAACTCAATATATTTTCGTAAGAAAACAAATTATGTATAACTACAATCAAATGCTATAGAAACAAAACATTATATTAGAAGAAAATAACCCTTTATATTATAAGAAAATAACCTCTAGTCTTTAACCTTTCAGAAAAAAATACAACTTGAAGCACCAACAAAGAGTTTTAAGTGAACTTCACCTTAATCTGCTATTGCTATTGAGGGAGACTTTACGTCGAGTTGTCTTGTGCATCTTTAGGCCCATAAGGGTAAAAACAAAAAGGGGTCATTTTATGCATAATATATTTTTTTAGAAAAATTGGCAATAGTCGTTAAAAAAATATTTTTTTTTTATGAAATAGAGACATACTTATCTTTTAGGCTTGCTATGGTGTTATTAAGATCACCTTCCCAAACTGATTCATCCAAATTATGATCTCGATTATGACGCTTTACACATACTCGCTTAAGCTTTGGTGATGTTAGCAGTCCAGAACAGAAAGCCTTCATGTTGGGGCAGTTTCTAATGAATACTCTTTCCAATAATGGGAGATCGAAATCATGTTTCCCATAGCAAAACATTGTGAAGTTTTCTAGACCCAATCGTTGGTGTATTTGTAGCTGAATGTGTAAAAGGTAATCCATTAATTGTGACTGTTGGGTTTTTTCATCAGCTCAAATGAACATGACATTTGGGGTTTGGATCCAACTGTTGGTGCATTTGTAGCAGATGGTGTAAAAGGTAATCCATTATTTGAGACACGTGGCATAACCACGTTTAGAGACTCCGTTTTAAAAATCCTACATGTAACATGTTTTTAAAAAAATCGTATATATATATATATATATATATATATTTGTGTGTGTGTGTGTGTAATATTAATAGTAAAATTTGTGAAATTAAAAACAATTGAGTAATGTCATTCAAAGTAACTAGTATAATATAAATATTACAAAAAATAAAATAATAATTAAATAGGGGCAGGTGACAGATGTCTGCAAAAACAAAAAAATGTGACAAAGTGAAAAAATATACAAAAACCCAATTCAGAAAAATGTCCATAGTAACATACCCCTTTGCCAAATACAAAAATTCTATGAACCAAAACAATTGGAGGCAAATCTTCAGCACTGGTTGATTTTCTTGAAGAATCCTCTTTCAACCCTCCATCCAAATTTGGCTTGCACTACCATTCATTAAGAGCCTGTGGCATATCACCATCTACAGTCGTCCTAAATATGTAAAGACCATATAACAAATGCACCACAGAGATCACAAACAACTCTGCTAATTGCAAAGCAGTTATTGATTATCTAATAATCTTTGAAACCCCCCAAAATTAAACAATAGTAGAGCCTTCTTTTGGTAAAGAAAAAGAAGGTTCCGTTTTGCTTATAACCTTCAACTAACCAATTTATTAATAAAAAAATTCATTGGGGTTTTGCAAAGCCTTGCAACGATATGCCCGTAAAATACAAAGATCGATAATAAAGGTTAGATATAAGAAATAAAGAAGAAATCAAAAATTTTAAGTTTGTAGGAAACCCTTAAAAAATTTTACCTCAATTTCAAAACCCTTTACATTTATTACTTCCTTGATGAGATAGCAACTACCCTTCTTTCTAGAACACAAATGTTGACATGAGGCAACTTCTTAGCAAACTCAGCCAGAATTGCAGCGATGAAACGGCATGACCCACACCATGAAGTTGTGAAATACGCCACCACCAGTTTAGTAGACCCATTTTCTTGCCATATATGCTCATTCCAATGCTCTATGGTGTGGCAACCAATGACCTATTCCTCTTCTACTGCCATTTCTCTCTATAAATTAAACCTTTCAATATCTTTATGTCTACTAAAATCTCTTTTAAAACTCTTCAGATGCTCATAAGTAAACATTTTCCTTTCTTAACCGTTCAGATGCTCAAAATCTAGACAGAGGAAGTCGAGAAGAGGAAGATACACAACCAAATTCAGTCTGTAGTTCATAAAACAAACGTAGGTATATTTAATAAGAAATAAAACTGTTGACAGTGTCATAATATCTGATGAAGACACCATTTTTTTTATATATCATATATTAGATTTTCTATCATTTCTTTTACGCTTCCCATTCTGATTCCTTAATAAATTTCTTCCACCGGTTCATTGTTTTCAACTATTCATGGTTAACCACATGGAGACTTTTGACTTCTCAACTATTAAAGGGACTAAGAGAGTAGGTAAGAAATTAAGAGTCTCCACATGTGCAAATCTAAAAGGTTTATTATAGCATTTGAGCAGCAACAATGGCGAGTAGAGAGCAGAGGAAGCCATAGCTGGCAATGCCCAAGCTCTTAATGTTCTCAGAGAACTCATCACTTTCCCTCTACTCTAGTCTCGTGAGCCTCACAAGCTTGTTTGGGTAACACAAACAATCTTTCTTTTCTCTTTTCACTTAAATTTTATTATCATCATCAAACACTCCTTACCATATTTTCTTAATTTTCTTCAGTGGCCTCGCGACTTGCTATTCCCCTCTAGGCATGGAAAAGTTATAAGCTTTAGCTGTTTAAATACTTATTTATTACTTTGTTATAATACTAAGTGAAAATTAATTTTCTTACTTTTTATTTAACATGTAAGATTGATATTTGATTTTCATTTTCTTTAAAAAACCTTTTCTGTAACATTAGACAAGCTTGGTTCGAGCAGTTGTTCGTGAATGTGGTGCACAGTTAACCGTTATTATGTACCGCATTTTTACCTAAATGAACGATGTTCATTGGATTTTTGTGATTTCATTACAATTTTCCTTCGCTATAATGATTTGCCTTTTCCCACTGTCATTTAGGTTACCTTGAATGTTGTAACTGCTAGAATTTTATATAATGCATTGTCAGTTATAACATCTACTTCTGATGAACGACTCAACTTTACAGCATATGTTGGAGATGATACTTATGAAGTGGAAAATTAAAAACCCAATTAGTTGATGTAATTGTATTTTCATTTATATATTATACATATTTGGAATCTCTGAATAAATGTATACCTTCTGAATAAAATCTTTCTCCCTTGTTAAAAAAAAGGAAAGTGGGTTTGGCTACTGCATTGTTTGGCATTCTGTTTTAAGGATGGTACAGAGATATTTCAAGTGAGTAAAAAAGTTGCTGTAGATGTTATTTTTAATATCTAAATCTGAGGTTTATCTTATTTTCATTATTAGAATTTACTTTGGTGCCCTTTTAGTTATAAAAAAATGTTATGTAATTGGATCTTAAAATTCCATTCCAAAATCATATTAGTTGCATAAAAATCTAAGTCACCATTTTTTTTCTAAAAGGCTTTCAATCCTTGTAGACATGTACTTATGAAACTCAATATTTGATCATTCTTAACTTTAAATTGCTATTTCACAATTTGTTATATTTAAGAATTAATGGTGTCATTCATCTAAAAATTGTGGGTTATGAATAATCATTTATAAAATTCTTAATAATTGACTTCAAAATTTTCTTTTAATGGCTTGTACCACTGATAATAGTTTTGTAATGTATACATATCAAAGTATGGTGTAAAAGTTATATGCACCCGCGCATCACGCGGGTTGCATGCTAGTCTATATCTATATTATTATATATTTTATTTTATTACTATAAAATGGACTCCTACAATAAAAGTTGCTCAATTATTAAGGTGTCCATGTAGGATTTTATCTCTCTCAAAATTCACTCCCTTTTTTTTCCTTTTCTAACTGTTCCGCTCTCCCAAAATTCATTCACCCTTTCTTTCTTTTCCCAATTGTTCGGTTGCTAATCCTCCCTCTCCCTCTTCCACACTGAACCATTCATTGAAACCTATCCAACGAATTCGTTTGCTATATTGTATGCGTATACTAGCAGGGCCTTTTGGGTTCCCCAAACTTTGTTTATACTTTTTATTGATCTATACTTATTATACCCAATGTTTGGACAACTTTTCTTTGTTATAGTTTGTGTTTTCTTTAACATAATATCGTGATAAAGGTTTTAGGCAAGAACATCAATTGTGAATAAAATTTATTGCAAATAATTGAAAGAGTAAATGGGAAATTTGGTGTGCTTTAGAGCAAGTTGTTTGTAATTTATACTAAGAAAATCAACACTTTTAATATTATATAGTTCAAATATGAATTAAAACTTCATTATTAATTTTGTGTACGGATCAATATTTTAAGTTACCCGCCTTAATTTTTTGGACAATATAATTTAAGTATTGTAAATAGTATAAAAATCCAATTTGAATAAATTTTGACAAAACTATCAATTAATATAATTTTGATCCCTTCAAGCACGGTCCAATATTATTGTGATTTTTTTATTTAATTATCAAACTCTTTGAAATATATTTTTAATTGTATGACATATTATATAATAAAACAATTGTTCCCAATTATTTTTAGGGGGGTTGGGAAAGGTCCAATCTAACTCAAAATGTATAAAAATAGGACAGACCATATAATTTTATAAATTTAGTCCATGTACTAAAAAGACAGTGAAAAATTACACATATACCATTTGACAACTCATACAAAAAAAAAATCAAAATTTTAAAAGTCCATAACTTTAAACCTACAAATCCAAAATTCACAAATTTTATATATCTGAAATCTACTCGTCGAGATCTATTAAACAACACCCATATTTGATATTTTTTGACAAAAAAATCGAAACTGATAAATTTATTGTTTCACTAAAACCTCCATTTTTTCCGGCGAAAATTCCATTTTTTTCGGTGAACACTATATTTTTTTGGGCGAGAAACCTTCTTCTTCAGCGCTGGTAATGGTGCCGCTAGCGCGGACAAAAAAAATGAAAGAAATACATGAAAAGAGAGAGAAATGAGAAAAGAAAAACAATCCGGCAAGAATTTTGGCATTTCGATGAGTATTCTGGTGAGTGGGGTGGGGTGGAGGTGAGGTTATGTGTTTATTTTTAGAATGATTTTTAAATGAGTATGAATAAGGATGTAAATATAAATATCCCTTTAACTAAAATAAATAAAATTATTGTTTTGTGTACTATTGGCTCTAAAAGGACTACACAAATAGATGTTATTGTACTACAGGAACTAGATTCATAAACCTGAAAATCACTGTCCTATAAATTCAAATATAGAAAGGAATATGACATTGATCTTAATTCTGTATTATTTTTAATTTATAAAATTTAAAATTATTACAACACGCCCACACATCGCATAAATTGCATGCTAGTATTGTGAACAATGATATCTGACTTTTCGAGGTCTTAATTACTAACTAAATTACTTCAAATATTTTTTGATAGCACTTAATGAATGGTGGATGACAAAATCATTCGTCAAATTAGACTGTAAACCCGTACTTCATTTTGAAATGGATTTGACTTTTGAAATGGATTCACTAAACTCATACTTCATTTTATATGTGATTTATAAAAGAAAAGAAAAAAAAAAGATAATTCATTTTATATGTGATTTGAGCTCAAGTGGCTTGCGTGCATGAAATTCTTAAAGTGGAATGAAGAGGAGATGGCCAACGCTCATTAACGGGTCTATGCTGTTCCAATTGGTGGGACAAATAGAATTTCTTTTTAAAATGTAAAAGCCTATTTTTCTTGAATTGATATGGGTCCTAATGCAATTGGCAAATCATAGAAAATAAAGTGTTTATATGGTATTAAGTGAAGAAATTCATGGTAGAATCTACAAACAAGACATTGTATAACATTGATATTATAAATAGGCCTATAAATTGAGCGCTCGAGGCCCGAAGTTCGTCCGTTCGGCCCGCTATTTTCGGGTCGAGCTTTATTTGAGTTTGAACCGAGCCGAGCCTGAGCCAAAATTTCAATCCCGAATGAATTTCGGGTCGAGCTTGAGCCGAACCCTGCCAAGCCCGAATTGGGTCCGAAGCCCGAACTTCATGTATATAAATAAATAATTTATATAATATAACGTATTTATGTTAACATTGTTTAATTAGGTTTTGTTCTTTTCTTTCATTTACTACTTTTAAAAAAAAAAATCATTTGTCATAATACATTAGATTACATGTGATTTTCAATTTTGCGATTTCATTGTTAATCTCATTATGGATATTTGATTTAATAATTGTTCAAGTCACAATAGGCCTTTGTTAGTGATCAAATTTTACTAAATGTATGAAAATTAATAGGATTTGTAGGTTTTCACTCTTATTTCCCTTGTTTTAATTTAATACATTTCATAATTATATACTTTATTTCATGAAATATCAATTAGATTTTAATGAGTAATTTTCTCCACGATGGAAATACAAGAAAAAAAAATTAATTCAAACTTTTTTAACAAAAAAAATTGGAATCGGGTCTGCCCGAAATCGGACCCGAAGCTCGTTATGAGCCGAGTTGGGGCATAGTTGGGAAAAAATAATTCGGGCCAAGCTCGAACTTGAGCATTGGCAAGTGAGTTCGGACTGAGCCTGAGCAACCCCAAGTCCGACTCACCCAGCCCAATTTAGAGCCCTAATTATAAACGAGTAAACACAATTTATTAAGATTAAATAGGGAAAAAAATGCCTTTCCCCAGTGGGATACACACAAACAAGAAATATATTTTATTACCTTCACGACTGAATATAAAGATATATATGGCAAGCAAAGCATAAACTATTATTCAACCAACCCAGTGCGTACTCTGTGTATACTTCCACATACCTAAGTGTTCTTAAGACTTGTTATGGTCGTTTAGAGTGAAAAGTAGGACATCACTGTGAAGACTGTTTGTATTGCTGTTAGGGCAAAAAGGACTAAGGCAGCACAAAATGATATTCGTGCCCATGGATTACCGAAATATGTGCGTTTCAGTGATGCTATATGTTTTGGCCACGAACGCTTGCGATAGTTTGTCAACTCTTCCCACTGCGTGCTGTAATAAAACTCTTGATCTCGAATGAGAATTTGTTTGCAAAGATTGTTGAAAAGATCGACTACATCTTCATTGGCACCCAGATCGTTCTTCACGACTTTTTCCTTCACCAGCAATTCAACATCTTCCTTAGAATCAATCAGTGTGTCCATGAGGACGGCATACGATGTGAAGAATTGCCGTACATTAGGGGAACACTGCTCGTGAGCAATGAGGTTCCTGAAGAATGTTTCGGTGGTATCATAAACCGGCAACGGTGGTAATCGTAAACAATGTCTACGAAATAAACATTTAAATTGTGATATTATACGCTTAAGAGTAGATGATTTGGGGGTTACTGGCTCACTAGGCATCTCCTCTGCTACGGCCACATGCAATGAACAAGAAGTTTGAAATTCCACAGGTAGAAAGCAACTGTCATCGCTCCGTTTGAAGTTGACACCCGCCCTATGAAGATCAGTTGCACAATAATAAAAGTCGGGATATTTCCCCTCACTGTACGGAGTTGGACGACAGACCTTGTGTAAAAGATCCAGTATATGATTACATTCCGTCTCATCATCTATCCCACCGATTATTTTGAATTGTTGGTCAGCGATTTTCTTGATGAACCCAAGCACATATTCCGTAAGTGATATTTCTACCAAAATATTTTGGAGAGTGAGTTGGAAGAGATGTTTAAGAACACGGAAAGGAATCTGGTTCTCTAGTAGTAGTAAGTCCCACTCAATGGTATCTTCTTCCAAATCGTTGATAAAGATCGGTGAACTGTGTAGAAATTGAAGTATGAAACAACCATCGACGAGCATAAGTTTTGCAAACTCCAGATCGTTATCTTGGAAGCTTTCTGCATAGGATGCCCGAGCCAGGGGTGCCACCTCTAACATGGCAGTCACGCATCGACGCTGTATTTCATTTACATCACATTTGCTCGCTTCAGCGGTTCTTTCCAGGAGGCGATCCATGTAAATCTTTTTCTTCTCCTGCCAACGTTGCAGGAGCTCATCATGTCTGTGCAAAGGCCCAATGGACACCGCACCAGGGCTATATGCACTGGGATTTATTTTACGAAGCCGATCAGGAACTTGGCAAATGGAGGGTTTAATCTGTTGTGCAGACGAAGACCCTTGGCCGAATACGACCATTTCAATGTAAATCATCTCATTTTCCGACGACATCAGGTTTAATTTCCCGGGCTCAGATATCTTTAGCTTACTTTTTTTTCTCTGTATATTTAGGTGGTTTGGTTACATATGTTGTTAATATTTATAGGAGCTTTCTAAATTTATAACTTATTGAAATAGGTATTTTGGAAATAGGACAACAAACGTTTTATTTATAGTTTTCATCCTATTTTTGAATAAAATCGCTGGCGCGGACCCATATTCATAAAACGTCAACCAATCACAAAATGTCACGTGTCCCTTTAATTTAAAAATATGGACTAAAAATGAAAACGAAATATTTATTGTCCTATATTCATAATCAATATTATTTTATGTCCTAAAAGTATATAATCTAATGTTTATAATAGTTCTACTCTAGCGGGAATTTTTAGTTATCACTTTTATGTTTTTTTAAAATAGTAAGAAGTTTCCTAACGACTCAAACTCCCTCCTAAATTTGAGGGATTACAAGCGTTTAATATATATATATTTTTTAATATATATGTGTTTAATTTCATATTATTATTTTTTTATGGTTGATTCTATATATTTATACTTTGTCATTCTCTACAAAATAAGACATGAACAGGTATGGGATGTTTCATAGATGTTGAGGAAAGTTTTATATGGGCTTTAAAACAATTTAAAAAACGCATGAGATGGAAGACGATCAAAACTTTAGAAATGAGACTAAAATCAAAAAAATTATAATTTTATGTAATCATCATCTTATTATTTTTTCTTATAGAGAATGACATGTATTTTATATTTGTTATAATAAGATAAAAAATTAAAAAATTAAAAACATGAGAGTGAAAATAAGTGAATTTTTATAAATGGAACAAAATACAAAAGATCTCAGAAAAATATTGATACTACTTGTATTTCAAGAGTATTTTATTATTTAAGTTTTATTCTTATTTTTTAATTTAATAATATTTTCTTTACTAATATATCACTCTCCATACATTTCCTCCAAATTCAAAGTGGTAGTTATTTTTTTTCTTTCAAATTTTAAAGAACTATAACTTTCGATATACAAATCCAAAATCTACGAAATTGATATTTTTGAAATCTATTAATCGAGTCTTATAAACTAAGATCCATATTCAATAAAAAAATAGTATAAAATAAAAATGACGTGTTTCCTTCGTTTTTTATGCAGACGGTAAATGTAATATTTTCTCGAATAGCGACACAGCCTCACTCTCACTTCCCTCATACGCAATCCTCGATATCTTACTAAAACTACCTATCATATGCTTAACCCAACCCTCCGGATCATCATCCCATCCTTCCTCAACCCTTTCCTCAAACTGCTCGTCCTGACTCGAAATCTCAAGCTCAAACCATAACTTGAAGTTGTTCAACTCCATAAAATTAATGACTTTTCTCCGACCTCTTCACTACAAAAAAATAGCTTTTTAAGACTGTGCTCCAGCCGTCTCAAAAGCCTTTTGGGACGGCAAATAGGGGTTATATTAGACCCCCGTTTTAAAATATTTTTTTTCTAAATGGGAAATAAGTCGTCTCAAAAGGTCATTGTTTATAGGACCCTTTTGAGACAGCGAAAAAATCGTCTTTTAAACCTATTTTTTTAGCCGGTAACAGCGGCCCCAAAAGGGTTTTTTGAGACGGTAACTTAGCCGTCTCAAACGGACCTCGTTTTTGGGACCCTTTTGAGACGGTAAATAAGCAACCTTTAATAATTTTAGCACCAAAATTAGAATTTCATCTATTCTAGAATATATTATATATAATTATTAACAAAAGCTCTTAAAAACAATACATGACATATTTGGCATTTCATTTCAACACGTATAACATACAATTTTCCATTCAATTATAATTAGAGTTCATATAAGTAAAATCTCTCTACGCAATTAACAATTCCAATATCATGTCCACCAACCTAAATCTCTCTAAACAATTTAACTCATCTCATTAGAAAAAATACATAAAAACCCATTTATTCCTAACATAAAATGATGTCAACAAAGTAACCCGCGATCTTGAAACATACGACCTCTAATAAAATGACTTCTATGACTGTCTTTGTCCACAAAAGGTTTCCATCTGCAATAAGATTTATTTAGTCTCAATTACCTTAAAGAAGAAGAAATCTTTTTTAATAGTTCCTATGGATGACAATATTTAAAAACATTATCAAATTTGTATATCTTTATATTAATTACTTTTAAAAACACTTAATATTTTTTTAAAACATTGGCAAAGTATCCTTTGTTTATTCATGAAAACCAACCTGTTTAAACATAAAAATTAACTCAAAAACAACTATAGCAATAGCCACAACACTGTAAACAACTACATTTTAATTGTTTTAAACACAAAACAACATTTAAATAATTGTAAGCAAATGGTGGCATCAGTTAGTATATATACATACCGCTCTATCAGATGACCCATCTTCAATATTGAAAGGTTTATTATTCTAAGCCCGAGTGCCTTGCCACATGATGATATCATCAACGGACTCTCCTTCTACCCTCTAACAAAAAAATAATATATGTATTAATATATGTACATATAACATAAATAATCAAGTGGATTACACAATAATAAACCACCCAAAATATCTACCTGAAACTCTGCCTTAGCTCTGCCAATTCTCTCGATCCATTGAGTCAACAACATAGAACTTCACATAAAATTACAGAAATTAAAATGCATAAAACATATTTTAAAGATCAAGGACACTACTATTCGGAAAAAAAAATCCTGATAACTCGGATTATCCGGATCATCGACCCAATATATATAAATTTGATTATGAACTCCACGACTACGCTAAATTAAGTCTGCTTAACATAGATATTATCGCATATCAAGCCCAATTGGCATAAACCGGCTAGATAGGATAAATAATAACGTGGAGGAAATTATAGTTAGAGGTGAAAATATTAAATATCCAAATCCAACAATATACTATCACGGAGACTACATATTACCAGTCCATCGGTATTATTGAAGTAATGCCTCCATAGTGGCCTTAGTTTCTCTTCGCCACCTACACCCCGTGATGTGAATACAACATTCTTATACTGAACTTTCTTCACATTGAAACCTGCACGAGAGCAGAAAAGTTGACTGAGTATAATCATTTATTTCCTCTCTTGAACAAAATATAAATTGACGTGATAATAATTTTATTTTTTTGCTGTTGTCCTATTCATATAATATAGTCAATCACAACTAAAAGTGACTCTCATCCACATTCAAAATTCTAAGAGTCATAAGACGCGTAACTGGTGGAGTTATTCAGTTATGGGACTTGATGATGCTAAAAATAGCACCACCCTTCAAAGTGTTTGTAAGCTCAAATCAGTGATAATAATGGAAGCTCAAGTGTATACTAGATATAAGAGATTGGGATGAGGAGAAGAGGATGAACATCAATATATAAGTGGTTTAGCCAATTATGCCTACGTTCACTGTGCAAGTGAGTGAATAAGGTCACAAAATGAAGGTACCAATGGCCATGGATACAATCTCTCAAGGTTTCTCTCTCTTCTGTGTATATTGACAGAGTTTCAGCTAGGGTTGTAATTTTTGGATCCCCTTGCAAGGTAGAGGATGACTTCTATATATAGTGTGTGGGGGGTGTAATGTACCCCCCCCCCCCCCCCCCCCCCCCCCCCGAGCATACAATGAGCATGTTCATGGAGGTCCATCCAGTGAAAAGATGACATCTGGCTAATCTTCAACTAAGTAATGATGACCTCAATATTCCCTCATGTGGAGGTAATGATTCAGTTATAACAGATTTGTCCACGTGCCTCAAGCCATACATGTACTCGTAGAAGCTCGGTTGTCTTTTCTTGATACTAACCCCGGCCTGGGTGAGTACGAGGTTGGTGAGGTATGACCCCTGCCTTGGCTGTGAATTATATGTTGACCTTGGCTGGGATGCCAGCCGAAGTAAGATGTGGAATGTCGGTCGGGGCCGATGTTGACCTGACAATTGGCGCTGAGCCTACAGGGTTGCTAATTCCCATGTGGTGCTTGCAATGTCGTCTAGGGCCGACGATCATGTTGAAGGGTGGTTAAACCCATGTGTATTTGCTGACCCCGACTGATGACCAACCGAGGTTGATATATGAGGTTAGTGCGTCATCGGCTATAGACGACCTGATAAGAACCGTGCTCCAAGGTTCTAAATGATCTCGACTTATTCCAAGCCGAGACGAGGTCTGTAGTCGTGGGGGCGTCGGCTATAGCTGACCTCAGTAGGACGATGTTGCTGATGGGTATTCTCGAAATTCTATTACCTCGGCTGTTATAAGGCCGGGGTTGAGATCTCTGTATTGTCCGGTACATTTTGGGCATATCAATCACCCCCTAGCCCTTAGTTACCTATGTGAGTAGGTGACCAAGGGGTATACATGCCCGAGGCTATTTTTCCTTGTATACCACCATCTCTTTGACATGTGTCACCTATTGGAGTGGGTAGCGTGCATGACAAGGGCAATGATTCCAATTGTCTTTTGGGCTCCTAAGGCAATGATGGGCCTTGGGAGTTGTGCCATCCCACTTAAAAGGTTTAAACCTCATTTCTCTCTCTTTCTTCTTCATTTCTCTCTTTCTCGCCTTGGCTATCTCTATAATTCTCTCTCTCTTGCAAGGGCTTGGCTGCTGTGTGTTCAAGGGTCTCTTCGTTTCATCGTATTTCCTTCACTTCGTGAGTCTTCAGGTATCGTCTCCACCTCACTCTCCCATTTTATTCTTGTTTCTTCAATTTTCGACGAGATTTTTGAGTTTTTCGGTGACTTTTTTAGCATTCCGGTGAGATTTTTGAGTTTTTCAGTGAATGTTCTTGCATGTTCTTACTCTAAACTCCCCAGTTTAATCCTTATTTAAGTTGCCAACTTGTTTATTTTTGATGTGTTATCCCAAGTGTAAGGTATGACTCATATGCTCAGACCTCTTTATCAGCTCTTAGAGGAATTCCCTTCTCTTAGGGATAAGACTTTGGACAAGATTAGGCAAATAGAATGAGCTCAAGAGGAAGCTCGTAGGGCTGAGGCATTCCCTCTCAGACCAATCTTTCCACCCCCTCTGAGGGTGATATACCCTGAGCCAGTAGAACCAATTGTTCCAGTGGACACTCTGTTGGAACCCACTCCAATGTTTGAGTCTGAGTCATCAACCTCAGACCCTATGTCTGTTGACTCATTCCAGGTGACAATGGACTTCTCCAATAGGCAAGATCAGGTCCCTGACCAGGTCGAGGTCCAAAGTTGTGCCTCATCCCACAGCGGTGCTAGCACTTCACGAACGTCTTCCGATGTTGAAGTTGTGGGGCCGAGTGTGGCTGTTCCCCCACCCATTGGTGCTATTCCCCTGTCGACCGCCACAGGGGCTGAGTTCACTCAGAGGTTCCCTAATGGTGCTCGTACGCCTGCCCAGGCAAACGTTGCCAGGGATGAGGATGATGGTCACGAGAGTGACGTTGATGTATCGGAGGCAACCGAGATAGAGAGCACTGTCAATGAATTCGACCTCTTAGCTTTTAGGCACCTTTATTCCATAGGTCCTTCTATTAAACTTAGGGGACCTCTGAGGGATGAGAGGGCCTTTAGTGGCCGAGATGGGGAGATCTGCGTATATGAGCAGATGTTTAAGTAGGATTTCGTCTCCCAATCCATCCAATAATTAGGGGCATATTATCCCATATCAACCTGGCCCCTTCCCAGTTGTCTTCGAATGTCTGGAGGGTGATGATTGGAGCCATCGTCCTATGGAGGGCAGTTCATCATTCAGACCTTCATGTCAGGGTCTTCACAGGGTGTTACGTGCCCTCCTCTGCCAGAAACCATCCGAGCTACTACCACTTCCTAGCTAGGAAGTCTGATAAGAAGATGTTGTTGGTTACCCAAACCTCGAATCACAATTGGAAACCACGATATTTCTTTATTTCTAGAGCATGGGAATTTGGCACTTGTGCCCCCTCTTCATCTCTAGAGCTGAGGACCCCTTTGAGGTGGGGAAAACTGTCATTGGCTACCAAAACCGACCTTAGGCTAAGCCAAGATAACCTTCAAAAGGTCAAGGACCTTCACGATCAGGGGGATCTTGGTCGGCTGGTCAAGTACGAACACCTAATGACCCCTTACTACCTCTCTGAGACTGGCCTGGGGGGAAGTCCTTTAGTCGAACTTCGTAAATGTTTATTTTGTTAAGTTGTACCTCTGATTTTACTATGTCTGTGATCTTTTAACTCAGACATTTCTTTTTGCAGAACTCCTCGAAGGAGTCTCTGACGACATCTGGGAAATGCCGGCCCCAAGTCGTATTAGGCTGGTGAAGAAAGCAGGCATAAACGCACCTCCCCCATAACCAAAACAGAACGTCGGTACTTCTAAGGACGACGCTATAAAGAAGAGGAAATCCTCCACCACTACCCCCGAGGATCAGAGGCAAAGCAAATCCCAAAAGAGCGATCACGCCATCCCCATCTCATCCGATGATGCACTGCCTGCTCGTCTGGAACAGTTGAAGATCAGCGATGATAGCCTAATTGGTCATAGTCTGAAGGTGATGGATGCTATCGGCTCTGCGATGACTGACGTAGATAAGTGTTTTCTACACTCCATTGATACCCTTCTACTGGCTAAGTTTTTCCTTAATAAATCTATTCAGGTATAGATTTACACTTTTTGGCTCAAGTGTAACCTCGTCTTTAATTTGCATTGTCTTGTTCTTATGCATCTGATTTTGTGTTGCATGGTGTCCTCTCCATGAACCAGTTTGTTGACTGGACCCTGAGGAAGCTACCCCTGATTGAATAGGGAAGAGAGGCCCAGAAGGTGGAGGCATCTCTAAATGCTGAAGTGGAACATCTGAAGACTGCCTTAAAGGAGTCTGAGAATAAGTTGAAGAAGGGGGAGAAGGATATAGCAAAGATTCAGAAAGACCACTCCTCTGCTCTGAAGTCCAAGTACGACGTCCTCCAATAAAAGGTTGATGCTGTAGTGAAAGCTGCTCTTAAGTTTACCTCTGAGAAGTGGTTGGCCGACTATCAGGTCTCTGACCAATTCATAAGCTTCGGCTTTGAATACCTCGAAAGAGGTGTTAAGGCCACAGGTAAATGGACTGCAATGAAAGAGAAGGAGTCAGGGAGCCTGGAAGCCTCAGACTTCGTTGGTCTGGGCTATGCTGACCCTTAGTTTGCTCAGGCCCTACAAAAGGTGGAGGAGGACGGAGGTGCTGCCCCTACAGAGACTGCCCAGCTGGAAGCCACATAGACTGAGGACGTTAACCCTCAAGATGATGGAGCCGAGCTGACCAATGTCAGCCAAAATGATCGGGCCGAGGTTACCAACCATCTAGCTGCAGACACTTAGATCCTAATTTGTGAAGCTTTACTTGAAATTTTTATTTTTCGTCTGTAACATCATAATTTCTAATAACATTCTCTTACATATTGACTTGTAATTCTATAACTTCTTCATGTTATATCACCCTCTTCAGGGGATTTTGCTTCTTTTGATGAATGTTCCTTGAATGGTTATATGTCATGTCATGGTGTTCGTATCAAGGTCTGAAACCTCAATATAATAGTGTCTTCATCAACAAATTATGATGTTAACCCTATTAATTTCACCAAATTAATGATGTTTTAAGGTCTGAGGTAATCCAAATATGATGTTTTACCTCAGACTCTGTCACCAAATCATGATGTTTAAGGTCTGAGGTCATCCAAGAATGATGTTTCACCATAGATATTGTCACCAAATCATGATGTTTAAGGTCTGAGGTCATCAAACTAAGATGTTACCCCCATAAATTTCACCAAATTAACGAAGTTTAAGGTCTGAGGTCATCCAAATATGATGTTTCACCTCAGACCTTCTCACCAAATTATGATGTTTTAAGGGTCTGAGGTCATCCAAATATGATGTTTCACCTCAGACCTTCTCACCAAATTATGATGTTTTAAAGGTCTGAGGTCATCCAAATATGATGTTTAAGGTATGAGGTCATCAAACTAAGATGTTACCCCCATAAATTTCACCAAACTAATGATGTTTTAAGGTCTGAGGTCATCCAAGTATGATGTTTCACATCAGACCTTCTCACCAAATTATGATGTTTTAAAGGTTTGAGGTCATCCAAATATGATGTTGAAGGTCTGAGGTCATCAAACTAAGATGTTACCCCCATAAATTTCACAAAATTAATGATGTTTTAATGTCTGAGGTCATCCAAGTATGATGTTTCACCTCAAACCCTGTCACCAAATCATGATGTTTAAGGTCTGAGGTCATCAAACTAAGATGTTACCCCCATAAATTTCACTAAATTAATGATGTTTAAAGGTCTGAGGTCATCTAAGTATGATGATTCACCTCAGACCCTGTCACCAAATCATGATGTTTAAGGTCTGAGGTCATCAAACTAAGATGTTACCCCCATAAATTTCACCAAATTAATGATGTTTAAGGTCTGAGGTCATCCAAATATAATGTTTAAGGTCTGAGGTCATCCAAGTATGATGTTTCACCTCAGACCCTGTCACCAAATCATGATGTTTAAGGTCTGAGGTCATCAAACTAAGATGATACCCCCATAAATTTCTTCAAACTAATGATGTTTAAGGTCCGAGGTCATCCAAATATAATGTTTCACCTCAGACCTTCTCAACAAATTATGATGTTTTAAAGGTCTGAGGTCATGCAAATATGATGTTTAAGGTCTAAGGTCATCAAACTAAGATTTTACCCCCATAAATTTCACCAAATTAATGATGTTTTAATGTCTAAGGTCATCCAAGTATGATGTTTTACCTCACGCCCTGTCACCAAATCATAATGTTTAATGTCTGAGGTCATCAAACTAAGATGTTGCCTCCATAAATTTCACTAAATTAATGATGTTTAAGGTCTGAGGACATCCAAATATGATGTTTCACCTCAGACCTTCTCACCAAATTATGATGTTTTAAAGGTCCGAGGTCATCCAAATATGATATTTCACCTCAGACCTTCTCACCAAACTATGATGTTTTAAATGTCTAAGGTCAACAAGCTAAGATGTTACCCCCATAAATTTCACCAAATTAATGATGTTTAAAGGTCCGAGGTCATCGAAATATGATGTTTCACATCAGACCCTGTCACCAAATCATGATGTTTAAGGTCTGAGGTCATCAAACTAAGATGTTATCCTCATAGATGTCACCACTAAATCATAATCAACCAAGAATTGATATAGGAACTGATCTTATCATTAATAACCTCTTCATAAGATGATACATTTACATACAAATAGTTTCTACATCATATGTAATACTTCTTTAGATGATCAACATTCCATGGATTGGAGAAAGGTTCCCCTTCGAGATTTTTTAGTCGGAAGGTACCGGGTACAACCTCCTCGATCACTTTGTAAGGGCCATACCAATTTGGGTGAAGTTTATTTGCCTTCTGTAACGTCTTCTTCAGCACTAGGTCTCCTACAGTTATGGGTCTTGATTTCACCCTTTGATTGTAGAACTTTCTTGTTCTCTATTGGTAGGTTGCCTGTCTAATCTCGGCGTCTTCCCTTCTCTCCTCAATCAAATCTAGATCAAGGCTTCTCTCTTCCCCATTCTTCTCAGGGTCATAGGTATGAATTCTGTGAGTGGGGAGTCCTATCTTTATTGGTATGACGGCTTCTGAGCCATGTGCTAACATAAATGGGGTCTCCCCCGTTGGTGTCCTAGCCGTTATTTTATAGGCCCATAAATAGCATAAACCTCCTCGGTCCATCTACCTTTATCTTCTTCTAACCTCTTCTTAATCCCATCAAGGATTGTTTTGTTCGTGACTTCGGTCTAACCGTTAGCCCGTGGTTGGCTAGGAGAAGAGAAAAATTGTTTGATCCCAACTCTCTCGCAATACTTCTCCAAGAAAGAATTCTTGAACTGGGTTTTGTTGTCCGAGATGAGGGTGTTCGGAAGGCCATGTCTGCATATGATGCTCTTCCAGATGAACTGAAAGGTCTTCTCCTCTGTAATCGTGATCATTGGCTCAGCCTCTACCCACTTGGAGAAATAATCAATTGCAATGATTAGAAATTAATAATTATTCATAGCTCTCGACAACGGTCCCACCAAGTCAATCCCCCATACTACGAATGGCCAAGGGGAACTGATTGATGTCATAGGTTGATGACGCTGATAGGGGATAATGGAGAATCTTTGGCATTTTTCACACCTCTTCAAATAGGCTGCAGCATCCTTGGCTAAGGTCGGCCACCAGTATCCTTATCTGATAATCCTCTTGGCCAAAGGTCTTCCTCCTATGTGACTGGAGCAAAAACCCTCATGTACCTCCTGTAGGATGCGGGGGACCTCTGTGGGATGAACGCATCTGAGGAGAGGTAACATAAATCCTTTCTTATATAGGACATCTCCTATTATTGAGAACTTTACAACTCTGTACCTCAATTTACTCCTCTCTAGCATTGATTCCGGTAGCTCTCCCTCTCTGATATATCTGATGAGGGGGTTCATCTATGAGTCCCCTAGGTTTAATTTGAGGAAAGAACTGGCAACCTCTTCTTCCTCAATGGTCGGTTTGAGCAAGATCTCGACTGGTACTGTACTTCTAATGTCTGTCATTATTGCTGAAGCCAACCTTGCTAGTGCATCTGCGTGGCTGTTATTTTATCGAGGTACCCTCTTCATCTTTACCTCTTCTAAACCTTCTAGAATCATTCTTACCTTCTTTAGGTATCTGGCCATCCTTTCATCCTTGGCTTCATAAACTCCAAACACTTGGTTGACAACTAACCTCAAGTCACTATGAAGTAGGAGTTGACCAACCCTAAGGGTCTTTGCCAATGAGAGGCATATAATCATGGCCTCATATTCGGACTCATTGTTTGATGCCTTAAAGTTGAACTTTAGTGCATATTCAACGTTGGTACCATCCGGAGCTGAGAGTATCAGCCCTGCACCGCTTCCACTTTCGCAAGAAGACCCGTCAACGAAGAGGTTCCAAATGTCTTCATTCGAAGAGAAGATTCCCTCAGACAGGGTTCCTTACTTGAAAAGGTACTTGTCTTCCTCATTCTCAGCTATTCCATTTCTGGCTCTGTCGAACAAAACCACTTTCGGGTCTCAGAAGATGTTACTACTTGATCCCTCTGTGATCATTGGATTGTTCTCAACCTCAGTCTCTTCCCAACTCAGTAAGAAAATCTACAAGTGCCTGCCCTTTAATGGCTACCCTGGGTTGATAAATAAGGTCATACTCTCCCAACTCAATGGGCCAAGTCATCAATCTTCCTGACTTCTCAGTCTTGTGGAGGACTTGCCTTAATGGGGAATCAGTGAGGATGACCATAGAGTGGGCTTGGAAGTAGGGTTTCATCTTTCTGGAAGCATGTATCAAAGTGTAGGCCAACTTCTCCATCCGAGGATAGTTCTGTTCAGACCCTTGAAGGGCCTTACTATTAAAGTATACAGGCCTTTGTACCCCAACGTCTTTCTGTACTATGGCTGCACTTATAGCTGACTCTAAAATTGCTAGATAAATATATAACTTCTCTCCCAGAATGGGACGAGATAAGAGCAGTGGGGATCTGAGGTAGGACTTGATCTCCTTAAAGGCCTTTTCACATTCTTCATCCCACTTGAAGGCTTTTTTGAGAACCTTGAAAAATGGACGACACTTATCCGTATCTCTGGAAATAAATCTATTGAGTGCAGTGACTCTTCAAGTGAGCCTCTGAATGTCTTTTATATTTCTTGGTGCCTTCATATCAAGCAAAGCCTTAATTTTCTCAGGGTTATCCTCTACTCCCCTCTGATTGATAATGAATCCAAGAAACTTTCTAGTCCTTACTCCGAAGACACACTTAGAAGGATTGAGCTTCATCCTGTATAAGTCCATGGTGTCAAAAGTTCTCTCCGGGTCGACTACATGAGTGCTGGCCTTCAAGCTCTTCATCAACATGTCATCTACATATACCTCCATGCTCTTACCAATTTGATCTTCGAACATCTTATTTACAAGAGGTTGATACGTGGCCCCTGTATTTTTTAAGTCGTAAGGCATAACCTTATAGCAGTAGGTCCCCTTGTCTGTGATGAAGGTTATCTTCTCTGAGTCTTCAACATCTATAAAGATCTGATTATAGCCTGAATACGCATCCATGAAGCTCATAAAAACATACCCTGCCATGGCATCTACCATCTGATCAGTCCGAGGTAAGGGATAACTGTCTTTTGGGCAAGATTTGTTCAGGTTGGTGAAGTCTATACACATCCTCCATTTTCTATTGGCTTTGGGTACAATGACGGTGTTTGATATCCACTCTAGGTATATGACCTCCCTGATGAATTATACCTCTTCGAACTTTCTGACCTCTTCTCTGATGACGTCATACTTTTCCCTAGAGTAAACTCTTCGTCTTTATTTGATTAGCTTAGCACCTTCTGCTACGTTGAGTTTGTGGCACATAACCTTCGGGTCGATGCTAGGCATATATGCGTGGCTCCAAGCGAAGACACTCTGCCTCTTCTTCAAAAATCTTATCAGCTCTTCCTTGATTTCAGATTTTAAGGCTTTGTCAATTTGGACGGGTTTTTTTCGGTTCGTTCTCATTGAGGACGGCGGATTCTACTTCTTCTGCGGCTTCACCTTTCTTCAATCTAGTTTCGTCCCTGGGATCAAGTGTATCAATACTATATGTGGTAGTTTCCTTTTTATGGGCCTCTCTCTCTTCAGCCGAGTTAAAGTAGCATTCTCGTGCTACGGTTTGGTCACCCTGCACTTCCCCTACCCCATAGGGGGTCGAAAATTTCAGCATTTGGTGGACCGTTGATGGAACGGACTCAAACTCCTTAAGGTTTACTCTTCCTATGATGAGGTTGTATGCCGAGAAGACGTTTTCATCCATAACGAAAAAATTTATCTTCCGGGTCGCCTTGTAGGCCACTCGTCTCCCATTCGTACATCCATATCATACATACACAACAGATGGACCTTCTCACCGCTGAAGCCCATCAACGGATGGTCATAAGGTATCAACCTAGCTCTGCTTAGGCCCAAGCTCTGAAAGCAGGGCCAGAACATCACATCTGCTGAACTTCCCCCATCTACGAGGATTCTCTGTACTTCACATCCATGCACCCTTGTTGTAATTACCAAAGGTTCATCATGCGAAGCAAAGATACCTGTAAAGTCAAGTCGGGAGAATCCAACCATAAGGCTATCCATATCTACCTTCTTTTTCTTCTTCTTGGCCTCTGCAGACGCTAGATTCACAACCACTACTTTGGTCACTGACTTAGTCTATACAACATGAGCTTTATGGTCGGCTACTTCGGAGACACCCCCTACTAGTCCTCCACATATGGTGTTAACACCGAAGGAGATCATACCAACCTTCTTCACAAGGGCATTATCATCTTTCGGTGGGAGGTCTAGATCGTCCTCACCATCACCATCTCAGTCGTCGTCTCTTCTCGCTGGGGTGTCATCTCGACATCTTTCACCTCTCTTCTTTTTAGAACCATCTCTTTCCCTCTTAGGCGCCTTACCATCAACATACTTCCTTAACTTTCTGGATTTCAACATCTTCTCGATCTCATCCTTTAAGGCGAAGCACTTCTCTGTCACATGACCGTGGACTTGGTGGAACTCGCACCAGAAGTTCTTGTTCCTCTTATGCGGAGGATCCTTCAGCTTCTCCGGCCATCTCAGCGGCCGATCGTTCTTAATCTCTTTGAGAATGTGTTCGCAGCTCATAGTTAGAGGAGTGTAGTGTGCAAACTTGTCGTCGGTTGACCTCTTATTTCCATATTTCTTTCTTTGGAATTTCACACTGCCACTTCCACTCTCATCCTCATATTTCGCTGCCATAGCCTCTTCGGCGTTCATGACCTTTCCTGCAGTTGCCAATAGCTCTGACATAGACTTTAGAGAGTCTTCCTCAAGCTTCCATAGAAGCTTCCCCTTCTACAGTCCTCCAATGAGGGCTGTTATGGGTATATTCTCTTCATAATCGTCAACCTCCAACTTCTCTTTGTTGAATCTAGCAATGTAGTCTCTTAGGCTCTTATTTTTGTCTTGCTTGATGTACAATAGACGGGTGGTCTTATTTTAAGGTCTTACCCAAAACAGAAATTGTGAATGAACCGTTCAGTCAAGCCCTTAAAGTTCTCAATTGAGTTCTTCGGAAGAGAGGTAAACAAGATGTGTGCATCTCCTGTCAAAGTCCCAGAGAAGGCCCGGCACTTCATCTCATCTCAGATTGAATAAATGTCCATCGCAGACTGGTACATCTCAATATGATGCACCGGGTTGGTACTACCATCATACTTGGGAGACACCGTAGGTGGATTGAATTTTGCAGGGGTTGGGAAGTTCACTATCGTTGCCATGAATGGAGAGCCCTCTGAGAAACCTCTTTGCAGTGTGTCTCGGCTTTTGATGAGGTCTCCTATCTTCTCCTCAAGACGTTGGATGGAGTCATTCCATATCCTGGCAACGTCGGCATGGCCGAGGTTATCCTCAACCACCTCCAATGGGTGGACTGAGGGTTCCCCAACCGCAGCACAATGTCGACTATTCACCTCCTGGCCATATTCTCGACTATGCTGGGGTCGGCCATGCTGAGGCTGATGTTCCCCATTTCCCCTTTGTGACCCTACTGCACTTCTTGATCTTGACAACCTCTGTCTTAGGTCATTTACTGGGCCTAACCTTTCAAAGGCCAATCCTCTGCTCAAGCGATCAAAAGTGGACCCCTTTGTTGGACGCCTTCCTCTCTTCGGCCCCCACAACCTCTACTCTGCTGGATAGGGCATACCGTGTTATTCGAAACCCCATACGACTCCCAACAGTCTTTCGGGGCATCTTCCTCCTCCATGTCATCATACCCATCCTCTGGGCAAGGGTGTCCTTGCCTCCCCAGGTGTAGACGCCTAGGGTCAGCAACGTTCCTCCTCCGATGAGGAGTGGGATAGTTTTTTCGCGATGCTTGGAGTAGTCCTCTCGCATCAGGATGGGGTTGAACAGCTGTCGGAGTAATCATCTCCGGTGAGACCCCAGGTGGCCTCATCATATTTTGATTGAGTTGGGCAAACTGCTCCTTCATCGCTTGCTGTGTCTCTGCCAAGGACTTCAAGGCTGCTGCCACCTCAGCCATTTCGGACTGGGGTGGTGCCTGGATAGAACTATGCCCTGCAGCACTAGATGGTGGGGGTGGTGGTAGTAACTCCGGTGCCATATGTCAAAACTGAAGAGCAGATGAAAAAAATGAGCTTAGTACCTTAGGGGACCTCTTTCAATGGTGAAACAGTTCCACACAAGGGGTGAGGCCTGGTTCACCACCAGAGTCTCCGGTGAGGTTAAGTGAAAAAAGAGGAAGAGATAGCTTCTCGTTCCCACAGACGGCGCCAAAATGATGATGCTAGAAATAGCACCACCCTTCAAAGTGTTTGTAAGCTCAAATCAGTGATAATAATGGCAGCTCAAGTGTATACTAGATATAAGAGATTGGGATGAGGAGAAGAGGACGAACACTAATATATAAGTGGTTCAGCCAATTAGGCCTACGTCTACTGTGTAAGTGAGTGAATAAGGTCACCAAATGAAGGCACTAATGGACATGGATACAATCTCTCAATCTTTCTATCTCTACTGTGTATATTGACAGAGTTTTAGCTGGGGTTGTAATTTTTGGATCCCCTAGCAAGGTAGAGGATGAATTATATATATAGTGTGTGTGTGTGGGGGGGGGGGGGGGGGTGTAATGTACCCCTCCCCCCTCAGCATACAATGAGCATGTGCATGGAGGTCCATCCAGTGAAAGGATGACACCTAGGTAATCTTCAACTAAGTAATGATGACCTCAATATTCCCTCACGTGGAGGTGATGATTCAGTTATAACAGATTTGTCCACGTGCCTCAAGCCATACATGTACGCGTAGAAGCTCGGCTGTCTTTGCTTGGTACAAACCTCGGCCTTGGTGAGTACGAGGTTGGTGAGGTACGACCCCTGCCTTAGCTGTGAATTATATGTTGACCTTGGCTGGGATGCCAACTGAAGTAAGATGTGGAACGTCGGCCGGGGCTGATGTTGACCTAACAATTAACGCTGAGCCTACAGGGCTGCTGATTCTCATGTGGCGCTTGCAACGTCGTCTAGGGCCGACAATGATGTTGAAGGATGGTTAAACCCATGTGTCTTTGCTGACCCCGACTGATGACCAACCGAGGTTGATATATGAGGTTAGTGCATCTTCGGCTATGGATGTCCTGATAAGAACCGTGCTCCAAGGTTCTAGAGTATCTCGGCTTATTCCAAGACGAGACGAGGTCCGTAGTCGTGGGGGTGTTGGCTGTAGCCAACCTCAGTAGGACGATGTTGCTGATGGGTATTCTCGAACTTCTATTACCTCGGTTGTCATAAGGCAAAGGTTGAGATCTCTGTACTGTCCAAATCATGCGATTATAATAATAATAATAATAATAATAATAATAATAATAATAATATTAATAAAAATAAAAATAAATAAAAAATAAATAAAAAATAATAATGTCAAATATGTGCTCATCATTTATATTTATCACAATCAATAGTCATATTGGTGAGTGACAAAAACAATGTCAAACACGTGCTCATCATTATGAGCATTATAGTATTGTAAAGAGTAATTTTAGGTATACTTAGAAAAATAACTATCATTCCGAGATTGAAAATCGCAAAAGAGAGAAAAAATGTACTAAAATTGTACAAGCATAACAACCATTCAATCCAACACTAGATGATTTAATGGTAACAAATAAGTTGTTTTGGAATATATCATACATGTGTGTATGTGCGTGCATATGTGTATGCATACACAATTGTGTTTTGTATATTTGACATGATTTAAGGTCTAGCATTGTGCATGGCATATTTTAAGGTTCGTGGAAATATTATTGTTAGTTGGCACCATATTAATGTCATATTAACATATGCTTGAGCCGTTGGACAATATCATTTGAAGCTGATGAAATAAATATGTATAATTTTGTCCAACTTGAGGTAGCTTATTACAATCCATTGCAACTACTTTGCATGTAGGCCTGCCAGCTAAGAACTCAATATTGAGTGCACAACATTACATAAACGGTCCAACTCGACCCCCTTTGAGCAATAAACCTTGGTAATAAAAATAAAACTCTCACCCTTAATTCCAAGATCACCTTTCGAAGACCTTACATTATCTCCCTTTATATTCCCACATTCTTCCAGCTACTTGTTGACGGCATCCTCCTTTTATAGGAAAACCTTTCCAACTACTTGCCAAAGTCAATAAATCGTCCTAAAATCAAATAGGGAATTTCATTCATTACAACTATTTGAATACTTTTTACCACTATTCAACTTAAGTAGTATTTATCAATGATCAATTTTCCCTCAAATGTAGAACATTTGACCTTCAAAGAACTGATCATCACTAGAACACTGAGATGACCATTCAAATGTTTCACAAAATATAGACAATTATCGAATAGAAAAGATAAAACTATTTTAGATACAAAATCCAAGTGCCCCTATGCATCAAATGAACATAATTTATGCATTTGCTAGTGGCCAATGAAAACCTTGTGGTGCTCAAAATTAACCATAAAAGGTTCATAAATCATTCTTCCCCTTATATCCCAAAGGAGTTCAAGATAAATCCTGTAAGATACTAAGGTAGGTTTTGGACTAGCACATATGCATATTGTCAATTATTGAGGGTATATAAAAAAACAATTATTATAAGAAATTAGCTCGTCTTCAAATGCACGCAATTTCCTAGACATAATCTAACCAGATAGGCTACGGTATAATTAATTGAAATGTGAATTAATAATTTAGTGACACAAAATTATAGAATACCTTCGTAAAACAAGCTCGGGATTGTATTACTGTTAAATCTATTTGGTCATGCTTACTTGAGGCTATATTTCATCCTCTTAAAGATTTAAATTCTATAATATTAGCTCAATTTGGCCTCGTTATCTTCAACAAGATATGGCTATAGAAGGATCGGGTGATCTTTAATATCCTCAAAGAAATGAGTGGGTTTAAAGAATGAGCTTCACTACATGGACCCTTAATTGTACCCCATTTTTTTACCCTTAAACTAAGACGAAATTTATGGGACCACTTTTTTTAAAAATCAACTCTACCAAATAAAAAATACTCATAAATTCAAAACAAAATCAGCCCTCCCATTTTCAAAAACAGTTTTCTTAAGAAAAATGTAACAGTGCTTGTAATATTTTTTTAATAAAATATTTTTTTAATAAAATATTTTTTTATGTTGTAAAAAATCTCTTTTATTTAATAAAAAATTATATTTAAAAAATAAATTGATTTTTCTATATTTTCAAAAATCAACCATTCCATATAAAAGAAACTGTTATTTAAAACCAAAAGTGTTTTCTACACAAAAACTGTCTTTTTTATAAAATAAAATTGGCACAAAAAATGATGTTTCTGATCGCAATTGGTTACTGCCGCTGGCGCGGAACCACATCATTTAATAGATGTGGATGTGGATGTGGATGTGGATGTGGTTTCGCCCCATTAGCGCTAACCCATCAATTTTTTTCCAAAAAAAAGTGTACAAGTTTTTAAAAACTATTTCTTAAAAAAATATCATATATAAAATGTCTTTCTTATAAAATAAAACGGCAAAAAAGTTGATGTTTCTAATCGCAATTGGTTAGTGCCACTGGCGCAGACCCACATCATTTAATACATGAGGATCCGCACCAGAAGCACTAACTCATCAACTTTTTTCCCCCAAAAAATGATCAAATTTTTAAAATCTATTTTACAAAAAAAAGCTTATACAAAAACTCTCTCTTTTATAAAATAAAAATGGCTCTAATCGCAATTGGTCAGTGCCGCTGGCGCGGATCCACGTCATTTAATAGATTTGGATTCGCGTCAGCAGCACTAACCCATCAATTTTTTCCTCAAAAAAAGTGTACGAGTTTTTAAAAACTATTTTATAAAAAAAAACATTATATAAAACCTGTCTTTTTTATAAAATAAAAATGGCAAAAAAATTGATGTTGCTAATCGCAATTGGTTAGTGGTGCTGACGCGGACCCACATCATTTAATAGACGTGGATCCGCGCCAGCAGCACTAACCTATCAATTTTTTTCCAAAAAAAAATGTACAAATTTTTAAAAACTATTTTCTAAAAAAAAACATTTTATAAAAACTGTATTTTTTATAAAATAAAAATGCCAGAATAATTGATGTTTCTAATCGCAATTGGTCAGTGCCGCTGCCACGGATTCACACCGTTTAATAGATGTGGATTCACGCCAGCAGCACTAACCCATCAATTTTTTTGCAAAAAAAAGTGCACAAATTTTAAAAAACTATTTTCTAAAAAAGACATTATATAAAAACTAATTTTCTTTTATAAATTAAAAATGGCAAAAAATTTGATGTTTCTAATCGCAATTTGTCAATGCCACAAAATTATAGAATACCTTCATAAAACAAGCTCAGGATTGTATTACTGTTAAATCTATTTGGTCATGCTTATTTGCCATGGCAAATGGTAAATAAGTTGGCAAATGAGGTATTTGCCTACAATTTTGTGTGTTTGATACAAAAGTTTCCCTACAAGTTATTTGTCAATGTACAACACCTCATATGCATAAGATGTTGGCAAACTTTGTTTACCTATTTGAGTGAGAAATATTTGCCAACAAATTTGCTAACTTCTTAAACGCTTTTAATATTTAAAAAAAATTAAAAATTGTTTTAAATAATTAAAAAAACTGTTATGAATGTTTAAAAAAGGTTTTATAATGTTTTAAAAACTGATTTTAATATTATAAAAAAATGTTAAGAAAATGTTTTACAGTTTTTTTTAAAAACCGTATTATAAAAGTGTTGGAAAAATTGTTTTAACATTTTTAAAAAATGTTTTGAATATATTATAAAAACAGTTTTAAAGTTTTAAAAAACAATTTTAAAAATAGTTTTAAATAGTTAAAAAAACTGTTTTTTAATATTTTAAAAACTGTTTTTAATATTATAAAATAATTGTTAAGAAAAACAGTTTTGAATATATTATAAAAACTGTTTTAAAGTTTAAAAAAAATTGTTTTAAATTGTTAAAAAAACTATTATGAATATTTAAAAACAGTTTTGTAATGTTTTAAAAAATGTTTTTAATATTACTAAAAATTGTTAAGATAAACTGTAAAACAGTTTTAAACTATTTTTAATGTAAAAACTGTTTTTTCGTAACGTAAAAACGGTTTTTTCGTCACATTTTTAAAAACTATTTTTTTTAATAAATAATTTTAAAAACTGTTTTAATAAACTATTTTTTCGTAACATTGTTAAACTTTATTTCGCAACGTAAAAACTGTTTTTTCGTAACATTTTTAAAAACTGTAAAAATTATTTTTTCGGAACATTTATGAACATTTTTAAAAACTGTAAAAACAAGGAGGAAGAAGAAAATAAAAAAAAAAAAACAGTTTTTTGTTTTTTTAATAAATAATTTTGGGGTAAAAAAATATTTTTTTATATATAGTTTGTTACTTTTTTAATAAATAAAAACGGGAAGTAAAAATAAATAAAAAAACCGTTTTTTTATTAAATTAAACTTTGGACGAAAATTAATAAAAAAACATATTTTTTATTATTATATATAATAATATGGACGAAAATGTGTTCTTAAAATATTTTGTCTAAAAAACTTGTTTTACCTCATTTAGTATTTGATCGCCAAATAAATATTTGTTTTGACAAAATTTCTCCAAATAAATTTTGTCATATGCACTCTTTTATCCAATCACACCAAAACGGATTCTTAAAGATTTCAAATCATATAATATTAGCTCAATAAGATATGGCACGTGAGGCTGCAGCGTTGCTTGAGGCTTGCCATGTGATTCAGTCCCTAGTTGGTCTACGTGTGTGGATAAGACTGATACTCCTCGCACTATGGAGAGCATTTTATGGGATATAAAATCTTTTGTCTTTTGTCATGGAGTTGAACATTGAGGTGAATGTGATTGAGGCTTGTGAGTGCATTTATGGTTGTCTAATTAGTTGGGAGAGCCTTTTAATTTTGAGGCCTTTTATTGTAACTGAATTTTTAATATAATTTTTGATTGAAAATACACGTGGCAGCGTGTTATTGGTTTATTCTCTGATGCCACTGGCGTGGACCTCACAAAAGAACCAATAGAAACCCTCCACCTCATTCGATAATTTCACTTTCGATAAAAAATTCAATCCCAATATCATTTTCCTTTAATTTTATTTATGAATGTGTCACTGAGAATAGTCATGTACAATGGGTGGATTCTTCTAACACTTTGTTATCAATACCCTTTAATTGCTGCCCAAATTGTTCTACATGTCACTGATTTTGTGATGTTATAATATGGCCTCGTAGTTTTATAGGCAATGAATTTCTGAGAATCAGATGAAATAATATGAATTTATGAGAATTAATAATCCTAACCATTCCTCTCTAAATCAAATTTGGTAGGGATATTTTCCCTTAGAATTTCCATGACTATGTGGAAGGTGATGCATAATAAACTTGCCAATCATGATGATATTCAATCAAAAGGCTTCCGTATATGTTTAAGGTGCAACTATGTCATCTAGAACCTGAAAGTTCCCATCATTTGCTCGTTAATTGTCAATTTTCTAAAGCTACATGGGATTGTATTGGTGTTATTTTCAGCAAAAACATTGGGCATGACTCAATTATTTCTTTTTGGGACCAAGACTTGAAAGTCAACTTCAACACTCAAATTAAATAGGTGTGGATAGCTATCATCTTGGGTGTTGTTGATTCTATTTGGAAAGACAGAAATGAATTAATTTTTGAAAACAAAACTCCATCTTCTGCCAACTGTATCCACTCCCTTAGATCGTGGATTATTTGCATTGGTCAAATCGTAACATGTACTATGTCCAACTCATTTTTTTTACTTACAGAGCCTCCATTTATTCAAAATTCATGGAAGGATAAAAACAACTCCCAAAGTTATTGAAGTTAGACGTTCCTTCTCTTTAAAGATGGGCAGAGCTTAATACTGATGACATTGATCTCATATCTAATTCAAATAAAGCTGTTGCTGGGTGCGTTTTTAGAAATTGCAAAGGCTTTGTAAGAGGTTCTTATTATGGTTGTATTGTCCATAGTTATGCCTTCTATGCTGAAATGGTGGTTGTCATTATAGGACTTTATTTCACTTGGAGATATCAATTACTCAATTTTTGGTTGTAGATAGACTCAAAGTTAGTTCTATAGGTCGTTCAAAATGAGAATTACATTCCTCTATGGTCTTTGAGGGCCAGATGGTTTAATTGCAAAAGTTATATTTTTCAAATGAATTTCACATATTACCACATATATAGATAAAGTAATAGGGAAGGAAATTTGGTCGCTTAATGCAAGACAATCATTGATACTCAGCGAGAACATCCTATTAAGATGATGTTCCGGTCACAAACAAAGGATGATATAGTCAGAGAGTTCTATAACAGAATAAATAAGTTCACGTAGAACTCGATAATCATATGCATATTATCCGTGGGATATGAAGAATGATGTGAGACACGCTCGACTCAAAAAATACCTTTTGGAGTGTTCTTAAGATTCTTTTGTATCAAAGTCCCTCTAGGTCTGAGCGGAACGAGTTAAAAATATGCCACAGAGGTAGACCATTGCATCAAATGCGAATAGAATAACACTTGACTGTTAGCTATCGATGACATGGATAGCGAGGGCATCATATTTCGTTTATGTATGGTAATGATTGGAGAATCTAGTCAAGATGAAAGAAGACTCTAGAATCTAAAATAGATATCAAGTCTAAAATATTTATCATTTTTCCAAAATTTATGACTATGATCTAAGGTTTTGTGATTATTTATTCACCATCTTGACACTCTTTTTCACTCCACTTGTAACTGAATTCCACAATCATATACGTAAACACTGTTTCGAAATCTTGACTTTAGCTCACATCACATATTAGTGATTTGTCACTTCTCAATGAATTTAATAATGCTTCTGGTAAAAGTTGATAATAAGTACACGGTGGTTTAGGTACAAGCACCCAAAACAATCAATATATCATGAATAGATTTCTACTACCCACATGATTACCCGAAGAAAAAATGTAATAAAAAATGTGATCCTGCATCTTCCTCCTATAAATGCAAATAAATTTCCAAGTGAATAAATTGAGGTGACTTAAATTATGGGATGAACATTATAAATACAATTGCTTAGTTTAAGTTTTTCAAAGACTTTATATGTACTCTTTTTTTATAGGACTATAAAAGGTCCATGTGTGTGTGTGTTGGGGGGGGGGGGGGGGGGGGGAGGTCTCACTCAATAAAGAGAAATAAAATTCCTATTATGTTATACATCATTAAATGTCTATAAGAAATATAACAATTGAGTATTGGTCTATGCTTTTCGTTGTTTAATAAAAATTAGTTATGATACAATTGACCAATGACAAGTAAGCTATGGCCAATAGAGCATCTATATTTTTCCTTCGTTTACCCATTAAAACTGATGAAATTTATGCAAACAAAATAAGTATGATGGAAAAGAGAAAAATATTTATGAACTCAACCTTAAGAACAAAACAAATTGGAGAGATACAGTAACATACGAAAAGAACTTGAAAGAAACACTCTTTTTCATTCCACCAATAACTGAATTCCACAAACATATACTTAAATAGCTTAATTGAAGGGATCACTAAGATTTATAGTGCTTTAATCTATAATAAGTTTAAATCTCTTACATCTATATTGTATTGTCTACTTAAAATAAATATATCTATGCAAATACACTTAGGAAAAAGAAAGAAAAGGCGTTCTTAATCCAATCACTCAAGCAAATAAAAAAAGGTTCTACTACATAAGAGAACATAAGTTCCTAGTCAGCTCAAACAAAGGGTTCTTAAGCCAATCACTCAAACAATAATATTAATTGAAACTCGAGTGATTATACTCAAGGATCTATTTTGATGTTGAGAAACAAAAGGAAAGTCATAAAAGTGCTTCCTCTTGAAAGGATAGTTATATTAAGCCCCAACTTTGGACTGTACAACTTGAACCACAAAACCTTTCATGTTTAAAGAGTTAAAATATTAAGAAAATGATGTTTTATACTGTGGTGTTTCATAATGTATTACAAAATAATATCTACAGATATATGATTACGGTGGAATAGTAACATGCAATTGATAAGCAATCATTTGTATGGCCATATGCCCCATTCAAATGGATAACATCCAATCTTATTAACGAAAGAGAAGTGTTTTCAACTTGTCGTGGCTCATATCGTTGTCTCTAGTAAACAAGGAACCATATAAAGAAACTTTAACATTATGCCTAAAGAAAAACAAATTTGACGGAGTGATACCTTGGAAGAACGTTTTTCTAGAAATCATTAACGATGGTGGCGACAAATACATACTAAAGAAAATCGATAAATAAAGTGTAAGATTATCTACTAACGAACCAAATATAAGGAGTTAATTAGGACAAATCTTTGTTACATTTAACATATACTTGCTTGAATATTATTATTATTATTTCAAAACTATACATTCTCAATATGATTCGTATACAATAAATCTAAAAAAAATAACTCATGTTCAAACAATCACGATTCAAACCCATACCTATGCTCATACAATCAAAACTCAAACAAATACACATTAAATTAAGCCGATAAAATACCATATCCAACCAAGAAACAAATACACCTGAAATTTGAATACCATGTGCGCACGCATGTGTGAGAGTGTCAACCTATGCCCAACCTAGTTTATGAGACCAAACAAAATAAAGAATTTAAGTGATGCTTATTTCTCTTAAGTCCGTCTCTTACTATACTTAATGTATAATATTTACACAAGTAAGAAATGACACAAAATCTAACCATATACGCATCTAAAACATAATATGTATATATGTAGAATTTACTTGAGCTTTATCAAGGAGCTAGAACCATAGTGAGTTATACTCCAATTGAGTAAACTTTCCCAAGTAAATCCATCGGTGGCCATTTTGATACGGAAGAAGGGAAACAAACCCTAGAAAATTTCATTTTTTTCACAATTATTAAAAATAAATATAATTATGGTGTTTGTTTCGAACGTTTACTAGTCAACTTCGAGAACCGGAGTTCGATGAGGACACTGACACTTCCTGTAAGTTACTTTTGTACCTCTTATTGTGTTTGTTGGGTTGTCTAGGCCATTCGATTTCACCCCTAAATCTCAGTTTAGCCCCAAAGTGAATGCTTACTAGTCAATTTCAAAAATCAGGAGTCCGATGAGACATGCCACTTCCTACATGTTACTTTGTAACTCTTAGGGTGTATGTACCTCTATCCAGGCCACATGATTGTTTTTTAGTTTTCCCGACCAAAGTTCTATTTTTAATCCCAAAACAAATGTCAACTAGTCAATTTTGGAAAACCAAAACAAATCGCGACATAGACACTTCCTACAAGTTACATTTGTACCTCTTAGGGTGTTTGTACCTCCCTCCGGAAAACTAGGTTATTATTTTTGAATTTTACCCCTTAAATCATATTTGAAAACCGAGTCTGATGAGGACACACTGACTTCTCTTAGGTGACCTTGGTACCTTTTGGAGTATATGTGTCTCTATTTGGGCTACTTCATTGCTGTTTTCAATTTTCACCCCCAAAAGCCGAGTTTAAACCCCAAAATGAATGTTTACTAGTCAATTGTAGAAATCGAGAGTTAGAATATGACACATCTACTCCCTACAAGTTATTTTTTACCTTCGTGGATGTTCGTGCCTCTATTTGGGCCACTTGTTTGCTATTTTGAGTTTTCACCCCTAAATCCCATTTTAAGCCCAAAACAACTGTATATTAATCAATTTTCAAATTCGAGAGACTGATTTGGACATGGTCACTTCCCTTAAATTACTTTCACATCAAATAGTAAAGTCACATAAACAAGTGTAGGCAATCAATATTTCTGACTTGAATGACATGAACTACTTCCAAAGGACATGAATTAATTAACATTAACAAACATATCAATAATTCTAACAAAAATTTACACAAACAAGTATACAAATATACTCATAAATTAATCTTAAAACTATACTACAACAACAAATTGACAATTCGAGTTTTCAATTGGCTCACCCTCAACCTCCTATCACCATTACAAATCAATCCAGTACAAAAACTAATGATATTAATCAATAATCAAGAATTAAAATTACCTTTTATTCGTATCAATTCGACGATACTATAACTTGAATGCCCAAAATTAGATCAAATATCTAAACACCAATGAACCCTGTCAAATACCCATGAATGAAAACAATATGGTTGCCATTGAAAGAACACAATATTGATAAAATGCAAAAATAATATAATTATCTGATTATAAATCATTTCTATTATAAAAAAAACTCCAACTATCCCAATAACCAACCAATTACTTTTCCACTACCCTTCCTTTCATTTTAACAGCAACCAAACAAGCAAGGAAATTTTCAGACAAAAAATAATTTGATATGTTCAACCATAAAACCCCATTTTTTGAAACTCTACCTAGCTAGCCACCTACACCACCATAATCCCACCACAACAACGAAAGAAAGAGTCAAACTTACCCTATCTTATGAACTCAACCAGTGGCGAGGGAAAGGGATAAGGTTAGCGACGGAAGGACTAAAGAGGGTGAGGGCTGCGAGAGAGTGAGTGTTGAGGGCGAGTGAGGCTGAGGGAGGCTAGGGACAAGTGTGAAGTAGAGGGATTTTCCCGATAAGAAGAAAGTCGACGTAGGTGGGGTTTTTGGTTGTCTTTTCTTTCCCTTTTTGTTTTCTTGTGCAAATAGATAGAAAAGGCAATAGAAAATTTACAAGAGGGAGACCAGAATTTGTTAAGGGGGAACTCAAATTGGTTTAGTTGTCTCATAAAGTATACCTTTCGAGACAACTACTAATTTGCAGTCTCTTTAGTACTACTTTTTGGGATGGGTAACAAAAGGAGTCTTAAAGACTAGTTGTTTTTAAGACCGAAAATTTTAGTCGTCTCAAAAGGTGGGTTTTAGAGACTCAAATTTTAGCCGTCGCAAAAGGTTCAGTCTCAAAATGTACTTTTTTCTAGTGCTTGTTCCACTCATTTCTCCTCTTTCAAACACAAAGTATTCCCTAGCGACCCAACTTGTTTCATACTTACTAGCTATAACAATTGCCATTTCATTATCTTATACATTTCCAATTTTCCCTTTTGTCCCCTCTCTCTCAGTCTTCCCCTCCTAACTTTGTTCTAAAATATTTACCCTACTCCCCCCTTTAGACTTACAATTCCCTTTGTCTAACCATTTTTACCTGCCTTCCCCAAGTTAATGAATGTCTTAATATTTTTTAGGCCCATCAAGGAGTTCCCAAAATAATCCTCCTTACTACTATATTTTCTGGTGATGACTATAGGATCCCCATGCATCTCTTTTAAAAATTCCACTTTGAATTGTTCACCAATCTTGTCACGCGACCATGCCCCCTTTTTAGTCTTCCTTTTTGCCTCCTCTTATTCTCCACTATTTTTACAGAATAATTGTAAACCTATCTTTGGGAACACGCTTGAATTTCCTAGTTTATTATTTCCACACAACACCTCCTTGTGACCACTTGCCTAGAAGCTGTTAAGGACCACCCCTATGTTTCCCACCCACTACACTCACCTGGGACCTCACCCCACTGAAAGACCCATGGTGAGAGAGCATGGTTTCTTTGTTTATTAACCCCGTGTTGTCCTTATGTTTTATATTATTCCCTTCTGCACAAAATTTTTGCTCCCATACCTACTTAACCTTTACTCTCTTCCCCGGTAATGCTCCTCTTCCCATTTCCTATTCACCACCATTGTCTGCCAATACCCACCCACGCGCTCCCAAACCCTCTAAACCCATCTAGTGGTCGTCGAGCATCACTGTCTTCCTCTGTATAACCTCCGACCTAGCCTGGTTGCTCTGGATAAGGCTTCCTGTTGCTGCCTCACTACCGGATTGGGGAGCCACCATTCCCTCAACCTTCAAAAGAAACTCGATGACCAGGCAGAGGTCTTCAGTTGTTCCTCTGAGTTTATACCATCCGCTGCTACAGTGCTTGAGATTCCTCCTCTTCTCTGGCCAGAGAATCTGTCTATAGCCGTCTGCCCCTCCTTTTCTCTAACTCCCGAAGTAACTTTGTTATATATTTTCCTCCCATGCATCTGCCTCTCTTCTTTCTTCCTAATAATCATTTGATTCCATTCATTGTCCTCTTTATAATAGCAACTTTGTTTCTCTACCCAAACCATTAAACGTAAAACCCACCCTCCTACTTTAATTTTCATTTTCTCTGGTATGTTTTCCGTCCATCTTACTAGCAAACGAGCCCATTGCAACTGTTCACCTATGAGAGTGTCGTTGTTGACCTTTATAAACCCCCCACACCTCCTGATAATTTATTTAAATACTTACCCCCACAAATATAGAAGGAGTCTCACCACTCGTAACCAGTGGTTAACCGCTAATCTAGGCAGTTTTATAGTGCATGCTAACGGGTGCCTCCTTTGGAAAACTAAGCGCTCCCAAAAGACAGTGCATACCTGGCCCTCTAAAATTCTATATATTTCCTAAACTGATGTGAAAGCAAATATAAATAATGATAACTGAAGAAGGCACTGTTGAACTTCGACGATTGCTTCCCATCTAACTCTTACCCACTTCTTCATCTTCTCAATAGGTGGCGACAAAATCTTTGGACCTCCCACTCTTCCCATCAAAGCCTATTGAAAAAAATACAGCCTTGTAAGATAAGATTCTTCATATACAATAAGGTCCATTTTATGAGATGTATCTTCCCTTACACTAATTATTAAAAATGGCCATGGCTCCATCGAAGCTACCTAAAGACACGTATTGGCCTTATCTGCCTTCTTCTCAACTACAATTCCTCCAGTATGCCTCTTGCATTGAATATATAAAACCACCGGTTCCATTTGCTCAAAAATGTTTTCTACAAAGCCCCAAACCCCACCCTCCACTACTTCCCTTATATAAAAATGAATTATGGACTTATCTTCTCTCATAACTATATTAAACCGCCTCCCATTCTTGCTCAGATTCGTGTAGACAAAAATTTCCCTCCTTCTATATTGTTTTTTTTTAGAAGCCTCTAAACTTTACCGCTTCCTAAAAGGAATTTTAATTTTTCAATTCTAACTTTCAATTTGTTGACTACTTATTATTGAATTTCTTGCAATTTTAATGATGTATATTTTTCATTTAGTTGACTGCATATTGTTTTTCTTATATTTGTGATGCATCTACTAATGAAAATATCTAAATTGATTTGGCTTGCATGTTTCTTACTAGACAAATGAGATTCATGAAGAAAAATTGTGCTTCTTATTTATCTCCTTCTGAGTAATTAAGACGTTATTACACAATAAGTGTTCGATGTAGTCACCACTTTGAACACTATGTGTTTTAAATGTCTCTTTTTTAGACTTTGCGAAAAAAATGTTAAAAGTATTGTTCATTATCTTTGTGTGTGCGCGTATACCCATATTTATAAATTTATACTTTACTTTTAGAATTAGATTAATTCAGAGGAAAAAATTATCCATCCATGCTTACTGAGAATGGAACAATTTTCTTACAGGGTTTGTGTTCTTAGATGCTGATTGTGTACAACTTGGATTAAAATGTATTATTTTTGTATTTTCCTCATTTATATAATTACTTCTATCTTTGTAGGAACATATCGGATTTATCGTGCGTCGCAATATTCGATTTTCTTGAAATTGAGGCTATTCTCATTTTCTTAATGAGGTAATTTTATAACCATTTTTTTGTTTGAATCCAGTTATTGGTACCAAAATTTCTCCTTTCATGTAGTGACTGATGCCACAGTACAAAGAAAAATTTGTTGGGTGATAGGCACTACACCAAATCTGCCTAATTTTCACGGTCAATGACCTTGACAAGATCAACTTGTCAAGGTCAATGACCGTGACAATTCGGGGCGAGACAACTTTTTTTGTCACGGACGTGTCACGATCATTGACCGTGACAAGGGCGTTAGAATTGTCACGGTCCTGTCACGGTCAGGAATCGCGACAAGTTTAGTCAAGGTTAATAACCGTGACAAAGCCTTGACCCTTTTTAAAAAAATTATCACGGTCACTGTCAATGACCGTGATAATTCTAGGCAGAATTTCAAAAAAATCCGTTGGGCAGTATGGCCACTGCCACTGCCCAGCAGTATATTTGTACCTGTTATAGCAACGTTGTACCTGTTCAAACATCATATATCCAAATAAACTATAGATAATGAAAATATACATTCAAAATAGAAACTATTTAAGAAGAAACAACATCACCGTCAATTATCTCAAATCTACAAACTATTTAGCTGGAAAAGAGATTTTGTACCGCGATGCTCGGGGACACCTCCTTATCCTTACCTTCTCGTCCGAAGAGCCACATAAGTATCGAGCCTATATGGCCTACCCCCAAGGCCACTCCCTATCCCCTGAAATAAAATAAAGTAAAATTAGTATCCGCTAACTTGAAATATAAATCTAAATCGAAATCGAAATTGAAATTGAAATTGAAATTGAAATATTCATATAAATATAAATATAAATACATTACATGTAGTGCCACCCAAACAGCTAACTTGAGCTCATATGACACCTCCTTCCAACTAATGTACCCCGGGAAATTGTGTCAAATATAATTCCCTTCATATCTGAACACTAAGAAATGCCATAATCCTATAGAGTTATGCTCTGCAAATTCCTTCCAACCGTTGTGTAGCCAAAAATCACCAGTTGAAGTTGTTAATTTCACCTTCCATATTTTCCCATGTTTTGCTAGAGGTTCCATGTGGTGGAATTAACAACTTCAACTGGTGATGTTTGGCTACACAACGGTTGTGAGGAATTTGCAGAGCATCACTCCATAGGATTATGGCATTTCTTAGTGTTCGGATAGACGAAGAGATTCAGTCTCCTCTCCACAAGTAGGACACCCCAAATAACTATGTACTAATCACCTATTAAAGGTAAGAAGCGTATATTTAAGGATTAGTATCAGCAAAACTTAGATGTAGTTGGAATATTTATGTATTAATCTCCTCTCCACACACGCACACTACACAAGAGTGAAAATGATAAAGTGCAAATCAATTAAAAGCATTAAAAATGGATGTTTCGGTACAAATTGGAATATTTATTACAAATTGAAAAATTATTTCAAATTCGGGTTATCATAAAAAATGGATTGATATTCGGTAGGAGCAGCCAAGTTATCCACACTACTATTTAGACGCTTTGGCGCGTGTTGGACAATTGACCACGGCTCGTTTTTGATATAATCCGAGTAAAATACTTGCTTAACCTTTTGAAATGCACAAACAAACGGCTCATCGCTCACGTGGTCGTTGCTCTTCAACTTGGACAAGTCAACCATGATCAAATTGGTGACAGAATCAACTCTACAAGAATTTTTATCCTCAACTCTTACCCATTCATAGTAAAATACAACCTCTTTGAAGCTTATATAATCCAATTCAAATATATTTTGGATTACACCATAGTAAGTCATTTCAGCTTCAACGAGGTTTTTATCTTTTGCGCTCGCTCGAAAGAAAGTAAGAGCCTTGTATGAAATTCCCGAGTTATGTACATTTGTACTTTCCTCGTACACTTTAGCGCTGAAAATGTAATCATTTAATCGATACTTTTTATACTCTTGTGCCACGAACAAGGGTCGAGTGTCTAGACGAGCAAGCCTTGATGTCGCATCACCCGTCTTTAGGAGCTGAGAATATAGATAAATTAATTATATTAGTGGTAAAATTTGAGTGTAATGTAACGTTATATAACGACTATTTTCATTATAATTACCTATTGTGTCAGCCACAGCCTAAATTCGCTGTCTGATTGTACCATTGTTTTTCGTCTTTTATTGTTCTCACAGGCTTCATATTTTTTGCATATTACAAAATTAATCATGTATAAAATAATCTAAAATAATGTTAAACATTATAATAATCGAAACTTACTTTGTCCATTCTTCGACATCTTCATGTGTGTCAAATAGATAACGAGCTACTTGTTCATGTTGCAAACTCGTTAATTTCACTCGTTTTCTCATCACATGACCACCATCATCGACGAACTCATCAGTGTCATCAACGCTGGTCATGTCAGGCATATATTCCCGAGTATATATTGATGACTCCACGGTGATGTATTCCTCTGTAATTGATCCTGCAATGTATCGCGTATGCTTGACGTAATCTTTAAAAACTTTCATCAATCTTTCAAAAGGATACATCCACCGATATCTAACTGGACCACAAAGAAGTGCCTCGTCACATAGGTGTACCGACAAGTGAACACTTATGTCAAAGAATGTTGGGGGAAAGTACTTCTCCAATACACAAATCTCTTCGGTCACTGCCAATTTTGTGGCCACTATATGTTCTCGATTGACTACCTTCTCACATAAGAGGGAGAAGGCAACACTAATTTGCATAATAGACCTACGCAAATCCTTGTGCTTGGAGAAACACTTCTTAAGAAATAGAGGAACCAATTGCAAGATCACATGCCAATCGTGGGACTTACACTTATGTAAATCATGAGTAGCATAATTCACAATCCTTTACAAGTTGGACGAAAAAGTAGATGGGTCCTTCAAATTATATATTGTGTCTAAAAGCACCTTTCTTTCCCCACTCGTCAAAGTAAACGCACCAGGGGGAATTATTGTCCTTCCCCTACTATCTTCTTTCAACCATAGTTGTGGCTTAAGTTTTAACGATTTAAGATCTTTTCGTGCATTTTCTCCATCCTTCGAATGACTCCCCCCACGGCAAGTGCCCACAATATGTTCAGCTAAGTTCTTATCTGCATACATCACATCCAATACATGGCGCACCAGGTTATTCTTTCAATAAGGCAAGTCAAATAAAATTGACCTCTGAGACCATGCCTTTCTTGTCTCAGTTTCATTCCCAGTAGGGGTATTCTTATGCTTGACGTTCTTAAATTTGAGATTCTTACCTGGCATATTAGGGCCACATTCAGAATATTTACTTTCAATTTCTAAACCCGAATGTTGTCTCGATGGTAGCTTATGTTCAACCCCGCCCAATAAAAAATTGGAACCTTTCTCAGATCTGAAACTATGAGCTGGGGGTAAAAACCTCCTGTGGCGATGGTATACATTTTTTAAGCTAGAGGATAGACGAAGAGATTCAGTCTCCTCTCCACAAGTAGGACACCCCAAATAACCATGTACTACACAACCGGATAATGTCCTATAAGCTGTAAAATCATGAATTTCCCACATCAACATAGTTTTCAGCGTAAACTCTTCTTTTCTAAAAGAGTCTCAAATGATTGCACACCCTCTTCCCACAACTCATTTAATTCTCCTACCAAAGGATCCAGGTAGACGGCGATGTCATCACTTGGTGCCTTTGGCCCAGGTATCAACAAAGTCATCATCGAAAATTCAGGTTTCATACACTGTGAAGGAGGGAGGTTGAGTGGAGCTAGGATCACTGGCCATACACTCTGATTGGTACTTAGATTTCCAAATGGATTGAAACCATCCGTTGATATAGCCAAACGAATGTTGCGTTGTTCTCGAGCAAAATCAGGATACTCAAAATTCATCCTCCTCCAGGAAGTAGAATCAATAGGATGACGCATGATATTACCCCCTACTTCTGCCCTAGCATGCCAAGTCATTGCCTCTGCAATTCATGGTACTGTGAAAATTGCTTTAATCTAGGCCCAACGGGAAAATATTTCAATACTTTTTGAGGCACTTTTGAGCTTGTGCCTTCCTAGTAGATTGGACATATCTAGGTTCATCGCATACCGGACAACGATCGAGATTTTCATACTCCTTTAGGTATATTATGCAGTCATACACACAAGCATGAATCGATTTATACTTCATTCCCAAACCTTTCAAACTGTTCTTCATAACAGGATAGCTATTTGGAAGTGTATTCACCTTGGGAAATAAGCCCTTCACCCATTTCAGAATTCTCGTCACGCTATTGCCAGACAAAATGTAATGCGTCTTCAAACTGTGCAAACCAACCATGGCATGTAAATTTGTTTGATCTTTCTCACAGCCAGAGTATAACGGCTGGGTTGCCTTAAATTTAAACTTTTGTAGTCATCGTCAAGTTTTATCGTGTTATCTTTACGAGAACTTAAATCTAATACATCATCAGTAACCTCATTCTCCTCTGCTTCATAAACTCCGTACGCATCATCAACTAAATCCTCTAACATATTATGATCTACATCGTCCCCTTCTACATCTATTCTACTTGTTGAAGGTTGTTGTGAAGGTTGCTCGGGGACAAAAGAAACTTTCAATTCACCGTGAAAACTCCAAAATCGATAACTATCTTGCATACCCGATCTTAACAAATGTAGTTCAACTGTTTTCCACTCAAACACCTTACCATTCTTACACCTAGCACATGGACACGAAAACTCTTCATCATTATGACATCTCTTTGCATATTTCACAAATTCGTTAGCACCTCTGCGAAACACATCCCTTATTCTATTTGTCTCACCCATCCACTCTTTGTATTTCGGATATCCCATCACAACTACCACAACTAATAACCTATTAAAGGTAAACAAAACTTAGATTTATAGTATGTTTCATTTAATTATGTATTAGTTATATTCAAATTCAATTTATAATAGAAATTTCTATTTCCTCCATATCCTCTAAAGGGTGAGTGGTCCTATCCCATTCAAGACCACATTTTTCTGTAATATACTTAACAGCTCATGCACATTGTTACGAATTGAAAAACATTTGACAGCATATCCCCATAGTTCTCCAAGTACACGACGTAGATTGACAAGTGTGAGTGTTATTTCAATTGATCAATTGAAATAACAGTCACACTTGTCAATCTAGTACGTACCAAGAGAACATTAAGATACGACTGCAGAACTTCCTCCAAAAGTAACAACTTTAAGCCACTAAGAATATTATATAGAAATTATACAGTCTCAAACTGTCCCAACGGCACAATTCGAGACATCTCATTACAGGGGTAATGACTCTCGAACGGGTCTAAGGGCTATTGAATGCATACGCATAAGAACTAGAAGGCTAGTATCTATGCGCACTATATTTAATTTCAAGTATGTTTCATTTAATTATCATACTATATATATATTGTTCGATATACAAAGTAATTTTCAAAAAAAGTTGAAAAACCCCACCCCCATATGGACAATAATCCAGTGGTCATGCCACTTTTAAAACGAACCAACCCAACATTTACTAAACAAAATAATCCAACAGCAATGTCAACAACAAATGTGTATCCCGTACTCCTTCTAATTCATCTACTCAATTAATTCATTTCATCAATTAAACTAACAATTAAAGTATACAATTATTAGTTTACGAATTTACAATGAGGGGCAATCGTACTTTCATATGAAATGGCCACTATACAATTAAAATTACAATTAAAGCTATACAATTGTTAAGATTGCCCCACCACACACACACACACACACACACCACACCCCCACACCCACCCCCACCACCCCACCCCCTTCCCCCTCCCCCCGCCACACACACATGCACACATCCCACCCCCACCCCTGCCCCCTTCCCCCGCCACACACCTGCACACACACACACACACACACACACGTACACACACCCCACCCCCACCACCCCCTGCCCCCTCCCCCACCACACACCACCACACACATATACACATACATATACACACATATATATACACACATACACACACATATAGAAATGAAAGAGAAAGAGAGAAAAAAAAATATACCTTAAAGAGGGAGAGAGAGAGCAGAAATCGCTTAGAGAGAGACAGAGAGAGGGAAACCAAAAAACGGTGGGAAAAAAGAAGCCTAGGGCTTTTTTTTACTGAAGACATTATCATGGTCGTGTTAAGGTCCTTGACCGTGACAAGTCCGTGAAAGGTACATTTGTCACGGACTTGTCACGGTCAATGACTGTGACAAAGTATTGTCACGGTCTTGTCACGGTCAATGACCGTGACACAAAACGCGTGTTTGTTGTCATGGTCATTGACCATGACAAGGGTGGCCGGCTGAAAGGTGACATTTTGGCCATTTTGGTGTAGTGAGGTTTAACATCTATTGAAACCTAGAATCTGCCCATAAGTTCGTTGAATTGAAGTAAGACTATGAGATTTAAAGTTAAAGAATTAAACAAATTTATAAAACCTGGTCAACAAAGGGTAGCACCAAGTTCTATTGCATGAGTTATTGGTGCAAGAATATGTCTTCACATTTTGGCCACGAGTTTAATCATAACGACGATTGTCTAAGATCACTTACCAGGACTTCAAAGAAAATTTCGTTCACAAAAAGAATTATTAAAAAGAGAGACTTGCAAGAGCATACTTGAACAAATCAATTGATTTTTGTGAGTGAAGAGTAGTTTCTATTGCAATCCATTCACTTCTCCAGTATTTTCTCAAATAAGTAATATGTTCTTATTTGACAAATCATAGATACTTGAATAGATAAGTCATAAACATGAGAAAAAATCTTTTCAAGTGTTTAAACTTTTGACATCCATTTACTATAAACTTAAGCTCCATCTTGAATACCCATACTTTCTTCCCGAAAGTCTTTTTATTTTTTTACCTTTGTTTGTGTATCAATTTATATAATTTGGTGCTTTTGATTTTTAGTAGGATGCGGATACTCTAAAATATTCAAAAAAGTGAAATATTTGTGTTCTATATGTAATTTACTTAGATACATTTCAGATTTTAGTTACAATTATATTTTTTTATAAAAAAATGATGTATTAAAAACCAACGCTAAGGGAGCGAAACCCGTTTACAGGAATTATACATTACACCATAAGCAAAAATGGTCAAGAATAAACTACGACCAAAACTAACACAGCTTGTTCTACTAAATCTATATGCAACCTTGTAGAACTCATCCACAAATTCCAGGAAATTAGGAAGAGGTGAGATATGTTGCTCCTTAACCCAGCTTTGTAGGGTAGTCAGAAATATGTAACGAATTATTGCCGGAGTCGTCTCTTTCCCTTCAAAGAATCTCGAATTTCCCTCCTGCCAAATGGTCCAAAAGATGCAATGAGACCAAATGCCAAATCTGGTAGTCCCCCATCCGCCCCTTAGGGTGACACATCCCGAAAGACGATCTTACCGTCTCTGGCATAACCCACGGAGTCTGACTTAGAGAGAGAACACATCCCATAGACCTCTCGTCAATGTTACAAATATTTTTAAGTTTGTATATATATTAGTTTATTAACAACGTTCCTGATTCGCAATTTATGATTTTTTTTATTGTTTTGCCAATAATAAATATTTGTAACACCTCGTACGCGTCAAACGTTACACGTAGCAACCGATAGTGCAGTCACAGGACCCCCGATTTTAGGATTGGACCAAAAAAAGACATTTTTTTTAAATTATAGTTAAATATGGTCATGGACCATTTTTATTTTTCCGTCGCGCATAAAAATGGTCGCGGCCAAAGTCCATGACCCCCAACTGTGACGAAAAATGGTCGCGACCAAAGTCTGCAACCATTTTTTTCCTTTTTTTTTCGTCGCGGTGTGGGTCACGGACTTTGTCCATGACCAATTTTTGTCATGGTTATGGGTCACGGACTTGGGCCACGACCATTTTTTTCCTCTTTTTTTTGTTGAGGCGTGGGTCACGGACTTTGGCCGCAAACAATTTTTATCACGGTTGTGGGTCACGGACTTGGTCCGCGACGTTACTTTTTTGTTGTCACGGTTATGGATCACGGACTTTGACTGCGACCATTTGTCACGGTTGTGGGTTACGGACGAGGGCCGCGACCATTTTTTTCCCATCATGGTATGGGTCATGGCCCAAGTCCACGACCATCTGCCGTGACCCCCTGCGGGCCGTGACCATTTTTTGGTCACAGACTTAGGCCACGACCCACGAAATTGGTCACGCCCGAAATGGTCACGGCCCAAGTCCGCGACCCATAGTCTTGGTCAAGGATTTTGACCGTGACCATACACCAGTTTTGGTGTAGTGAAATGATTTGTCCTCTCATCCCCCTCCTTGCATGACTAACACCGACTAGCCATCAACTATCTGTGACACCCCGCCTAATTTAATCACGGGTGATCAATCCTTTACTAAAAAAGTATGGATCTCATTTGGTTCATTCTTAGCATCACTATCAAAAACTTTTTAAATTACTAACCACCTATGATAAATTAAATCGATGCCAAAATTTTATCTTTCATTAACAAAAATCAACATATGAAAGTAAAACAAAATAAAAGATTCACACAATAATATAGAAGTCTGAACATCACATGATATAATGTAAATAAATAACGAATAAACCATCGGCTCTAAGTCCTATATCTGAACCATGAGTCTACTTAATGAAATTGAAACTAAATACATAATCTGATAAAATGAAACTGAATAAAAATAATGTCTGAAGGGTAAACATGCCCAAGTGAAATACTAAATCAAAATATTAATCTAGGAGTGAATAACTGAAGTGTCTACACAAAGTCCTGCATGCCTCCATAAGTGCTGCAGCTACGCATCCCTGGAATGAATCATTAAGATGGGCGTCCCTGTGGATGAACACCTAAAATATTTTGAAAATGTATTTGACACGGGTTAGAGCCCAAAATCTTTGAAAACATTTAGCAAGCATTCAAATCCCAGTTTAAAAGAAGTTATTAGATACACATGTTAGTTTAGCGTATACTCCCTTGAGTTCCTCACCTCTCCACTAAAGTGCACACCTAACCTCTCTTACTTATCCCACCTAGCTATGCTACCCAGCCTAACTAGATATAAGTATCTAACTCATAATAAGTGTAGCTCCCTTAAACCTCCCATACGGTACGCTACCGCCTTACCAGTAATTAACATTTCTCGTATGTCATTATTAAACCATTATTAACATTTCACGTATGTCACCATTAAACCATTTCATTAAGTTCTCCACTTAATTTACTTTCTAGATATACACTATCTATCTTTCTGCCATCACACATAAGCAGATTTATCACACAATCATATATATAATACACTACCTATATATATACTATTACGGCATCTCCCAGACTGGCTAACATGATGCATTGCATACTCTGCTATCAAGTCCATGTACCTCACGTACTAAATTAGGGACTACTGATTCGGAATTACCTTCAAATCATAAATCAAAATCATACATATTAGAGGAGAATATAGTTCTAAGTCTTTGGGCTACGCACATACCCAAAGTACCCAAATGACTTGTCGATATCATTATTACACTCACATAATGATCAAATAAAAGTTCTATGTCCTGGGGCACACATCCAACCCTCGCTAGAATCGCCAAGGTGGGATTGCCCACTGCACGTGACCTCCGTGATAGCAGGCAACGTAGGTATGCTAACACATAATATAAATCCTATAATAGGCATTCAAACCACCTATATATATAGAGAGAGAGAGAGAAAGAGGCCCCCTCCTGTAAGGACTCCTTATGGTGCAGACCACGGTACATACCATTTTTTTAAAATAGTAAAAAAATAAATTTTTTGATAAAACTTCATGGACATGATCTCGAGGATGGGAAGATCATCTCCAATTTTTTTTTATCAAAAAATGCAATAAAAACTGTTGAGACGAGGTGATACGTAAAAAATTGGTAAAAATAAGCATTTTCGACAGTTGAAATGTTAGTGATCATCTCACCCACTTTAATTGAATTTTTTAATGAAACTTCATGGATATGATCTCGACAGTGAGAAGATCATATCCATGAAGTTTCATCAAAAAATTCAATCAATAAAGTGGCTGGCACCAACCCAACATTTCAACGGTTGAAAATGAATATTTATACCATTTTTTACATATCACTTCAACTCAACGGTTTTTTTATGAATTTTTTGATGGAAAAAATTGGAGATGATCTTCTAACTCTGGACATTATATCCATGAAGTTTCATCCAAAAATTCATTTTTTACTATTTTCAAAAAATGGTATGTACCGGGGTCTGTACCATAAGGAGTCCTTATAGGAGACTTTCTGTGTGTATATGTATATATGTATATGTGTATGTATACACACACACACATCACCCTTAAAAATAGTTTGTACGTAGTATGTATCTATCGAATACTTATCGTATTATTAATTCACAATTATAACTCCTTATTGTATTTTTTCGAGTATTATTCTTTACCCAAAGGGTCCTAGTTACCCGTTAATTTATTTCAGCACCAAAACCACTCATACACTACTAGTCTAAGTCATAGTTTTACTCACACTCTCCGTAACTCAATTTAATCTTCATAAATTATTACATTCCATGATGATGCTAAGATTTAGCACCACCGGATAAGTGATAATGAGCTCAAACAGTAATAGCCATGGCAGCCATAGAGATGTATAAGTGTATAAGTATGTAGAAGGGGATGAGTATAAGAGGAAAATAAGATAATGATGTATAGTGGTTCAGCCAATTTGGCCTACATCCACTGTGAGTGTGTGATCCACTAAATATGGGCACTAATGGCCTTGGATACAATGCACATAAGCTCCCTCTCTCTCTCTCTACTGTGTGTACAAGCAGAGTTTTAGCTAGGGTTGCAATAATCTGATCCACTGTAGGGTTGTAGGTGACAAGTATATATAGGTCTTGGGGGGTGTAGTGTACCCCCCAAGTATGCATGGTGCATGTGAATGATGATCTAGCCAACCCCCTGTTGACACCTGTAGATGCCCAATGATGACATAATATTCCCTCACGTGAGGGTGTGATTTGGTTATAACGGTCTTCCACGTGCCAGGGGAGCCTCACGCGCACTGTTCCACGCGTCTCCCGAACCACGCGCTGTGATGATGTCACCCTCGGCCTATGAGACGAGGCCGAGGGCAAAGTTCCTTCCGGTAGTGAGTCTGGCTAAATTCTGGCCTCGTACTGTCGTACCCTCGTAGGGTTGTCCGGATCCCGAGGAAGGGTCGGCCCCTCGTAGGGTCGCCTGGAGCCTGGTGGAGGGTCGGCCCCTCGTAGGGTCGTCCGGAGCCTGGGGAAGGGTCGGCCCATCGTAGGGTCGCCTGGGCCTGGGAGAGGCCAGCTGGAGCCTGGGGTGGGGTCGGCCCCTCGTAGGGTCGTCCGTTTTGGAGATAACCTTCAGCCAGGCCAAGGACATAAACGGGTATATCAATCACCCCCCAGCCCTTAGCCATAGGTGTCATTGAGATGGCTGAGGGATAATGCTGAAATTGAGATGCGTGTATGACCAGTTAGGTGAGCGACACATGGGCGGGTACTCATTTTCTATTCAAGTTCCCAAGGCAGGGCGGCTGCACACTCGCATGGGGTTTTGTGCCCTGATTATACCCTTCTTGGCAAATGTGCCCATTTATTACCAAGGTATTTAAGAGTTTTTAAACTCTCTCTCTCCACAGCTTCTTCTTCTTCGCGCCCAAGTTTACTCTCTCTCTAGAACCAGTTCCCACCGCCCTTGTCAGCCTTCGAACCTTCAGGTCCTAGCAGCGTTCTTGCCCTTCTCCTCATCAGGTAACCTCTTTCACCCCGCGCTTTCTTTTGTCTTCATTTTTGTTTGTTTTTTAGGGTCATAGGGTTACATCAGCTTCGAGTTCCCCTTAACTTTTTCCGGTGTCTTCTCCGGTTGAAGGTTCTTGAACATTCTTGGTAAAAAACGTTTTAGTTCCCCGGTTTAATCTAAAAGTCAAACCTGGTCAATTCCTCACTTGTTTGTAGCCAAGTTAGCCAAGTGTAGTGTAATTTCTCCAAGTGTAGAGTCTTCTCTTTAATGCTTAGGAGGCTTTACAACTTAGTGTCTGAATTCCCATCTTTGAGAGAGAAACTATTTACCGAGATCAGACGAATAGAGGAAGAGGAAGAGAGGAGACGAGGGGCCGACCCTAATTAGGTACGACCCATCTTTCCCATTCCTCTTGCCACCATAAGACCCTCTGAACCGTCTGAGTCTTGTGGGTCGTCGCCCCGTCCGGACGATACTCCCAAACCGAGTGAAATGGACGAGAGAGCCTCCTCGCCAACTAGTGCTGGAACCTCTGGAAGAAGGGACACATCTGACCTTAGTCCAGGTCGAGAGGCCGAGGGTACGGCCCCCTCTGAGGCTGTCCCTGTGACAACCCTATCCCCCAATGCCTTCCAAGTGGCTTTCCCTCAGGGTCCTCCTGTAGGTGATGAGAGGGAGGGGGATGAGGACGAGGACGATGATACAGATGACGAGGTTGACACCTCCCACGCCTCGTCCTTTATCTCCTCCGTTAGGGATAGGGACCTTCTGGTATGGAGGAATATTTACAGAGTGCCCTCTGGGGTAACTATGAGGGCTCCCTCTGATGCCGAGAGGGTTTTTGAGGGTGAAGAGGGAGAGGTTGCAGTCTACGAGCAAATTTTCAAGGTAGGTGTCAGACTTCCCTTCCATCCTGCCATTGTAAATATCCTGTCGGCTCTGGGCGTCTCCCCCTCTCAACTTCCACCCAACTCTTGGAGGACGATTTTGGGTTACATTTCCTTGTGGAAAAACGCTTTCACTAATGAACCCTCGTCCGACGTATTCTTGGCTTGCTACAATATCACCTCTTCATCTAAACAGCCCGGATACTATCATCTAGGGGCGAGAAGGTCTGAGAAGAAACTTCTCCACGTGGCTCAAACTTCCAATCATGATTGGAAAAAGAGATTCTTCTTCATATCTGGGGCGTGGGAGAGCTCCGCCGAGGCGTCCCCTTCTGCCGATGGTCCGAGGGTCCCTAACAAATGGTCTAATCCCTCAATGAAAGCTAGGTCAGACCCCGGACTTAGCCTGGAGGAAAGGGATATTGTTGAGTATCTTAGGGGACGAGGGAGAGGGGGTGAGATCCCAAAGTTCGAAGATTTGATGACCCCCCGGCACCTCAAAGAAACTGGTCTGAGGGTCGGCCCTCTGACGGAACTATGTGAGTTATACAGCACGTTTTCCATTCTTTACTTTTTTTTTGAAGTGTTTCCTGTTTATCTCTGTATTTTTCTGATGCACCGTATCCTTTTCAGGTCGTCCTGCAGGTGTGTCAGATTACCTCTGGGAAATGACTGCTCCAAGCCTACTCGCTGGTTTGTCAAAGAAGAAGGGGAAGGAGCCTCAGCAAGCTCCAAAGAAGACGAGGGCCTCAGGGCCGACAGTTGTTGAGCCGACAGCCGATAGCCACAAAAGGAAGGAGCCTGAGGCTCCCGTGGACCCTCGGCCGGATGCTCGGACGAGGGCCAGAGTGGAGGCCTCCGAAGGGGCTGCTTCCTCGTCCAGCATGGGGGCCTTCTGGTCCCAGAATCTGGCTCATCTGAGGGTTGAGCCCTCTTCATTGATCGCAAACCTGAGGGCAGCCAAGGCCTCCATGTTCTCAGCTCCCTTGGCTGCTGACTATGCCTTCCTCTCGAAAATGCCTCCTGCCAAGGTGTATGATTATGGTCTGCATGCCTTAGCTCAGGTATTGCTTTTGGTTTATTTCTTTTAATTGCATTCTTTTACTAACTGTTTCCTCGACCTCTTGACATCTGTGTATTTTTCTGTGCAGTCTGTGTGCGCCTTTACTTCTGCGACAAAATGGATGGCTGAGAATCAAGAGAAATTTCATGAAGCCGAGAGGGCCATCCAGCACGAGGTCGACCTGCAAGCTGACTTGGCGACTGCGAAGGCTGAGTTAGAGAGTGCTAGGGCTGAGCACGCAAGGCTTTTAGACCAACTGACGACGCAGCACGACGAGGATATCAAGGCCAAGGACTTGTTGATTAAGGACAAGGACGAGGCCCTGACCAATATGGAGGCCAAGCACAAGACTGACCTTGAAGCAGCTGTCCGAAAAGCCGAGGTTGATGCTGTTGAGGCTTACAAGGTCTCTGACGAATTCCAAGGTTTCGGCCTTGAATATCTTGAGAGGGGAATTAGGATGGCCTGTCGGTGGGTCGTCCTAAAGTTTGCCGACACAGTATCATCCATCCGCCCTTCTCTTGAGGTGGTTCAGCTGGATGATCCCTTGATTGCTGAGGCCCTGTCGCAAGTGGAGTCCCAAGTTCAGGTCGAGGGGGTCGGCACGTCCGAGGATCGGCCAGTCATGATTGCTGAAGAGACCCCCTTGGTGGATGTTGAGGATCTGCCCTCTGACACTGTCCCTTAGGGTGGCTGCCTGTAGCCCATACCCTCACAATGTATCTATTACTTTTTTCTGTATTGTAAAACACTTGAATATCTTGTACCGGGTTTTTATTAATATCATCGTCTCTTCTTCAACTGTCTTCCATAATTGCTGTCTTCCATATTTAATTCTGTTATGGTTTGTTCCTTGCCAGTTTGCTTTTGTTGATGATTATGCTACTAACCCCTCCCTCGTCTATAATGAGGGCCAATGTGGGGTCGTCCCCTCATCTGGCCTCATTATAGCCGAGGGTTCAATTAACCAAATTAATGATTTTAGATGTAGTCTACCCTCGTCTTTTTTTAGAACAGTGGAGGGGTCGTCCCCTCCACTGGTCCTCATTATAGCCGAGGGTTCAACTAACCAAATTAATGGTATTATGAAGTCTACCCTCGTCTTTTTTTAGGACAGTGGAGGGGTCGTCCCCTCCACTGGTCCTTATTATAGCCGAGGGTTCAATTAACCAAATTAATGATTTTATGAAGTCTACCCTCGTCTTTTTTGAGAATAGTGGAGGGGTCGTCCCCTCCACTGGTCCTCATTATAGCCGAGAGTTCAACTAACCAAATTAATGATTTTGATTAAGTCTACCCTCGTCTTTTTTTTTTTTTTTTTTAGAACAGTGGAGGGGTCGTCCCCTCCACTGGTCCTCATTATAGCCGAGGGTTCAACTAACCAAATTAATGGTTTTAAATAAAGTCTACCCTCGTCTTTCTAGAGGACAGTAGAGGGGTCGTCCCCTCCACTGGTCCTCATTATAGCCGAGGGTCCAACTAACCAAATTAATGGTTTTAAATAAAGTCTACCCTCGTCTTTCTTGAGGACAGTGGAGGGGTCGTCCCCTCCACTGGTCCTCATTATAGCCGAGGGTCCAACTAACCAAATCAATGGTATTTTGTAGATGTTTCCACGCATACTGGAACTGACAACTATAGGGTGAGGGGAATCATATTCCTCATTAAATTTCCCAAGTGTCCTGTTGGAGCAACTCCTATTACAACTATGGTCTATCAAGACCTTACAACACTACTGGTAATATTTCTTCAAATGATCTGCGTTCCAGGGGTTGGAAAAAGGTTCCCCTTCTAGGTTTTCTAGTCTATAGGTCCCAGGGACAACTTCATCGATGACCCTCTAGGGGCCGTGCCAATTAGGATGGAGTTTGTTGGGCTTTTGGCAAGTCTTCTTGAGAACCAAGTCTCCTACTGCGATAGGTCTCTGTTTCACCCTTTGATTGTGAAACCTTGCGGTCCTCTGCTGGTAGGAAGCCTGCCTTATCTCAGCATCCTCCCTTCTTTCCTCAATCAAGTCCAGGTCAAGTCTCCTCTCTTCCGTATTTCCCTGGGGGTCGTACATTTGGACCCTATGAGTGGGAAACTTGACTTCGGTGGGGATGACTGCTTCTGATCCATAAGCTAACATGAATGGGGTCTCCCTGGTAGAGGTCCTTACTGTCGTCCTGTATGCCCACAACACTGCATATAACTCTTCGACCCATCTTCCTTTTGCCTCCTCAAGCCTCTTCTTAATCCCATCTAGGATTGTCCTGTTCGTAACTTCGGTTTGCCCGTTGGCCTGAGGTCGGCCTGGGGTGGAAAAAAATTGTTTGATACTTACCCTTTCGCAGTACTTCTGCAGAGAGGCATTCTTGAACTGGGTCCCGTTATCCGAGATGAGGGTGTTGGGTAGGCCATATCTGCATATCACATTCTTCCAGATGAACTGGAAGGTCTTCTGCTCCGTAATCGTGACCATTGGTTCGGCCTCTACCCACTTTGAAAAGTAGTCGATTGCTACGATGAGGAACCGATAGTTATTGACTGCCCTCGGTAAGGGTCCTACCAGGTCAATCCCCCATACTGCAAACGGCCATGGGGATGTAATGGAGGTAAGAGGCTGATGAGGTTGGTGAAGGATGGTAGCAAATCTTTGGCATTTATCGCACTTTTTAACATATGCGGCGGCATCCTTCCCCAAGGTCGGCCACCAGTAGCCTTGGGTGATCACTCTCTTTGCTAAGGATCTTCCCCCAATGTGGCTTGAGCACGACCCTTCATGCACATCTTGAAAAATGGAAGGGGCTTCTGAGGGATGCACACACCTAAGTAAGGGGAGCAGGAACCCCTTTTTGTACAGCGTGTCTCCAATGACAGTGAACTTTGCAGCCCTGTATCTCAGCTTCTTCCTCTCTTGCCTTGCTTCTGGCATCTCTCCCTCTTTAATGTACTTGATCAGAGGGTCCATCCATGAAACTTCTTGAGAAACATTTAGGTAATTTCTAAGTGTTCCCTCGGTATCTTCAATAGTTGGCCGAAGCAAGATTTCTACCGGGACTGTCGTCCTTATGTCTGTCCTAGTTGCTGAGGCCAACCTTGCAAGGGCGTCAGCTCGGCCATTGTCGAGCCTAGGTATCCTCTTGAATTTCACTTCCTTGAATTCTTTCAATAGCAACCTCACCTTCTCAAGGTACCTAGCCATCCTCTCGTCTTTGGCCTCGTAGGCTCCTAGTATTTGATTCACCACCAGCCTCGAATCACTATGAACCAAAATCTGGCCGATGCTAAGAGACTTGGCCAAGGAAAGGCCAGCTATCAAGGCCTCATATTCAGCCTCGTTGTTGGAGGCTTTAAAATTGAACCTCAGGGCGTACTCGATGTTTGTGCCGTCGGGTGATGATATTATTATCAACCCAGCTCCGCTCCTGCTTTCGCAAGAGGACCCGTCAACGAAGAGACTCCACATGGTCTGTTCTCCTGAGAAACTTCCCTCGGAGAGGGATCCCTGTCTAAAGACGTATCTTCCCTCTTCATTTTCGGTCGCTTTCCTCCTAGCGGTGCTTGTCTCACCCTTGTCTGCGGGTGTGTCGGTGATCCTGTCTTGTTGTATATCTGTCTCCCCGTGGGTCTCACCCTCAGCTTCATCGCCCTCCCAAGTAAACTCAGCAACGAAGTCTGCCAGCGCCTGCCCCTTAATGGCTGTCTTAGGCTGATACACAATATCGAACTCCCCCAACTCTATAGCCCAGGTCATTAGCCTTCCTGATTTTTCAGGCTTGTGTAGGACCTGCCTAAGATGAGAGTCAGTAAGGATGACCATAGTATGAGACTGGAAGTACAGTTTCATCTTCCTAGAGGCATGAATCAAGGCGTAGGCCAACTTCTCCATCCTCGGGTATTTTTGCTCTGCCCCGTGGAGTGCCTTGTTGTTAAAATATATAGGCTTCTGTATACCATCCTCGTCTCTTACAATGGCTGCGCTAATAGCAGACTCTGAGACGGCGAGGTACACGTAAAGTCGTTCACCCTGCATTTTTTAGACCAAAGGGCATGACCCTATAGCAGTATGTCCCTTTGTCAGTGATGAAGGCAGTCCTCTCTGAGTCTTCAGGGTTCATGAAGATCTGGTTGTACCCTGAGTATGCATCCATAAAACTCATAAGCTCGTGGCCTGCAGTAGCGTCTACCATCTGGTCAATGCGGGGGAGAGGGAAGCTGTCTTTGGGGAAGTGCTTGTTGAGGTCTGTGAAGTCCACACACATCCGCCACTTCCCGTTGGCCTTTGGGACAATGACTGCGTTGGACAGCCACTCAGGGTAGATGACCTCTCTGATAAATTCAGCGTCCTCCAACTTTTTGACCTCATCCCTGATGACCTCGTACTTTTCTCTAGAGTAAATCCTCCTCTTCTGCTTTACCGGCTTCACTCCCTCTACCACATTGAGCTTGTGTCACATGATTTCAGGGTCGATCCCCGGCATATCTACATGACTCCACGCGAAGACGCTTCGTCTTCTCCTCAACAGTTTGATGAGGTCTTCCTTGATGTTGGGCCTCAGAGACTTGCCATCTTGGACGGTTTTTCCCGGGTCATCCTCATCGAGGATGATGAGTTCTACCTCCTCAGCGGCCTCTCCTTTCTTGAGCTTCGTCTCGTCCCTGGGGTCTAGGGTATCAATATTGTAAGTGGTTGTAGCCTTCTTGTGTGCCTCCCTTTCTTCAGCAGAGTTGTAGTAGCATTCCCGCGCTGTCGTCTGGTCTCCCTGAACCTCCCCCACCCCGTATGGGGTAGGGAATTTAATCATCTGATGGACCGTAGACAGCACGGCTTCAAACCCCTTGAGGGCCACGCGTCCCAATATGATGTTGTATGCCGAAAACACATGCTCATCCATCACGAAGAAACTGACCTTCCTAGTGAGCCATCTCGGCCACTCGTCCCCCATCCTGACATCAGCCTCATACACTCCAAGGGGGTGAACTTTTTCCCCACTGAATCCGATCAACGGATGATGGTACGGGACGAGTCTAGCACGGCTGAGACCTAAGGCCTTGAAGCATGGCCAAAACATTACATCTGCAGATGAACCCCCATCCACCAGGATCCTCGGTACCTCACACCCATGCACCCTGGTCGTGATGACGAGAGGGTCATCATGCGGGGCCAAGAGGCCTTTGAAGTCCATTCTTGAGAACCCTACTATCAGTGTGTCCATGTCCACCTTCTTCCTCTTTTCTGGCTTGGCCTCTAGAGATGTCGAGTGTACAGTCTTCGTCACTGCCCTGGCTTCTGCCACGTGGGCCTTCCTATCTGCGACTTCTGACCCTCCTCCTGCCAGACCCCCAGAGATCATTCCCACTCCGAGGGAGATCATATTAAGCCTCTTGACGGGGCCCTGATCGTCTCTCGGCGGGAGGTCAGGGTCGTCCTCATCATCAGAAGGGTCGTCCCCTCTTTTCTGAGGACCTTCTCTACATGCATCGACTCGCTTCTTTCTGGGGTCGTCCCCTCGGCCCCTCTTGAAGACGCCTCTGTCGACGTACTTTTTGAGCTTCCCTTCTTTCAGCATCTTCTCAATCTCATCTTTTAGAGCAAAGCATTTGTCTGTTATGTGACCGTGGTCTTGATGAAATTCACACCACAGGTTCTTATTTCTCTTGCCAGGTGCTGCCCTTAGCTTCTCAGGCCACTTCAGGGATCGGTCACTCTTTATCTCATTGAGAATCTATTCACAGCTGACCGTCAGAGGGGTGTAACCAGCGAACCTGTCATCCGTGGACATCTTTTTCCCCTCTTTGTTCTTCTTAGGATACTTACCCCCACTAGTACCTCCCTTTTCGTCTTCATATTTTGCGGCCATCGCCTCTTCGGCGTTCATCACCTTTCCTGCTGTCGACAGCAATTCGGCCATAGTCTTCGGAGGGTCTTCAGCAAACTTCCATAACAGCTTTCCCTTTTGGAGTCCTCCAATCAGGGCTGTCATAGCTATGCTTTCCTCATAGTCTTCCACCTCCAGCTTCTCCTTATTGAATCTGGCTATGTAGTCCCTCAGGCTCTCATTCTTACCCTGCTTAACATAGAGCAGGTGGGTGGTCTTCTTCTGCGGCCTCACCCCAAAGCAAAAGTTGTGGATGAACCGGTCTGCCAACTGCTTAAAGTTTTCAATGGAATTTTTTGGAAGAGACGTGTACCAGACATGTGCAGCCCCCGTCAGGGTTCCGGAGAAGGCACGACATCTCATCTCATCTGAGATAGAGTATATGTCTGCTGTAGATTGATACATCTCAACATGGTGGACAGGGTTGGTGCTCCCATCGTATCTTGGGGTGACCACGGGTGGCTTGAACCTTGATGGCGTAGGGAAGTCGACTATCTTCGCCACAAAGGGTGAGCCTATGGTATATCCCTTCTGAAGGGGGTCCCGGCTCTTCAATATATCACCAATCTTATCCTCTAGCCGCTGGATTGAGTCATTCCAGGGCCTCACAGGGTCGGCACGGCCGATGTTATCCCCTGCCGCCTCTTGAAGGTGGACGGAGGGTTCCACTGCAGCAGGCCTGTGTCGGCTGTTTACTTCCCTTTGGCCGTCATCCCGTCCCTGGGGTCAGCCATCTGCTGCCTCTTTCCTGGACCTCGCCGCACTTCTTGACCTAGACAACTTGTCCCTCAAGTCATTTACTGGGCCCAGCCTCTCGAAGGCCGACCCCCTGCTCAGGCGGTCGAAAGCAGAGCCTCTCGGGCGGTCATCAGGGTTTGGTCTCACGCATTTTCCTCTACTATCCTGGAGGGGTCGCACAGTGTTGTTGGAGACCTCATACGGTTCCCAGCATTCCATTGGGGCCTCCTCTCCCTCCAGATCGTCATACCTGTCCTCAGGGCAAGGGTTTCCTTGCCTCCCCAGGCGCAGACGCCGGGGGTCAGCAACATCCCTACGCCGCTGAGGGGGTGGCAGGTCTTTGCGTGGTGCCTGGGGTGGTCCCCTGGCCTCATGCTGTCCTGGGGCTGCTGCCGGAGTAATCATCTCAGGTGAGACCCCTGGTGGTATCAGTATGTTCTGGCTTAGAGCTGTGAACTGCTCCTGCATCATCCGTTGGCTTGCTGCCAGAGACTTTAGGACTGCTGCCACATCAGCCATCTCAGACTGAGGCGGCGGCTGACTAGAACTGGGTCTTCCCCCCTCATCCGGCAGGGGAAGTGGCGGTGGTGGCATCTCAGGTGCCATGTGTTTAAGCTAGAACAGCTGAAGAATGGTGAGCTTGGGAACCTTAGTGGGTCTCTTTCAATGGTGAAACACCTCCTCTCAGGGGGAGGGTTGGTTCACTACCAGAGTGCCCAGTGAGGTCAAGCTGTGCAAAGGAAGAGATGTCTTCTCGTTCCCACAGACGGCGCCAAACTGATGATGCTAAGATTTAGCACCACCGGATAAGTGATAATGAGCTCAAACAGTAATAGCCATGGCAGCCATAGAGATGTATAAGTGTATAAGTATGTAGAAGGGGATGAGTATAAGAGGAAAATAAGACAATGATGTATAGTGGTTCAGCCAATTTGGCCTACATCCACTGTGAGTGTGTGATCCACTAAGTATGGGCACTAATGGCCTTGGATACAATGCACATAAGCTCCCTCTCTCTCTCTCTACTGTGTGTACAAGCAGAGTTTTAGCTAGGGTTGCAATAATCTGATCCACTGTAGGGTTGTAGGTGACAAGTATATATAGGTCTTGGGGGGTGTAGTGTACCCCCCAAGTATGCATGGTGCATGTGAATGATGATCTAGCCAACCCCCTGTTGACACCTGTAGATGCCCAATGATGACATAATATTCCCTCACGTGAGGGTGTGATTTGGTTATAACGATCTTCCACGTGCCAGGGGAGCCTCACGCGCACTGTTCCACGCGTCTCCCGAACCACGCGCTGTGATGATGTCACCCTCGGCCTATGAGACGAGGCCGAGGGCAAAGTTCCTTCCGGTAGTGAGTCTGGCTAAATTCTGGCCTCGTACTGTCGTACCCTCGTAGGGTCGTCCGGATCCCGGGGAAGGGTCGGCCCCTCGTAGGGTCGTCCGGAGCCCGGGGAAGGGTCGGCCCCTCGTAGGGTCGTCTAGAGCCTGGTGGAGGGTCGGCCCCTCGTAGGGTCGTCCGGAGCCTGGGGAAGGGTCGGCCCATCATAGGGTCGCCTGGGCCTGGGAGAGGCCAGCTGGAGCCTGGGGTGGGATCGGCCCCTCGTAGGGTCATCCGTTTTGGAGATAACCTTCAGCCAGGCCAAGGACATAAACGGGTATATCATTCCATATTATGCCCAATAGGTTCCAACCTTAATTCTGTAACTTTGGTTAAACCAAAATCCTTACCAAAGGTCTACTGAAACCCACGAAGTCCTACCCCGTAGTTTTAAATTAATATAGAAGCCTCCCATTTAATTAATTGCAAATTCAGGGCATAAACTAGAAAAATTAGCAAAATCTGGGCAACCAAATCGATTCGGCCTGGAACCCGAATCGATTCGCCTATCGAATCGATTTGAAATGGTTCAACTCATCTTATTCCTTTAACTGTTACATTTTTCCCCATTTTATTCAACATAACCTCCATGCATCCCACCCAAACTCCAACATGATTCAACCCAACATCAAATAAGCGTATATTAACAATTCCTACCGAATTAAAACATCAATTCCATACAAATTCTACCCAAGAACAGATTAAACCCAGATTTCTAACAATACCCCTAGTTCATATGTTCTTCATGCATATACAATAATTTCCCTATATTTCTTTCACGTTTATGATCATACATATTCTAATTTTGAATTATCTACATATATGGATTCATTTTACATGCATTCCTATCCCGAATCATGAGTTATATTCGCCAAAATCCTAAGAACATAATTGAAATCATGAAATTGGAAATCCTACACTACATGGGTATTATAACGTCTTCAAAAACATGTAAGACAAACACTTGCCTTGTATTTATAGGTCTGATTTCATTTTTATGTGATGAAGATGACTTCCTCTCCTTCCGATTCGCACTCCGCTGATAAAGGCTAGGCAAGAATGGTGTTAATTCTTCAAGAACTCTCTCTTTTTACTCTCTAAGGGCCTCTCCTATCTCAAGATAGTTGTAACCCTATATCCCTCTCAAAATGGCTGATATTAAAACTTATAATTTTGGAGTTCTATCTACCCTAGTCTCCTAATTAATTGAAACACCCTCACATGGTGTCGGGTTGGTCTAAAATTGCCCCGGGACTCAAATAATAAACCCGGATATACTATTCTGACTATTTCGACCCTTATAAAATCAGTCGTGACCTTGAAATCACCATCGAAGCCGATCTATAACAACCTCCTATCTTGATGTCATATAGTCTACAAATGACACCCGGTTGAGATGTAACACCATCACGTCACTATCACTCGCTATGACGTAAAATAATTATTTACTATTCGCTTAGTAATTTTTATTCGTAAACAATAATAATTACATCTCCCGATTAATATTTTAATCATTACATATAATTTAATCTAATTAAATTATGGCACACGTGTAATTTAAAATAACTGAATTAATTAAGTTGCAAATAGTCAGAAATACAGGGTGTTACTTATTCCCGCCCTCCCCTATAAAAGAATTTCGTCCTCAAAAATTGGACGTACCCGATATAAATAACTCTGGATAATGCTCTCGCATGTCATCCTCCCGCTCCCACTCCCACGTCGACTCATCCACACTATGGTGCCCCGCTGAACTCGAACTAAGGGTACCACCTTAGTCCGCAACTTACGCTCACTACGATCAAGTATATCCACCAGTCTCTCCTCGTACGAGATATCTGGCTGTAAGTCGATCTCCTCTAATGGAACATGCCAAGACGATCTCTCGCTCCCCCGCTGTCTCTTTAGCGATGACATGTGGAACACATTGTGAATCCTCTGTAAGTGATCTGGGGCTATAGGACACTAGTCCCACACTCTCGATAATCAGAAACGGTCCCACATATCTCGGCGCTAGCTTACCTTTGTTGCTGAGTCTCATGACTCCCTTCATAGGAGACACCCGTACCAAAACCTGGTCACTAGTCTCCAACTCTATGTGCTTCATATCTTCATATGCGTAACTCTTCTGCTAGTCTTGAGCTATACGAATACTTCCTCGAACTAGCTCAATCTTAACAGTAGTATCCTGAATCATCTCTGGCCCTAACAAGTTGTTTTCCCCCACCTCTAACCAAAAAGAGGGTGAACGATAAGTCCGTCCATACAGTGCCTCAAATGTTTCCATGTCGATGGAAGGTATTAATCCCATCATCCCCTGAAGTCGAGTATACACATACTCAACATATCCTCAAGCATCTGATTAACTCACTCCATCTTCCCATCTGTCTGTGGGTGATATGTTGTACTTAAGTGTAAATCTGTGCCCATAGCCTCCTGAAAACTCTACTGGAAATGGGACACAAAAATCCCGATCGGACACAATATTAATCGAGACCTCGTGCAGCCTCACTATCTCTGCAATGAAAAATTAAGCGTATTGCATCGTCTCATAATTCGTATGAACCGATAAAAAATGGGCAACGTTAGTGAAACGATCAACTATTACCCAAATGGAGTTGTGACCTCCCTGTGATGTCGATAATCCGATAATGAAATCCATGGAAATAATCTCACACTTCCAAACTGGAATCTCTAATGGTTACAACATCCCTGACGGTCTCTGGTGGTCTATCTTCACTAGCTAGTAGGTATCACACTTCGAGTAAAAATTATCTATGTCCCCACCGAGATGTTCCATAAACCTGGTACATCTTATCCTCATCGAGATGTAATACTGCTTGCACATATCCTGGTCATCTTATCCTCACCGAGATCTTCCATAAACCTTGACCCGTGAGACTCTATCATCACTATGTGTCTCAAATCCCCATCCTCTAGAACCACGAGTCTCCCATTAAAGTGTAAACCTCCCTCAGAACTAATCGAATAAGAGCCCGCCCCGTTCGCTAGCAACTGGCGTACCCTGCCCTGGAAAAATTGATCTCCTACCTCAGTTTTTACCACCCGAATAACAATCTCGAGAGTGATAGCTAAAATGGATATACAAGCTCCAGCGACCTCGTCATCATGTCGAAGCTCATTCCACTTCGCGTTCCAAACCTCTACTATTTCCCCAGCAGGTCGTTGACTCAATGCGTCTGCCATCACGCTAGCTTTCCTAGGATGATATTAAATATTAAACTGGTAATCCTTCACGAACTCTAGCCATCTCCTCTATCTCATAGTAAAATCCTTATGTGTGAAGAGATACTGAAGTGATTTATAGTCCATGAATCCTCAAAGAAAACACAACCGCTTCCAACTCAAAGTCTTGTGTGGGGTAATTCTTCTCACGGGGCTTAAGCTTTCAAGATGAATAAGCTATAGCCCTCTCCTCCTGTTGTAGGACAGCCCCAAGTCCCTGCAATGATGCATATGTATAAACTCGGTAATCCACTCCTCGCCTAGGTAATGCGAGTACATGCACTACACCAAATCTGCACTATTGTCACGGTCATTGACCTTGATAAGTTAGACTTGTCAAGGTCAATGACCGTGACAATTCGGGGCGAGATAACTTTTTTTATCACGGACGTGTCACGGTCATTGACCGTGACAAGTTCGTTAGAATTGTCACGATCGTGTCACGAGCTATGACCGCGACAAGTTTAGTCACGGTTATTAACCATGACAAAGTCTTGACCCTTTTTAAAAAATTATCGCGGTCAATGACCGTGACAATTCTGGGCAAAATTTAAAAAAAATTTGCTGGGCAGTATGGCCACTGCCACTGCCCAGCAGTATATTTGTACCTGTTATAGCAACGTTGTACCAGTTCAAACATCATATATCCAAACAAACTAAAGATAATGCAAATATATATTCAAAATAGAAACAATATACATGACGATATAATCCAAATATAATTAAAATGTACCAACTTAAAAATAATGTCACTACATGTCTGGGGTAAATGTGAGGAGGTGAGTAGGCCACACGATATACGAATTGACACACCCACTAATATACATCGTGCCGCATTATTCGCGCAACCACAATAGGGAGTTATCCTTCCCGGGTATCACATGCGTAACGAGCACTTTGGACTCGATCTCTTGAAGCACACGTCCATGAACTATTCCACCCTGGACGATATTCGGGTCCCTCAACCCCCGCCCTATCTGCTGGCCATCAAATACGTCCAATATGAACACGCTCGGCCAACCAAGTGTCGACATCGGTCTGGGGAAGGGAGCTAAATAAAGAAGTGGATCATCAAAGTACGCACATATCGGTGATGAAGCAGAGAGATCCACATCCTCGTCATCCTGCGCCTCGTTCTCCCGCACCTCCTCCTCCTCCACTAACTTCTCCTTCCCTTTCCCCTTACGGTCTCCACCCAACTTACGCTTCATGAATGAGTACATATCTTGGACCGTCGCCTCCAAACGGGACAGCTTCGCGTCATGTGAATCCACCGTTCGAGCCAACCCGGTGTCGCTCGTCTCCAATCCTATGATCCTAGATTTGGCCACCCGCGAGCTCACCCCCCTTGTCCTCCCCTTGCGATCAGAGACAAGCACTTGGCTAAGTGCGTTTGTGGACAAAGACGCCTTGTCGGCATCAGACTGTGACTCATACACTTCCTTAAGCTTTGCCTGAAACGATAAAAAGCACATGATTAGTAAAATTAGCAAACTAAAAAATTATAACGTAATTAACAAAAATTAAACTGTCGGATTACTTACAATCGTGTCCGCGATGCTCGGGGACACCTCCTTGTCCTTCCCCTTCTTCGTTCGAAGAGCCACATAAGTATCGAGCCTATGTGGCTTACCCCCTGGGCCACTCCCTACCCCTTGAAATAAAATAAAGTAAAATTAGTATCGGCCCCGCAAAGTAAAATAATGAAGAATAATATATTTCTGTAGTTATAGAAAAATTAAGTCTTATCTTCATCCTATGCTCCACCTCGGCGTAAGACGTCCGGCCGGAGTAGTGCACGTCCGTCTTTTTTTCCCGATTTTCTCTCCCCGATTAGCGAGATGCCAATTATCGATCCTCAATCTCATTGTCAATGAACTTTTGCCATTGTGCCAATGAGATCGGCTCCTTGGGCGGGACGGATCCACGCCATTGGATAATGGACTCTCGTATTTTCCCAAAGTACCATGTTCGCATATTTTTCTTCCACGTCTTGTGTTGCTCCCTCAATTGCTCCAAGACGGAATCGCGTAGCTTTGGATCCAAGTTGAATTGTTCCTGTCCAACAAATACAATGTTAGTTGCGAATAAATATAAATATAAATATAAATATAAAATGAAATTGAAATTGAAATTGAAATATTCATATTCATATAAATATAAATATATTACATGTAGTGCTGCCCAAACAGCTAACTTGAGCTCATATGACACCTCCTTCCAACTCATAAACCCCGGGTCGATGACCGTCTTTAGCAGCTCGAGGGATCTCGCTAATAGCTCCAATTTGTTCTCGATGGTAATCCCAAATTTTCCATATTTGGGGAGCCTAGGGGCCGAGGATCCCTCGTCGCCTCCGCTACCACCGAGCCCATACGACATCATCATAAACAACATCATCATCTTCGCCTTAAGACCTGAAGGAAACATTTGCCGTAAAAAAATGTTATTAATACAGATAAAAAAAATGTTATTAGTACACAGACACACACCCCTACCCCATCCCCATCCCCACCACACACACGCACACGTACACGTACACGTACACCCCCCCACCACCACACCCCCTGCCCCCCTCCCCCACCACACACCACCACACACATACACACACATATACACATACACACATAAATATGTCTAAATTAGTTGAAAACATCTAACGTGGAATAGATGTAAAGCATGGAATTATTATTATATAAATTATATATGCACAGAATAGATGTAAATCATGTAAAGCATGGAATTATTAGTACACATAGACACACACCCCTACCCCACCCCCCATCCCTGCCCCCACCCCCTCCCCCCCTCACCCCACCCCCACCACACACACGCACACGTACACATACCTGTACACCCCACCCCCACCATCACCCCCTGCCCCCCTCCCCCACCACACACATATATACACATACACACATAAATATGTCTAAATTAGTTGAAAACATCTAACATGGAATAGATGTAAAGCATGGAATTATTATTATATATATTATATGTGCCGGAATAGATGTAAAGCATGGAATAGATGATATATATTATGTCTGTTCGAATGCCTCAAAATAAAAAATTCCAAAATTATTTTTAAAACTTGTTCCTAGATCCCAATACTTCAAAAGGTAAATACACAACTCAAAAAAAATCTTCAATACTTCAAAAGGTTTTTAAAACATATTTTATGAAAAAATTCTCTCAATTTAAAAAACATCTTAGTGTGTGCAATTAGCCAATATTATATCAATCTTCTCGAAAGGATATATCAATCTTTAGTCTTTAAGGTTCATTTGACCTAAACTATAGATTGTGTCTCACTCATAACGAACCAAGTCTATTTAACTTAGTAGACTCAAACGTTTTGATACATGAGAGAGCCAATTTATATATAATACAAATGTTTACATTTTTAGTAAGACTTTTGCCAACATTGAGTGAACAATAATGGTTATTTGGCTTTTGTTTGTTAAATACTAATCTACTAAGAATTTGACGACATCCACGATGAAAAAAATTGGTAGGAGAAAAATGCTACCAATTTAATGTTTTAATGGTGAAAGAAAGTTCAAAATAACCTGCATTATTAAAAAATAAATATCTTTCAACAGAAAGAATGCATTGATTTCTTTAACTCCAAGAATAAAAATTCTAGAGTCACTTAGAAATAAAATCACAACGAATTATTTTTATCTTTAACCATAGTCAAAATATCGTAATCTTCCCCTTCAAATTAAAATTAGACACAAATTAATCTAAATTAGCTACAACATATTAACATGTGAATTGTCTAATTCGAATGAAAATGAGTTAATCTTTATATACATAATCATCAATATTAATCTAAATTAGCTTATACTCATACAAGGCTAATATTATATACATTATCATCAGTGTTTTGCCTCTAATATAACAACCCCTATTTTCCACATACTCACCCACCACATACACACACACACACACACACACACACACACACACACACATATATATATATATATATATACACACACACATATATATACACACAAACATATATATAAATGGAAGAGAGAGAGAGAGAGATAGAAATTAACCTAAATCTAGAGAAAGAGAGAGAGAGCAGCATAGAGAGAGAGAGAGAGAGAGAGAGAGAGAGAGAGAGATGTAAAAAGGAGGGAACGACGGGGGGGGGGGGGGGGGGGGAAGAAGGGGAAAGGGTTTTTGCTGAAGAAGTTGTCACGATCGTGTCAAGGTCCTTGACCGTGACAATTCTTTGTCATGGTCGTGTCAAGGTCAATGACCGTGACACAAAACGCGTGTTTTTTGTCACGGTCAATGACCTTGACAAGGGTGGCCGGCTGAAAGGTGATAATTTTGTCATTTTGGTGTAGTGACGAGTTGATGCCAATTTATCCTTTAGATCATCAAAAGCTAACAGATAATGGTCACTCCAAACAAATGGTACTCCTTTGCGAGTCAGGTTTGTCAACGGACCCACAATTTTTGAGAACCCTTAATGAAACGATGATAGTATCCGACTAACCCTAGAAAATTTTAAACCTCGATCGGTGTCATGGGTTGTCCCCACTCCCTCATCATCAATACCTTACTTGGATCAACAACAATGCCCCTGTCGGACACAATGTGGCCTACAATTGTACCCCATGTAGCCAAAATTCGCACTTATCAAATTTGGTGTACAACTGATAATCCCGTAGCGTCTGTAGAACCATACGCAGATTCTCTAAGTGTTCATCCTATGAATGAGAGTAAACTAGAATATCGTCTATGAATATAATCATAAATGGGTCAAGGAACTCTCTGAAAACCTGATTTATAAGATCCATGAATACTGTCGGCACATTGGTGAGCCCAAACGGCATCACCCTAAACTCGTACGATCCATACCGTGTCAGAAAAGCGTTATTAGGAATGTCCTCCTAGTAAATGTGCAATTGATGACACCTCGATCTCAGATTTATCCTGGAGAAGTAAGTTTCTACCCTCAGCTGGTTAAACAGGTCATCGATTCGAGGCAGTGGATATTTATTCTGTATCGTGACCTTATTCAGCTCCATGTAATCAACACACAGGCGAAGCAATCCATCCCTCTTCTTTACGAATAACATCGGCTTACCCCACGACGATGTACTATGTCAAATAAAAGCCTTCCCCAGAAGTTGTTGAATTTTCTCCCTCAACTCATCTTTGAAGGAGCTATACGATGAGGCACTCGGGCAATCGGTCTCACATTTAGTGCTAGGTCAATGACAAATTCAATCTCCCGACCGGGTGGCAACCCGGGTATGTCCTGGAATACATCCTCTAACTCCCTAGCGACTGGAATTGAGTCCAAAGAGATAACCACCTCCTGTGAGTTCCCCTCCTCAATATAATATAAGTGTGTGTGTGACCCTACCTTGGGAAGGGGCATCGCCACTAGGAACATTTCCTATCCCGAAATGGAAACTACAATGGTCGTCCCATAGTAATCTATCATCGCCCTATATCCTGCCAACCAATCCATACCCAAGATGACATCATACCCCTCAATATCTAAAACATGAAGGCCTGCTGCTAAACTCAGTCTCCTAACAATGATGTCTACACCCCTAAAAATCGAGTGTATAAGCGACCCACTACCCAACGGTGACTCTACACACATAAGGAGATTATCGGTTGTCTCTAATAAACCGACGGCCTGTGAAAATCTAGTAGAAATAAAGGAGTGTGATGCCCCCGTATCAAATAGAATCCTATCCTTAAGCCCATGAATAGGAAATGTACCCTCGACTACTGGCGGCGCCTATGGTGCTGGCGGTATGGTTGTGTTTCTAAGGTTATCCACACGTCCATACTATAACTGCCCTTACTACTGCGAGGATGTTGGAGCTGGTGTTGCAGGAGATAACAATGCCCGCTTCCCCTATTGGGCACCCTGTTACTGTTCTCGATCATACTGTGGGCAACCTTTCTTCTTGTGTCCCGTATGCCCGCACACAAAGCAATGCCCTGGGAAGTCCCCCTGCCTCTGGCCCTGGCGACCCTGTCGAGGCTGATCCTGTTGTTAGCCCTGATGGCCTCAACCCTGTTGGCCTCCCTCGTTCTTACTTTGGCCCTAGTATCCCTGGGGAACATGTTGCTGCTGCTAAGGGCCCTGTCGAAAACCTTGATCCTCAGGTCGGTAACCTTCTGGTCAAAATCTCTTCGCCTGATCCCCCTGACGGGAATCTTGTCCCTGATGTCTCACCACCTGCTGCTGTGGTGCCCCACTGGGACCTTTACCTCCTGACCTGCCTAGCTGTCTAGGCTCACTCGCTTTCTTGTTTCCTTTCAGATAGAAGTTATGTTCTTGGCAGTGTAAAAGTGTAGCATTGACAACTTCTGTATAAGTCTTCAATGTTAGGTTGCCAATTAAATGTTGCCTGATCCTCCAGTCTAGCCCGTCCATAAACCTCAGTTTCTTCTTATCTTCACTTTTCACCTCGTCTGGCACAAAGTTAGCGAAATGGGTGAACTCCTCCTTCTACTTTGCCACTGAACGATCACCCTGAGTCATCTCAATGAACTTCCTCCTCATCTCTTCCTGAACAACTGATGGGAAGTATTTATGGTTGAACCGGCTCCCAAAACTCCTCAATAGGCATAGTGTACCTCTCCTTTGAGGTGGTAACATACTTTCACCACTGCAAGGCATCTCCCACGAGCTTGAACGCTGGTAACATTTATTTCTGAGTGTCGTTGCACTCAATCATCCGAAGATGGCATTATAGGTCCTTCTTCCACTGGCACGCTACAATCACATCTAAGCTCCCTTGGAACTTCGGTGGGTGGCCTTTCTGGAAAGTCTCCCTAACCCACTTCCAAGTAGAATGCCCCGACTGGGACTGGATAATTGGTGCCACTCGCGGATGTGGTTGTCCTTGAGGGAAGTGTTATGCTAGTCATAGATGTGTTGACTTCATGTGCTATTATCTCGGCTACCTTTGCAGCTGTCATCGTCCCCTTTTGCGGCTATGGCTGTGGTACTTGCGGCTCCTACTGAGCCTCTCTCTCCTCGGCTCTCCTCGTTGCTCTAAATGGTCTCCCTCTCTTGCGTGGCATATGAAACCAAATCGAGTTTGTATGAGTTCATAGTCAATAAAAAATTAAGTAGCAGAAGTATGATATCTCAAACACGTAAACTTGAATCCAACAGTCCTAATAATAAGGCTCTATATCAAAGGACGCTACACAAAAATTGTAGTAAGCCGTACAGATCCTATAAACACTAGAACCTGATGCTCTGATACCATCTTTGACTACTCGTCTCATTTAATCACGGGTGATCAATCCTTTACTAAAATAAACAAGAATCTTATTTGGTTCATTCTTAGCATCATTGTCGAAATTTTTTTAAATTACTAACCACCTATGTTGAATTAAATAGATGCCAAAATTTTATCTTTCATTGACAAAAATCAACATGCGAAAGTAAAACAATTTAAAGCATTCACATAATAAAATAGCAGTCCGAACATCACCAGATATAACATAAATAAATGCCGAATAAACCATCGGCTCCAGGTCCTATATCCAAACCATGAGTCTACTAAAACGAAACTGAAACTAAATACGTAGTCTAATAAAATGAAACTGAATAAAAGTACTATCTAAAGGGGAAACATTCCCAAGTGAAATACTGAATCAAAATCCTAATCTATGAATGAATAACTGAAGCGTTTACACAAAGTCCTGCATGCCACCACAAGTGCTGCAGCGATGCATCCCTGAAATGAATCATCAAGTTGGGCGTTCCTGTGACTGGACACCTAAAATGTTTTTAAAATGTATTTGACACGGGTTAGAGCCCAAAACCTTTGATAACATTTAGCAATCATTTAAATTGCATTATAAAAGCAGTTATTAGATACACACATTAGTTTAGCATACACTCCCTTGAGTTTCTCACCTCTCCACTAAAGTGCACACCTAACGCCTTCTACTTATCCCACCTAACTATGCTACCCAGCGTAACTAGATATAAGTATCTAACTCACAATAGGTTTCATTCCCCCGTATCGCCCATACAGTACGCTACCGTATTACCAATAATTACATTTCTTATATGTTATTATCAACCCATTATTAACATTTCACATATGTTATCATTAAACCATTTAATTAAGTTCTCCACTTAATTTACTTTCTGGATATACACTATTTATCTTTCTACCCTCACACATAAGTTGATTTATCACACAAGCATATATATATATACACTACGGCATCTCCCGAACTGACTACCGCGATGCATTGCATACTCAGTTATCAAGTTCATGTACCTCACGTACTAAATCAGGGAATACTGATTCCGAGTGACCCTCAAATCATAAATCAAAATCACACATATTGGAGGCGAACATAGTTCTAAGTCTTTGGGCTACCCATATACCTAACATACCCAAATGACTTACTTGTATCATTATTATGCTCTGATAATGATCCACTATAAGTATTATGTTCTAGGGCACACAACCAAACCTCCTTAAAATCGCCAAGGTGGGATCGCCCACTGCGCGGGACCTCCGTGATAACAGGCAGCTTAGGTATGCTAACACATAATACAAATCATATAATAAGCATTCACACCACCTCTCTCTCTCTCTCTCTCTCTCTCTATATATATATATATATATATATATATATATATATATATATATATATTCAATATAGGTATACACATCACCCATAACAATAGTCCGTATGTCGTATGTATCTCTCGAATACTTATCGTACTATTAATTCACAATTATAACTCCTTATTGTATTTTCTCGAGTATTATTCTTTACCCGAAGGGTCCTCTCATCTCTGAAGATAGTTGTAACCCTAGACTCACTCTCAAAATGGCTGATATAACACTTCAAATTTCGGAGGCCTTTCTACCCTAGTCTCCCAATTAATCGAAACGCCCTCACATGGTGTCAGGGTGGTCTAAAATAGGCCCGGAACCCAAACAATACAACCGGGTATAATATTCTGACTATTTTGACCCTTACAGAATCAATTGTGACCTTAAAATTGTCATCCGAGCCACGCTATAATAAATCCCTATCCCAACCTCATATAGTCTACACGCGACACCCGATTGAGATATAACACCGTCACATCACTATCACTCGCTATGACGTAAAATAATTATTTACTATTTACTTAGTAATTTCTATCCATAAACATTAATTATTATCTCTCCCGATTAATATTTTAATCAATACATACTATTTAATTCAATTAAATTATGGCACACATGTAATTTAAAATAACATAATTAATTAAGTTGTAAATTCTCAGAAATACAGGGTGTTACACTGTCTTCTCGTTTGTAATGCCTCAATCATCAAAATGACATGTTTGGCCATAGTCCAGACAAAAACGTCACGTTTGGGGGAGCCTTAGCCTTCCATATTTGCTTCCATGGGAAATTAACTCTTTGGTTCCCCTTTACTCTCAGTATGGAATAATAGCCACTCACAGTGAAAACTCCTTTTCCTCCAACTTGACATCTAACTTCATCCGCCCCCTCATCGGTCGAGGGGCCAACTCCAACCAATCAAAAAAAGCCTCGGCCTCCTCCAGCTCCCAATCCCATAATCGCCTTCGAAAATTAGGGTTCCATAACACATGATCGTCATCCGTCATTGTGTGATCCACCACTAAACCATCTTTATTTGTTCCAAGGTTGAAGGTACTTGGGAACTGTTCTTGAAGCGACCCATTCTTTCCCCATCTGTCCTTCCCAAACCTAATCCGGTCTCCCCTCCTTAACTGAAACTCTGTGACCTTTAAAAAGTCAGTCGAGTCCTTCAAAATGTACTTCCATAGTCCTACCCCCGTGAGAATATCGCCTGAATTTTGGACCCCACCCGAGTTGCGTGCCCCCTATCATCCACAATTCTTCTCCATAACCTATCCTCCTCTCGGGGAAATATGCACAGCTACTTGCCTAAAAGTGCTTTGTTAAAACACTCTAGGTTCTTTATCCCCGCACCCCCATCATTAATAGGTTTGCAAACATCCTCCCACCCCACAAGGCTATATTTTAAAGTATCCTCGTTACCTCTCCACAAAAAGTCTCTCATCATCTTCTCCATTTTTTTGCGAACGGAGCAAAGTAATGATAAAATAGACACGGTAATGTTTTCTATGACTACTTTTATGATTATCACGTTGTTCGAGGCTACTGAATCTTTTATCGACTGCTCACCCTAAACATTCATTGAAAAAAATGGTTTTTTTCTCTCATTTTATAAAGGTCAACATCATACTTTTCATAACTATACCTTCATTTGTGATACAAGAAAATAGTCGCTCACAACATTATTGTCAACTTTATCTGTGCAGTGGAAAAGAGTTCAACTTCTTCATCAAATGCAAGAAATTAACTGACATTGCCGAAGCACATGTCAATTCGTTGCACTCCAAGTTCAGGAGGTGGCATCCAATTTTGAGAGAAATAATGGTAGAAAACTTAATAAATTTGAATTTTCACTTATTTTCTTACTACTACAACTACTTTCCACTTCAGTAGCAATGAAACATTTCCTCATAAACATATTGTTCTACATAAAGTTGATGTTTCTGTTTTGAGTACTTTATATGGGATTTTGGTGTGATATCACTATTATCTTCCAAAACTATAATGTCCAAGTGCTGTCATTTATCATTTGGTTGCTTATTCAATCTGTTTCTATTTATTAATATATTTTCACAGTTTAGGTCTTTGAGTTCCAATTAACATTTGAGTCCACGATAAATAATATTATAATGACCATCTAACAAGGTTAAGCAAAATGGTACCACGTGCGTGTGCACCTCCTATTACTATAAAAAAATGATAAACTTACCGAAAAATGTATATATATATAATTTATCATAATGTGCTTTAAAGATATTGTGCCATCGTGTGGATTAGGGGTGGCCATAGGCCCGAGGCCCGCCAAGCCCGCCCAGCCCGTCCAATAAAAAAATAGGGCTTGGGTAAGGTGACTAAGCCATGTTGTCTATCTTAAGTCCAACTAGCAGTGATATTATCAGGATTCCATTAGAATATTTATCGTTATCTGCTAGTTAATTTTTAAGCTTAGATAATCATCTTATGAAGAAAATAAACTCTCGCATCATACTGAGACAAACTAAAGCTGGATTCGAGTTCCCTCTGGTAATGGTCCTTCAACTCCCCGATCCCATGTGGGCATGAAAAACGTTGCTGCTGAGATACCTATTTCCAAGATTGACGCTTGTTGCTGCTGACTCCTGTCAATCAGGGTCATGTGTTTGAGTAAATTTTAGACTAATTCTAAACGTGCCGCCAATTTGAACCGCTTGGAACCGTATCTTTTTTTCTTTTCTTTCTTCCTTTGTTTTTTCAAGTTTCTTATACTTTCGTTTTTATATAAATTATATATAAAAAAATAGTTTTTCTATTATTATAAAAGAACAGTCTTTTTTAAATTAAAAAGAAATAGTTTTTCTATTAATTAAAAAAAACAACTTTTTTAATTAAAACTTGACAATTTTTTATTAATTTTTTTTCACAAATAAAAATAAACTATGTTTATTGACATGATGATATTGTGATTGATTACTGTCCCGGCGCGAACCCGAATTTCAGGTCCCACATCATTTGTAGAATGTAGATCCGCGCCAGCGGCACTAATTAATCACAATACTTTTTCAATAATTAAAAAAATTGTTTTATAAAATTTTTTATTAATAAACGTAGTTTTTTTTTATTTATGAAAAAAATATTTTTTTATATTAATTAAAAGATGTTTAATTTTAATTAAAAAAATTATATTAATAGGAAAACTGTTTTTTTAATATAAAAAATAGTTTTTTTTTATATAAAAAGCTGTTTTTATATCAATAAAAGTATAAAAAAAAAAGGAAAAAAAAAAGACAAAATGCGGTCGTCGGGCAGGCTATTAGGCGGTTCCCCTAGAATCTCTCTAAATTTTATACGTTTTTTAGGAACGACATTTATGTTTTGTCCTCGTCATTGTTAGAATCCAAGGAACAACATTTATGTTTTATAGGTCAGGATTTATGTTTTATAGGTTGTTGATGCTGACTTTGTGACGTTAATCGTGTCACGTTAACCTTGTGATTTTGTCCATCGTGGGTAGTGAATATTTGAGGGTTCGTAGAAGGGTGGTGATATTTTCGTTCCAAAAATGTGTTTCAAAATAGAGAAAATTATATTTAAGTCTCATTTGTCAGGTCAACATACATATAAGTTCTATTGACTTTTCAATAACCATATAGGTCCTATTCTAACTTTTTAGGGAATTTTTTTCACAATTTTACCCTTTTTAAAACCAATCATCGGTAACTTCCTTTACGAAGTTACATAAGTTGTTGAACTTTTTTTCATCTTAAAATGATCGTAACTTTTGATTCACAAATCTGTTTTTCACAAAATTACTATTTTTGAAATCTGCTCGACGAGATCTATCAAACAAGATCTATGAAGCCTATAAAATTTCAAAGAAAAAAATTACACAAACAGTAAACTTTACTGTATGCACTAGGATATGAAATAGCTTTATATATGTGGCATTTTCATAAACAGACAGTAACATTTACTGTGGTAATATTACGCAGTATATATATATATATATATATATATATCCGGTTGATCCAAATTCCATTTTTTCAAAATTATCTTATATTTAAAGGTCCACACTAACGGCATCCAATCCTTACCTCCATTGTTGAAAATTCAACGACCTTCATCAGAGTTTCGATTTGGGGTGGGTAGTGGTGGCATGTGGTGCCGCTGGCGCGGACCTTTGAAAATAAGATACTTTTGAATAAATGGGTTATGGATCCCCCGGAGTGGCATGGGGAGCCGGTGGCGCGGTCCTTAAAAAATAAGAGACTATTGAATAAATGTAATTTGGATCCTCCGGAGCACTGATTTGGGGTGAGTAGGTGTGTCATTAGGTACCGGTGGCGCAGACCTTAAAAAATAGGCGCATATATATATATATACACACACACACACACACACGGTAGATCCCAACCTCTTTTTTTTTTCAAAATTGTCATATTTTTAAAGGTTTGCGCTAGCGACATTCAATCCCCACCACTGCCCACCCCGATTGTCGGAGCTTCAACGACGTTCATCAGAGATTTGAGGTGGGTAGTAGTGGCATAGGGTGCCGTTAGCGCGGACCTCTAAAATTAAGGGAATATTACATAAATGGGGTTTGGATCCACCGGAGCTCCGGTTTGGGGTGAGTTGGGGTGTCATTGGGTTAGGTTTATATCTGTAATATTTTCACAAATATTAATATTTATTGTGTTCATATATATATATATATATATATATATATATATATATACGGTGGATCAAAACCTCCTTTTTCTGATATGATCTTATTATTAACGGTTCGCGCTAGCGGCATCCAATCCCCACCACCACCCACTCCCATTGTCAGAGCTCCAACAACCTTGATCAGAACTCTGATTTGAGATGGCATGGGATGCCGATGTAACATTTTTACAAACAGAAATATTTATTATTTGTGAAAATATTAAAAATATAAACCTAACCCAACGCTACCCCTACTCACCCCAAATTGGAGCTCCGGTGGATCCAAACCCCATTTATCCAATATTCCCTTATTTCATAAGGTCCACGCCAGCGGCACCCCATGTCACCCCAAATCAGAGCTCTGATGAAGGTTGTTGGAGCTCCGACAATGGTGGTGGAGATTAGATGCCGCTAGCGTGGACCGTTAAAAGTATGACAATATCATCAAAAATAGGTTTAGATTCACTGTTCGTATATATACTGTCTTATAAAATAGTAAATGTTACTATTTATGAAAAGGTTACAAATATAAATATAACCCAATGCCAACCCTACTCACCCCAAATCGAAGCTCCGGTGGATCTAAATCTCATTTATTCAATATTCTCTTATTTCCTAAGGTTCGTACCAGCGGCACCCCATATCACCCCAAATCAAAGCTCTGATGGAGGTTGTTGTAGCGCCAAAAAAGGGGGTGGGTGGGAGTGGAGATTGGATGCCGCACGCGCGGACCATTAAAAATAAGACAATATCAGGAAAAACAGATTTGGATCAACCATATATATATATATACTGTGTTATAACACAATAAATGGTGTTGGTTATGAAAATGTTACAGATATAAACCTAACCCAATGCCAACCCTACGCACCCCAAACTGGAGCTCCAGTGGATTCAAACTCCATTTATCCAATATTCTCTTATTTCCTAAAGTCCGCGTCAGTGGCACCCCATGTCACCCCAAATCAGAGCTCTGATGAAGGTTGTTGTAGCTCTGACAATGGGGGTGGGGGTGGTGGGGATTGGGTGCCGCTAGCGCGGACCGTTGAGAATAAGATAATATCGGAAAAAAGAGGTTTGGATCCATCGTATATATATATATATATATATATATATATATATATATATATATATATATATATATATATATATATATATATATATATAGACAGTACGTTAACACAATAAATGTTACTGTTTGTGAAAATGTTACAAATATAAACATAACCCAATGTCAGCCCTACCCACCCAAAATCGAAGCTCTGATGAAGGTTGTTGAATAGCGTGGACCTTTAAAAATAAGATAATTTCGAAAAAAATGGTTTGGATCCAGTGTGTATGTGTGTGTGTGTGTGTGTGTGTGTATTCTATAATATTAAAATAGTAAATGTTACTGTTTGTGAAAATGTTACAGATATAAACCTATTTCTCTTTCTGATGCGTACAGTAAAGTTTACTATTTGTGTAATTTTTTTTCTTTGAAATTATATAGGCTTCATGGATCTTATTTGATAGATCTCGTCGAGCAGATTTTAAAAATAGTAATTTTGCGAAAAACGGATATGTCAATTAAAAGTTATGATCATTTGAAGAATAAAAAAAAGTTCAACCACTTATGTTACTTCCTCAAGGAAGTTACGGATGGTTGGTTTAAAAGGGTAAAATTGTGAAAAAAAGTTCCAAAAAATTAGGAGTATGACTTATTTTTAAGAAGAAAACATGGTGGGACTAGAATGTCTAAAAAAAAGTCTAATAGGATCTAAATGAGAATGCCCCTTCAAAATATCGCTTAATTCAAAACTTTATAAAAAATTCGCTTTATATCTTTTTAACATCATAAAAATTATTCGTGAAAATGGATTTCACGACTAATATTAGTCGTGAAAATAAGATGAAGTTCGTTGAAGTTCGTTGGTGGAGGGTGCACTTTTTCACTGGAGGCCTTGAGGGTGGACAACATCCACAAATATAGGTTGAGATATACAGTAAAGGGAGATGTAAAGGAGGTTTTGCTGGTTAAGGGCGAGGTTCTGTGGCTGAGTTCTTATATGTGGTATGTGACCACACATGGGGGAGACTTCTATCAGATGAGACAGTATGCAGTGAGGAAGTAAGTGCTTTCACCTCGTGGAAGGGCGAGAATCCTCTCTTCAACATAGTTATAAGGGGATTTAAGACACGGTTACTTGTTCACATTCCGGAATCTACACCAGGCAGGATGTGGGGTCTAGTGGGAGAGGTGTTCAGAAGATTAGAACCCAGGGTGCTCTGTAAGGATGCTTACGCTGGGATTGTAAACAAGGGTGAGATAAAAGATGGAAGGTCTTATCTACACGCGACAGCGGTGGAGAAATGGCCTGACTCGACCATCAATATCAGTGAAGACTTAACTAATGGGACGGACCTTAGAGTGAAAGATGAGTCATGCAATACTAGAGTGGAGTTCCTCAAAAGAGCATTGGTTGGAAAGATCGGAGGTACTGTTAGCTCTCCACCTGAGTTAGGGGAAGTCATTTCATGGGCGGTAACTCGGTGGAAACCGGTAGGTACGATTGAAGTCAAACTGTTAAAACATTCATTATTTTTGTTTGTTTTTGCATCCAAGGAGGAGGCTGACAGGGTGTTATTGGAAGATTTATATTGTAAGTATGGAGAAGTGCAAGTGGGCTTACAAAGATGGTATCCGGGGGTGGGTTTTAATGTTGATTCCCAGATACTAGGCAATCGATGGATACGTGTGATGGGATTTCCACTTCATCTATGGGGGGATGAAGTATTTAAAGCGATTGGTGAGCGGTGTGGGGGTTTCATCAAAACTGACCATGCCACTTTGTTAAGAAAGGAGCTCCAGTGGGTTAGGTTATTGGTGTAAGGGCGGGATCCCATCCCCCCCCCCCGTAACACCCCGCCCGCCCGGGGAGAGCGAACGAAGCGCTAATGCGATAAAATAAATTCAAATCCATAAGTGACAAGGTATAGAGCATCTAAGTCCCACAATACAATAATAGGAATCCACTAATCTCAAATCTCTTCAATTACAACAAGTCTCTCGAATTAAAATTACAACAACTAACTCGAAAATAAAATACAAATCTCCAAAGCTCTATACATCAAAATAATACAAATCTTTCCCAAACAATCCTCGCTAAAATCAATCTCCATAGCGCCCCAAAATCTACGCTAACCTGCCACTAAAAGAAAATATGGGGAAGTACACAATACGACAAGAAAGATGCTCAACAAATATATGTTAGCGATGAATAAAGCGTAACAACACGAGTACGAATATTCAAATCAAAATGCAAATCTCAATAGCATTTTATCATTATAATTTTTCAACAACACATCAATGGGTCACCAGGCCTCACCACATCCGTATATACTTTATCAAGCCATAGCCCGGGAAACAGGAATTTTGGCGGGTGCCTAACATCCGTGCCATATTAAAATCTCATGACAACGTGTTCAATAATAATATAATGATACCACATGAATCAAAATAATTTCAACAATTATTTTCCATATTTCAATGAATTTATCAATTCAAATATGAGTTCAATTAACAAGAATTCAAAGAGAATGACACTCACGAGATTTAAGGAGCATATTGTGTAAAACCCCATACCTCAAGCCATGATGAGAAATCAACGATCACATCCTCAAGATCAACACAAAAGATCTACAAAAGATCCTCCAAGAACCTCCAACAAAATAGCCCTAAGAACACCTCTAATCTAAGGTTGGAACTCACAAATCTCAAGGGCTAATGTGTATATAAAAAGAATAGGAATATAAAATATATTTGCTACCAAAATTTGTGCCAAAAGTATGTTAAAAGGGTTGCCCATGACTTCCTTTTATAATGCAAAGAAATGAACAGTTGGAATCCAAAAGACTCTTTAAATAAGGCAAAGAAATGAAGAGTTGGAAGTCAAAACAACTCCAAGAGTTAAAAACATTTAAAAATCATTTTAAAATCCGTTTTAACTCCGTTTTCGAAACCGTTTGAAATTCTCACCTTTAAAAATAATAACCAACATATTTGAGCAATAAAAATAATTTTATCAAAAACTTTATTTTCCTCCATTTTCCAGAAATTAATTAAAATAGCCCAAAATTACGCGGGTTGTTACACCCCCCCCCCCCCCCCCACATTAAAGTAGGGGTGGGAGGTTGGGTGTATGAAGTAAAAATATGGTATGAGTTACAGGTGTGTTTGAAGGTGGAGTTTGGTTCACAATCCCATAAGGTGGTGGAGAAGACACGCATAGAGGTCCGCCCAAATCTGTGCTCGGATATGGCTCCGGTGGAGAGACTGGGCTTGGCAGCCATACAGGGTGAGAATGACGGAGGTAGCATGGGTGAGTATATAGTTGAAGACTGCGAGGAAGATTACCAGAATAATGCACCGGAGAGAGGAACAAGGAAGGTGGAGCTAACGGCGGCAAAAGTCGTAGCTAAACGGGACGGTAACGAAGGTAGCAGGCCTGCACAGGGCAGACCCAAAATGGCGAGGTCGATAGAAGAGAACATGGCTTCAAACGCTGACGGTAACGAAGGTGACAGAACGGCGCAAGGCGAGACGAAAACGGTGCTGATGACAGAAGGCGAAAGTCATGTATGGGCGAATGGGACCAGCAACAACTCAGAAGTTACGTGCGCTTGCTTGTCGGGTATGGAGGAGGCTTTGGAATTTAATAAAAATAAAGATAATGCAAAAGGGTCTACAAAGGGAAGAGAACCTGGTGTCTGTGGTTTTGTGGTTAGTAATGAGGTTGGGACAAAAGTTATTGTAAGTGCTCCGCTTTACAAAGACAGTGCAGGTAAAAAAAATGAGAGTTTTTTTAAAGTAATAAGGGGGATTTTGAGGAGGCAAAGGTGTTAGACAAAGCAGGTAGGCGTGATGGCATGGGGGACAAGTGGGAATATTTAATGGAATCTCAACTTAAAAAACGTGAGGAGAAAATCAGTGTAAAAAATATTCAAGCAGCGCAGACGCTGGGGATGTTGGTCGCATGGGAGTGGGTCCAGGTGTGGGAGAAGACACGCATCAGTTGGGGTGTAAGGATGGGAAGTGTGGGAATGCACTTTATGGGGGAAAGAGGAGGCATGCTACGCATGTTAGGGGTTATCATTTTGAGAGCTTAAATAATGTGCAAGAGAATATTCCTACAGAGGACAAGAGGATTGTGCCAACTTTATGGGAGTTAGAAAAAGCAGATGGGCAACAAATAGTAACGGCAGAAAGTGCTGAAGGAATCCTCAGTCCTGATCCCAATGTTTTTTTCGTGGGGGATAACGGGCCAGATATTAGTGAAGAGGGGAATTTTATTCCAGCTAATACGGGTCAAAAATTAAATGAGAGAGATAAAAGAGAAGTAATAAGGCGGTTACCCAAACAAAAAAAGGGGACAGAAGGGGAATTTGAAAATAAGCGAGGGAAGAAAGATGTATTTATTGGCAATACTATGTTACGTCTCAAAAATCTCAAAACCTTCAGAAAGACGGGAAAGCAAGGTAATAAGAAGAAAGCTATGGGAAAAAAGAGGGACGGGGGACAAGTACATCCCTCGGGTAATCCCGAAAGGGATCAAGAAGATCAGCAAATGAACTTACATTCAGAAAATAGCGGTAAGACTATATTGGTGGCTAGTGAGATTACGTCTCTTAGGGGACATGAGCTAGGGGGAAGATGTACACATGTCGAGGCTTTAAGGGATTCAAAGCTTTGGGTGGAATTGGAAATACTAAGACAAGATGAGTTAGATGGGGGCAGTGAGGAAAAAGGGTGGGACGATGACCCGATAGGGTGGAGGGAGGATCTGTTAGGTTCCTTTATCGAAGATGTGGGAGTAGAGTTTGAGGAATATAAGCATGGGGTGTGGGATCTATTCGAAAAAATCAATAGTTTGGTAAAGGGGAGAGGGAGAGTGGGCGGGGAAATTGGGAGGAAGGGGAGTATTATTTAGGTGTTGACTAAATGAAATTACGAAAAATATCGTGGAATGTGAGGGGTTTGAATGACACCAATAAAAGGAGTATTGTTGGTGGGGCCATTTCTAGGTGGAAACCAGATATCTTGTGTTTACAAGAGACCAAGATGAGCTATATGGATTATTGTAGCATTAGATCTTTTTGGGGAGGGAAGGGGACCAAGTGGGTTAGTTTGGATGTTGTGGGAGCTTCAGGAGGGGTGGTTATTTTGTGGAATCCGGTAGTGGTTGAATTAATGGGGAACTTGGTAGGTTCGTAGTCTTTATCTTGTTTATTTAAAAATACGAAGGATGGATTTATGTGGAGTTTTTAGGGGATATACGGTCCAGTTGAAGATTTGAGTCGATGGGAGTTGTGGGAGGAGTTAGCAGGAGTGAGCAGGGTTTGGGATGTTCCAGTCTGAATGGGAGGAGATTTCAACGTGGTTCGATTCGGAGTTGAGAAGAGTAGCGGTGGAACAATCTGCAGGTACATGAGAGATTTCTCAAATTTTATTGACGAGATGGAGTTGATTGATATGCCTCTGGAAGGGGGATTGTACACTTGGACCAGTGGTAGGGATACGTCGTCGATGTCACGTCTGGATCGATTCCTTATTTCTCAGAGTTGGGAGGAACACTTTCCTGGGGTTACTCAATCTTGCCTTCCTAGGGTCACCTCCGATCATTGCCCGATCCTATTAGAATGTGGAGGGTGGAGGGAAGGTAAGATTGCATTCAGGTTTGAGAACATGTGGCTCAAGGAGTCGGGTTTTACCGATAGAGTCAGAGTTTGGTGGTCAGAGTATGAGGTAGAAGGAAATGCCAGCTTTAGGTTGGCTACTAAATTGGGTTTGCTCAAAATTGATATTCTCAGTTGGAACAGAGAGGTGTTCGGTAATATCCGCCTCGTGACTACGAGTCACATGGAGGAGATTAGGAGGTTAGATGAGAAAGAAGGGAGAGAGGGGATATTGGAGGAGGAGAGGAGAGGGAGGGATACCAGAAGAGTAGAAATAGGGAAAAGGTTAGTTCAGGAAGAGATTAGTTGGAGACAGAAGTCGAGGGCACTATGGTTGAAGGAAGGGGATTCAAATACAAAGTTCTTTCATTCAGTGGCCAATTCTCACAGGAGGGGTAATCACATTGGGAAAATAGCGGTGAGAGGAGAGGTGTTTGAAGAAGAGAGAGAGGCCATGGGGGCTATTGCTCAGTATTATGAGGAGATATTCAAGGAAGAGGAAGAATAGCGTCCCACCCTTAATGGGGATGATTTCATGAGTATTTCGACCAGTGAGTTTGAAGATATCGAGTCCCAGTTCACCGAAGAGGAAGTGTTGCTAGTTCTCAAGTCGATGGCCGGGGATAAAGCTCCGGGTCCGGATGGGTTCACAATGGCTTTTTTCAGCACTTTTGGATGGTTATCAAGACGGATGTGATGGCCTTCTTTGACGAATTCCATGATCATGGTTACTTTATTCCTAGGATGAATGCTACCTTCATTACCTTGATATCTAGGAAGGGTGGCTCGTTTGATATCAAGGACTTCAGACCGATCAGCCTGATTGGGAGTGTGTACAAGCTCCTAGCTAAAGTTTTGTTGGTACGGCTCAGGAAGGTCATTGACCCTTTGATTTCGAAGTCTCAAAATGCTTTCGTGGGGGGAAGGCCGATTCTTAACGCTGTCTTCGTGGCCAACGAGTGCGTGGAGGCTAGGTTGAGGAGTGGGAACACTGGCATGGCTTGCAAGCTCGACATTGAGAAGGCGTATGATCACGTTAACTAGAAGTTACTTCTTTACTTATTAAGGAGGATGGGCTTTGGGGATCGTTGGTGCCGGTGGATTAAGAGGTGTGTCTCTACAATTAGATTTTCGGTGTTGATTAATGGGGTGCCTGAAGGTTTTTTCCCAAGATCTAGGGGTCTACGGCAAGGATATCCTTTGTTCCCATTTTTATTTATCTTGGTTATGGAAGCATTTAGCAAGATGATGGGGTGGATGATTGCGACTGGGTGGATCAGAGGCTTTGGTTTTGGGTCACCGAATAATGAGGAGGTAATGGTATCACATCTTCTATTTGCTGATGATGCTATTATATTTTGTGACACTGATCGTAGGCAAATGCGTGCTCTGAAGTTACTTTTGATTTTCTTTGAGGCGGTGTCTGGGCTTCGGATCAATGCGAGGAAATGCGAGTTAATCCCGATTGGGGAAGTGGAGGAAGTGGAGGGCCTAGCAGGTGTTCTTTGTGGTAGAGTAGGGACCTTCCCAAATACATATCTCAATTTGCCTCTGGGAGCTAAGTACAAGTCTAAGGCAATCTGGGATTCGGTTTTAGAAAAAATGAGAAGGAGGTTATCCGGGTGGAAAAATGGGTTCCTATCGAAAGGAGGAAGGATTACTCTCATCAAGAGCTGCTTGTCTAGTCTGCCAACGTACTACATGTCCATCTTTCCTTTTCCCGCTAATGTTCGTAAAAAAATGGAGAATCTCATGAGAGATTTCCTGTGAAGAGGTACTGAAGCTGATTTCAAGCATAGTCTGGTAGGTTGGGAGGAGGTATGCAAGCCTATTAAATAACGGGGGGGGGGGGGGGGGGGTGAGGAACTTGGGTATTTTCAATCGAGCTCTGTAAGGGAAGTGGCTTTGGCGTTTCCCTAGGGAGGTTACTAGATTATGGAGAAGGGTTGTTGACGCGAGGTGGGGTTCTTCTTAGATGGGGTGGAGGCCGATAGTGGGGTCTGGTGCCCATGGAGTGGGTTTGTGGAAGCACATTGCTAAGGAGTGGGTGGATTACTCTAGGAAAACCGAGTTTCTTCTAGGGAAAGGGGATAAGATAATATTCTGGAAAGACAAATGGGATGAGAACGGATCCATTCAGGATCTATTTCCCAGGATATTTAATCTAGGAGTGAATCAAGATAGTATGGTGGTTGATCATGTTAACTCCATCAATGGTGGAGCCGTGTGGCGTCCTCAGCTCAGGAGAAGGCTCTGGGACTGGGAACTTCAGGAAGCAGACTTGTTCTTTGACTGGCTGAGTATGACTCCCCGTCCGACGGTCAGGGAAGATACTTTGAGGTGGAAGGGAGGTGGATCTGGGGTATTCTCGGTCCATAGCTATTATGAGACTTTGAGGGGCGGGGCCCGCAGGGGAAGTTTCCCGTGGAAGAATATTTGGAACGTTATGGCGCCGCCGAAGGTCAGATTCTTTATTTGGACGGCATCGAGGCCATTTTGACGATGGAAGGGTTACAGAAGAGAAGATACCGTCTGGCTAGTCGGTGCTGGTTATGCAAAGACGAAGAGGAGAAGACCAATCATATCCTGCTTCATTGCAGGGTGACGAAAGGTTTGTGGGATGTGTTCTTGGCCGTTAGGAGGGCAGTGTGGGTCATGCCAGCATCTGTTAGGGAGCTTCTTGAGACGTGGAACCCACCTAGGGGGTGGTCGGGTGACAAAAGGGTCTGGCGGATGGTCCCCCACTGCATTTTCTGGACAGTCTGGAAGGAGAGGAATGCTCGTTGGTTCGATGGTGTTGAGATGGCGCCATCGAGGCTTCGACATCTGTTTCTGAGTACACTTATTAGTTGGTATAAAGTGAAGATCTTCGTATCTACCGAGGAGTTTCTTGAATTCGTGGGGGATATTCATAATGCATCCTAATCTTCTGTTTTTTTTAGTAGGCATTTGTTAGTTTCTCTGTTAGTATTAGTTTTGTATACATCCTGTATACGGGTTCGCTCCCTCAAGCGTTTTGGTTTTTTATACAATCAGTTAATTATAAAAAAAAAAATAAGTATTACGATTAAAGTTAGCAATAAGAATGAGTAGCACGATCAAAGTTAATAGTAAAGATGGTATCACGGCTAAGATTAGCCTTAAAAAATTACCACGATCTTCATTAACCGTGAAAATGGGTGGAGTAAAAAAAATAACTTTTTTTTTAATGATATTTTGAAGAATTTTTTGGGATGCAAATATCACCGCCCTTTGTAGAGTACCGTACTAAGTTAGTATCCTTCTGTGCGTTATTGCATATATGCATTGCCAATAATACAAGCATTCTTACATGAATAATGTTTTTCGATTTTATTGTTTTGAATCAATATAAATTCGCATAACAATTGAATATAATTTAGTATCTTGTCCTTTGATTTAGGATTAGTGTGATATAGAAGGTTAATATATGTGGGTATATATTAATGGTTGAGATGATTCAGATTAAACTAATAAATAATAAGTTTTATATATAAATAAGGGCAGTAAAAATGTATTAAAATAAATAAAAATATTATTATTTCGGAAAATATTTTGGATGGATCGGATCAGCGTGATATTGGAAAATTCGGATCGAAAATTCGGAATCCATATATGATTTTCAATTCCATTCCAAATTTTTTCAGAAAATTCGGATTCGAAAAATTCGAAAAATTAAAATGGTGCCAAAATAAAAAAAATTCGGATCGAAAAACGAAAAATTCAAAAGTTCGGAAATAACTAACACCCCTAGTTTTGATCTTGCTTAAAGTTTAGAAATCACTATTATCTTCCAAAACTATAATGCTCAAGTGCTGCCATTTATCATTTGGTTGCTTATTCAATCCGTGTCTATATTATTAATATATGTTCACAATTTACGTCTTTCAATTCCAATTAACATTTGAGTCCCCGATAAATAATATTATAATGTCCATCCACAAGATTAAACAAAATGGTACCATGTGCGTGTGCACCTCCTATTACTATAAAGAAATATGAACTTACCAAAAACTGTATATATAATTTACTGAAATGTATTTTAAGAGTATTATATCATAGTGTGAATTCCACCATAATACAAACCCTTAAAACACATTGTATTAAATTGTATATATCTTTTTGGGTAAGAGTAACATTATTGGTTGAGAAGTATGTATTAATTATCTTACTCCCATATTTAAATACTTGTGACTAAGCCATGTTGTGTATCTTAAGTCCAACTAGCAGTGATATTGTCAGGATTCCATTGTAGTGTTTATCGTTATCTGCTAGTTCATTTTTAAGCTGAGATAATCATCTTATGAAGAACCCTAATTAAGAAAATAAGCTTAGATAATCATCTTATGAAGAACCCTAATTAAGAAAATAAACGGTGTTTACGCTCGCATCATATTGAGACCAACTGAAGCTGGATTGGAGTTCCCTCCAGTAATGGGTCCTACAACTCCCATCCGTAATAATCCCATGTGTGTGGGCATGAAAAACGTTGCTGCTAATATATACCTATTTCCAAGCCCGACGCTGTGGCTGCTGACTCCAACATTTATGTTTGAGTAAATTTTATACGTTTTTGAGGAACAACAATTATGTTTTTGAGGAACAGCATTTATGTTTTGTCCTCGTCATTATCAGAATCCAACGAACAGCATTTATGTTTTATACGTTGTTGCTGCTGACTTTGTGACGTTAACCTTGTGATTTTGTCCCTCATGGATTGGGGTGATAATTTTAGAAATTATACGAAAAAACGACACGGAACGATACGAAATTGATCCGAAATTGATACGATATGTCGTATTCGTATCGTATTCTTTTGACACGAAGTCGTGTCGTGTTCGTGTCTGAATTATGAGTCGTGTCGCGTCGTGTTATCGTGTTTTTTAGGCGTGAAATTTAAAAAATTATAGTATTTGTGTCGTGTCGTGTTATTTTTTATTCGGACTGTGTTCGTGTCAACCAATAAAAAATACGAATTCGTATCCGAAAAAACATTATCGTGTCGTGTCGCCCCGAAACACGACCCGTTGATTGGAATTGTCACCCTAATCATGGACGATGAATACTTGAGGGTTCGTAGAAGGGCGATGATATTTGCATTCCAAGAAGGGTTTTCAAAATATCGCTTAATATCTTTTTAACGTTATAAAAATTAATAGTAAAAATGAATTTCACGATTAATATTAATCTTGAAAATAAGTATTACGATCAAGGTTAGTAGTGAAAATAAGTAGTACGATCAAAGTTAACAGTGAAGATTGTATCATGGCTAAGATTGGCCGTAAAAAAATTATCATGATCTCCATTTATCGTGAAAATTGGTGAAGTAAAAAAAACAACTTTTTATTTTGTGATGTTTTGAAGAATTTTTTGGGATGCAAATATCACCACCCTTTGTAGAATACCGTGCTAAGTTAGTATCCTTTCGTGCGTTATTGCATATATGCATTGCCAATAATACAAGCATTCTTACACGAATAATGCTTTTCGGTTTTATTGTTTTGAATCAATCAATGTTGAAGGAAATAAAAGTAGTTAGGCATATTTTGAAATATGTAAAATGAAATTATTTTTCACGTGGAGTAAGATATTTTGTGCCATTATTGCGCCTACATAAAAATACTTGTTCCATTTTTTTTTATATTTGGAAAACTTTATACTACCATTAACTATCTTTGCACATCTAGGGTACCCATAAAGGTTGAGTCTAGTGTATGAACATAATAATATAATAAATTGTGAATCGCAACTAACTCATCCACTTTCTTCTTTCCCTTTTTTATTTATACTAGGTGTGCTCACGTGCAATGCACGAGCAATCGAATCTTATTATTCAATTTAAGCATTAAAAAAGGAAGGTAAAGCCTGTAGTGATATGTAACTATTGCCACAAGTATTCTCAATCACTTGTAAAAGTAAAAAAGTTGCTCTGATGAAAAAAAAAAATATGATTGCCAAGAAAACATAGATTGCAAATAATTTTGATGTGGATTATTTTATGGTAACTAATAAAATGCAAAAGCAATAATTTGTAGTTTTGTCCATGCATTGTTGTTTCGTTATCTCAAAATAGGCCAAAATTTTATATGTCCAAGTTAAAAAATATATGAGACATGGGAAGTTTAGTAATGACGTGGAAAAGACTATAATGAATAAAAGTCATTGTCCAAATGAGTAGAAATATAGTTTTAGCTTGACTGATATCCGAAAAATAAGACATAAACAGTTATTAACAACCAAAAACGCACACTAGAAAAGAAATGTATTTGTTATTTTTTACGTTTACTAGTCAGATTCGTTTCATTAGCCTTTTCTACCTTGTATGCAATAAAATGGCCTAACTTGCAATCCGAAACTCTTATTGTGTTTCATTTCATGTAGAACTTGAATAATTTTTCGATGAAAGAGTATAACCATGGATAGTACGCAAAATGAATCATGCCTTACGGATGAAGTTATATGCTAGTGATAATAGGTATATGAATTCAATCATTGTTGAAGAAATGTTAGATAAGCAAGACCAATTGTTAGTATGAATAATTGTACCTTTTTTTTGGAATCGACCGGTTGCTTGTACTCAAGCTATTGCGAATCCATGCTATTACGAATCTATGTAGATAGATCAATATAACAGATGGAACACAACCTAAGTCTAACAAATTTTAATTGTTCTTAAAATTGTGGAATAAAAAATGGTCTTTAAATAAAGAAAGGTAACAAATAAACGAAACTAAATAAATATAAAATGAAACACACCCTTGCAAGATTAAATGTCTAAAGGTAATAAACATTTGTAGATCTAAATATAACCTAGATGAGAAAGAGTAAAGCTATGTCGACAGAGGGTGTCGACACAGTCCTCTTGACACAGTGAGTTGTCAACTTGCTATTGGATAAAAAAAAACTTTAACCTTATTTAATCTATACCAAGATTCATTCCTAATTTGTGATTAAAAAAAACTATTTTTATACAATTTTTCTAAAAGGACAAAACTGTTTTAAAAAAAAAATTTAATGTACATTTTTTTTATAAAACAGTTTTTTTTATCATCAAAATTAAAAAAAAAAACTGTTTTTATTAAAAAAAATAGTCTTTCTGAAAACAGTTTTTTGTATATATGAAATCAATTTTTTTATATATAAAAATATTTTTTTAGTGCCGCTGGCGCGGATCCACATTCATTAAGAGTTGTGGGTCCGCGCCACTAACTAATCGCGATAAAAAACGGTACTAAAAACTATTTTTGTATTTAAACCCAACATTTTTAGTAATTATATTTTAATTTTTTATTATTAAAAATAATGATTATTAAACCCACCATTTTTTGTAATTTTTTATTATTTTTCTTAATTTTATAAAAAAATATTTTTAGTGCCGTTTTTATCGCGATTAGTTAGTGCCGCTGACACAGACCGACATCTCTTAATGAATGTGGGTCCGCGTCAGTGGCACTAACTAATCGTGATAAAAAGCGGCACTAAAAAAATATTTTTATATATAAAAATATTGATTTCATATATACAAAAAACTGTTTTCAGAAAGACTATTATATTAATATATGTTCACAATTTAGGTTTTTCAATTCCAAATAACATTTGAGTCCACGATAAATAATATTATAACGACCATCCAACAAGGTTAAACAAAATGGTATCACATGCGTGTGCACCTCCTATTACTATAAAGAAAAATGAACTTACCAAAAATTATATATATAATTTACCGAAATGTATTTTAAGGGTATTATATCATAATGTGGCCCCACCGTAATACAAACCCTTAAAACACATTTTGATAAATATATATATATATATATTTGGGTAAGAGTAACATTATTGGTTGAGGAGTATGTATTAAGAGCACTTCTATTGTGCCCGAAATTTTGACTGAATTTTTGACTGAAATTACACGTGGCAGCATGTTATTGGTAGATTCTTTGGTCCCACTGGCGTGGACCCCATAAACCATCCCATAGAAATCCGCCACCTAATTCAGTCCATCCACTTTCGCTCAAAAATTAAGTCTGAATAGCATTTTTGATGTATTAATTATCTTACTCCCATACTTAAATACTTGTGACTAAGCCATGTTGTCTATCTTAAGTCCAACTAGCAGTGATATTGTCAGGATTCCGTTGTAGTATTTATCGTTATCTGCTAGTTCATTTTTTAGCTGAGATAATCATCTTATGAAGAACCCTAATTAAGAAAATAAACGGTGTTTACGCTCGCATCATATTGAGACCGACTGAAGCTGGATTTGAGTTCCCACCGTAATGATCCCATGTGTGTGGGCATGAAAAACGTTGCTGCTGAGTCCTGTCAATCAGGGTCATGTTTGAGTAAATTTTCTACGTTTTTGAGGAACAGCATTTATGTTTTATAGGTAAGCATTTACGTTTTATAGTTTGTTGATGCTGACTTTGTGACGTTACCGTGTGACGTTAACCTTGTGATTTTGTCCATCGATTCATGGGTAGTGAATATTGGCAGTGATATAAGTAAGTAGACTGAATTAGGTGGCAACCAGCTTGCAATAAATCAAGATGAAAAATAGTAACGCTAAAAGGGGGATTTTGTTGACCGGACAGTAAAAACAACAAAAGTTAGTTTTAGGTTTTTAAAGCTTTTTTTCTCAAATGTGTCATTTTCCACCTTTTCTTCTTCTACAGCATTAGTCAAAAAAAAAAAAATTACAGTGGAACATCACAACCATTGTCAAGCAAGAAGAAAACGGAGGTTTTAAAAATTATATTACATTTATAAAAAAAAAATGTACTACATTTATAAAAAAATATACTAAAAATTTGTATTTTCTATAAAAGTCATTTTTGAAAAATAATGTTCTTTTTTAATTGTTTAGTTTTAAAAAAAATCTTTATTTTCAATAAAAGTCATTTTTAGACTATTTAGTTTTAAAAATAACTATTTTTTTTAAACTGTTATTGTTTAGAAAATGTTTTTAACTTTTTTATATTTGTTTTAAAAAAGATATTTATAAAAAGCAAAATGTTTAAAAAACTAAAAATTTGTATTTTTAATAAAACCCATTAAAAAATGGGGGTTTGGGGAAAGGTTCTCATAATTCTCAAAGTGTATAAAAATAGGACACTCCAAATAATTTTATAAATTTAGTCCCTGTACTAAAAACACCATGAAAATGGTGAAAAATGGTGTCGCTGGCGCGGCCCAAAAAATGAACTTCTAACTCTAAAGGAACCAAACAAATAAATGTTATTATACCACAGGGATTATATTTATAAACCTGAAAAGCATTGTCCTCAAAATCCAATTATAGGAAGAAACATGACCTTTACCTTAATTCTTTATTAAAAAAACTCATTAAATGACGTGAGTTCGCGCCAGCAGCACTAACCAATCATGATATTGATACGGGTTCGCGTCAACGGCACTAACCAAATGCGATGATGATGTGGGTAGATACCAGCTTTAAAAAAATAGTTTTTCATATTTTTAATAAAACAAAATGCAGTTTTTTTAATAAGAAACTGTTTTTAAGAAATAAAAATTTTGAATTTTTGAAAAAAAAAAAACGATTTCAGCAAATTTTTTACAGTTTTAAAAAGGTATAAAAAATTTTATGACTATAGTATAATGTTTTTTACAAAAATCCTATTGTAACCGAATTTTTGACATAATTTTTTGAAATAAACTGGCGTGACAGTTTGTTATTGGTTTGTTTTTTGAGCTTTATTCCAAAAAATTATGCCAAAAATTCAATCACAATATAACTACTCTTTTTTTTAACTAACCAATCGCGATGTTGATTTGGGTCCGCGCTAGCGGCACTAATAAAAAAATTGCGATGATTATGTGGGTTTGTGCCATCTCATTTGATAAATAATAAGTATTTGGTAATAAATGAGGGGATTTTGGACAATTTTAGTCTCAAATACGAACACGACTCAATTAAAATATAACATGACATACAAATTTTTTCTTTACATAACACGAACACGACTCAAACAAAAGGGACACGACAGAAAATATTTCTTTTACCAAATACAAACACGTCTCAATTAAGACACAACAAGACACAATTTATGATATTTTTACCTAACAAGACACAATTGATTAGTGACGCTGGCGCGGACCCGCATTTCCAGACCCCCATCATCTATTAAATGTGGGCTCGCGTCAGTGGCACTAATTAATCGCGAATCTAACACATCAAATGAAATAGTTTCTTTTATTAAAATTAGATAGTTTTTTTATTAAAATTAAAAAATAATGTGGGTCCGGGGATGTGGGCCTACGCCAGCGAGACTAATCAATCGCAATGTCATTTCAATAAACATAGTTTTTTTTAGTTAGGAAAAAATATTTTTTTTAATTTTAATAAAAAAACTGTTAGTTTTAATTTAAAAAAACAGTTTGCTTATAATTAAAAACCTATTTTTTTAAATTAATAGAAAAATTATTTTTTATATATAAAAAACTATATTTATATCAATTATTAAAAACAAAAGAATAAAAAACTTGAATAAAAAAAATTGAAAGGTGCGGTATCAATTGAGTTTGAAACTTTGTAGTTTTCTTACATGTTTTGCTATTTTTTGTTGTTCTGTTTTTTATTAAGATGTCAAGGGATGCTTGCTTTTTTAGCACACTTCAATTATTTAATTTGGACAACTTTTTCATTTTGTCCTTATCCATTCCACATCATTCAGTTGAAAGAGTTTCGGTCGATTATTCGGTTACAGCAGAAATGTTCTATTTCCGTTCCAAGAAAGTTTTTCAAAATACTGCTTATTTCAAAACATTATAAAAAATTCGCTTTATATATTTTTAACATCATAAAAATTAATCGTGAAAATAAGTACTATGATCAAGGTTAGCAGTGAAAATGAGTAGCACGATCAAAGTTAATAGTAAAGATGGTATCACGGCTAAGATTAATCGTAAAAAAAATTACCACGATTTGCCTTAACCGTGAAAATTGGTGGAGTAAAAAAAATAACTTTTTATTTTGTGATATTTTGAAGAATTTTTTGGGATGCAAATATCATCACCCTTTATAGAATACTGTGCTAAGTTAGTATCCTTCCGTGCGTTATTGCATATATGCATTGCCAATAATACAAGCATTCTTACGCGAATAATGCTTTTTGATTTTATTGTTTTGAATCAATATAAATCTGCATAACAATTGAATATAATTCCGGATGTTCTCCTTTGATTTAGGGTTAGTGTGATGTAGAAGGTTAATATATATATATATATGGGTATATATTAATGGTTGAGATGGTTTTAAATGAAGGGCTCAGATTAAACTAATAAATAATAAGTTTTATATATAAATAAGGGTAGTAAAAATGTATTAAAATAAATAAAAATATTATTATTTCAAAATATATTTTGGATGGATCGGATCGGCGTGATATCGAAAAATTCGGATCGAAAATTTGGAATCCATGTATGATTTTCAATTCCATTCCAATTTTTTTTTTTTTAAATTTCGAAATCGGAAAATTCGAAAATCGAAAAAATTCGAATCGGAAAACAGAAAATTCGAAATTTCGGAAATAACTAACACCCCTAGTTTTGATCTTGCTTAATGTTGAAGGAAATAAAAGCACTTAGGCATATTTTGAAATCTGTACGTAAGATGTGAGTCCAGATTTTGAGAAGCATCGCATTTAGCGTATTCTAGACTTGAGCAACGTTGTTGCGCCTACGTATCTGTCTCTTCGCATCTGGATTTTGCATGTTCCTTGGGCCAACTGCGTTTCATGGGCATCCAAAAAGTAGCCTACTGTTGCCCGATCTTCTTGTGAAGCTGAATATCGTGCCCTTGCCGTTGCCACTGTAGAATTTATGTGACTTACTTATTTGTTACGCGATATTGGTCTCGCACGTTCAGGCACCCCAGTTTTATTCTGTGACAATTTAAGTCCTCTCTACATGACGATTAATACGGTTCTTTAGGCTCGTACTAAGCATGTTGAAATCGATTACCACTTTGTTCGAGAAAAGGTCGCCCAAGGTTTACTCATCACTCAATTTATAACCTCATCATCTCAACTTGCTAACATTTTTACTAAGCCCCTCTCAACTCTTCAATTTCAGTTTCTTAGAGACAAACTTGGTGTGTGTCTCGTACCCAACCTTCGCTTGCGAGGGAGTATTGAGAATTAATTATATGCACCTAATAAAGAGCCCTATTCCTTAGGCATTTGATAATGACAAAGGTAGTTCCGTAATATGAGGGATATCATATCTTCTTAGTATATTTTTTTATGTATAGGGCCCTATTCCTTAGACCTTTGATAATGGCAAAGGTTGTTCATGTATCCATGCTAGTATAAATGTAATGGCCCACGACATTAAACAGATATGAAAGAGAAATAAAAGAAATCCTTTTCTTCTTCATCACCATATTCTGCTTCTTTTCATACTTATTTTCTCTTTAAATATGAGGGACTGATTAATAATAGAGATATTGTCATTTAAATTGCAAATGGCCAATTTCTCAATGTTAAGGAAATATCTGGATATTACGATCCTTTACAATATCCACTTATGTTACCTTATGGGACTTACGGTTGGGGCAATGATAGATGCACCAAAAGTGGAAGACGTGTTACATGTCGCGACTATAATGCATATATGTTGCAGGTGATAATATTCATACATTTCATCTTTAATAATGTTAAATACAAATTTCATATTATATAAGATACAACTTTTTTTAATCAATAGATAAGGCAAGGTGATTAAATCCTTCTTCTTTGGGGAGGACGGTTGTTGCAACAATACGTGGTGGATAATTATATAAATATAGAAACATAAAAATTGAGATGGATTCACAAATCACCAAAATGACATTAGAGTTGAATTGTACCAAGAGTAGTAAGATTCACTAAATGTAAGAGAGTATATTGCATGTGAGTCATTTCTCAGCACAACTTACAAATAGATATGTATATTCTTAATATTTTCCTTCCTAGCAAGCATTAAATTTTATTCCTGTTTATAGTGCTTTATTAGGTAATGTCGGGCGTCATACAATTTTTCCATCGTCCTTCATTGGATGCCCACGTGATATGTATCAACGCTACCAAGATGCAATGCCACTAGTACAGAAATTTGGTAAGCCTGATTTATTTATCACCATGACATGTAATCCAAATTGGGATGAGATAAATATTGAGTTGCTTCCCCATCAAACTCCACAAGATTGTCCTAATATATTATCAAGGATATTTCGTGCAAAGTATGAAGAGATGAAAGTTGATATTCTGAAATGAGGAGTGCTGGGAAAAGTTGTAGCTCATGTCCATGTTATCGAGTCCCAAAAGAGGGGTCTACCACATGTACACATGCTAATAATTTCGGATGACAATGATAAACTAAATACACCAGTGACTATGATCAAATTGTTAGATCAGAAATACCGAATCAAAATGAGGATCCACGATTATATATTACAGTTTTAAAGCACATGGTTCATGGACCATGTGGATTATATAATCCTAGATGGCCATTCATGAAAGATGGTAAATGTAAGCGAACCTATCACAAGAAATTTTCGATGTGCACGATACAAGGAAGTGATTCATACCCAATATACCGACGACGAGATGGGAGATGTGTTTCTTTGGACATTAATGGTGATATTATGATTGACAATAGTTGGGTCATTCCTTATAATCCTTGGTTATTGTTGAAGTACGACTGTCATATAAATGTTGAAATATGTAGCAGTATCAAAAGAGTTAAGCATTTGTACAAGCATGTCCATAAAAGTCCTGAATGTGTTTCCTTTGAGATTCATTCTGCATCTAATTCTGACGAAATTAAATTATTTTTCGAAGGTAGGTGGATATGTGCACCTGAGGCACTATAGAGAATTTTTATATTTGTAATTAATCGTATATACCCATATGTTGAACGTCTACAGATACATCTTCCAAATAAGCACCAGGTTATATCTTACAACCATCAATCAATTTCTGATATCTAATCAGATGAACACAACATCCTATATGGCAGCAATGTTATTGCCAGGTGCGAGTAATATGAATTGGAACCTATATGACGGAGAGAGCTCTTATAAACCTCCTCAATAAAGATGTGAATAAGTTAAATGAGAAGGTTATTCGTGACTTTCCTGGAGAAGAGTTCATATATTATTCATTTGACTCGGTAACAGATGACAGTCATAATTTGCACCACCAAGAGTTCCTAAATTACCAATCATGCTTTTATGCAATATTGATCCAAATATTAGATTATGCAATGGTACCATATTATTATGTCGTAATTTTGATACAAACGTTATTGGCGCGGAAATCTTAACAGTGCAATATATGGGTACACGAGTTTTCTTGCCAATAATCCCTTTAAAACTGCTCAGGATGTGAACTTGCCATTTGAAATGACACGCAAACAATTCCCGGTGAAATTACACTTTGCCTTAACAATTAAAAAATGATCAAATACCAAAAAATTCCTCAAACATTTTTAATACGCATTTACTCCAAGCCTTTTATTTTGTACTAAAAAGTCATTCAAACACCCATTTAACTAATATTCTCTTGTTTTTAAAGGTCCGCGCCAGCGGCACTGTGGAGTACTTTTTGGACCAAAATAAAAAAGCGTGTATTAAAAAATGTTCGAGCAGGGACAAACCATTCATAATGTTGTGGTCTATCTTCCTAATCACGTCTTTAGCCATGGGCCATTATATGTAGCTTAATGAGGAGGACTTCCAGAGAGCACTACAAAAGCCTTGATGAGAAATGGTTCAATTCATGGCGAGGATGGAGTTTACACATGGAATGTTGTATTTAAAGTTTTCTCATCGCTCCAACAGATTAATAATTGATTCTATTTTCCCCCTTGAAATTCGGTCACGTTAATAATGATCATATGAATACCAATTCACATTACATTCTTTTTGTTCTTACGGGGCCAGAGTTCCGATCAATTTGGATAATGGTGAAACTTTAATCCGGTACCATGTGCCTTATTTCTCTGACATTCAAATATTTACTAGCAATATATGCGTATCACCTCCCATTTAATGCTTTTACTTACATTAAATGTATGGAACTGTTTATTTTTCTCTCACCTAAATCTACGACCATGATCAGACCCTCAACACTATAAATACCACTCTCAGCCTCATTTAGGGGGGGAGGGGGGCGAGAAGACACTTCCGAAATCATCATTTAAGATACCTTAAAAGAACATTATCTGAAGCCTTGATTCTCACCCATCATTGCTACCATATAATTACATAATAAAGACAACTTTGATCGATTGGTCTGGCTGCCTCCCAAGACATACATCTTGAGATCAAAGTGTTTGTGCTCTCGCCCTCCGTTCCATCTACTCTCGGGTTCCCTACAGTATTTCGATGTACATTCTCCAGGATGGGTTACATCTCCGCTCTTGAGGAGTAACTTCCAAACACAAACAAACGAGGATCACCCTCCTACAGAAAGCATCTAAGCAAGAAGGGGCTTTTTCTAGAAAAAAGTGAGTTCTCTTAAGCGATACCACTCTTCCATCCATACTATTACGTCAGTGTATGTTTTATGCATTAGTAAGTAGTTTTCACTTGATAAACTGTAATCTAGATTGCAGCATTTGAATTTATACCTAAGTAACCAGCCGTAGGTGCGAGGTGTGTATAAACATGTAAACGAGTCGGGTATATGGGTGATCCAGATCCATTTATTAAGCATGTAATTCGGGTCTCGATCTTTGGTGAAATCAGGACCGTGGAAACGGGCCGAGATAGATCTGGATATATCAATCTATATATATATATATATATATATATATATATATATATATATATATATATTTTATTTTGTCTTTCTTTCTTCTGTATCTTAATTTTTGTATTAAATATATTTTAATGTCTTATATTTAAGTATTATATATATAAAAAAAAATATCCCCAAATTATTAGGAAAATGATTTGTCGAGTTGAGTTAGGTATTTATATAAATATATATTTATACTTTTAATATTGGTGTATTGTTCTACAATATATATATATATATCAGTGTTCTAAAAAACGCCCCTAGGCGGCGCGCGAGGCTTTTTTGATACGCCCCGTTTAGGGCCTAGGCGTGGACAAAGGCGTGGTCAACTTTGGTCAACGTTTTTTTTGGAAAAGGCGTAAAAAACGCATTTTTTTAACGATAAAACGCGCCCTAGGCGGCGTTTTTTTTTTTTTATTTTTGGGGTTTTCCAAAACGACATCGTTTTGGTAGCTTTTAAACCCAAAAAAAAAACACATTCGTTAACTGTACAAGGAGTTCTAAATCTAATTTGTGTTTTGCCGTTTTGTTCTAAAAAAAAAAAACTTTCGTTCCAGTCTTCTCACGATCGGCGCTGTACACGCTGAACTCGGGTAAGCATATAACAAAGCTGAGTTCTCCACTTTTCTTCTCACGCTGAACTCGGGTATCCTTTATTTTATGGGTTTGTTTCTTAGTTGCTGTAATTTGTGTTTCATGTTTTCTTTTCCATCCATTTTTTATGGGTTTGTTTCTTGGTTGCTGTAATATCTTCTCACAATGTTTGTTAACAGGTAAGTATCTATGTTTATTGTTGTAAAGTGTGGTTGCTGTAATTTTTTATGGGTTTATTGTTGTAAAGTGTGGTTCGTATGCCCGTTTATTGTTTAGGGTCTTTGTAATCATATACCCGTTTCTATGTTTGTTAGGGTCTTAGCCTTTTTGTTTGTGTGTTTGTGTCTTCACATTCATAACAGTTCAACTCTTTTAATCAAAATGGGGACTGCATAGGATGACTGTTAAAAGTGCCAGTGTATGTAATTGTCTTTCTTGCTTGACTTGGAATAGGGAGTTAAGTTCAATTTTGTGTAATTATTTTGAATACGAACCAAAAATTAAAATTTTCTTCTGTTTATATTATAGATTTAGATGAATTAGAAGAAAATATGCAAAGTTAAAACCTGAGTTTAGGAAACAGTTCAGCATTCAAGAGGCACCAACAAATATCCATTTATAATTCTGTTTAGCATTGATATTTTATCTTTTCTCCATGCAATGTATTTTATTGACTACTTTGAATTTTGATTGCATGGAATTGGGTGATAACATGATGAGGACTTTCGGAGCATGCATATGGAAAAGGCTTCCTAATTACAAATATACGGACATATTTTTCAGGTATGTACCATTTCAGTATTATTTTTATTGGGTATGTACCATTTTCAGTATTTTTTATTAGCCTTGTTATAATTAAAAATATTAAAATATATTAAAAAAGGCCTAAACGTCTTTTCACGCCAAGGCCCGCCTACGCTTCTAAGGCTTAAGATATGGCATCTACGCCTCGGTCACGGCTCGCGTTTTTTAGAACCTTGATATATATATATTATGTGTAATCGAACATAAATAAATGATTGGAGATGGTATATATTGTATATTGTTCCTCAATAAAATTCATTTTCAAAATTTAATATCGCCATGTTAATACACAATCCAACACACATTCGATTAAAAAAATCTATATATCCAATTAAAAAAAAGAACTATCAAGTTAATATTTATGAAATAACATTTAAACTATCAAGGTACTATTTTATTTATTTTCTCAAGACACTGTAGTAAATTAATATTTTTATTCAATACAACACTTTACTAAACCTTTTTTTATTTTTTTAATATATAAAAATAATTTTTTTAATAAATAAAAATTAGTTTTTGTTTTAAATAAGATATTTTTTTCTCTTTTTCGTTCCATTTTTTTTAATATAAATAACAAAAAAGACTATTCTTCCCAGTTTTTATTTATCGAAAATTATAATTGTTGTTATTTATCCTTTTTCATCCCCTTTTTCATTCATTTAAGCAAACAAAAAATTGTTTTGCATTTTTTTGTCCCAGTTTTCATATGACGGCATCTGATAATAACCGGGAAAATAATTGATGTCAATCACAAAATACCGATTCCAATCCCTGCTGTCCCTAATCACGTCGAAGTTAAAAAGATTGAGGCTCAAAGCCTTCCTCAACCCATTAGCTAAATCGTTAACAAAACTTAGTGGGGGCATCTCCGTCTCTTCGACAACCCTCTCAGTTTCATCACTCCCATCTTGACCCGCTAATTTAGATATCTGAGAGAATGACAACCCTCTGATGTCTTAACCATATCCTCAGTTATATCAGGTAATGAACTTCGTGTAACGCATTTCACGTATCGTCCAATGACGTAAACTTTGAAGATAACTCCACCATGGTTTACAAACTCCTGCAACACAATTGGCGGTTGGAGAGCTTTCAATCCATCATTGTTGAACACTAGAGATAACTTATGCGATTTTGCGCTACCGTCAACTGCTAATGGTTTGGCTATCACCGGAAACTTTAATTCATCAACATCGGTCGAGGGCCCATCCTGAAAGTTATAGTAAATACATCAGTTTATACATATTAACATAAAAAAGAGTTTTTTTATTTAAATACCTTTATAATATGGGCTTTCTGACTTTGACACCTCTTGCTAAAGTCTAGTTTATAGATATTAACATCAAAATAAAATAAATATTATACATATTAACAGAGACAATGAGTTCCTAATTAAATACATCTGCAACATAGGTCTTTTGACTTTAGTAACTCTTACTAATCAGAAAAAAAAAAAATCAACCAAATACCTTAACAGTCACGCACCATGAAGGTGTGAATGTTTTCTAATCCCTTTTAGTTATTTTTATGGGGTTTCCGTCTTACCCCTCACTCAACATCTTTTGTGTGCAGCCCAACAATTTATGGACTTTAGGTTGAGGACCTACAATTTAATATAACTTGGTGAGAGGTCCAGTTATACTAAAAAATCACATCGAAAATATAGTTATATTATCACAGAATCTGTTTGTATATCAATGTAAAATTGTTATATTTCAATTTAAGGGTGTTACATTATGAAATAACTGTTATAGTATCACCCTGTCCAAAACCGTACATAACGCTTAAAAAGTGTGGACCGCACCTAAGATACCCCGTCAATTGAGCGACCCCGTCACTAAATGTCAAAATGGTGGGTAAGGGCAAATAATGATAACTACATGGTGGGTAAATTCAAGATACGCCTTTTGTCATATTAAAAACTTTTCTGTCATATTTTAAAAATTTATGTTATATTAAAAAAAAACTGTCATAATAAATCACAATACATATATATTAGCTACAATACTGCACACAAAGCTCGACAAATAAGAGTTGTTTACTTAAGACATTTCCTCATTGTTTCTATCAAAATAAATTTTCCTCAATAGGTCATATCCATGCATATTAGTCATTCACTACCTGTTAGAAACACCTATGGAAGCAAAACTATTTTTTCATGGACTTAAAAAAAAATGTAGGACCTATTTGACTACATACCTAGGGTTTCTCTGTTTTTACCTCTAAACCATTCAAACTTAAATGTACTAAACAGTGTTGGTTTTATTAAAAAAATTAGGAAGCTAACGAATATAACTGACTCCAAATGATTAGGAGGTAAAATTATCTTTGAATCCGACTCAAAACGTTCACTTAGAGGTTCATTCAGACATAAAAACAAATATACTTTTCAAATTCAGATTTCAAACAAAAAAAACACAGACTTAGTAAATGGGACCAATTGGTAAAATGAACCAAGCTTAAACACATTTTAAAGCTCGTTAAGCTTTTCAAAACAAGCTTGAGCATACTACTGATCGGCTCGACTTGGCTCATTTACCCCTACCCTGGACCATTTTGACAAGTTCTCATAAAGGGTATATTAAGTCATATAATAACACCCATCACCCTAAACTAGGGTTGAGCTTGTTTCTTGTTCGTTCGGAAAGGAGCTCGTTGATGTTCGGCTAGTAGAAGAAACAAACCAAGCTTGGGCATATTTTTAAGCTTGTTACTGTATAGAGCTCGGCTCATATCCGGCTCAATCACCAATAAGCGTAATAAAACAGTATAAAAATATCAAGCTACTCGAGCTTGTCTTGTGTTCGTTTGGATAAAAGCTTGTTTGAGTGAGCTCAGCTCGTGAAATTAATCAACCAAGCTTGAACACATTTTAAAGCTCGTTAAGCTTTTCGAAAAAAGCTTGAGCGTAGTGCTGATCGCCTCGGATTAACTCATTTATGCCCCCACCTTGGACCGTTTGGCAAGTTCTCACAAAGGATATACTAAGTCATATCATGAAAAATGAATGCATTTTAATATTAATGATTTTAAAAAAAATCTTAATGTTGAATATGAGTAATTTAACCATTGATGCTAAATACAAGTAATTTGACCATTAGTAATTATATACTGAAATGTACTTTAAAATGTATTTTCACGTTCATTCAATGATTCGTTCAGACACAAAAACAATCAGATAAAAAGATAACGCAACGTAAATTTTCACAAAAAAAATGGTTAAGTATAAAAAAACACATAATAAATATATTTAAAATACATACAAAAACACCAAAATAACCTTACACTCGCTGAGATCCAAATCCAACAACGTTTCCAAATCACAAATCACAATCTGTTTGGGAACACCAATCCTGACATCCTCTTGCACAATTTTCACTCCATCAGCAACCTCTTAACATCGAAATCCAATGATGAATTCGCTCAATCTTATCCAGCTAATCCACCACATAAACCCTAGGGTTCTTTAAGGCAAAATCCTTCAATTGTTTTTTCCACACTCCATCGTACACTTTGTGGATCACGCAATCGAAAGAGCCTGGTTCGATGAAAGGTTTGTGAGCATCGGTTTGGACCAAATCAAGGCCGCAATTGGAGGCGAAGGTGATGAGAGATGGCTATATGAAGGAGGTGACTTTTTTTTGGGGGGGGGGGGGGGGGTGGTGGGGAGGGGTGGGGTGCATAGCCTAGGCGAAATCTAAGGGGGTGTTCGATTGCCCATATTTTCCATGTTCCAACCATTTTCCATCCTTTTCGGTGTTTGATTTATCTTCCCTAAAATCTAGTCACGTGACCCATTTTCCACCCAAAAAAAACACGGAAACCAATTCTTTACTACTCCCAAATAATCCGATTCCAGGCAAAAAAATTCCAACCCACGTTTTGTAAATCACCAAAAAAATTTACCACAATCTTTATTTTCAAACCACATATCTTCGAACGCCTACCTCTCCCTCACCCATTCCTCTGCTCAATTTCAAAACTTTTGCTCAATTCCACCCAGGTTAGTTTTCTCTTCCTTTTTTTCCCACAATCTGATATATATATATATATATATATATATATATATATATATATATATATATATTAACACATACATATATCACAGTCGGCAAATGAATCAGTTGATGAATCATTTGAAATTGCATAGTCAATGAATCAGTTGAAATCGTAGTGACTCGCTACCGGTGAGTCTGAATGTATAATTCGGTTATGGAAAAGGGAGCGGGAGCGCGCCGGTTTCCAATAGAAAAATGGGTATTTAATCCGACACAACCGGCGATATAATCCCACCGGTCACCAAACCATCCCACGGCGACTCCCTCTTCCATCTCCATTCAGCAAACCAACCGACAGCGATTTCACTCCACCAGACACCAACTCAACTCACGGAAATTTCATCCTCCGGCCACTATACCCTACCACTACGATTAATTCTGCTGGCCACCAAAACCCATTTTCAACACGACCGGATTCATTTCTGTTCAACTTACCAGCAAGTAAACTACCATAATCCATAATAAACATAAGTTGCTTTCTCCATCTCAATTAAAGCTCCGACTCCCACTGTGATTTTATTCTACTTTTTTTTAATAATGGGTTGGTATATTGCATTTCATTATGTTTTTTGGTTTTTGAGTTAAAAAAATGATCAAATACCAAAAAGTCCCTCAAACATTTTTTAATATACATTTAGTCCAAGCCTTTTATTTTATAACAAAAAGCCCCTCAAACACCCATTTAACTAATATTCTCTTGTTTTAAAAGGTCTGCGCCAGCGGCATGGTGAAGGACTTTTTGGAGCAAAATAAAAAGGCTTGGATTAAACGTGTATCAAAAAATGTTCAAGGGGCTATTTGATATATGCCCCTTAAAAAAATGGTGTTGAGTTTGTATTGTTCTTGAGATGGAGAAAGCAACTTTATCATATTGAAAATTGTGCAAGCCTTATATTTACTTTGCCCACATTTATGTAATCTACGAGTGAATTGAAAAGTTATGTGGTTTATTCATGTGGAGACATATTCTATTGACAAGCCTTTGTAAACCCTTCAAATGTATTATTTTAAGTACACATTTAAATGTTTACACGGTTGGGAACCAATTAAATATAACATATAAATTCCCAGCATGCCCGAAACACATATTAACATCAAAATAAAATTAATATTATACATATTAACAGAGACAATGAGTTCCTAATTAAATACATCTGCAACATAGGTCTTTTGACTTTAGTAACTCTTACTAATCAGAAAAAAAAAATCAACCAAATACCTTAACAGTCACGCACCATGAAGGTGTGAATGTTTTCTAATCCCTTTTAGTTATTTTTATGGGGTTTCCGTCTTACCCCTCACTCAACATCTTTTGTGTGCAGCCCAACAATTTATGGACTTTAGGTTGAGGACCTACAATTTAATATAACTTGGTGAGAGGTCCAGTTATACTAAAAAATCACATCTAAAATATAGTTATATTATCACACAATCTGTTTGTATATCAATGTAAAATTGTTATATTTCAATTTAAGGGTGTTACATTATGAAATAACTGTTATAGTATCACCCTGTCCAAAACCGTACATAACGCTTAAAAAGTGTGGAACGCACCGCACCTAAGACACCCCGTCAATTGAGCGACTTTTTTTCACTTTTAATGATCACTAAATGTCAAAATGGTGGGTAAGGGCAAATAATGATAACTACATGGTGGGTAAATTCAAGATACGCCTTTTGTCATATTAAAAACTTTTCTGTCATATTTTAAAAATTTATGTTATATTAAAAAAAAATTGTCATAAAAATCACAATACATGTTATATTAGCTACAATACTGCACACAAAGCTCGACAAATAAGAGTTGTTTACTTAAGACATTTCCTCATTGTTTCTATCAAAATAAATTTTCCTCAATAGGTCATATCCATGCATATTAGTCATTCACTACCTGTTAGAAACACCTATGGAAGCAAAACTATTTTTTCATGGACTTAAAAAAAAATGTAGGACCTATTTGACTACATACCTAGGGTTTCTCTGTTTTTACCTCTAAACCATTCAAACTTAAATGTACTAAACAGTGTTGGTTTTATTAAAAAAATTAGGAAGCTAACGAATATAACTGACTCCAAATGATTAGGAGGTAAAATTATCTTTGAATCCGACTCAAAACGTTCACTTAGAGGTTCATTCAGACATAAAAACAAACATACTTTTCAAATTCAGATTTCAAACAAAAAAAACGCAGACTTAGTAAATGGGACCAATTGGTAAAATGAACCAAGCTTAAACACATTTTAAAGCTCGTTAAGCTTTTCAAAACAAGCTTGAGCATACTACTGATCGGCTCGACTTGGCTCATTTACCCCCTACCCTGGACCATTTTGACAAGTTCTCATAAAGGGTATATTAAGTCATATAATAACACCCATCACCCTAAACTAGGGTTGAGCTTGTTTCTTGTTCGTTCGGAAAGGAGCTCGTTGATGTTCGGCTAGTAGAAGAAACAAACCAAGCTTGGGCATATTTTTAAGCTTGTTACTGTATAGAGCTCGGCTCATATCCGGCTCAATCACCAATAAGCGTAATAAAACAGTATAAAAATATCAAGCTACTCGAGCTTGTCTTGTGTTCGTTTGGATAAAAGCTTGTTTGAGTGAGCTCAGCTCGTGAAATTAATCACCCAAGCTTGAACACATTTTAAAGCTCGTTAAGCTTTTCGAAAAAAGCTTGAGCGTAGTGCTGATCGCCTCAGATTAACTCATTTATGCCCCCACCTTGGACCGTTTGGCAAGTTCTCACAAAGGATATACTAAGTCATATCATGAAAAATGAATGCATTTTAATATTAATGATTTAAAAAAAATCTTAATGTTGAATATGAGTAATTTAACCATTGATGCTAAATACAAGTAATTTGACCATTAGTAATTATATACTGAAATGTACTTTAAAATGTATTTTCACGTTCATTCAATGATTCGTTCAGACACAAAAACAATCAGATAAAAAGACAACGCAACGTAAATTTTCACAAAAAAAATTGTTAAGTATAAAAAAACACATAATAAATATATTTAAAATACATACAAAAACACCAAAATAACCTTACACTCGCTGAGATCCAAATCCAACAACGTTTCCAAATCACAAATCACAATCTGTTTGGGAACACCAATCCTGACATCCTCTTGCACAATTTTCACTCCATCAGCAACCTCTTAACATCGAAATCCAATGATGAATTCGCTCAATCTTATCCAGCTAATCCACCACATAAACCCTAGGGTTCTTTAAGGCAAAATCCTTCAATTGTTTTTTCCACACTCCATCGTACACTTTGTGGATCACGCAATCGAAAGAGCCTGGTTCGATGAAAGGTTTGTGAGCATCGGTTTGGACCAAATCAAGGCCGCAATTGGAGGCGAAGGTGATGAGAGATGGCTACATGAAGGAGGTGACTTTTTTTTGGGGGGGGGGGGGGGGGTGGTGGGAAGGGGTGGGGTGCATAGCCTAGGCGAAATCTAAGGGGGTGTTCGATTGCCCATATTTTCCATGTTCCAACCATTTTCCATCCTTTTCGGTGTTTGATTTATGTTCCCTAAAATCTAGTCACGTGACCCATTTTCCACCCAAAAAAAACACGGAAACCAATTCTTTACTACTCCCAAATAATCCGATTCCAGGCAAAAAAATTCCAACCCACGTTTTGTAAATCACCAAAAAAATTTACCACAATCTTTATTTTCAAACCACATATCTTCGAACGCCTACCTCTCCCTCACCCATTCCTCTGCTCAATTTCAAAACTTTTGCTCAATTCCACCCAGGTTAGTTTTCTCTTCCTTTTTTTCCCACAACCTGATATATATATATATATATATATATATATATATATATATATATATATAACACATACATATATCACAGTCGGCAAATGAATCAGTTGATGAATCATTTGAAATTGCATAGTCAATGAATCAGTTGAAATCGTAGTGACTCGCTACCGGTGAGTCTGAATGTATAATTCGGTTATGGAAAAGGGAGCGGGAGCGCGCCGGTTTCCAATAGAAAAATGGGTATTTAATCCGACACAACCGGCGATATAATCCCACCGGTCACCAAACCATCCCACGGCGACTCCCTCTTCCATCTCCATTCAGCAAACCAACCGACAGCGATTTCACTCCACCAGACACCAACTCAACTCACGGAAATTTCATCCTCCGGCCACTATACCCTACCACTACGATTAATTCTGCTGGCCACCAAAACCCATTTTCAACACGACCGGATTCATTTCTGTTCAACTTACCAGCAAGTAAACTACCATAATCCATAATAAACATAAGTTGCTTTCTCCATCTCAATTAAAGCTCCGACTCCCACTGTGATTTTATTCTACTTTTTTTTAATAATGGGTTGGTATATTGCATTTCATTATGTTTTTTGGTTTTTGAGTTAAAAAAATGATCAAATACCAAAAAGTCCCTCAAACATTTTTTAATATACATTTAGTCCAAGCCTTTTATTTTATAACAAAAAGCCCCTCAAACACCCATTTAACTAATATTCTCTTGTTTTAAAAGGTCTGCGCCAGCGGCATGGTGAAGGACTTTTTGGAGCAAAATAAAAAGGCTTGGATTAAACGTGTATCAAAAAATGTTCAAGGGGCTATTTGATATATGCCCCTTAAAAAAATGGTGTTGAGTTTGTATTGTTCTTGAGATGGAGAAAGCAACTTTATCATATTGAAAATTGTGCAAGCCTTATATTTACTTTGCCCACATTTATGTAATCTACGAGTGAATTGAAAAGTTATGTGGTTTATTCATGTGGAGACATATTCTATTGACAAGCCTTTGTAAACCCTTCAAATGTATTATTTTAAGTACACATTTAAATGTTTACACGGTTGGGAACCAATTAAATATAACATATAAATTCCCAGCATGCCCGAAACACATATTAACATCAAAATAAAATTAATATTATACATATTAACAGAGACAATGAGTTCCTAATTAAATACATCTGCAACATAGGTCTTTTGACTTTAGTAACTCTTACTAATCAGAAAAAAAAATCAACCAAATACCTTAACAGTCACGCACCATGAAGGTGTGAATGTTTTCTAATCCCTTTTAGTTATTTTTATGGGGTTTCCGTCTTACCCCTCACTCAACATCTTTTGTGTGCAGCCCAACAATTTATGGACTTTAGGTTGAGGACCTACAATTTAATATAACTTGGTGAGAGGTCCAGTTATACTAAAAAATCACATCTAAAATATAGTTATATTATCACACAATCTGTTTGTATATCAATGTAAAATTGTTATATTTCAATTTAAGGGTGTTACATTATGAAATAACTGTTATAGTATCACCCTGTCCAAAACCGTACATAACGCTTAAAAAGTGTGGAACGCACCGCACCTAAGACACCCCGTCAATTGAGCGACTTTTTTTCACTTTTAATGATCACTAAATGTCAAAATGGTGGGTAAGGGCAAATAATGATAACTACATGGTGGGTAAATTCAAGATACGCCTTTTGTCATATTAAAAACTTTTCTGTCATATTTTAAAAATTTATGTTATATTAAAAAAAAATTGTCATAAAAATCACAATACATGTTATATTAGCTACAATACTGCACACAAAGCTCGACAAATAAGAGTTGTTTACTTAAGACATTTCCTCATTGTTTCTATCAAAATAAATTTTCCTCAATAGGTCATATCCATGCATATTAGTCATTCACTACCTGTTAGAAACACCTATGGAAGCAAAACTATTTTTTCATGGACTTAAAAAAAAATGTAGGACCTATTTGACTACATACCTAGGGTTTCTCTGTTTTTACCTCTAAACCATTCAAACTTAAATGTACTAAACAGTGTTGGTTTTATTAAAAAAATTAGGAAGCTAACGAATATAACTGACTCCAAATGATTAGGAGGTAAAATTATCTTTGAATCCGACTCAAAACGTTCACTTAGAGGTTCATTCAGACATAAAAACAAACATACTTTTCAAATTCAGATTTCAAACAAAAAAAACGCAGACTTAGTAAATGGGACCAATTGGTAAAATGAACCAAGCTTAAACACATTTTAAAGCTCGTTAAGCTTTTCAAAACAAGCTTGAGCATACTACTGATCGGCTCGACTTGGCTCATTTACCCCCTACCCTGGACCATTTTGACAAGTTCTCATAAAGGGTATATTAAGTCATATAATAACACCCATCACCCTAAACTAGGGTTGAGCTTGTTTCTTGTTCGTTCGGAAAGGAGCTCGTTGATGTTCGGCTAGTAGAAGAAACAAACCAAGCTTGGGCATATTTTTAAGCTTGTTACTGTATAGAGCTCGGCTCATATCCGGCTCAATCACCAATAAGCGTAATAAAACAGTATAAAAATATCAAGCTACTCGAGCTTGTCTTGTGTTCGTTTGGATAAAAGCTTGTTTGAGTGAGCTCAGCTCGTGAAATTAATCACCCAAGCTTGAACACATTTTAAAGCTCGTTAAGCTTTTCGAAAAAAGCTTGAGCGTAGTGCTGATCGCCTCAGATTAACTCATTTATGCCCCCACCTTGGACCGTTTGGCAAGTTCTCACAAAGGATATACTAAGTCATATCATGAAAAATGAATGCATTTTAATATTAATGATTTAAAAAAAATCTTAATGTTGAATATGAGTAATTTAACCATTGATGCTAAATACAAGTAATTTGACCATTAGTAATTATATACTGAAATGTACTTTAAAATGTATTTTCACGTTCATTCAATGATTCGTTCAGACACAAAAACAATCAGATAAAAAGACAACGCAACGTAAATTTTCACAAAAAAAATTGTTAAGTATAAAAAAACACATAATAAATATATTTAAAATACATACAAAAACACCAAAATAACCTTACACTCGCTGAGATCCAAATCCAACAACGTTTCCAAATCACAAATCACAATCTGTTTGGGAACACCAATCCTGACATCCTCTTGCACAATTTTCACTCCATCAGCAACCTCTTAACATCGAAATCCAATGATGAATTCGCTCAATCTTATCCAGCTAATCCACCACATAAACCCTAGGGTTCTTTAAGGCAAAATCCTTCAATTGTTTTTTCCACACTCCATCGTACACTTTGTGGATCACGCAATCGAAAGAGCCTGGTTCGATGAAAGGTTTGTGAGCATCGGTTTGGACCAAATCAAGGCCGCAATTGGAGGCGAAGGTGATGAGAGATGGCTACATGAAGGAGGTGACTTTTTTTTGGGGGGGGGGGGGGGTGGTGGGAAGGGGTGGGGTGCATAGCCTAGGCGAAATCTAAGGGGGTGTTCGATTGCCCATATTTTCCATGTTCCAACCATTTTCCATCCTTTTCGGTGTTTGATTTATGTTCCCTAAAATCTAGTCACGTGACCCATTTTCCACCCAAAAAAAACACGGAAACCAATTCTTTACTACTCCCAAATAATCCGATTCCAGGCAAAAAAATTCCAACCCACGTTTTGTAAATCACCAAAAAAATTTACCACAATCTTTATTTTCAAACCACATATCTTCGAACGCCTACCTCTCCCTCACCCATTCCTCTGCTCAATTTCAAAACTTTTGCTCAATTCCACCCAGGTTAGTTTTCTCTTCCTTTTTTTCCCACAACCTGATATATATATATATATATATATATATATATATATATATATATATATATATATATATTAACACATACATATATCACAGTCGGCAAATGAATCAGTTGATGAATCATTTGAAATTGCATAGTCAATGAATCAGTTGAAATCGTAGTGACTCGCTACCGGTGAGTCTGAATGTATAATTCGGTTATGGAAAAGGGAGCGGGAGCGCGCCGGTTTCCAATAGAAAAATGGGTATTTAATCCGACACAACCGGCGATATAATCCCACCGGTCACCAAACCATCCCACGGCGACTCCCTCTTCCATCTCCATTCAGCAAACCAACCGACAGCGATTTCACTCCACCAGACACCAACTCAACTCACGGAAATTTCATCCTCCGGCCACTATACCCTACCACTACGATTAATTCTGCTGGCCACCAAAACCCATTTTCAACACGACCGGATTCATTTCTGTTCAACTTACCAGCAAGTAAACTACCATAATCCATAATAAACATAAGTTGCTTTCTCCATCTCAATTAAAGCTCCGACTCCCACTGTGATTTTATTCTACTTTTTTTTAATAATGGGTTGGTATATTGCATTTCATTATGTTTTTTGGTTTTTGAGTTAAAAAAATGATCAAATACCAAAAAGTCCCTCAAACATTTTTTAATATACATTTAGTCCAAGCCTTTTATTTTATAACAAAAAGCCCCTCAAACACCCATTTAACTAATATTCTCTTGTTTTAAAAGGTCTGCGCCAGCGGCATGGTGAAGGACTTTTTGGAGCAAAATAAAAAGGCTTGGATTAAACGTGTATCAAAAAATGTTCAAGGGGCTATTTGATATATTGCCCCTTAAAAAAAATGGTGTTGAGTTTGTATTGTTCTTGAGATGGAGAAAGCAACTTTATCATATTGAAAATTGTGCAAGCCTTATATTTACTTTGCCCACATTTATGTAATCTACGAGTGAATTGAAAAGTTATGTGGTTTATTCATGTGGAGACATATTCTATTGACAAGCCTTTGTAAAACCCTTCAAATGTATTATTTTAAGTACACATTTAAATGTTTACCACGGTTGGGAACCAATTAAATATAACATATAAATTCCCCAGCATGCCCGAAACACATATTAACATCAAAATAAAATTAATATTATACATATTAACAGAGACA